>JARHVA010000327.1:772500-1522500 GCA_037957365.1 Torreya grandis
CTAGATTAGTGAAATTTCTTAATCATATAAAATGATATAATAACATAAAATATCACAATAGTCATTCAAATGGAAAGCATTATACTATAACTATCTATCAAATAATTTATCACACAACATGAAATACTATGTGGTGTGTGCATAGGTTTTTGGATTTGTTATTTGTCATCCTCCAATATATCCATCTAAACCACACACTTTGAGGGATGTATATGTCCTATATCCACCTCACAATAATGAATTTAGTTAGCTTGAAACATCATTATATCCTTACATTAATTTTTTATAATTAACAAACATGATCATAATGTATATAATATAAAAATACTACTAAAACATAACAAACTAATCATGTAAATTAAGCAACACATAATTGACACATAATTATCATATGACATAAAACTTAATCAAATATTAGTTAGTCAACTAATCAACCATAATAATCCATGAATCAAATATATTATTGATCTTATAGATAAATTGAGATGTGACATCCTTCCCCTTAATGTTGGTCATCATCCTGATGACATTAATTCAAACACAAGTTATGAATTTAAAACATTATTTAATAAATTATAATATAATAAGAATTATTACATCAAGAAAATAAATTTGAAAATAGCTTTTAAAACTCATCATAGTAATCCCAATTGGCACTATCTTTATAATATTAGTACCACTGGACCTTACACTGTGACACTTCTCTATTACATAAACTCAGTTTACGAGTGTCAATTATTCTTATTGGTTTTAACATGATTGCTTCAAGGTCCAAAACCTATAATTCATTCTAATCCAATACATGTGAAGGATTAGCAACATACTTTTTAAGATAAGACATATGGAATACATTATGAAAAGAGCTAGATCTAGTGGAAATATAAGCATGTACACTATATGATTAACCACTCATAAAACCTTGCAGGGTCCCATATATCTCAGTGAAAGTTTCATTGACTTCCCAAATTTACTCAATATTTTATGAGGCTTAACCCGTAGAAACACTTTATCAAATATAGAAAATTACCTAGTTATTCTCTTTAAATCAACATAAATTTTATGTATATTATTGACCTCAACCAACCTCTACCTAATCATTCTAACTTGCTCTTCCATTTATAAAATCATATTAGGTCTAGAGACTACATTGTCTTCTAACTTATCCCAATTGATCAGTATTCTACACCTCCTTCCATATAATTCCTTAAATATAGCCATGTTTAATGCTGATTAGTATGAGTTATTGTAAACAAACTCAACCAATGGAAAGTACTCCTCTCACTTGTATTATTGATCCATGCAAAAAATATAAAGGAGATATTCTAAAACTTGGGTAAATATCACTATTTATCCATCATTTTATGGGTGATAAGTAGTGCTAAAATTTAGTTGTGTACTTAGAACTAAATTGAGAGTCAACTAAAACCTAGAAGTCATCCTCAAATCTCAATATGAAATGATCTTCTCTAGAAAACCATATGATTGATACACTTCCTTCATGAATCTCTTCACAATCATAGGTGCATCATCTATCAAGTTGCTCGATATGAATTGGACTACCTTGGTTAATTTGTCAATTATAACCAATATCATGTCATGTTAGTTCCATGATAATAGAAACCTTTGGATAAATTCCATACTAATAACCTACCATTTCCATTCCAATATATCATGTGGATATAGAAATCTAGATAGATGCACATGTTCAACTTTCACACGCTGACATTCTAAGTAAAAAGACATAAAATATATTGCATCTCTCTTGATCTTTTTCTATAAATAGAGTGTTCTAAGCTCTTCCATGAGCTTGGTTACTCTTGGATGTCCTAAATATGTGTAGTTAAGCAATTACTTTAACATTATGCTCCTTATATTCTCTCTATTAGGCACATACATCCTACCATTGTACTATAAAATACCATCACTCTCTATTTTGAATCTTTTATACCTAGGATTATGAGCATTCTCAAACAATGATTTTCTAACCTGATCATATAATTCATCTCTTCGCAATAATTTGATTACTTAATCTCAAAAGGTATTCCTAATATTAGCCATGATTGTTATGTACTTCTTATAGCTTAGATCATTATCTACTATGTTCTCCTTTCCTTTGATATAATTAATATCAAAATCATAATTAGATAATAAATCCAACCATCATATTTGATGAGCATTTAGGTTCAATTGGGTGAAGATGTAATTGAGTCCCAAGTTATCAATCTTGAGCTCAAACAGTTTCCCCAATAGGTATTGTCTCCAAAATTGCAAAGCATGCATAATTATTTCAAGTTTTAGATGATGAGGGGTATAATTCACCTCATAAAGCTTCAATTTCCTAGAGTCATAGATAACACTGAGTCATCATGCCTAATACTTCCACCAATTCCATCCCTAAATGCATCGATAATCATTGAAAATTGACCATTAGGATCAGGAAATCTTAGCATTGGTGTTAAATTAAGCCTCCTTTTTAGTTTCTAACCTTCACACTTATCTAACAAGATGGAAATCTGATTCTTCCATTAAAGATAGGTAATTGGATTATCTATCTTAGAGAAATTCATAACAAATTTCCTATAATAGCCTGTTAATCCCATGAAACTTCTTATCTCATGAACATTATTTGGTGTCAGCCATTCCATTATGGCTCTTATATTTGTTAGATCCACTGAAATACCATCCACAAAGATAATATGTCTCAAATAATTCACTTTATTTTGTAAAAATACACACTTTGACAACTTTCCATATAACTTATACTTCCAAAAACACTTCAAAACAAATTCCAAATGCTGCAGGTGCTCTTCCTCATCTTTGGAATAAATAAGGATGCCATCTAGAAAGACTAAAACAAAATGATCTATGTAACCTCTAAACACACTATTCATAAGATTCATAAATGTTACTAGAGCATTTGTCAATCCAAATGGTAACATTGTGAACTCATAGTACCCATATTGAGTCTTGAATGTTGTTTTTAGAATATCCTCTTCATGGATCTTCAATTGATGATACCTTGATCTAAGATAACTTAGGAAAGACTTTTTCCCCTTGTATTTTATAAAAGAGATCATTAATATTTGGAAATAAATATATGTTCTTGATCATTTTTTTATTCAACATCCTATAATATATACATAGGTGAAGAGTACCATCTTTCTTCTTAACACAAATAACTAGTGCACCCCATGGTGACACACTTGGTCGAATTAGTCATTTTGATGATAAATCATGAAGTTGTGCCTTTAACTCAACCAATTCAGTGGTTTCCATTCTATACAATTCTTTGTACTATAGTTCCATTCCAAGTATGATATCAATTGATAAATCAAACTTGTGCTTGGATGGTAATCCTAGTAATTCTTTTGGAAACATGTCATGAAAGTTTCTCAAAAAGGATAATCTTTGATAGATGATTCCTTAGACTCCTCCATATCATTTATTTTAATGATATATGCCTGAAATCCCTTCATTTGATATTTTTTGAGTTAAATTTTAGAAATTTGTCTTAGTTTTAACTCCTTATTTTTGCCCTAAAGTTATATCTAATTCCTAAAATCATCTTGACACTCAACCTTATTCAAAAAATAGTCAACCTTGGATTTATGCTTTGTAAGGTAATTTAGTCCTAGGATCACCTCATATAATCCCAATCATGATTCAAAAATATCTACTACTATAGTGAACTTAAGCAACTTAATCTCCATTTTGACTATACACTTGTCAACTTTGACATTTGACTCATTCCCATATTGTAGCGACCATGCATTTGCCAAAAATATAGATTTTTTAGAAAATTTACTAAGCATTCTAGGAGAAATGAAATTTTTTTCACTCATGTGTCAATAAAAATATAATATGGATGATCAAAAAAAATACTTGATAGTTATATGGGCAAAGCTTGACACTCAACCTGACAAGTATCAATAGCTACATGAACCCATTACTATAATGTACCTTACTGAGAATCTAAACCCTTATTTTTTGAATTTTCTTGAGGATATTCTCAAGTAAAATGGTCACCTCCACATATGAATCAACCTCCAACTAGTTATTTCATCTTAGACTATTGGTTTCCCTTGAAACCATTACTAGGTTTCCTATTTCTTTAACAATCATTAAACTTGGCATTTTGATTATTGAACTGACCCTTGGAGTCTCCACTCCTCTATTTCTAGTTATTCTTTTTTAAATTTGGTTTAGAAGTTCCAAAATTCTTTTTGAACTTATCTCTGACTTGGGAAAGAGATTTCAATTTTTATTCTTGCTTGAATGCCTTCACAAACACCTAATCCATGGTAGATGGACCATGCACATCTACTTCACATCTAATTTGGAGTTTTAATCCCATGATAAATTTCCTGATTCTAAACCTCTCATCTACCTAATACTAAGGTACATACTTAAGGAGCTTGATTAATTGATCCCAATACTCAGTCACTAATAAATCCCCGTATTTAAGATTCTAAAAATCCACAATATTTTGTTTTAAGTATAGTTGTGGAAGCTAACATGACCTAAATATTGTTACAAATTATTCCCAAGTGGTGGTAGTTAATTCAAGGTTCCTCTCACGTTTCTTGTTTTCCCACCAAGTTTTTGCTTCATCAACAACCTAATAATCTCCCCACACTACTTTTATTAGTTTAGAATAATTTTTAATCTTTAAATACTTCTCCATTTCCATCATCCATGTTTTGGCTCCATCCCCCAATCTAGTTCCATCGTACTTGGGTGGATTTACCTTTTTCATGTCATGTGTCAACTCTATAGCTAATAAAGCTCTCACATCATATGGAGATTCCTCATGCCTCTACTCTTGAGGATGTTCTTGATCATCAAGATGCTCTTCAAATCCCTCTTAAGAATTCTCCTCTTTATGGCCATGCAGTTCTTGATCTAGGGATGTGATTTGGTCCCTAGTCTCTTGCATGACTATGAGTATTTGGTCTAACTTTATAGTTTGCTCAGTGGCAAACTGATTTAGATAAAAATGGGGTTTGGTATTTTAATTACCTTCACCTCCTATTCTAGCACACACCATTGTTATTCCTACTTATCAAGAGAATAATTTTTCATTAGTAGACACATTAAGTCCTAAATTTTGAGCCTTAGATCTAATAATACAATGTAACAACCCCAATGGATTTTATTGGAATATAGTAATTATTTTTAAATTAATTACTATATTCATCATATATATTTCACCACTATAAATCTAGTTAGTGATATTTAAATAAATGTATTTATTAGTTAACCAATAAGTTTTATAGTTAATCCACTTAGATAAGGATCACCATGAATAGATATAACAATAATGAACATAGTTGATTAATAATAAATAATACATTTTATCATAAATGAAATAGTATAAATTTAACCATGACTAATACAAAATTATAGCCACTATTTTAGAAGTGTAATGTATATTTTTTATAATTTTTAGTAATACATAATAATATCTCAAATATTAAAACATGATACAAATCTCCATGGAGTAGAGTCTCTATGACTCAAGTATCAATATGTAATTTTAAGTGTGGTCCCTAGTATAATACTCTAACTAGAAGGGAGAGAATCATCCAAGCACTTTTCCACACCAACCATGGACCATAGATCCCTTGTAATATCTCACAAACAAGGGGATGGCCCCTGCTTCATAGATGGGTAGATAATTATGGTGTGGAATTCTAGAGTAACAAACTAGAACCCATGTGTTAAAGATATCCAATACATAATGTGTATCATAAATAAATATGTTCTAACATGATATCCCACAAATATGAAAACTATATCAACTATGAAATAACAATTTTTAATCCTAAATATTACTTTAGCCAAAGTTTTTAATAATTAATAATTTCTAGGATCAATCAAATTCATACACACCACTCAATTGGATTACACCTCATCTTGCATTGATGGCACTAGTTAAGCTAGTGGAATCCATCCACTACTTATTTAGAGCCATAAATGCAAGATTTGGTAAAATATATAATAATATAAAAACTAATAAATTCATTCAAAATATTTTCCTTTAGCTAATAAAAACATGCTACGTATATAAATATCAAATACATTCATTTAGTCCATCAAATGTAATGTACTGAATCCAATATCATCTAGTTTATTACAAAATAATAAATAGAATCAAAACAATCCTTAATATAAAATACCATCATAGTAATTATTATATATAAATTTTTAGTTACCCACATCACAAGTTACTTATAATGTTATTTCCTCACCAAAATAATCATTATAACATAGGCTTATATTTTTGTTCATATTCCACATATAAAACAAAAACTAGTCAAAAACATTATAATATGTTTTATTTTTAAGACTCATAAATGCCATAATTTAATGATTTTAATCAACATTAAAAAATATACAACTATCCATTTACACATTGTATTATTATAATACTTTTATACATAACACAGTTGTGTGTGTGTGTGTGTGTGTGTGTGTGGGGTATAATCTTTTCTAGATTGGTTACATAGTCAATAAACATATAGCTTATACCATTTATATGTATATTTTTAGAATTATAAATAATGAATCCAATATAATATTAATACTTTATTGTATACAGTATACTCTAAGAAGACATCAATTATCCATTATCTTAAAGTATTTTTTATACTCTAGTATATGTCCAGCTACCAAAAATAGCCCCATAACCCTTTTATAAATTGTACATCCCATGTACATGTTTAATTAATTATCACACATAATTTTATATGATTTACACATTTCATACAACCAACAATCCATACAATTCCATTTAATCAAATATCCCAATTTAATTAATTTAAAATTGACATTTTAAGTAAATGAATATGATCGAATACAAACACACAATTGACTATGTCTAACTCAAGTTGGATAATATAAAAATAGAGATTAGACCATGTAAATTTATTAAAAATATAAACTTAAAACTATATACCTAGTCTTTCACTAACTATGCAAGACTCTTACTCAATCCATAGACAAATTTCAATGAGCAATAATACATAGTCATATTTATATCTATGCATAGTTCATGTATATATAATGAATACAATTATATATTAACTCTTCCATATCAACTCTAACATCTTCATGTATATTTATATACATAAATTCAAGTGAAAAATCTATAGTTCGCTCATTCACCTACCCATACTTGGGTTACATGTTATGGATTAAACTATATTATTCCCAAAACCATATATGAGCAAGTATGCATGATACAAGATTTCATAACAGAGTCAAAATAATAAATTATGGTCATAGCTTATAATGTATAATTTTTTTTGAATATGAAGCAACATAAATCTAATAGAAATCATAACCTCAAGTTCATCTATATAGGTATCTTCAACTACTGTATGTGTTATATATAAATTTAATATGGAACACATACAATTTCCTTCTAAATCCCTACAATTCCAATATATATATATATATATAGACACACACACACACACACTTACATGTGTGTGTGTGTGTGTGTGTGTGTGTTCACATTCCATTTTTTGTATAAAGAATACATACATATATGCCTAAAATCCAATTAGGTTTACACAAAATTGAGTGCTCACACTATCTAAATTTTTAATTAATATATATCATAACTAGTTCGACAATAACTAGCTCGAGCGAAATCATATATACCCATCAATAAATATTCATTCCCATTATATAAAAAATATTTTCAAATTGAAAATATTTTTTAGATAGAGATTAATTAAAGCTAAAATATCCATGGAAATCCTTACAATGTAACCCAATTTCCTCATGTCACCTTGGGTTGGATGTAAGGTTCTATCGAGGCCAAGCCTTCCATAGGGCCCTACATATAACCCTTTTAAAATTTACCATATCATTTAAAATAAAATCAAACCTAGTAACCATTTCAAAAATCCATCAAACATTACACACATAGTAATTTAAGTACAAAACCAACTTGTGAATTTATAAATGTCAAGAAAGTTGAATTACCCTTTTTCCTCAACTCATTCATAGCTTCTCCTTTTGTGTCCTACTCTATATATGTCTTGTTTCATCTCTTCTTCACATCCCTATTCCCTTTTATTTTATTCTTCTCCATCAACTTACTCACCACCACCTTATCCTCCATTCACAGCATACCTAACTAACTAAAAATATATGCATGTAAAAATAGCTCAAAAAAACTCCATTATGCTACAGTCCAACACCATGTAGACAACCAAAATACATCATCATTTTTACATAATTATGGTTAACATTAATTCAACAAGTGATTATAAACCCTAATCATCTCAAGACTTATAAAAGAATTAATAAAATAATCATTTTATATTCTAAATAATATTTGCATGCTATTGACTTAATACAAACCTGAATATCCAAACCAAATAAACAACAAGTAATAATCCTCATGCTATACCATGCAATGTTGAATATTGACTTAGTTGATTAATAATTAAATTTCCATGAAATGGCTATCAACTACTCAAAAATCATAATGATTATATAGCATAATTAATATAAATATGAATTTCAATGACTATAGTTAATAGTTACCATGTCATCCACAAACAAACATTATGCAAGCACAATGATTTCCCTTTGTCATTTTACAATATATGCATTGTCTTAATATATATGAATATCAAACCTTTGGTCAACACTAAATCAAATACAATGACATTTTAAAGCAATGTTATAGCTATATTTTTAACATTAGATATACATATATTATTATAATAATATTTAATTATTATTACTTTAATATTATAGATCAAATAACAATAATGGAATCCATCTGTACTTATTATATTAATGCATACATAACATCATATTGTTATACTAAATATCCATACCCAATAAGGCATTAATGTAAGTAAAAATATATATGGAATCACTCATTAAACCAAACAATTACTTCATATAAGATAAGTTACGTATGACCACAAAATTAATGAAATCACTCAAACAAATAAACATGATCATCAAAAGCAACTAGATTAGTGAAATAATTTAATTATTTAAAATTATCTAATAACACAAAAGATCACAATAGTCATTCAAATGGAAAACAAATCATACTACAACTATCTATCAAACAATTCATCACACAATATGAAATACTATGTGGTGTGTGTATGGGTTTCTAGATTCATTTTATGTCATCCCCCAACATCTCCATCTAAATCACCCTTTATTATGATTCTCTCTCTTCATCACACTTTGATTGATGGATATATCTTGTATCCACCTCACAATAATGAAGTTAGTTAGCCTAAAACATCATTATATCCTTAAAATAATATTGTATAATTAATAAACATGATCACAATATACAAAATATAAAAGTACTGCTAATTTATAGCAAACTAATCATGTAATTTAAGAAACACATAACTATTCCATAATTAGAATATGACATAAATATTAATTAAATATTAGTTAATCAACTAATCAACCATAATAATTCATGGATCAAACATGCTATTCAACTTAGAGATAAATTGGAATGTGACATCTCATACTAGAACTTGGGTATAAAAAAGGTACCAATGTATATAATTTTTTCATAAATATGTATTTTAATCATATAACTATGTAATTTGGCCAATTTACAACTATGAAAGTGTGGATAACTTGTTTCCACAACACTACCCTAGTGAAATATAAAACTAAGAATTGGTATAAATGTGGAGAATATGTTTCCAAAACATTCCCCCACTATATTTTTGACATTGTAAACTTTGAAAAATATGGAGAACATTTTTCCATAACATGCCACCACTATATATCTAAATCTATTAATTATTCCAAATTTGGAAGCCATGTTTCTATGGCATGCCCCAACTAATGTGCCCTCACTTTTTAAGTGAGGGGAAGAAAAAATTGGTAGTCACCTTAACTCAAAAGGATAAGATAATTTTATAATTTATGAATGTATCATGTATTATATAGGAGTATCATGTCTATTTAGATATATAAATGAGGTAAATAGTATGTGATCACATTGTAGACATCCAACTCCTAACACCATTTTTGTTGAAATTATAAATCTTACTTGAATTGTACTCAAATACCCAATTTAGGTCAAAATCACTAAAACATGCTAAATGGCTTGAACTTGTCATTTAAAAGTGCTAATTTAGACCAAAGTATCCCTAAATGGGGCAATGCATTTTTTTTATACCTAACTCTGATCAATTCATTTTGAGTCAAAATGGTGATTTTGCTTTTTTATGCTCTGGATCATTTTTTTCTTCTAATTCACTAGTACACATAACTTATCTTTTTTATTTTGTGTTGGCAACATCTTAAATGGGAATATGGTTCCAATGCATCTAACATCACCATCCAATTCTTCCTGAGTCAAATTATGACCTAGTAATATGACTTTTTGACCATTTTGATTAATTGTGTGCCAATTTCTAAAGAATTGCACAAATATGGATTAATCATGTTTAAAGATAATTAATTAAAATCAAGAGATTAATTAGATTTTCCATGGAGGTTATTAATTATTTCTTTATTAAAAATATATTATTAATATTTGCATCACCTAAATGACATCATCTATGGGGTGGCATCCAAAAGCCATAATTACAATAAATAACTGATTATGGCCTCCCATGCCTCATTAATGACCCTTCTTCCCAAATAATTATGAGGATATTTACGGATTTAATTACAAATATTATATTAATTCATAACCACACATATCAATCTTGAGATGGATGGTCATGGTTGATCCTGACCAATTCTAAAAATCTATAAATAGAAGACCTCACACTATCATTTTTAAGATAAAATTGTGTAAACTTAAAATGCTAAAATATCTCCACAATTCATTTGTGTTTTTATTATTATGTTATTTTTATTTAGATTAGATTCATTGATAGGAAAAATAGATAGTTTATATCATGAGCCTATGTTTTGCATAGATTTTTTGAGGCAATGGAGGAGCAAAGAAGCCATTGTCAACAAAGACTAGAGCTCTAGAACAAGGGGAGAACATGCTTGGAGTGACCTTTGAATGATGGAGTCATTTAGGAAGGTAATGGTTGATTGAATTATTAATTTTTGTATCTTATTATCATTAGAAACCCCCACATGAATAGTTTGTCTTATATTGTCAATTCTTATGCATTATTTTATGAGTTTCATGATTAATGTTTGAATTGATCCTTTTCATAATCCACTCTACACACATCAGGTCATAATATGCATGATATATATCATGATAATGTCTAGATAGTAACAGTATAAGATCAATAATAAATTAAGCACACACACAAGAGAACTAAAAATTAAATCAAAATATAATGGCCCAAGGAGACCTCAAACAAGGGGCACATTCCAATGTTACAAAATTAAAGGGATAGGATTTAATCACATGTCCACAAAGCAAGGAATGTGATATTAAAATTTTTGTACAACAAGAAATGACATATTAAAATGTTAAAATAGGAAAATAAAGGTAAGAGGGTCATAAAAAATGGAGCATATTTATATGTCCAACAAGTAAGACAAGACATTCAAGGAAATGTATAAAAGCAAAGTGTAAGCAACCATCATAAATGTTGGTGTCCTAGGCTACACCCTAAGGGGAATATTTAGGTCCTCTTACTAAGACCTAGTCCAATATTGGAATAACCCTAGGCTTTGGGTCACCTAATCTTAGGTCATACTGTTGGATAAGTCTAGATTCATTTTTGGATCTATCACCTATACTAAACCTAAAGTAGTTTTCTATTGGGAAAAGGGGAGAGGGATTAATCAGGGTTCATAAAAGCTTGTAAAAATGAGGTGATGTACAATTTTTTTTGATTTTTATACTTTTACAAGATACACTTTAGGATGCATTCAATACTGATAAACATCACTTCATTCACTCTTTGATTAGCTTCCACATAAGTATTTCACAGAAAGGCATGGACTAGCTATTGACCTAGCATGAGAGGGCAATTGTCTACTTTTAAACTAACTAATAGACTATATATGCACTTAGAATGAGTTTTTATAACTACCAAAACACTACATGAAGGTGAGAAAACTTATACAAAGGTAAGGAAAGCATACATTCACTTAACCACATCAATGAAGTCATAAGACACTTTAATTCAGCTTACAAATGGAGGAATTTAGTCTTTTATTATATCAAATAGGTGCTACAGTACAAATCTTAGTAGAGTCTAGTCATGCCAAAGAGAGAGATCCTTTTCAAGGCTTAGAATCCTATATATATAGTAGAATGGGATGGGAAAGATGGGGATCATGTATAGAAGGATGGATAAGGGTGCATAATGACCAGTATTTACAATCATCCAACATTGATGCCATTAAAAAATATCATAATGCCAAAGATTACTTCTATAAGGTGGCTATAACAAATATATTAGTCCCTTTCAATCTATTTTTGGCCTAAATTGATGATCCTTATGGTCACAATAGTGGGATCAAGTCATTTAAAAGCTGAATTCCAGCATCAAAAACTTTCAATAGCTAGATTAATCTATTATGATCTTGTTTTGATGTAAATTTCTCCCTACTAGTTCATCTTTGGCATATAAGAATGGAGAAAATGGGTCATAATCTTTCTTCTAGATTTGGTGACAAACCTATAAAAAGTGATGTGTCTACCTCTATGGCATCCCTTTAAAACTTTTAAGCATGGGATATACTGAGAGGGGGGGTGAATCAGTATATCATATATCTTATAAATATTTTCCTTAACCAAATTCCACTTAATCAAACATTCAAGATATGCAATAAAACTCAAAAAATAAACACCACACAAGATAGAGAGAGACACTAGATATAACGTGGAAACCCAATGTGGGAAAAACCATGGAGAACAATCTCAAGTATATGAATTAGCACCAACCCAAACAATATTTGCAACCACCAACTTGTAGGAGCACCAACCCCTTTGCTGAGCACCAACCCAACAACTATTCATGAGCACCAACCCAAAGGAGCACTAAACCCTTTGCTGAGCACCAACCCAACAACTATTCATGAGCACCAACCCACAGGAGCACCAACCCCTTTGCTAAGCACCAACCTAGCAACAATTCATGAACACTAACCCATAAGAGCACCAACCTAGAAATAATTCATGAGTACCAACCCATAGGATCACCAACCCCTTTGCCAAGCACCAACCTAGCAACAATTCATGAGCACCAACCCACAAGAGCACCAATCCCTTTGTTGAGCACCAACTCAACAACAATTCATGAGCACCAACCCCTTTGTGTATACCACACACCTATCTCTCAATGTTTCTATCTCAACAAATGATAGTTCAATACAACATCTCTTTCCTCACAATCACCTTTGCTTTTCTAAGATAGATATAGCAAATACAAATCATATTCATCTCTCACAATTGCTCTTCTAAGCTAGATATTACAATATAAAATCAACCTCTATCTCTCACATTACAAATGGCTTCTCAAGCCTTTATTTATAGCTTTCCAAATGACCTTTGGCCTTGCCCCTTTGTGACCCTTCAATCCTCATGGAAAATGGCATGAAACTTATATGACCCTTCATATCCTTGCCTTTGAAAAGTCATGTGGTGACCCTTCATGAGTAAAAACGTCCTTCCCTCTTTTGTCTTTACTTTGGTGACTTTTCATATTCCTCAAAGTGTCCCTTCATGAGAAATTGTGCCTTTCCTCTTTTGTCTTCACTTGGTGATTTTTAGAATTACCCAAGATGAATCTTCATGGGAAAATGCATCCCATCCTTCTTTTATCTTTACCCCATGGCTCTTTGACTTCTCCATGGACCCTTCTTTTGTCTCATATGCAACCAAAAATATATTTGTTAATATTAAATAAATATTAACTCACATTAGCCAAGATATATCTATTACAAACAACATTAAATGCAATGGTGCCTTTATCACCAATAATGCTAGACCTTTGACATCAATGACAATATTTCTAACAATCTCCCCCTTTGTCATTGATGGCAACCTCAATCCTGAAACTACCACATCCTATCACCTACACATACTGTCATCTAAAAAAATCTAGTAACTCCCCCTTACTGTAGCAACCTTTACCTATTCCCTATACCTATTTTTTGTACCTGTACCTATACCTATACTTGTTATTCTCCCCATTTGACATCAATGGCAAAGGGCCTACCTAGAGTTAACACTTAGCTCCCCCTTAACTAATGCTGAACATCAATGGTAGGAAGTAATAGAAATTACTCCCCACTCCTCTCACAGATCTTTGAATGTGTCCTTTCATCATCTGCAATCAACTCATTTCAATCTTTTCTTCTAATCTCAAAACCTTCTTTATGAAACTTTAATGTGTATCCTTGATCACATATTTGACTAACACTCAATAGATTATTCTTAAGACCTTTTACATATAAAACATTCGTATTCTTAGTTCTACCATAATCCAAACTCAAAGTACCTTTTTCAGCTATCCCAGTAGTGGTTTTATCTCCAAATCTCATTGTACCACCATTGATCTTCTTTAGAGTAATGAACTTACTTTTATCTCCTATCATATGCCTCGAACATCTACTATCAATTAACCATGGCTGATCTTTACCTCTTACATGCAGGGCTATCTGAACCATCATAGAATCTTCAGGTTGTTTCTTCTACCATGAACATGTCTAAACCTTCTTCTTGATGAATGGAGCTTTGAAACTCTGATCATTCTTGACTGACTCGAACATGATTCTAAAATACTGAGCTATGTGTCTAAAGTTGTTACACTTGTAGCATACTATGGTCTCTTCATCAAAGCTTGATAGAGGAGCAAAAGACTTGTGGCTTCTGCTTAACTCTACTTGACTTTCCTTCTTATTTTTGAAATTGTTAGCTCTTTTTATACATTATAATTTTTTGTGACCATATCTATTATAATAAAAATAATAGCCATAAAAATAAGACATGTTTGTATATCTCTGACCTGATTGCCTTTTGTAGCTTTGTTCCCTCCAGCCTTCTCTATTTAAAATGTCCTCTATATTCTTCACTTCTCCCCTTTTTGTTTCCTCTTTTGTAAGAGCTTCAGCATAGCTCTTTTTCTTTCAAATCCAATCCCTGTCTTGTCTGAATTTACTTTTTGACTTTCCAATATCTTATTCAGCATGTTAATGTTATCCTCAAATTTTGAATCACTAACTACTTTATCATTGACTGCTTTCTCAATATCTTCTTTTAAAGAGGCAATTTCAATAACATACCTTTGACATTCTTTTCTTTCTATTTCCAACTATGTTGTGAGATATTCTTCATTCTTCTTGGCTTCTTCAAAGTGTGCTTGTAGATCTTCAATCATTTCCTTTGACTCTTGCTCATTTTTTCTCGATCTGGCACTTTAATCTTCGATTCTTCTTCTGAACAGCTTCTAACTCTTCAAGGGAAAAAATGAGTTCTCCTTCCATATTCACTTCAACTTCTTCCTCTTCTTATTTTTGATCATCTTCATGTATGGTCATGAATATAATCTCTTCTTCTTTTGAATCGCTAACTCCACTATCTTCGACTAAGCTAGGATCCTTAGAATACAGTCTCTTCTTCTTGAATCCCTTCTTAGATTTGCCTTTGAAATTATTCATGTATGTAGGCTTTTCTTATTCATCATCATTACCCTTATTTGGGCATCTAGATGAAAAATTTCCAATCTTTCCACAATTAAAACATTTAAAAGGTAATTTTCCTTGATATTTACCTATTCTTCTTTTCGACTTGCGAATGAAAAGTGCTCCGTTGTCATCTTCATCATCACTAGAACTATCACTTGATTCTTGAATCTTAGCTTTCTTTTTCTTTGATGTCTTGAAAGCCACTTCTCTCTTTGAGGGTTTATCTTGTTCTATCCACATCTCATATGCCATGAGTATACCATGAAGCTCATCCATATTTAGCTTGGCTAAATTCTTCATCTCCTCGATTGTTGAAACCTTTGCATTATATCTCATTGGTAGAGATCTCAAAACCTTTTTCACCAAAATTGACTCTTCCAATGTTTCTCCAAGACCTTGAATTTGATTTACTATCTGATCAACTCGCAAGAGATAACTTGATATATCTTCTTCTTCTTCCATCTTCAAACTTTCAAACTACCTTCTAAAAGTTTGAAGCTTAGCTTGCTAAACCTTTCCATCACCTTTGTAAATATTCTCAAGTTTTACCCAAGTTTCATGAGTATATTTACATTTCATAACTTTAACAAATTTAGATTCACATAAACCACATAAAATAGCATTTAAATCTTTAGCATTACATTCACTTGCCTTCTTTTCTGCTGGAGTTATTGCAGATGTCTGTGGCTCTTCATATTCCTCCACCACTGCCTTCCATGTGTCAAATCAAAGGGCCATCAAATAAACCTTAATTATCATGCTCCACAAAGCATAATTCATCCCATCAAACAAAAGTGCCTTATTTGTATAAAATCTTTCATGTGACCCAGCCATCATGCTTTCCTGATCTACCTTCAAGCTATAAAACTTTTCAAAAAAGAACCTGCTCTGATACCAATTATTAATCATGAGATATACTGAGAGGGGAGGGTAAATTAGTATATCATATATCCTATAAATATTTTCCTTAACAAAATTCCACTTAATCAAACATTCAAGATATGCAATAAAACTCAAACAATAAACACCATACAAGATAGAGAGAGACACCAAATATAACATGGAAACCCAATGTGTGAAAAACCACAGAGAACAATCTCAAGTATATGAATGAGCACCAACCCAAACAATATTTGCATGGACCAACTTATAGGAACACCAACTCCTTTGCTAAGTACCAACCCAACAACTATTCATGAGCACCAACCCATAGGAGCACCAACCCCTTTGCTGAGCACCAACCCAATAACTATTCATGAGCACCAACCCATAGGAGCACCAACCCCTTTGATGAGCACCAACCTAGCAACAATTCATGAGCACCAACCTAAAGGAGCACCAACCCCTTTACTGAGCACCAACCCATAGGAGCACCAACCCCTTTGCCAAGCACCAACCCAGCAATAATTCGTGAGCACCAACCCATAGGAGAACCAAACCATTTGCCGAGCACCAACCCAACAACAATTTGTGAGCACCAACCCATAAGAGCACCAACCCCTTTGTGTATACCACACACCTATCTCTCAATGTTGCTATCTCAACAAATGATAGTTCAATACAACATCTCTTTCCTCTCTCTCACCTTTGCTCTTCTAAGCTAGATATAACAAATACAAATCATATTCATCTCTCACAATTGCTCTTCTAAGCTAGATATTACAATATCAAATCAACCTCTATCTCTCACATTATAAATGGCTTCTCAAGCCTTTATTTATATCTTTCCAAATGACCTTTGGCCTTCCCCCTTTGTGACCCTTCAATCCTCATGGAAAATGGTGTCAAACTTGTATGACCCTTCATATGCTTACCTTTGAAAAGTCATGTGGTGACCCTTCATGAGCAAAAACATCCTTCCCTCTTTTGTCTTTACTTTGGTGACTTTTCATATTCCTCAAAGTGTCCCTTTATGAGAAATTGTGCCCTTCCTCTTCTGTCTTCACTTGGTGACTCTTTTAATTCCCCAAGATGACTCTTCATGGGAAAATTCATCCCATCCTTCTTTTTTCTTTACCCCGTGGCTCTTTGGCTTCTCCGTGGACCCTTATTTTGTCTCATATGCAACCAAAAATATATTCATTAATATTAAATAAATATTAACTCACATTAGCCAAGATATATCTATTACAAACAACATTAAATGCAATGGGGCCTTTATCACCAATAATGCTAGACCTATGACATCAATGACAATATTTCCAACAAAAACATTTGCTTTGGTTTAACCTTGACCATATTTGGCTTCAACTTTTGATATTAGCCCTTGATCCTAATCTGGGTCTTTGAGATTATGACACTTGTCTTATTTGCATTGATCCTCAATATCTTCTAGTTATTCTAACCATTTCACATGCTTATGCCATATGGTGGCCTCACATTTAATCTAAGCTCCTTGAATTTTTAACCCTATACAAATCATTGATCCTTCTCTACTTGAATAAATGCAAGCCATAGATCTTCTTCTAGTTTAATACATTTGAGATGCTTGTCACCCTCTCATTAGTCTTTAAGATCCTCTAAAATTTTTACCTCAATCTCACTGTTAGATCTACTTTTTATGATTCCATGTGCTTCATTGATCTACCTAGACCCACTAGCCTTGTTAGTTGATTCTTGCCATTAGATTTGATCTTAGCTTCCAAGATTTGGAAACTTGTCATCAATATGCTATTTTTGGGTTTGTTAAGTTTTTAACTTGATGTTAATCATTAATCTCTTCAATACAATTGAATGTGTGCTATTGGACCTACCTAAACCCAATAATTTCATCCTTACCCTTTTATGATTAGGTCTTGACTCGAGCCCCTGAGATATTGACACCTATTGGATTTGTGTTCAACCTTGGGAAGTTTTGAATCCAAATATCTATTTTATGAGTCTTCTATTTGATGTCCCTATGAACATCTCAATATGATTTTTCAACTTTGAATGCTTATAACTTGAGATAGAAAAAGCATCAAGACACCAAATTTGTAGAGGATCATCTAGTCATGAAAAAAATCATGTCCATGAAATTCTTTGACCCTAGTTGATATCCAAATTATATTTATGATATGCATAACTAGAATGACATGTTCATTTCTACAAGGCTTGTCATGATAGTCTATCTCCTAAAGTTCATCAAATTCACACTTTAAGCTTACTTAAAGTGTTTTAAAATATTGAAACCAACAAGTGATCTACATGTAGGCTATTTGTTCCTTCTGCTATTGGATGATTCTTCAATCAGGACCCTACACAACTTATTATTCTAGATCAGGAAAATTTTGGTATGTAGACCAAATTTGGCCACCATCTTTGGTAACTCAACTAGGAAGTATGCCTACCATATTTGATAACTCAGACCATTTACATGACTCTTAGACTCATAAAATAATTACAAATTTGATTCATGGATGTAAACAACCCTTTGACTTATAAAGACAACAAATTCTACCAAAATAGGGAAGGAAACATAGAAAATAGGGAAACTAACTAAACAAAGTGAAAGTAAACAAACAAATGTGCTAAGACAACACTTGAAGGAAAGATAAAATAAACTAACTATATACAAAGAACTCAACCTTTAGTAGTAATGTTTCAAGTGTATCCCATTCACTGGGATAGTAAGCTCCTTACCATCCATTTTTACAAGTTGGAAGACATTATGGGATTTACAGCTAGAGATTATGTACGGACCACTCCAAAGTGAGTCAAAATTTATGTGCCTTCTTGTCTTAGCTCTATCCTCATCATAATTTAGGACTAAATCTCTTTCTTTAAAACTTCATGAAGAGCTCCTTTTTCAAAGGCTCTCTTCACTTTTTCTTGATGGCTTCCATGGCTAGCATGGACTACTATCTTATCTCTTCCAACTCCATAAGCTCAACATATCTAATCTCTATAAGTTCATTATTTAACAACTCAAGTTGATTCATTAGTTATAAGGTAGAAAATTTAAGAGAAATAGGCATTCTTAATTCCTTACCACATACTAGCTTATAGGGAGAGTTGGCTATTGACCTTTTATAGGTGATCATATCAGCCCATAGAGCTAACTTCAATTTTAGATGCCATGACCTCTGATTATCTTCAATTTTTCTTCTTATGATCTTCAATAAGTTCTTATTATTGGACTTAGCAAGTCCATTTCCTTTTGGATAGTGATTTGAAGACATGATAAGAAAGACACTATGTTGAACTACCTATTGGTTGATTCTAGACCCCAAAAAGGCCATAGCATTGTTAGAAATAATTATTGAATAGATTCCAAATCTAGTAAGCAAACCTTTATGATGGTTTCTTACACTTTCATTTTATACACTTCCTTGAATGCATTTTCTTACTTATTGAACATCTGAATATGCTCCATTATTTATGACCCTCTTACCTTTATTTGCCTACTTTAATATTTGAATATGTCATTACTTATTGTACAAACATTTTAGTATGGCATTCCTTGATTTGTGGATAGGTTATTAAGTCTTGTCCCTTTAATTTTTCAACATTAGAATGTGATCTTTGTTTGAGGTCTCTTTGGGCCATCATATTTTGATTTAATTTTGATTTCTCTTGTTTATGTGCTTAATTTATTATTGATCTTGTATTATTACTATCTAGACATTATCATGATATATATCATGTATATTAAGACTTTATGTGTGTAGAGTGGATTACAAATAGGATAAATTCAAACATTAATCATGAAAACTCATAAAATAATGATAAAAATTGACAATCTAAGCCAAAATATTCATGCAGGGGTTGCTAATGATAACAAGATATAAAGAAAGAAAGAAATCAACCATTACCTTCCTAAATGACTCCATTAATCAAAGGCAGATCCAAGTGTGTTCTCCCCTTGATCTAGAGATCTAGTCTTTGTCAACAATGTATTTTTTTCTCCTCCATTGCCTTAAGAACTCTATGCAAAACCTAGGCTCATGATATAAATTATCTATTTTGCCTATCAATGAAGTTAATCCAAATGCAAATAACATAATAATGAATATACAAATGACTTGTGGAGATATTTTATCATTATAATTTTACAAAACTTTAGCTTAAAAATGGTAGTGTTAGGCCTTTTATTTATAGTTTTTTAGAATTGGTCAGGATCAACCATGACCATCCATCTCAAAATTGAGATGTGTATCCATGAATTAATATAATATTTATAATTAAATATATAAATATCCTCATCATGATTTGAGAAGAAGGGGAATTAATGAGGCATGTGAATAAGTAAAGAGGCATGGTAAGCCATAATCATGATATTTTTGTAATCATGGCTTTTGGATGCCACCCCATAGATGATGTCATTTAGGTGATGAAAATATTAAGAATCTATTTCTAATAAAGAAATAATCAATAACCTCCATGGAAAATTTTCTTAAGATTTTGATTTTAATTAATTAGCTTTAAACATGATTAATCCATATTTATGCAATTCTTTAGAAATTGGTCCTCAATTAATCAAAATGGTCAAAAAGTCATATTACTAGGTTGTAATTTGACTCAAGAAAAATTAGAAGGTGATGTTAGATGCATTGGAACCATATTCCCATTTAAGATGATTACAACATAAAATAATAAAAATACATGACATGTACTAATGAATTAAAATAAAAGAGTGATCTAGAGCACAAAAAGTCAAAATCATCATTTTGACTTGAAATGAATTGTTCAAAGTTAGGTATCACATAAAATGCATTTTTTAAGGATACTTTGGTCTAAATTAGCACTTGTAAATGATAATTTCAAACCATTTAACATGTTTTAGTGATTTTGACCTAAATTAGGTATTTTAGAGAAATTCAAGTAAGATTGAAAATTTCAACACAATTGGTATTAAGAATTAGTTGTCTACATTTTCCCCCTATTTGAGAAGGTGTAACAAGCCATTCAGGAAAAGCAACACCTTTTCAAAGAAAAGAGTTAAGAAGAAATTGGAAAACTTATTGATATTTATTGAGTTGTTTATTGATATTTTTCCTAACTATTTCCTAACCTAATGTGTTTATCTTTTATGGTTTTTCCTTTAGGTTGATAGGTTATCCAAACCCAAGAGACTACTTTTCAAGTTTGTTTGTTTCATTGAAAAAGTGCTTCAAAACTAAACTACATGCTGACCATTTTCTTATAGGACCTACTTGGAAACTGATCCATTTATGCTTAATTAAGTGGCTTTAACCTCTTTTTGGTGCTTAAAAAGAATTAAGAAAATTTCCATTTGGTTCTTAAGGAAAAATTTCTTGTTTATATTGAATGTTTTTTTAGTTATTCTTTAAAGGCTTTTTCAAATTAAGGCCAAGGGGCCAAAAAAAACCATCAAACATTTCAATTTAGTGCTTTAAAACCAAACTCACTTCAAAGTTTTGTTTTAAGTAAGTCATTTATCATTGTTTTCTTAGTTTAAACTTGTTTGAGTAAAAAGGAAGTCGTGTGTGTATGCTCTCCATCCATCCCCTATAAGTAACTTGTGGGATCAAAAGCACCATCTTCATTAAAAATTTCCCTAGTCTAAAAGTATAAAATAGATGTTTTGAAGGCTATTCCCAAGACCTACATGGCTTGGGTAATCTATAAACAACCTTAAAGCTCTTTTACTTAGTTTTTATTTTCATTGCATCTTGGCTTGTGAGGGGGATTTCATCACCTCCCATAAGTTATTTAGGAAAGCTTTGACCCAAGGTTTCATCTCCCAGCATCATCTTCAACCCATCTCCATAGGGGGTAGATAAATTGTGATCACCCCACTAGGATGGTGGTTTTATTAGTTAAACCATATCCTATTGTTGGTGGCTAGACTTGGGATGTTTGATCATGTTGGACATCACACTACATTGAGAAAGTGATGGATGTAGTGGTTGTAAAAAGGGCAAGACATTTTTACAATAATCCATATGACCGGGACCCAATTGATATGTTATTATTTTACATTTTAACATGAAATTATTGTGCATCTGATCCATCTAGAAACATTCAAAAACTTGCTAGTTTAGTTAACCCCACTTTGTCACACCTTTTTAGTTTATGGATTAAGATGATTAATTAGTTAATTTGTCTTTGTCTTAGATTACTTGGTATTTTTTTGGGTCAAAACTTTATTGTTAATAAAATGTCATAAAACAAACACATTGTCCACAAATTTCTTGAATATGGAGGTGTTACATTGTCCAACTGAAAATAATATTTTTCCTTGTTCAAATTATCATATTAAACATTATGTCATATCATCCATTTTGGTGTAGTTATGCTACCCATTTGATTCTAGATCATTTTAAAAAAAATCTTAAGTCTCTCATTGATAATTTAAATTTGGAATTGGACTTTTCTAATTTTTAAAGGTTGATGTTAAATTGGGTTCACCATTTTCACTTGAATTGTTTTAAATTGGGTTCAATTTCATATTTGAATTGAGGGACATTTATAGACTCATTATCACATTGTCATCTTTGGTTGACTCAAGTCATCTTGTGTATCACTCATTCTTTAAGTCATAGAATATATTTTATACTATCATTCCTATTACCATGTGGTGGAATTATGTTGCACATTTGGTTTTAGCTTTATACTTAGTAATTCTTGCATGTTTCCACATCATGAGTTTCTTGGATCACATTGTCTCCTTCATAATCCAAAGGGATTTCTTATACTTTTCTAGTATAAACTCATCAAATTTAAACTAGATTTTTAAGTATTGACGTATCTTAAAAGTTTATGTTTTAGTGTACTAGTGAAACTCTAGGATTTTTTAGTTATCATACCCTCTTCTAATTTATACAATTTAAACTTTACCCAAAGGTTTAGTAATTTCATGAACACATTCTTCTAATTGTGTGTGGTTACAATCCACCCTCCTTTTATAGTCTCTTTGGTACCTTAGTCATTTTTTTGGAAGAAAGATTAAAATACATACCTTGTTTAAATGTTTACACAATATTGATCTAAATATAGTCAAATGTGTAGAGATGCCCTTTCTAGATATAAAACTAAGGTTCACTTGTAGTGGGGTCCCTTACAACCCTAGCTATGAGGATGATCACTTTTATGATGGACAAGATAATTTTGTTGTCTTTGAGGACATTACTATAACTATAAGATCCAAATGGGATTATACTAAATATCAAGAGAACCAAGATGAATCACTCCTTAGGTTGATATAATATAGTGCTAGACTACCCTTAGATTTTCATACGGATCAATTGAAAACCTTAGATAGATAATAAGAACAATAATAACAAGAGAAAGATTTTGCACAATCAAACATACCTTCTTCCTCTAACAAAGGTAAAGAAATACTTATAGATTCAAAACCAATTGATCAAGATCTTGTTAACAAGATTAAGAAAATAAGTCCATGGTATGCCAATAAGATTATCATGGAATTAACTGACTCTCTTATTTATAATTCAATCCACAAATATACCTCTAACGAACAAAGAAATGTGATTGAATCTATGTAATAAACATTGATTGAGAACCCAAAAATTGATCAAGGTATCTCAAATGAATAGAAAAAAATACAAGAGGTTATGCAAAATGTTTTTTTAGACACATAATACACATTATTTAATCACCAAGAGCCTCTTATAACTTTAAAAACATAAAATCCCAAACATTAAATTTGAATTGAGGAAATTCCTCAAAAAAAATTGGCTAGTTCATCTCAACCAACACAAAAATTGGTAAATAGACCAAGGACTCCCCACAATCAACAAAACACATATAGTTCAAGGCAACAAATTCTAGGGAATTAATGACCTATTCACTCAACTCTAGTATAAAATTGAAAATAAGTGATGGAACGTAGGGTGTACATGGCTCACAAATCCACACAATAATAGGGGCACATTACACCCCAACAACAACAACAACAACAACAACAAGGGAACATTCCACCCCAACAAAAATATAAATAGAGGCACATTCCACCCCAACATAACTTTTTTCCACCCATAAATGCACTAAACATGCAAGAGTGAAACTCCATGAAGGAGATTGTGTCACATTTGGATACTATAAATAGGATGAAAAAGTACAATTTTGATGAGATATGTCCATATCCATTTTATTTAAGCATTATTCAAGTCCCTTTTCCACATTATTTTGAGGCACCCAAATTTGATAAATACAAAGGAAAGGGTGACCCACATGAACATATCTAGGCTTTTTTTGTATTATGACAAGAGGTTACTTATAGTAGCATGTTCCTACTTCGATTGTTTCTATGAAGTCTAGCAAGACAAGATTTAGATTGGCTACTTAAGTTACCCAAGGGATTAATTATGGATTGGAATGAATTATCTAAAAAATTTGTCAACCATTTCTTGTACAACATAGAGCATGAATTAACCATTTTTGACTTATGCAAAGCCAAACAACATGATAGAGAAAGCTTCATTGTATATTTATAGAGATGGGGAGCATTAGTGGGTTTATTTCAACATAATTTTATAGTTAAATAGTTGGTGGATATATTTTCATAGAACTTACATCCTGAGGTCATACACAATCTACATCTAGCTTATGCTAACTCATTTGAGGAGATCATAGATAAGGGTATACATATTGAGAAGGATCTTATTTCTAAGGGCCTTGTTAAGATCTTTGCATAGGTTCAAACATCAATTCAGACCCCATATTATAGTTAGATAGTTTCACAAGATAAGACTAAA
Organism: Torreya grandis; assembly: GCA_037957365.1. NCBI lineage: Eukaryota > Viridiplantae > Streptophyta > Pinopsida > Cupressales > Taxaceae > Torreya > Torreya grandis. The sequence continues at coordinate 797,793 of JARHVA010000327.1, forward strand.
GTTTTAACAAGAATAAGAACATGATTGGAAATGGGTGAATGAAATAAGACATGTAAAAATAGTGTAGGATTTGTTGGCCCTAATCCACCACCTAATTTGCAAAGACAACCTTCATTGAGAGAAAACCATGGTAGTTTTAGGTTTTTTAGCAAATTAGGAGAACCAATCAAAATAGTGTTCCAAAAGCTCGTAGCAACTAACCTAATTATATGACTAGTACTATGGCCATTTCCTCAAGATCAACTAAAACTAGATTGGTACAAAGAGAATAACTGGTGAAAATTTCATCATGTTATTGGTCATGGTGCTTATCATTGTGTCCAATTTTGACATATTATTGAATATCTCATTGAGAGTAGTGAAGTTGAGATTAAACTAGCCCCTAATCAAAACACAAATTGGGATATGGAAATCTATAAGGACCTCTTTGCTCAGCATAATCAATGACCACCAAGGATAGAGGAAAAATCAAAATTAGAATTAGGGTCAAAATCATAAACAACATGAGCATAGTCATGATCATAATACCCATAATAACGATGTGGGTTACAATAACATGCCTTAAGACTATAACAATACCATGGGACACATTTCTACAACCCATATTTCCATGGTTACTATTAAACCACATGAAACATCTTTTGTTCCTTGTAGTATGGGGCCCATCATTATAGGGTCAACACCATCTCTCTAATAATACCACATCAAGCTCACACAATTTTGTTGCAACTCCATTTGCATGGGTTACTATTTTTGGACAACACCCTTCTTTTAATTATAATGGCTCCTTGCCAACTTGAAATTGTATAAATTCAACTACATGCTTACAAGTCACCCTCCAAGGCCCTTTTCCTTCATATTCTAATTATATTGGCTCCCCACCACCTCTAGGTTACGTAGTCATAACTAGATAATCATTATTTATTCTCTAGGGCCCTTTACCTACTTCTTCCATAGAACCTAATGTGAAGATTTCACCAAAGGATCCAAAGATGACTACTATCCCAGCCAAATCTAAGTCATATTGTCCCAATGTTGAAAATCCTTATAGTCTATCAGACCAATTGAGAAAAACCCCTACATAGATTTGCATCTTAGATCTCTTGTAGACATCTAAAGTCCATAGAACTATCCTAAAAAATCTTTTACAAAAAAACACTATTCCCAATGATATAGACCTTGAACAATCCTAAAACCTTGTGGGACATTTATATTTATTTTATCAAGTAACATTTGATCAAAAAGACATGTTTACACTTGGACCTAGCCATAATAACCCATTATACATTGAAGTAATCATTGAAAACCCTAAGATCAAGTAGGTTCTTATAGATAATGGTTCAGGGCTAAACATCATATCTCTTAATTTGGTAAAAATATTAGGATACATCACAAAATATATTCAACCAGAAATGATTACTATCAAGGCTTATGATAATGTCGAAAGGGATTCTATTGGTAATATTTTTTTTTCAATCATTTTTGGGTTTGTTTCACATCATACATTGCTTCATATTATGGATATTGAATTGTCTTATAACATACTCCTTGTTCATTATTAGATCCATGAATTACAGTCCATTTTTTCCACCTTGCATTAGTGCCTTAAGTTTCCCCATGATTGGATCACGGTTACTATTCTTGTTGATCAATAGCCTAATGAATATTTCAAACATCTTAAGGCCCAATTTTGTAATTATAACTATTTTTTAAGCTCTAAATTCATTTCCACTTCCATCCAGTTATATCAATCCTATTGATCTTGCTTCCACTTTGGTTGATCCATTTCCCACAACTCTTATGAAGCAGGTTGTTATTGAAGATGTGGGAATTTCCACGTATAGTCTTAAAGATGCCTTCTATGTTTTAAAGATACCTAAAACTCCAAAAACCATTTGGTAAGCTTAAACCTTTAAATAATCCTAACTAACCCATAATTATTTATAAATGGAAGAAGAAAAACAAAAACCACCTATGATTTTTGTACCTACTATCACACCAAAGAAAGATCGAGAGGCTTTTACTGAGGGAGATTGGTTATATTATGAAGGCCTTGCTAATTAATTTCAAAACCCAATCCAATCCTTAATCAAATCATGGATCATCTTGATTATATAGGAAAAGGATTTGGCCCATGAGCATAAGGAATCTTGAAACCCATATCATCTATAGTAGTTTATTGGAATCATAGTCTTAGATATATACTACTTGGGGGTAACCTCATAAATTTTGATAGTGATTCTTCTGAAGTGACTAGTGATGAGACTTCTAGTAGTGAGGTAACATCCCATTATAGCCTTTTTTATGAGATTGTTGACATAGACCTATTTTATTCATATTCCATTTTAACCTTAACCATTGGAGCTTCCCATCCTGAAGCAAAAAACCTATTATATTGGTGCTTCCCATTCTAAAGCAGAACATCATATTTTTACCATTAGATCTTCCCATCCTAAATAAAACCCTCATTGTTCCCTATTCATTTAAAATACCAAACTCATTGATTGGGACCAATAAAAAAAAATTATATGCCTTGATGAGTTTTAGAATGAAGAATCACTTGTAGAATACATGGGCCTAAGAGATGGATTGCCCATTGGTGATCACAAACAAGGCTTTGATTTTTCATTAGATCCTTATAACTAATTTGAAGAGTAGGAAAACTTTATTGGTCATAATAAATATCAAACATTGAAATATTTTGGTTAATAACTCTTTGATGCACTCGTTGATCAAGGAAAAATTAAAGAAAGCCTTCGAGTGAAAATCTATTCTAGGCACTCTTATGTATGAAAGTTTGCTCATCCCCTCAGGATGCAAAAGGTCCATATAGCCTTCTATATCTAGTACATGCATCTCTTCAAAAAAAAAATGTTTGAGCATCTTGCTCTAGAGTTTCCATAGTTTTTTCTACTTAGCCTTTACCTGAGATGGTATATTCTAATTCATCATACTATCCAGAGCTTTGGGAGGAACAACAAGAAGATGTAGCCAAAGAAGTTGAATAAGATCATACCTTGTCTATAGTTTTAGAAGATGGATCTAGACTCCTTGTGGAAAACATGATATAAGTGAACTTGGGAACCTATGAGGATCCAAAAATTATTTATCTTAGATATTCCCTTACTTAATCAAAATGTGAACAAATTATATCTCTCCTAAGGGATTATATTGACATATTTGCATGGGCATACTCCAACATGCTAGGCTTAGACATAGATTTGGTTGTGCATCACCTTGTTGTCCATCTCAATGATAAATTAGTTAAGAAAAAATTGAGTAAGATGCATCCATGCATCACCTTATTAGTTAAATTAGAATTGGAAAAGTTTCTAGGAGTAGGTTTTATTAGGCCACTAGATTAATCTGAATGGATTTTAAACATAGTCCTATTGAATAAAAGTACCCTAGGTATATGTATTTATACTAATTTTAGAGATATCAACAAATAATTCCCCAAACATGATTTTTCTCTACCCAATATCGACATGTTTATCGACTCAATTGTTGGGTACAAGATGATATCCTTAATAGATGGTTTTTTTAAACAATTATATCAAGATAGCCTAAGAAGATCAACACAAGACTATATTCACCACTCTATGGAGAACATTCTATTACCAAGTCATGCCATTTATATTGAAGAATTATAGAACCACATATCAATCTGCCATGATTATAATATTCCATGCCATGATGCATGATATTATTGAAGACTATTTTGATGATATACTATCAAAATCAAGAACAAGAGCTGGATATTTTGACATTCTATTTTTGACCTATTTAAGAATGTCTTGATGGTCCACATAGATCTTGATTTTTTATATCTTGATCCTATTGCATTAATATTTTCTTTCTTTTCATTTTTAAACATTCTTGTTCCTACTTGAATCTTGATTTTTCATATCTTGATTTTAAGTTTGGTTCATTTATTTTTATCTTTTATCTTTTTCTTTGCTTATTTTTTTAAATGTAAATAGTTGTAACTCTAGTTTTGGTCATTATTTTACCATTATCCTTAGTTATAAGTATTCACATTTGAATGATCTCCATGCATTTGAAATACCATTCCCTCATAAGTTATTCATAATTATCATGCCTAATTTATTTTGCAATAACAAGCACTTTATGCTCTAGACTCAAATCTAAATGTCAACATATCTCTAATGAATAGCTCTCAAGAACACTATGCATAAAATAGGATCAATAGGTTTAGCATATAACTCAATGCTTAGACATGCATCTCTTCAAATACATTATGAGTCTAATCAATTCTTGGTTAGTTTTCATCATCCCTCATTCCATTCTCTCTTTCTTCTAGGTAGACTACATTGACATCAAGTTCATGATGGAACTTGTGTCCATGGAATTATATAGGAAACATCCACTTGATTTATACATCTTGGGTCAAATCATCCATCTTAATTCTTCTTTTCATCTCTTTCATCACTTTGGGCATTCTCATATTCTTGGTTTTTTTGGCTATTGTAGCCATTCCACCATCACATATATGTTTATGCCCACTCATTTTAATCTATGAAATAGGTTATATTCTTAAGATAATTGCTTTCCAATTTTCCCATGTTGGGGCACAAATTTTTAATTGGTTTACAAATCTAAATCATCCTTATAGAGGCAAACCATTATTTATTTTTTATCAATGATCAAAATTAGCCCTACTAGGGCACAACTTATGATCATGATCAAATTTACTCTACTAGGTCACTTCTTATTATCATCCTTTTGGAGAACATGCTCTCCTTTTCTTCTAATTCCAATATCTCCACACTTTTACCCATGATGGAATTATTTTAGTGTACAACTTATCTCAGGATTGATCAATGTCATAATCATGCATCTTGCACTCTCAAATAGGCAAACCATTATTTATTCTTTATCAATGATCAAAATTATCCCTACTAGGGCACAACTTATTATCATGATCAAATTTACTCTACTAGGTCACTTCTTATTATCATCCTTTTGGAGACCATGTTCTCCTTTTCTTCTAATTCCAATATCTCCACACTTTTACCCATGATGGAATTATTTTAGTGTACAAATTATCTCAAGATTGATCAATGTCATAAGCATGCATCTTGTACTCTCAAATAGGGTGCATTTAAATTGTGCCCCTTACATTTTTAAATTGAATATTCACATTACCCCCATCTCTGGGGCCCATTATAAATATAATTATTTTTTTATCATTGATGGTAACCACATGTGTAAGCATTAGTTCATTTGGATGTGATCTATTCCATAGGTTAGTTTAACTTTCTCTCTTTTTGATATTCCATCCTTCTCTGTCAACCTAATATGTACTCTTGAGGGGAATCATGGGTCATTTCCAAATTATTATTGATAACTCTTTTCTTTGAAAATGAATTAATTCACTTGAATGTCTCTCTACACCTTATCAAATAGGGGGAAAATTTATACATTTAATTCCTAACATGATTTGTATTGAAATTATCAGTCTTACTTAAATTACACTCAAACACCCAATTTAGGTCAAAATCATTAAAAGATGCTAAATGGTTTGAACTTGTCATTTATAATTTCCTATTTAGAATAAATTATCCCTAAATTGGGAAATTAATTTTATGTGATACCTAACTTTGATCAATTTATTTTTATTCAAAATGATGATTTTGCCTTTTTGTGTTCTGGGTCACTCTTTTCTTCTAATTCATTAGTACACATCACTTACCTTTGTTATTTTATGTTTGAAACATCCTAAATGGGAATATGGTTCCAATGCATCTAACATCTCCTTCTAATTCTTCTTGAGTCAAATTATGACCCAGTATTATGACTTTCTGACCATTTTGATTAATTAAGGGCCAATATCCAAAGAATTACATAAATATGAATTAATCATGTTTAAAGCTAATTAATTCAAATCAAGATCTTAAGTGGATTTTCCATAGAGGTTATTGATTATTTATTTATTGTAAATATATTCTCAATATTTTCATCACCTAAATGACATCATCTATAGGGTGGCATCCAAAAGCCATAATTAGAACAAATATCATGATTATGGCTTCCCATCCCTCTTTAATGCCTCCCATGCCTCATTAATGCCCATTATTCCTAAATCATGATGAGTATATTTATGGATTTAATTATAAATAATACATTAATTCATGGCCACACATCTCAATCTTAAGATGGATGGTCATGGTTGATCCTGATCAATTCCAAAAATCTATAAATAGAAGGCCTCACACTACCATTTTTAAGCTAAAATTGTGTAAATTTATAATGCTAAAATATCTCCATAAGTCACTTGTAGTTTTATTATTGTGTTATTTTAATTTGGATTAGCTTCATTTATATGCAAAATAGATACTTTATATCATGAGCCTAGGTTTTTCATAGAGTTATTGAGGTAATATTGGAGCAAAGAAGTCATTATTGACAAATATTAGATATTTATATCAAGGGGAGAACATGCTTGGGTCTACCTTTGAGTAATGGATTCATTTGTGAAGGTAATGGTTGATTTATTTCTTTCATTTGTATCTTTTTATCATTAGCAACCCTTGCATGAATAGTTTGGCTTAGATTGTCAATTCTTATGCATTTTTTTATGAGTGTCATGCTTAATGTTTGAATTGATACTCTTTGCAATCCACTATACACACATCAAGTCCTAATATGCATGATATATATCATGATAATGTATATATAGTAAAAATACAAGATCAATAATAAATTAATCACACACACAAGATAACTCAAAATTAAATCAAAATATAATGGCCAAAAGTGACCTCAAATAAGGGGCACATTCCAATGTTGCAAAATTAAATAGATAAGACTTAATCACCTATCCATAAATCAAAGAATGCCATATTAAAATTATTTTACAATAATAAATGACATATTCAAATGTTAAAGTAGGAAAATAAAGGTAAGAGGGTCATAAATAATGGAGCATATTCATATGTTCAATAATAAAGACAAGACATTCAAGAAAGTTTATAAAATAAAAGTGTAAGCAACTAACATAAATGTTAGTGTCTTAGGTTGCACCCTAGTTGAGAAGGGGAATGTTTAGGTCCTCTTACTCAAACATAGTCTAATATGTGAATGACCCTATGATTTGGGTCACCTAATATTGGGTTAGACCTTTATATAAGGTTAGATTCATTTTTGGATATATCATCTAAACTAAACCTAAACTAGCTTCAAGTTGGGAAAATGGGAGAGGGATTAATAAGGGTTCATAAAAGCATGTAAAAATGAGGTGATGTACCAAATTTTTTGATACTTATACTTTCAAAAGACACACTTTAATATTCATTCAATACTTCTAAACATCAATTCATTCAAATTTATATTAGCTTCCACATAAGTATTTCATAGAAAGGCATGGACTAGCTATTGACCTAGCATGGGATGGCAGTTGTCCACTTCCAAGATGATCAATAGACTATATATACACTTATAATGACTTGTGATAACTAAAAAACACTAAATTAATGTGAGGAAACTTATAAAAAGGTAATGAAATCATACATTCACTTAACCACATCAATGAAGTCATAAGACACCCTTCAATTCATCTTGCAAATGGAGGAATTCAATTTTTTATTATATAAAATAGGTGTTATAGTATAAATATTGGTAGAGTCTAGTCATGCTAAAGATAGGGATAATTTTTAGGGATTATAATCCAATATTTATAATATAATGGGATGAGAGATATTAGGAATCATGTGTAGAAGGAGGAAAAGGGAGCATAATGACCAAGATTTCTAATCATTTGGTATTAATGCCATTAGAAAAGATCACAATGCCCAAGATTACTTTTGGAAGGTAACCATAAAAACTATATTAGTCCCTTTAGATATATTTTTTACTTGAATCTATGATCCTTATGGTTACAATAGTGGGATTAATTCATTTAAAATTTGAATTCCAATGTCAAAGTAGTTACAACAACTAGATCAATCTGTTGTGATCTTGTTCCAACATGGATTTCTCCCTACTAGTTCATATTTGGAATGTGATAATGGATAAAAGGGTTAATAATCATGATTTTATCTTTGGTAATGAACCTATCAAAACTAATTTATCTACCTTTGTGGCCTCCCTTTGAAACATTTTCTCTAGTTTGACCTCAACCGTATTTGGCTTCAACTTTTGATATTAGCCCTTGATCCTGATCTAGGTCCTTGATATTATGACACTTGTCATATTTGCATTTATCCTTAGGATCCTATAGTCACTCCAACCATTTCATTCACTTATGTCATGTGGGGACCTCATGTTTAATCTAAGTTCCTTGAATTTTTGACCCTATACAAACAATTGATCTTTCTCTATATGAATAAATAAAAGCCATAGATCTTATGCCAATCTAACACATTTGAGACACTTTTCATGCTCTCATTAGTCTTTATGATCCTCTAAATTTTTTACCTCAATCTCACTATTAGATCTAAATTGTATGATGGCACGTGCTTCATTGATCTGCTTAGACCCATTAGCCTTATCAGTCGATGTTCACCATTAGATCTGATTCAACTTTTGAGATTTAGGCATTTGTTATCAATATGTTAGTCTTGGGTTTGCTAAATTTTTGACTTGATGTTCATCTTTGATCTCTTTATTATAATTGAATATGTGACATTGGATCTACTTGGACCCACTAACTTCATCCTTGCCCACTTAGTGTTATATCTTGATTTGATCCCCTGAGATCTTGACACCTATTAGATCTGCATTCAACCTTGGGAAGTTTCAAATCCAAATATCTATTTTATGAGGATTCTATTTGGTATCCTTGTGAATATATCAATATGCTTGTTCAAATTTTAATGATTGTATCTTGAGATAGAAAAAGCATCAAGACACTAAATTTGTAGAGGATGATCTAGGCATGAAAAACATCATTTCCATGCAATTCTTTGACCTTGGTCAATCTCCAAAGTATTATTATGATATGCATAACTAGAGTGACATTTTCATTTCTACAAGGCTTTCCATGATGGTCTAGCTCCTAAAGATCATTATATTCACACTTTAAACTTGATTAAAGTGTTTTGAAAGCTTGCAACCAACAAGTGATCTACATGAAAGTTGTTTTCTTCTCCTCCTATTTGATCACCCTTCAATCAAGACCTTTCTCAGCTTCTTATTATAAATCAATAAAATTTTGGTATGTAGGCCAAATTTGGCCAACTCTTTGGTGGCTCAGCTAGGAAGCATGCCTGCTATAGTTGAGAACTTAGACCTTTTACATGACTCTTGAACTCAAAAAATAATGAAAAATTTGATTCATGTATGTAAACAACCCTTTGACATGCAAAGACAATAGATTCCACCAAAACAAGTAAGGAAACATAAAAAATAGGGAAACTTACTAAACAAAGTGAAAGAAAACAAACTAATGTGCTAGGATAACACTTGGAGGAAAGCCAAAACAAACTAATTATGTGAAAAGAACTCAACCTTTAGTAAAAATGTTTCAATTATATCCCATTAACTAGGATAGGAAGCTCCTTGCCATCTATTTTTACAAGTTGGAAGGAATTGTGGGATTTGTAACTGGAGATTGTGTATGAACCACTCCAAAGAGAGTCAAACTTTATATTCCTCCCTAACTTAGCTTTATCATCATCCTACTTGAAGACTAAGTCTCTTTCTTTGAAACTTCATGAAGAATCTCCTTTGTCAAAGTATCTCTTCACTTTTACTTGATGGCTTTACATGGCTAGCATAGACTGATGTCTTGTCTCTTTTAAATCTATGAGCTCAACATATTTGATCTTCAAAGGTTCATTCTTTAACAACTTAGGTTGATGCATCAGTTCTAGGGTAGTAAATTTAAGAGAAATACGCATTATTACTTCCTTACCACATACCATATTATAGGGAGAGTTAGTTATTAACCTTTTTTAGGTGATCCTATCATCCCATAGAGCTTACTTCAATTTTAGATGCCATGACCTATGATTATCTTCAATTGTTTTTATTATGACCTTTAATAGGTTCTTATTAGTGGACTCAACAAGTCCATTACCTTTTGGATAGTAATTTGATGAAGTGATAAGAAAGACACTATGTTGAACTTCCCTTTGGTTGATTCTAGACCCCCAAAAATCCATAACATTCTCAAAAATAATGGTTGAATGGATTCCAAATCTAGTAAGCAAACCTTCAAATAAATCTAGAACATTAGACTCATTTGCTTCCTTCAATACCACTACTTCTATCCATATAATGAGGCAATCCAAAGAATTTAGTATCCATTTATGACTTGAGATTGAAGGGGGGTTAATGAGATAAATACATTTCAATCCCCATTGGATAAAGGGTTGATCCACTAAAATTGGTTAGAGAGGTAAGGCTATAAGTTTTGCCTTTTTAGTAGATATAACACATTATCTGCCTTTCCTAACCCATGCATGACAATCACCAAATAATATTGGACAATAATATCCACCTCTCATGATCTTGTGGGATATGGTCCTTGTTGAATAATTCCCTCTACCATATCCATCATCGAACCCTTCAAGCAACCTTTCCTTTTGATGATGTTTAATGCATCTTAACAACATGCCATTGATATATTTATTGAAGATATCATATTTTTGAATAAATGGAATATATTTCAATCTAAAATATCTTCTTTTTGAAGGAGTTGGGTGAGGGGGGTAAATACCATCTTGGAGATATCTTACCAAATCATGATACCAGCTAGAAGGTGAGGTATGATCAGTTGTAACTTCTTCATCAGTAAACACCATAACCACCTCATTGGCTTCTTGTTAGTTTTGGGCTAGATGCTCACAAAGTCCTTTGCCTATATAAACTTTGTGACCTTGATCTCCACATCATACTCCATTACCTTTCTTATCCAACTAGCTATTTTGTCATTTATGTCTTTGTTCAAGAGAAACTCCTTGATACTTGGATGGGTAACCATTAAGTGTATATTATTGTTAGATAATAAGTATCAAAACTTATTGAGAGACCATATAATATAAAATACATGATTTTCAACAAAAGAGTACCTTATTTCATACTCCTCCAAGCCTTGACTGAAGAAGGCTATTGGGTACTCTAATTCATCATGGTTTTGCTACATAAGAATGCCTAAAATGGTGTCAATGTTAGCATATGTGTATAGGATGAAGTCCTTTGTGAAAATTGGGTTCATGAGAATAAGAGCACTATCCATGGATTTTTTAATTTCCTTAAAACTCTTTACTCCTTCCTTGGACTAGCTAAATCTTTGATTATTATTTTACATGGCTATAAGTGGCTTATCTAAAGTGGTAAAATATGAGATGTATCTTCTACTAAAATTGATATCCCCTAAGAAACTTTGTAAATATGTTTTGTGCTTGGGTAAGGAAAGTACAAGAATTGAAGTTATTCTTTTAGGATCTATACTTAAACCATGCTTTGAAACTATATGTCCAATGAGATTACCTTCATAAACTAAGAAGACACACTTTTTGGGATTCAGGGATACCCCAAATTTCCTACACCTTTCAAACACTTGCTTAAGGTGAACCATGTACTCACTTTCATTCTTTGGAAACACTATTATATCATCCAAATAAACTAGCACAATTTTTTTGAGAATGCCATATCCATGGCTCTCTAAAAAAAAATTCCAACATTGGATAGACCAAAGGGCATATTTATATATGCAAATGTCCCCCAATTTATGGTGAAGGTTGTCTTGAAATGGTCTTCTTCCTTGACTAAAATCTAGTTATAACCACTATATCCATCTAATAAGGAAAACCTTTTTGAACCTATAACCAACTGTAAAATCTTTTCCATAGATGGTAGTGGGTAGTGGTCTTTAAGGGAAGCTTTATTCAAGTCATGAGAGTTAACACATAATCTAATTTTACCATTATTTTTTTGTCTTGGAACAAGGTTTTCCACCTAGTTGAGTGCTTGATTAGAAATATAATAGTAACTCAATGAGCTTATAAAGCTTAGCTCTCATCAAAGGCTAAAACTTATGATTAATAGGCCTTTATATTTGTCTTACTAGCTTAGTTTCATCTTCTAGATCAATGGTGTGTTGAGCTAGACTTGGGTCAAATCCCTTGAGATCACTATATTGTCATGAAAATACGTAATCAAAACCTGCACATAACCCATTAAAAGCTTACTTTTAAAAATAATTTCATACCTTACCCAACTTTAGCTCACAGGAAGAAGGAAATGCTTCTTATTCTACATGAAGGATTAATTCTAATAATTGAAGGCTATTGCAAGAACAAGGCCATGGTTATGAACCCTTATCTGGGGAAAAATAAGGATTCACAGAGTAACAAGAGTGAAACTGTTAAAGGGAAAGATAAAATCAAGCCCCCTAGTGTCAAGATTCAGAATGTTGATGAGGATACAGAGTGGGAGAGAACTGATAAGTCTGGGTAGGAAACTTGGAGGAAGAGGGAGGAACAAAAAGTAGGAATTCAAGTTCCAATGAGGAAGAAGAAGTTCAAGAGAAGAATGAGAAAGGAGTCAACATAGAGGAGAAGTCTGAAAATAGTGAACATGACTCTGAAGAAATCCAGCAAGTATTTGAGGATGATAAAGCCTTGGATGACCCTGTTGAGGACCCTATTTCGATAAATGAAAGGGAAAACATAGTTCAGGCCGATAACCAAGAAACGGACTTGGGAGTTCAAGCTGAAACTAAGGAGCAGAATCAAAGGGGAAGAGAGGACCACATTGAAGAAGGCGGGAACAGTCCTAATAAGAACACAAAAGAGTGGAGTGATAAAAGGTAGAACAATGAAAGGCAAACACCTATGAGATGGGTTAATTGCAAAGTAGAGGCTATCATCCAACTCGATTCATGGATGTTTAAGGAGATAATGGATCTCAAAAGGAAAATGGAAATAATGGAAGACAACCAGAAGGCAGTTTGGAACAAAATCAATAACATGGAAAAATAGATGAGAGACATCCCCATTAAGCTCAAAGACTATGAGAACAACCTAAGGGAACTCATCAAGGAGAGAAAAATGAAAATGGAGGAAGTTACATCTAACATATGTGTTGCAGCTGTTAATATTGGAAAAAGAGCTAATGAGGAGATTAAATCCTTGGAGGGGCCTAGCAAGAGGACGAGACAGAGCTCAAGAAAGAAAGCTATGCAAGAGAGAGCCATGTCAGCGGCTACTGCCATTTAGGATACTACTGTGAAAGGTAAGGAAGTAGTGAAAATGATTTTGGAACTAGAAGAATAGCCTGGTTCTTCTAGTTAGTAGTGTTATCTGGTCCTGTTTCCTAGTTTTTTGTAATCTTTTGACTATGGTGTAGCCAGGTCTATGTAAAACCTGGGTCATGACTTGTGGTCTTTCCGGTGGTTTTAGGTCCTTTCAAAACCTATTTTTGTTACTTCTTTGTAGAAGGTTTTAGGTTTTTCCTATGGTCGTAAATGCTTCATCTTTCTATCTTTGTTCAGGGTTTTGGGGTCCCTTCAAAACCTATTTTTACCTTAATCTAAAACTTTAGGTTCTTTCCAAGTGCAACCTCCACATTGGCATAGTGTTTTTCCTTTGTTGACAAAGTTGAATTTTCTTTTCTAAGCTCATCATCACCACTAAATATGATCTCAAGTTTGACCAATCCCTTGGGTAACTTATTTTTTTTAGTTTCACAATCTAATCACCATATTGATACAAGTACTTTAACTAATTTCTTGAGGAAAACTTAGCCTCTTCTTGAAAAAAATTGATAATCTAATTATCATCTTCAAACACTTACCAATTATAATTATTATCTAGGATAGAAGGCCTTATAATCACCTTAATTTTTGACTAAACCTTTTCATTTCTTACATCATCTAGGATACTAAATTATGCCCGAATGGTAGCCAACCTATCTATATGTTTATTTTCATCTCTTGGTATTGCCTGAAAGTTGAAGGCCTAAAATTATTCAAGAAAGTCCCATACCCTATGCTTATAATATTTAAACAATGGTTTTTTGCATACATTAAGACCTCTCACTTGGTGGACTACAAGTTCACTATCACCAAAGACTTGTAAGGTGTTGACTTTCATCTTCCTAGCCCATTGTAAACCATGAACTAGTGCCTCATATTCTGCAACATTATTTGAATAAACAAATTGAAATTTAATAGATGAGTACATTTTATTTTCTAGATAAATAAAAATCATTCCAGCCCTAGTACCATGTTTATTCTTTGATCCATCAAATTATAATTTCCAAAGACCATCAATATACTCATCATCCTTCATCAAGGCTAAAATTGGTAAATTTTTCTCATGCAACAAATAAACACCAAATACTTCTTCCTTGATTAGCTTATAAGGATCATATTCATGTGAGATAGAGGCCTAATCATCAAGGAAAAAATTTAGAATCCCATCTAAAGGTGATTCATTTTCCTCTACACTATCTTCTATCACCTCATTTGAGATGAGGCAATTGGTTTTCACAACACTTGGCATATATGGTTCCAAATATAACTATGTAATAGGTTCAGAATGTATGGTTACCTTAGTGTTATAACTAGTCTTGAACATTAAATATGTCCAATCAGATAATAAATATCCTCCAATATTTGAGGTAAAGTTCCTTGACAAACACATGGCAAAGTAGAGAGGTAAGTCCACCATAACTACATCCTCCTACATGGTAACATTGGGACAAGCATGTAGTGTCAAATTTACATCTTGAATGATGCATACTATATTTGGTGGTGAAAAATATATATTTAATACTCCTTTAGTATTTGGTTCATAGACAAGATCAAGCTTGTCTATAATTTGCTTAGGCATGATAGTGTTACTAGCTCTACTATCCACCATATAATTATGAACTAAACAGTCACCAACTATCAAAGAGAGGTAAAAATGAGGAATTTTACTTGACTTTACCTCATATTTGTTCCCTTTCACATTTTGTATACTTATTGTACTCAATGTTGCATTAACTAGTCTAAATTAGTTAGGACAACTCCTTATTTCTTAATTGGTTTTGGGTACACCTTGAGAGCTGAAAGATCTTGGATGAGCATATATATTTTTTCCTAGGATAGAAAGGTAATCCCACATGCTAATTTTGGCATTGTATTTCTTCATTTGATCCACTATACTTTATGAAGCTCCACTAACCTTTGGCTGCACCTTTTGAACCACTAGTTGTTCATGAACTAAAGGTATTTGAGGGAACTTCCTAGCCTCTACATTCTAAATTTTATATTTTATAGGGGAAAAAATTTTATATTTAGTCTCTTGGAAAAAAAATTAGGATTAATTCAATAATTAGTCATATCTTGAGCTTCATCACTAGCTCTTATTTTATCTCTAGTTACAACTACAACTTAACCATTTGAAGTGCTAGTCTCACTACCATGATTGAATGCAACATAATAATCCATTTACCAATTTACATTAATGGAATCAAGATTCCCTTGAACTTTTTAATCCTCTCCTTGGGATACCAAAAATTTCTCTTGATACTGACCTCCTTGAATAAAAAACTCTTCTTGTGTCATTTGTGGCATAGTAATGTTCTATGATACTAAGGCTTGGTGTTGAGCATCATTAAGGTTGGAGGGTTGCCAAATTAATTCATGCATAAAATTATTTTTATGTGGTTTTGGAAAAATAAATTTTGATGTGGAAAGTACATTAGGATCAAGAGATGCATATGGCTTATTTGTAACTTTGGCTCCTTGTGCTTGGTAGGGTGGTCTATTTTCTCTAAATCCTTGATAAGGAGGCCTTCGATCTCTAAAGGGATGATAATTAGTTTGATTTTGTTGTTGATAGGGCCTATTAGTCTGATATTTTTACCTTTTAAGTTGTACTATTTCATTTCCAAAGTATTGAATCAAACCTTTCAGCTTACCAAGCTCATTAGCTTGACTAGAAGGGGCTGCAACTTGAGCTTGAGGAGGTAGAATAAGGGATAATGATGGAGAATAAGGAATATGAGGGGTTGGGATAGATTTAAAATCTTGTAATATAGTAATTTTATGCCTTGAATAAATCTTACTATATTGTATAAAACTATTTTTAGCTCTTATTACAACCTCATAATCATCTAGAAAGTTACAACCACCCATTGACAATATCATTACACTAATATAAGAATTAAATGCTTTTAGATAGTACAATAAGTCATATTTTGGGGATGGTCTAATAATTATAGGAATCCTAGTCCATGTATTTTAGAATCTAAGGTTAAAATTAGACATGAACTCATGGAGATCTCTATGAATGGAAGTCAGTTGTTCAACTAAAGATAGGTGATTAAATTTGTCCTAAAATTATTTAACTAAGACTAAAACTAACTCATATTACATAGTAATGGAATTCAATTTAAGATTTATATACCACTACAATGTCTTTCCTTTTAAGGAAGCAACAAGTAGTCTAATAGCCACATTATCTTAAACAAATGGAAAAAAGGTTGGTAACATCCTAAATGTGCTCAATAGTAGTTGTTTGACATTTTCCTAAGAAGAATGGGATACTATTAAGGGTATACATATGAATGTCATAAAAATGGGACAAATTAAATATAATACCTCTATTTAATAAGATGAACACTTGATTCCTAATGGCCATTTGGGTAGTAGGGATTGCACTTCTTAAAATAATAGGATGACCAGGTGATGAATTTTTTTTTTTGGGATAAGGTCTTATCCTATTAAATATTGCTCCCTTATATGAAATAAATGCAGCTCAATTAATTCAAGGGGAATACCTTTACAATTTGACCTTGTAGTAACCTTTGTCATGAGAATTCCAAATTTTAGATATGCCAAGGAGAATGGGTCCCACCAAGCATGCTAGAATTGTTGGCATCCTAGGTTGCACCCTAGTTAAGAAGGGGATTATTTAGGTCCTCTTACTCAAACCTAGTCCAAAATGGGCTTGAAACTAACTTGTGGGTCACATAATGCCAAATATTAATTTAGTATTTTATTGCATCAAATAGGTGTTATAGTATAAATCTTGGTAGAGTCTAGTCATGCCAAAGAGAGGAATCCTTTTCAAGACTTAAAAGCTTATATTTATAGCAAAATGGAATGAGAAAGATGAGGATCATACGTATAAGGATGGATAAGGGAGAATAATGAGTAATATTTCTAATCATCTAGTGTTGATATCATTAGAAAAATCATAATACCAAAGATTACTTCTATAAGGTGGCCATTAAAACCATATCAGTCCCTTTCAATCTATTTTTAGCCTATATTGATGCTTCTTATAGTTAAAATGGTGGGATCAAGTCATTTAAAATTTTAATTTGGCATCAAATCAATTACAACAACTGGATCAATATATTATGATCTTATTCTAGCATGGATTTCTCTCTACTAATTCATTTTTGGTGTGTAACAATGGAGAAAAGGGGTCATAATCATGCTACTAGATTTGATGATGAACCCATTGAAACTCATGTGTTTGCCTATGTGGCCTCCCTTCAAAACATTTTTTATGGTTAAACCTTGACTATATTTGGCTTTGACTTTTGATATTGGCCCTTGATCCTAATCTCAGTCCTTGAGATTATGACAATTGTCTTAATTATGTTGATCCTTAGGATCCTATAGTTAGTCCATCCATTTCATGTGCTTACACCACATGGTGGCCACATGTTTAATATAATCTCCTTAATTTTTGGACCCTATATACATCATTAATCCTTCTCTATACAAATGAACATAAGCCATAGATATTCTACCATTCTAACATGGTTAAGACACTTGTCACCCTCTCATTAGTCATCAAGATCCTTTGACTTTTTAACCTCAAGATCATTGTTAGATATGATTTGTATGATGTCATGCACTTCATTGATTTATCTAGACCCACTAGCCTTATTATTTGATGCTCACTATTAGATATAATCTTAGCTTCTAATATTTGGACACTTTTCATCGCTATGTTAGTATTGGGTCTACTAGATTTTTGATTTGATGATCATTATTGATCTTTTTGGTATGATTGAATGCATGTCATTAGATCTACTTTGACCCACTAACTTCATCTTTGCTTGTTCACTGTTAGATCTTGACCTAAGCCCTTGAGATCTTGACACTTGTCAGATCTATGTTCAACATTGGGAACTTTTGAATCTAAATGGCTATTTTATGAGTCTTCTATTTTGACATCCCTATGAATGTCTCAATCTACTTGTTCAACTTTGAATTCTTTTATCTTGAGATAGAAAGATTGTCAAGACACCAAATTTATAGAGGGTGATCTAGGCATGATAAACATCATGTCTATGTAATTATTTGACCATGGTCAATCTCTAAAGTATCTTTATGAGATGCACAACTAGACTGACATATTCATGTATTTAAGGCTTTTCATGATGGTTTATCTCCTAAATATCATCACATCACACTTTAAGCTTGCTTAAAGTGTTTCAAAATATTTAAACCAACAAGTGATCTACATAAAGATTGTTTGCTCCTCCTCCTATTAGATCACCCTTAAATTAGGACCCTACTCAGTTTCTTATTCTAGATCAGTAAAATTTTGGTATGTAAATTTGTCCAACAATAAACACAACATATAGCCCCTATATATTTGTGTTAGCAAAAAATGTCAAGTACATAGCATATCAATTACACTATGAAATATATAAGCATTAATAAGGCATGTGTAAGTACGTAAGCTCAAACATGATAATATAAAGTGATCATACAACCATATAACATTTGTGTATCAAGATCAAATAATTATATTCCCCCAATGTCTATATGACATTAGTAAAAGGAAAATCCATCTGTATAAAAATTGATCATTTATTTTTATATACCTGTATCACACTCAAATAATGTGTTAAACATGTGTAATATAAAGTATTGATATGTAATATACCAAAATTAAACCAACATAGATGCTAAGGAGTTAATAGAATATGTAAATGTCAAAAATATTTTTTGGATTTTTGAAGTATTTTTTAGTATTTTGGAATATTTTCAAAGAAATAACTATCTAATGATCTCATCGAATGGATTCTCATAGGTATCTCCCCAATGTGAAATTTTTGTAAGAAATTAGTGGTATTACCAAGGAACATGTACAAGTGTAATATTTATCACTATAATATCTATAATGATATGCATATATATAGTATGAATATGTGGTTGTGAATAAATAATAGAAGGAATGGGGGTTTATGGAGCCCATCATTGAGTTTTTTGTGGTTTATTTGAAGTATCATTAATAGAAACATGTTTAGGTGCTTTAGATATCTAAATATGGTGTGTAGTAGAGGAGTAGTATGTGTAATCCACTATGTGTCTTTGATGCAATGGTCTCTCAAGTATTGGACACCTAGGAAAGGGGATTGCCTATTGCATACCCTTTTATGGATTATTAACCTTATTATGCTTGATAATGAATTATCTAGGTATAAATTATCTTATTTAAGTGGATATTCATATGTAATACAATAAATTTTAACTACCATGTTGGCATGAATGTATTTAACACACCCATACACTATAAAAGTTTTTTTACAAAGATTAGTTATACAAGGTCATCCCAATAACATATCAAACACTCATGTGTATTGTATAACTAAAAATATAGTAACCACATGTGTTAGAACCACTTGTAAAATTAAGTATATTTCACCAATAACACATTGTGATGTCCCATTGAATGATCTAACTAATTTGGATGAAGTGTGTAGATCATTGTGTGTATAACCCAAATTTTTAAGTGAAGTCATGGTGCAGACATTATCACTATAGCTCCATTATCAATCATAACATTATGCATAAGTTTGTGATCAAGGTATGATCTGATGAATAAGTAATGAAGATTTAAATCATCATCCATAATCTCATTATCATCAATATTAATAGAGGGTCTCTAAACCATAGGAGGATTATGCCATGCATAAGTACCAATAATCCTATCCAATGAGTGGTCATCGTATGATCGAGGAGGATGTGCATTATAAACCATTTGTAATTTTGGATCCTTATTATAATTATATTATAAAATATTGTTAAATATTTTATATTTTTAGTGATCACCAGGTTGTGAATTTGATTCCTTTGAAGGATCATCAAATGTAATATTGTGGTCATTGATGAGGTCTTGAATCTTATATTACAAGGTTAAAAAAATTTGTTCATAGAATGCCCAAGGACTTGGTGATAGTCAAAATACACATTTTCATCACATCCTTTGGGAAAAGGTTGACTCATATCAACCTTTATAGGATGAGGGAGAGATATGATATGACACTCTACAGGCCTTGGGAGTAATGAAGCTAGATATTTAGGTAAGTGTGTAAATTATCTCTTTGGTACATTAGATAAGAGAATTTGATTAGGTTATTTTGACACTACATTAATCATGGTAGTTGTTTCCTTTTTAGGTTCACAAGGTTTTACCTTGTAACCTAGTTTGATAGTAAAATTGGTATTGGATGTATTTGGTGTGTTTTTAACATGCTTAAGCTTATTTAATGAGATAAATTTCATTTCATGATTGCAAATAATATGGAATAAGTCATAAAAAAATTTCAATTATTTTAAAATAATGGACTCAATTAATGGGGCAAGTCAACTTTGATTGAATATATCTTGAAGATCTTTATCTAGCATTGGATTGGTCATTTTAGTTAACATTGTCTTATACCTTAAGACATAATCATTGATAGGTTAATTGGTTCCTTATTTTATTTATTTAATTTGGGGATAGGAAATATTTTCAATAATATTGATATAAAAGTGTACCAAAAAATTATATGTAAGAGGTTTGAATGTGTTTATTGATTGGATTGGTAAATCATAAAACAACCTTAGAGCATAGTATTTGAGGCTCCTTAAAAATAGTTTATTAAACAAATTATCATTGAAAGCATAATCAAGCATGTCACATATAAATATTTAATATGTTGTTAAGGATCACCCTTACCATCATAAAATGTGAACTTAGGTGAAAAAAACTAGTTTATAGGGAGTGCAAAGATATCTTTGTTGAAAGAGGGTTATGCAACACCTCTTATGAATCAATAACATAAGGTGATTTCATATAGTTTTGTTCAATGTTTGTAACCTTATTTTTTGAAAGTTATATAGTTTTTACAAGATATTTCACCTCTTGATCTTTAAGGTTGTAAATTGGGAAGTTATCAAAGGAGGTGTACCCATAGGTTGAGTGGATATAGGCATCAAAACTAGTAATTGGTTTGAATTATTTATGATTCCTATGTAATATGTACCCATAATAATTTTAGGGAACAAATGTATGAACACATATCATATGCCCCAATTAAAATTATGAAGCAGTGATGTGCCTAAGGGGAGGTTGTTGGTATAGAATTAGTTATAGAAACACCTAAGGATTTACCATCACTAGGTAAGTAAGCATTAGCTCTAGCATGTTTGTTGATTTCATCTCTTGTAACATATAAAAATGCATTTATTAAGCCCTTTATGTTATTAAGATGATTAACTAATGATTATTTATCTTCCATTTAAAAATATGTTTTTATTAACATTTTCCATTGTTTATAAAAATAAAGATTAAGAATTCAAAAAAATATATAGAAATAAAAAAAAATGAAACCCTAAGTCAAATTAGGGTTTTGCATGCAAAAGACACAAAGGTTGGGTTAACAAAATATTTAACCCTAAATTTATATGGGTCAATATGGTATAGGGTTAACAATATATAAATAAATGTGAATAAGGGAAATAAATAGATTGATAATAGGCTAATTAATTTGTAAACTCAAATAAATAATATTTTAAATTTAAATATTGAGATATGTTAAAAATACTAAGTATAACTATTGGTTAATATTGAAATGAAATAAAAACAATAGTATGTAGTTGGTAAATTATGCACATGAATATTTGATATGAAACAAGTTAGAAATAGTCTAAATCATTGCCTTGGATTAGTTATCAGATTATGGAAATTTGATCTATATGGCCTCAATCACTTGCATCAACCTCATACAGTTATGTCAATGCTTTTATCTATCTTGGTTTTAGGTGTCTAATATGGAATAATTACTAGATCTATATGTGACCAATAGTGATATTATGGGTTTTGTGTCACCTTCACTCTGGTGTGATCAAATTTGGATTACGAGTTATCGCTCCATATCAAATAGTAAAACCCTCATTCTTTATCTTTAGACTGGTTGTGGAAAAAATGGTTTAGTGAAATCATAATGTTAAACCAACCCTAAATAACCCTTTATTATTGGATGATTCCTACATAGCCACTAATCTAAAGAGGGCCGCATACTCATGTATTTTTCCCCTATGTGTTGGCTTGTGTGTGAACAAAGATAAAATATGTGGAAAGTAATTACAAAAGTGGCCTATATTTTAACTTGTAAAGTATGGCTTGAGTGTTACTTTAGTAATTCAAACATTTATATGTGTTGACCCTATGACTGATATGGAAATAGGATAAAATAAGAAATTTTTGCTCACTTGAGTACTTTATTGAATGCTTTTGGTAAATTTCCTTGTGAGTTATTAGGTTTATGCTAGGTGAGGAATGAATTAGGGTTAATCTTGTATATATATCAATCCTTTTTGGAAATATCTCACATTAAATCACTTATGCCAACCATAGGTATATGTTTCATTTGTAAATTTGATGAATTTATGGAGCTCAACATGTACATTAAGATATGACACTAGCATCAATGTAGGCATCTGGCTAGGATGCAAGTGATTGGGAAGCTATAAAATAGGCATATGTTCCAAACTTACAATGACAAAAGATAACTAGGTTTACAACATTTTTAGCATGATATAAGGCCTGGGTCATTATAATAACACTATGTTTAACCCTAAAATATAGATTAAGTTGAATATAGGGTTAAAGGGGGAAGAGATAGCCTAGGTCATAAGGATGGTAGACTATCTATAGAGTATCCCAATTATTTTTGAAACTTAGATATAACATATACTAAACTAATTATGTTGAGATGTTAAAAGATAAATTATTGTTATGATAGATGTTGAAATAAAAATGAATATAAGATAATTGGTTCTAATGTTAATACAAATCTATATATAGAATATATATAAACTGGACTAGATCTAGATTTTAGAACAATCACCTAATTTTGAAAATTTTACCTCTATAGCTATGAAAGCTTACATTAACTCAGGATGATTGTGTCAATGCTACTATATAACTTCAACATAAGTGTCTAGTATAGAATACCTACTAAAATTAGATGTGGCCACCTAAATGTTTGTTTGTTTTATTTTTCCTTCTCTCTAGTTCATCTAGATCTAGGTCATGGACTATCACTCCTTGTCAAATTATAAAAAACCCCTAATTCTTCATCTTATATTAGTTGTGGGAAAAATGGGTTAATGGGAACACAATGTTGAGCTACCCAAAATACCATTTTGTCAATGAGTACTACCTACTTATAAAAAACTCTGAAGAGGGCCTCAAACTTATTTAGTTATCCCTTATGTGTTGGCTTGTGTGTGAATCATGCAATGTGTGATAATCAATTATAACTGTTACCTAGGTTTTAACTTGGAAAATATATATCTTGGGTATCTCCTTTATTAATTCAAACCTATAAATGTGATGTCCAAATGATTGATATGCAAATAAGAGAAAATAAATAAGCTTTGATCACTTGAGTGATTGATAGAATGTTTTTGTTAAGTTATCTTAGTCTCTCTAGATCTATGCTAGGTGAGTAATGAATGAGGGTTGATCTTATATTTATACCAACCACTTTGGAGAATATCTAACATTAAATCACTTAGGCTAACCATAGGAATATGCTTTATTTACAAATGAGATGACCTTAGGTCATTAGACACTTGTGTTAGGGTAGGACACTTGCGTCAGCATAAGCATCTGATTAAGATGAAAGTGTTTGGGTAGTTGAAAAACATGTGCACATATAGAACTTGCAAAGATGGAAGATAAGTAGGTTTATAACATTATGGTAAAGATAAAGAGTTTGAGTCATCAAAATAACATTAGTTAGACTAAGAGATAAGCAATGAGGCACAAATAGATAGTGTATGTGAGACTTTTGGTAGAGGGAAAGATATAGAAGCTAAAGGTACATCTAAGTTATGTGTTTTCTAAGTTTATAAGATTGAGGTGTTATAGAATTCAAAAATAGTATTTATATTTACCCAATTTTATATATTAATGAAATTGTTGGTTAAAAGGAGAAAAAATGTGTACTTGGGTGTGTATAACACACCTTGTCTTTTTTTGAGTCCAACTTGAGTGCTTGTCTAGTGACTAACTTGAAACCAAGAGCATGTTACAGTATATAATCAGTGCATGTAATATAAAATTGAAGGTATTGAAATGATTTAAATTGAAATAAATCAATGTTTAGGGGCACACCTATGTAATGATGCAACTATCTTGCCTTTTGATAGTTTGATTTGAAATATATATCATTATAAATCATTGAAACTGATATTATGACAAATATAAATATGAAAAGTGCATATATATAAATAAATAGAGAGAAAATGAAGGGCTAATGCCCCTAACCTTTGATAAAATATGAGTTTTCACTCAGTAATTGAGATTAGCTTAGTTTTGAAACCTAATCATACTTATAACATGGTGAGTGTGAATGAACCAAGTCAACTAACACTATAAAACTAGTGAGGTTGGATGATGGAATCAAGTCTAACCTATAAACTTGGGAAGATTGAGTGATTTAATCACCTCAACCAGACCATAAAGTGAACCAACTACTACAATATATTATCTCAATATAATCTATAAAATTCCAACCTTAAGGGTGGTGATAGTCCCGAAAAGTGTTTGGAATCTGAAACCAATTTGATTTTTCAATATTAGGAACAAATTACATAGCATATACACCTTAGTTATGTTTAATGTTTAAATTATGTATAAAAATGATATTAATGTATATAATTATACCAAAAATGTGTAAATGAATCATATAACTATGACTTTGGCCAATTTAAAACTATGTAAGTGTAGAGAAAATGTTTCAAAACATGCCCCTACTATAATTTAAAAACTAATATAAATGGAAATGTGGAGGAAATGTTTCCAAAAACTTCTCCCACTATAATTTGGGTATGCTGAATACTAAATAAGTGTGGATAATATGGTTCTAAAACATACCCCCACTAAATCTAAAATAATTAAAAATATGGAAACATGTTTCCCAAACATGCCCCCACTACAATCTAAATTTGTGAAGCAATGTGTAATTCATGTCTCTATGTCATGCCCCCACTTTAAGGTGATATAATCATCTTGTGGTAGTTACCTTACCTTAAAAGGATAATATAACTATGTAAACTATGAATGTAGCATCTAACATATAAAGGTAACATGTCTAGGTAGATATGTCATTTAAGCATGAAGAATGGGATCACATTAAGTCCTAAGATACATGATGTAAAACATGATAATGTATGGATAGTAACATTATAATCTCAACAAGAAATCAAACACACATATAATATCACTCAAAAATATCAAGATACAAAGGTCCAAGGAGACCAAAAACAAGGTGCATGTTTAAATGCCACACAATCAAAGGGACACGACTTAGTGAAATGTCCAAAAAATCAATATATTACATATTCAAATTTCAACATACAACAAACAATGACATATTCAAATTTAAAATAGGAAAACAAAGGCATGGTGGCTACAAATAATGGAGCATATTCAAATGATCAGACAATCAAGACAATAACAAGGAAAAATACTCAAGGAAAAACATAAATATGTCATATTAATCCCTAGATATATGTGTTATCAAAAAAGGTCAAGTACATAACATATCAAGTACAATGTGAAATATATAAGCATGGATAAAGGAATTTGTAAGTACATAAGCTCAATAATGATAATGTAAAATGACCAGATAATTATATAACATATATGTATCTTTATCATAGAGGTATATTCCACCAACATCCTCATGACATGAGTATAGAAAAATCCCAACATCTAAAAGTGTATAGATCATGTATCTATTTATTATTGAATCACACTCAAAATATGTGTGAAACACATGTATATAAAGGAAATATTGATATGCCATATACCAATTTGTAACCAGCAACATATATGCCAAGGAGCTAATAGAACATATAAATATTGAAAATATTTTTTGGATATTTGAATATTTTTTATTTTTTTGATATTTTTCACATATGTGATAGGAAAAACTATCCTATGTTCTCATCCAAAGTATGGTCATACATATCTCCCCACTATAAACCTAGTGTAATAAATTGGTGATGTTGTTGAGGATCATGGATAGGTGTGATATCAATCATTGTAGTATCTATGATGCTCTACATATTTAAAATTGGACTTTGTGGTTTTGAAGAAAAAATAGCAAGAGTAGGGGTTCATAGAACCCATCATTGAGTGTTATGTGATTTATTTGGAGTAGTAGTAATAGGAACATGTGTAGGTGCTCTAGATATCTAAATATGGTGTTTAGTAGATGAGGATTCTATGCAACCCATTTTGGATCTTCGATGCAATGGTTTCTCAAGTATTTGATATCTAATAAAGGTGATTTCCTATTTCTTACCCTTTTGTATAATATTAACCATAGGAGGTTTTACAATTAACTACTTGGGTATTAATTTCTCTATCTCAAGAGGATGTTCATATGGAATTCCATAAACTATAATTACCTGATTGGCATGGATATATTTAACACACCCATGCATTGTATAAAGTATTGATTAAAATATATGCATCCAATGTCATCCTAATAACATATCAGAGACACTCATCAAAGGTATAAATGAGAATGTATTAAACACATGGGCAAGATCCACCTATAAAGGTAATTTAACCTCACTAAGAACATATTTTGAGGTCCCATCAAATTTTCTAATTAAAATATTTGAAGTATGTAAATCATGATTTTTATAACCCAAATGTGTGAGTAATTTCATGGTATAAACATTTTCACTTGAACCAATATCAATCATAACACTATGTATAGGTTGGTGATCAAGGTATGCTTGAATGAATAAGGAATGAAGATCAAAGTCATCATCCCTAATCTCACTATCATAAAAAGTAATATAGGGTCTCTAAACCATAGGAGGTATATGCCATGTATAATTATTAATAATCCCATCTAATGGATACTCATAATAAGATGGAAAAGTATGTGCATTATGTGTCATTTTCACTTACAAATCCTTGTTTGAATGATCTTGCAAAGGATTGTTAAAATTTTTGTTTGTAGTGGTCACCAAGTTTTAAACCTGATTCCTTTATAGGATAATCAAATGTAATATTTTGGTCATCAATGAGCCCCTGGATCTTATGCTTAAGTGTAAAAAATATGTTAATATAATTCCAAGGGCCTTGGTGATAGTCAAAATAAGCATTTGCATCATACCCTTTGGGTAGAGGTCTACTCATGTCAATCTCTATAGGATGCAAGAGAGATATAATATGACACTCTACAAGTTGTGGGAGTAATGAAGTGGGAGACTAAGGTAAGTATGTAAATTATCTTTGTGGTGCATTTAATAAGTCAAGTTGATTAGGTTGTTTTAAAAACACATTAACCATGGTGGTTATTTATTTTTTAGGCTCATCAGGTTTGACCTTATAAATTGGTTTAATAGTAAACTTGGTAATATATTTATATGTAATTGGTGTTTTGGCTACATACTTAAGTTTTTTTAATGAGATATGTTTCACTTCACCATCATGAACAATACAGCATAATTCATCAAAATATTTGAACTTTTTGAATATAATGTAATCATGTAAAAAATCAAGAAAACTTTAAATAATCTTGCATTTATTTATGTGCCATAATATCGGTCATTTTAGCCAACATTGTGTTATATCTTAATACATATTCATTAATAGTTTCATTGGTTCCATGTTTGATTTTTGAATTTAGGCATAGCAAACCTTTTTGGTAATGTTAATAGAGAAGTGTGCCAAAAACTAATCTTTAAGGGGTTTAAAGGCATTTAATTATTGAGATGGTAAATCATATAACCACCTAAAATAAAAATTCCTGAGGCTCCCTAGAAACAATATGGTCAAATTTTTATCCTTGGAATCATAATCAAGGTATGTCGTATAAAAATATAAAATATTTTGATCAAGATCACCCTTTCCATCATAAATGTGAACTTAGTTGCAATAAAACTATTTGGTAATGGGTGCAAAGATACCTTTAGTGCAAGAGGATCATGCAACACCTCTTGTGAATCAATAGCATAAGATGATTTCATATAATTTTTTTTCAATATTTGTAACCTTAGTTTTCAAAAAAATTATAGTTTGGATAAGTGATTGCACTTATTGGTCTATTAGGTTGAATATTTGAGAAGTCACCAAAGGAGGTGTACCCATAGTTTTAGTAGATATAGGCATTGAAACTAATATTTGAGTTGAAATATTTTGGTTTCCCATGTAATATATGGTAGTGGTAGTATTAGGGAACAAAGTTTGAAAGATATAATTTTTATCTTCACTAGATTTAGGTACATTCATTGGTATAGACTCAGTTTTAGTACCCTCTAAGGAGTCACCATCACTAGGTGAAGAAAAATTTAGCCTTATAATGCTTACTAATTTCATCTCTTATATCATAAAAAAAATGCATTTATTAAGCCTTTGTTATTGTTAATATGAGTGATAAATGATTCTTTATCTTCCATTTGAAATCAAGTTTTTCTATTACTATTTTTCATTTCTTAGAAATGAAAAATTTTATAATTTGAAAAACAAACTAAAACCCTATCTAACTAAAAACAACACTAGGAAGTGAAAAAAAATTGCATTCATATGAATTAGGATCATCAAAATTTAAACCCTAATATCTATATTAAGGTGAATATAGGGGGTAATTGGGGAAGAGATAGCCTAACGCATAAGAATGGTAGACTGTCTCTAGATTAGGCCAATTATTTGCAATACTCACATAGAAAATATACTAAATTTATTATGCTAAGATGCTAAAAGATATAAGTAAAGTTATGCTAGATATTTTAATAACAATGAAAAAAATATACTTAGTTGGTTCTAATGTTAATGCATAACTAGATCTAGAATATGTAGAAGTGGGCTAGATCTAGATTCTAGAATAGTCACCTAATTCTAGAAATTATATATTTGTAACCATGACCATTTACATCAACCTCAAGTGGTTTAATCAACACTATTATTTAACTTAGATGTAATTATCTAGTATAACCTATTAAAATTATATGTGACCACCTCAATGTTTTTGGGTTCTATGTCACCTTTGCTTTGGCATATTTAGATCTGAATCATGGACTATTTCTCTTTGTCATATATCAAAACCCTAGTTCTTTATATTTATATTAGCTATTGGAAAATGGGTTAATGGGAAAACAATGTCAAGATACCCTAAATACTCCTATATAGATGAAAATTTCATAATTATTCAATACTTCAAAAAGGGCCTCAAACTTATATCATTATCCCCTATGTGTTGGCTTGTATGTGAATCATATAATATGTGATAAGCAAGTACAATAGTGACCTAGTTTGTAACTTGTAAAATATAGATCTTGGATTGAACCTTCACTACTTTAGATCTATAGATGTGTTGTCCCTATGATTGATATGGAAATAAAAGAAAATAGGGAATATTTACTCACTTGAGTGCTTGATAGAATTCTTTTGATAAGTTTCCTTAGTCTCTCTAGGTCTATGCTAGGTGAGTAATTAATAAGGGTTGATATTATATTTATACCAATCCCTTTAGAGAATATATCTCATTAAATCACTTAGGTTGACCATAGGAATACATTTCATATGTAAATTGGATGACTTTATGGAAATAAACACTTATGTTAGGGTAGGACACTTGTGTGAATGCAGTCATCTAACTAAGACACAAGTGTCTGGGAAGTTGGAAAATAGGTGTTAGTCTAGGACTTACAAAATGGAAGATAAGTAGTTTTATAACATTTTTGGAAAGATAACATATCTGAGTCATCAAAATAAAATTGGTTATACTAAGAGATAAGTAATGAGCTATAGAGAGTCTAAGATATAGTGTACATGAGCCTTTTGACATTAGGAAAGGTCTATAAACTAAATTTACATTCATGATATGTAATTTCCAAGTGTATAATATTGAGGTGATATATAATTCATAAATATTGTCTACACACTAGTCAGACTAAGAGATAATAAATTTGGCATAGAGAGTAGTGTATGCAATCCTTTCTATAACAAGAAGGTATAGAAGTGTAACGTACATCCATGATATGTATTTTCCAAGTGTATAAGACTGAGGTGATATAAAATTTAGATTTACTGTCTATAATATCCCATTATCATGCATTTGTGGATTTTTGAATCTAACTTATTTTCATTTTCATATGGAATATGTTCCGAAGTAATGCATATAAAAACTTGGAAATGAGTAGTGGTAATCTTTTTATTGTGTCATATAGGGAGTGACATCTCATATAGCCTTAATGGGTAATATATCAAGAATATAGTTTTCATGGTGTATTGTTCCCACATTATTTATCATGTAATTTCTTTGATTTTAGCATAGAAGTATTCATTTCAATTATAAATCTCTATGTATGAGCTAGGATGACCTATAACTATGCTCTTTCTCTCAGTAGACTAGAACTCAAATAAATATATAATGTAATTAAATTATTTATATGTTCACAATAATGGAATAATATATCAAATAATTAAGAGAAAAATAATTATATCTATAATTATTATTGATACAAGAGTAGAATACTTGAGAATAATGATTGATCCACTTTGAGGGGGAAACCTCTATAATAATACAATAATAAAAAAATAAAAATATAATGATAAAAGACTATCCACTACTTCATATATATATATATATATATTATACTTAGCCATGGTTATTCCATAGGTTGACCAAATTAAAAACATAGAGAAATAAAACAAGATGATATGTAAGGTATGTAAGCCACACGTCAACCACACATATCCCTAGATGCACTAAATGATAAGGGTTTAGTATGCCCCTCCCCTTAAAAAAAAAAATCTACCTCAATTTTTAATCAACTTTGGATGCTACTATAGAAAAGCTTCATCCTCCCATGTTGTATCTTCATGATTCAAACTCTTCTATTTGATCAAATACTCCTTAGGCTCTCTTATTTATAGCTTTCTTATGCATGTGTGAAGGATCTCCTTAGGTTCCAAAATTAATATATGTTATGCATCCAATATAGGTAAGTTAGTATGGGTAGAAACTCTCTATCCAATGATATTATTCATGAAATATACATGAAATACATGTTGTATGTGAGTGGACTGGAGTAACTCTAGCTTGTATGCTATACTATAAATTTTTAGCAAGATATGATAATGGACATAACACTTTAGATAAAGCTTTTTATCCTTTTTTTCAAATACATCTAATTATATGGTTTCAAGCACATAAAGACCCAATCAATGATATCAAAATTCCTCTCGCTACAATGTTGATCATCTTACTACTTCTTTCTATATATTTTTATTACTAAAGTCTACATTAAACTAGAAAGTACCTCTTATTGATGTTAAATGTGTTCTTCAATAGCTCAGACCTTGGGTTTCATCTTCAAATATGACGTGATGGATGGAGGTGATAGCCATAAAGTGCCATAAAGGGATACATTTTAGAAAAAGATATACAAGTGTTGTACCACCATTATGCTAGTGATAGCTAATGGACCCAACATTCTTATTTATTTCATGCAAAAAATTTGAAGATACCCTTCTAGGCATTTATTTATAGACTTTGTTTACCCATTAGATTGAATATGATGGTTACATCCTGATTTTCCTCTAGACTCATTAATATATTAATTACTAGATTATGTGGTTAGTGTTTTGTTAACTATTAAGTGGATAGATTAGTAATATGTTGATTGTAGACAGTTATTTATTACTTGTGATCATGATAGTTAACTTGTTGTTATATATGAGTATTCTATTATGATACATTTTTATCATGATTATGTAGTTTATTTAGTTACAGTAATTTATTATGATTATTTTTTGATATGGTCTAACTAATATTCATTTTACTAAGGTGGATGTAGGATAGAGTTCACCCTCTTGACTATGACCAAGGGAGGGTATCATCAGAGAGGATGGAGTAGATGGAGATTAGTGGGGGATGAGTGGGGGATGAGATAATGAGATGGGAACCTTGCACACACCATTTAGATTAGATGTTTATTTTTTGTGTTAGTTGATTAATATTTATTAGTTTTAGCATCCATTAAATTACTAATGTGTTTTATTCATTTGATGGTGTTTGATTATCATGATTTAATATTACTTGAGGTGTCTAGTATGTGCTTTCTTAATCTAACATTTTACTTGGTTACAATTCATGTATCTAGTTGTCATAATACATCCATTGATTATCTCTCTATAACGTGAAGTCTTATTCCATTGTCTTGACAATGATTGCACTTATGACTAGTATTATCTGGTTTGAACACTATGTTAGTATATTATGAAAAGTAATTAAAATGTTTGATGTTTCAATAAAAAATGTCAGTTATTTATGTGGAAAACATATATATGTATATATTCACTATTTATATAATGCTTAACATTAAGCAAGTTCTAATTAAGAGGTTTTTTTTAAATAAAGTAGATTGCATATTTATGAGGTTTATGGACTTACTTTAAACTATGTTCAAGATAGTAAAGGTTATATTGTTTAAATCATGCATGATTATTGTTGTGGTTCAAACGAAAATATTTTTATAGACTATGCTTGAAGATTTTTATAAAGGCATGATTATTTTTTTTAGGGTCAGAAAGCCCTCTTTTGAAATTTAATGATTGGCATTAATTTTGATTTGGAATATTATAGGAATTTAGGTTTTAAAACTAATGGTTTCTATATTACATGAAGCCATAATTGGAAGCACCATTGACTTTGTCAAGTTGTATGGTTTAGTAATGGTGTTTTTTTGTTAGTAAACTAGAACTACAAATGATCTGGGTGAGCAATCATGTAATAATTTTAGAAAATAATTCTATAGAACTAGTGTTTTGTTATGAAGGACCCAGGTTTGTGGAGTTCTTTAAGGGAATTTTGGCATGTAAATTGAGAGTTAGATGGATATATGGATCCAATGGTTTGGAGAAGACAAGAGGTTGGTGAGGAGATCTTGATGGAAAAACAAAATCTTCTACTACCTAGAATAGTGCTTTGAGGTAGGGTCTATTGAAAAGCATTTTTTAGTTTTATAGTTGGAAAATTTTTTGAATGCAATTAATTTTGTCATTGTTTTATTAAATTGGGTTTTTGGAATTTTATTTATATATTTTTAAAAAAATATAGGGTTATATATGGTCAACCCTAAGGATGGGAATGACCCATCCAGAAGGATGAGCACATATAAATCCCTCACAATCTATAATGATTGTGTACATTATGTTATATTTTAAATGGTGGAAAAAAACCTAGCTTTTTAAATTAGGGTTTAAAGGGTTTCATGAGTTATTGTGTTTGATTAATTATATTCATCAAGTTGTGAAAAATATATTATTAATAAGGGTTTTGAACCTATAGTTGTGCTCTATTGTTTATAAATAAACACAAATGTTTGAATTGTTATACTTTAACTAGCTACAGAAATGGTAGTTAATGTTTCTTTATTTACTCAAAACCCTTTGCAAGTACTTGTTTTGAGGATTGTTTAAATAAAATATTAATTGGGTTAAATTTATATTATTACCCTATAAAATATATGTGCATAAAAGGACATTTGTCATATTCTTTTATAAAAAAAAAGGTTCACATGTTTTAGGAAATTTAATTTTTGACAAGGGATTGCAAATAGTTTGTTTGAATTCTGAATTTTATAATACCTAATACACACACACACACACACACACACACACACACACACACACACACACACACACACACACACACACACACACACACACACACACACACACACACACACACACACACACACACACACACACACACACACACACACACACACACACACACAATGAGGGTCATTCATAAATTACCCTTGGGTTGGGTTTGACCCATCCACATGGTATAATATGAATGAACCCTAATCTCAGTTACTTAAATGGTTAAGTAAGTTAAATAGTCAAGTATGAGAATGTTTAGTTATATAACTAATAATGGCTATGTTTAATTGAAATTTCCATTGAGATTGGAATAAATTATTTTAATTATGGTATTTTAATGGAGTTAAACCTTGACTATGAATATGTATTGGGTTTTAACTTTGTGTTGGAGTGTTTAAAAAAATAATTTGTCTTATGGGTTTTTGGTATATAGTGGAATATGGAAAATTGTGAGTTGTGGCTTGATTATTCTCATATATGACTGTGTTATGAAAATGTTTTCTTGAATAAGTAATTTTGGCTATTTATTTTAGTTAGAGGATCGAATTAGTTAGTAGTTGAGCCTATAACTGATATAAGGTTTTTTTTAGGCATTATATCACTAAAATAGTTAATTACAAACTTTAATTATATGATTGAGATCTTAAAGTATTTGAATGAATGTTTAAATCTCATAGTTCTAACTAAAATTTCTGTGTGTGTATCAGTTGGTCAGTGGAACAATTCCATAAAACCATACTAAATGTATATAAATTTTTGTGTGTGTATGTTTTATGTATTAATTTTAGAAGTTTTATTTTACCTAATGTTTAATTGGGTTTGATTACTCTTAAGGATATATATGATACTTACCTGTAATTAGATTTATGCTTGACATGTTTCAAATAATTACTAGATTGATGGTAATTATTATGAGTATTTATTATTAATTATTATTTTAGAATTATAATGTAAAAAGGACTAGTTAATGCATAAGCATTTTGGGGTTTATATGGATTTTTGGAAAACAATAATTTTTTATGTATTAATTAGTATGTTATGAGAAACCTGAACTTATATGAAAGATGGTTTGTAAGTAAAAGATCATAAATTATGATTTAGAATTAAATAATTACTAATAATGTTTATAAGATGATTAAATAAGTTATTTTACTTAAATGGGTTGTATTTAAAGATAGTTAGATAAA
This sequence comes from Torreya grandis, assembly GCA_037957365.1. NCBI lineage: Eukaryota > Viridiplantae > Streptophyta > Pinopsida > Cupressales > Taxaceae > Torreya > Torreya grandis. Next base: position 832,882 of record JARHVA010000327.1, read on the forward strand.
TAGTAACATTTAGATGCAAATAAGTAAATATATGTGAGAATATGATTTCTTTGGATTTATACCTGCTATGACATTTTAAGTGAATCTATATATATTTGAAATCTATGGATTTTAGAATTAATATGCTTAGATAATATTAATGTCATTAAATAAGTAGGTGTAATGGAATTCATGTAATTAGTGCCACTTTTCGGCAAATTATGATTATCTAAATGAGTTGAGTGTGTGTGAATTTGACTGATCTTGAGATCTAGAAAATTATATTAAAACTTTGGAAAAATTAATATTTATAATTTAAACATTATCATTTCACCTGTTTGATTTAGTTTTCATGTATTTCATGATATCATGTAATAACATACTTCTTTATGATATGTTGCATGTGATAGTTATCTTTAGCACATAGGTTTCTAGTTGACTTTCTCAATTTTTGTAATATCACTATCTACCCATCCATGAATAGAGGGACATTCCCTTATTGGGAGATTATGTGGTGATCGATTGTTCATGATTAGTGTGGAAAAGCTATTAGATGATATTCTCCCTCCTCTTATAGTAGTCAACTAATATAAGATGATTACTTATGGATAATAATGATATAATTGAGACTCATATGTTCTATGAAACATTGTATACTTATAACCTGATATTTAGATATGTAATATTATATTCATGTACTATTTGATGTTAGTTTATAACAACATCAGTTGGCTATTTATTTTTTTACTTGTAATATTTAATCAATAGTGGCTAAATTATTAACCTAGATAAATTAGTACTTTATTATGTTGTACTTGTGAAAGTTAATCACCATTTATTATTAATTGATCATTAGATAAATGAATCAAATAGTTAACCTATTGGTTAATATCATAGTTTTTTTTAAAGTTAAATATCATTAGTATTAAAGTAATTTGTTATTGAGTTAAAAAAATAACCTACTTTTAGATAAACCTAAGGGGTTGTCTCATTTTGGTATTAGAGTTGAGGTTAAAACTCTTACACTTAATGAGTCCCCTAATATATTATTATTATTCCATATTTAGGAAGAATAATGTCACATAAAAGGGTATGTGGTGAGGGTATACCCAATTCTAATAATGTTAACTCTCTAGTTGACCCAAATCAGTTTTCCACTAAATAAGCTATAAAGATTGATTAGATTATCATAGTCATGAATGAGATAAGGGATCAAATAGCTTCCCTTGAATAGGAATTTCATTTCCTTGTTGAGGAATATAATCAAAATGAACCTAAATAGCATCTTGTCAAACAATAAGTTCCTCAAGAACCTAGATAAGAAGAGGTACCTCAAGATGCAAGAGAATGTGTATCTATTGATATTGCTTGAGACATGAATAAAGTTAATACACCCAAGTTAGATGGAACTATTTTGGGAAATGGAGTAGAAGCATGGCTAACTAAGATGGAAAAATATTTTGAGATTCAAAATTGCTCCAAAGTTACAAAAGTAATTTTGTGAGCTTACTAGTTGGCTAGTGAAGCAAAAATGTGATGGGTAAACAAAAAATTAGAGATGAATATTGACTGTAATACCACCACTTGGGAATATTTTTTGACCTTGTTTAGATCATGATGGTTTCCCCAACTCTATTTTGATAAAATAAACTATCATATTTTTAGAATCTAAAGCAAGGAGACCTTTCAATGAATGAATACTAGGATCAATTCACCAAGCTCCTAAATTATGTTCCTCAATATTAGGTAGACAATAGGTTTTGCATCACTAAATTAATTATGGGATTAAAACCCCAAATTGGATGCAAGGTAGATGTGCATGGATCATCTACTATGGATCATATCTTTGAAAAGGTAGTAAAGCAAGAGTAGAAACTAAAGTCACTTGCATAAAACAAAGATAAATTCAATAAAATTTTTGGAGGTCCTAAAATGACTTTCAAAAATAAGAAGTGGAAAAGGAATGAAAAATCTAAAAATTATTTCAAGAATAAGAATGTAATGTTTGGTAATGATTCAGGGAACAAGAAACTAAGAAATGGTTTCAAGGGAGGTTTTAAGGGAAATCAATAATTTGATAGGAAAGGACCACCTCGTGGATGCTTCATCTGTGGAGGTGAGAAATACATTAGGGAGTTCACTAATGGGAAAATATATGGTAATAATAAGCATTATACTTTGCATTAGGGATGTTTTCAGTAGATAATTTACATAGTTATTGACAATTATTAAGCTAAGTCTCAAAATTCTCTTATTGAGTTATTAATTAATTTATTTGGTCATCCAATTTTAATTTTTATTGAAATGATATATATTGAATATATTATTTCTCTTAAAATTCTTTAAAATGTATCTATAAAAGTTTTTTAATGAAAAAGGCATGGTTAGTTCAATACGAGAATCAATCTAAGGTTTAGGTCGAAAAATGTTTGGTCAAAGATAAGATAAAACTAATTGAATTAACTATGGTAATGGATCTATTTTTTAGCTCCAATAGAGTCATATTATTTGATCCTAGGATTAAACTGGTTAGCTCAACATAAATCTAAGGTAAATTATCTACTTAAAAAGGTTGAATGTCTAGATGATTTGGGTAATCAAATCCAAATTCAAGGATCAAAGAGGGAGTTTAAAGTTAGAAAAATTTAAATAATTCAATTTAATAAAGCACAAAAAAATGGTGTCAAATATTTATTATAAAGATAAATGAGATGAGGGAATCAAAGGAACCTTTCATTGAAGATTATCCTTTTCTCCAAGATTTTTGAGATGTCTTTCTTGAATAATTGGTAGGTTTACCTCCTAAGAGAGAATTTGATTTCTCAATTTACATCATTCTAAGGTTTTAACCATAGTATAAATCCACCTATAGAATTAATATAACCAAATTGGTGGATTTTAAGGCTTAATTTCAAGAGTTTTTGTTAGAAGGGTTGACTTGACCAAGTATGTCACCATGGGGTGAACCAATTGTATTTGTTAAGAAGAAGAATGGAACCCTTCAATTTTTTATTGATTATAGGATATTGAATAAGATGATGATCAAAAACAATTATCCTTTACCTCACATTGATGATCTCTTTGATTAAATGCATAGATCATCAATTTTATTGAAGATTGATCTTTGAGCAGGGTATCATCAGTTAAGGATTCATGAGGAAGACATTCCAAAAATAGCTTTTACAACTTGATACAGGAACTATGAGTTCACATTTATTCATTTTAGGTTAATGAATGTTCCAAAAAAAATTATGAATCTCATGAGTAGTGTGATTAGGGATTATCTAGGTTATTTTATGATAGTCTTTCTACATGATATCCTCATCTATTCATAATTTTAGGAGGACCATCTAAAACATTTAAAGTTGGTTCTATAATAGTTATAAAAACATAAACTTTTTAGGAAGATATCAAAGTGTGACTTATTTTAGAAAAAGGTACATTACATTAGGCACATTATATCTAAAAAATGAATATTCATATATTTTTCTAATATTAAATCCATTATGGAGTGGCCAACACATTAAAATTTCAATGAAGTTAGGAGTTTTGTGGGTTTGGTTGGATATTACAAGAAGTTTGTCCCAAAATTTTCTAAGATAACAAATCCTATTACCTCTCTTTAGTAAAAAATTAAAGGTTGTGTGATCAGTGAAGTTCAAGGAAGCTTTTTAGGAGCTAAAAAGAAGGCTTACCTAGGCACCAATGTTGAGAGTCACTAATCCAAATGGCCTATTCTCAATAATAACTTATGCTTTAGAAGATAGTCTTGGAGAATTTATTAGGAAATAAAGCTCTATTGTAGCTTATGAGTCCATAAATTTGAATTTGTATTAGGTAAATTATTCCCCACATGACTTAGAGTTAGTTATAATAGTAAACATCTTACAAATTTAGAAGCATTATCTATTTGGAAAATTGTTTGATCTCAAGACTGACAACTTAGGGCTCAATTATATATTCACTCAACCTAACCTGAATACACATTAGAATTGATGGCTAGATTTCTTATCATATTATGATTTTTATATTAATTACATAAAAGGTAAGGAACATAGGGTTATGGATGCCTTCAGTCATAGAAGGTATATAGCAACTTTGGCTACTATCAGGAGTACCTTTCATGATCAATAAATTCTCTTTAAGAGATGAATTTTATGAGTAGGTAAAGATTGTATTGGTTCATAATGCTTAGGATACTAATTATGAAGGATTAAAATTCAATTATGGTTGTTTATTGAAGTAGAAAAAAAGAATTTATGTACTAGATAATGAGAATTTGAGGAGTTTAGTCCTCAAGGAACTACACAATGTTCCTTATTTAGACCATCTAGGTGTGACTAAACTCTTGGTAGAGATTAGGTTGTTATATTTATAAAATAGAATTAATAAAGATTCAACAAAATTTATTTCTTGATGTTTAGTATGTCAACAAGTTAAGGCTAAGCATGTGCATCTAGTTGGGTTGTTATACCTACTTATTGTACCATAATGGAAGTGGTAGTGAGCATGGAATTTATCCAAGGGTTTCCATATCTCAAAATTGACATGACGTGATTTTGATGGTTATTGATAAACTCACCAAGATAGTTCACTTCATTATTGGTAATATTTTATTTGATGCACCTATGCTTGTGAAGAGATTCATGAAATAAGTGTATATATTGCATGGGTTTCAATAAAATAATATTTCAGATAGGGACCCAAAAATGACTTCTATATTTATATTAACTCTTAATTTAACTTTGGGTACACAGTTGAACTTTAGTACAACATACCATCTAGAAATGGATGGATAAATAGAGAGGTTGAACTAGGTTTTATAAGATATTCTAAGGATGTATTACATGGATAAACAATACAGGTTGGAATAATATCTTTCATTGGTTGAGTATCAGCTCTAAAAATAGCTCCATTTGAGGCATTATATGTAATAAGGTGTAGAACAATTAGTTGGGATAGGTTAGAAGATAGGGTAATCTTTGATTTAGCTATGCTTATTGAAATAGAAGAGCAAGTTAGATTAATAATTCAAATCTTGGCTAAATCCAATTATAGAAAAATAATTATGCTGATCTAAAATGAATAGCAAGGAAGTTTTCAATTGGAGACATAGTATATTTGTGGGTTAAACCAGAGAAAAGTTCAATTAAATTTAAAAAATCAACCAAATTATCTTCTAGATATGTAGGACCCTTCGAGGTCTTGGAAGTTATCAATCATGTGGCATATATGCTTTATTTTCCACTATATTTATCCCTCATGAATAATGTTTTTCATGTTTCCTATCTTAAAAATTATGTTTTTGATCCTTCTCATATATTGGATTTGAATGGTTTACATGTTCTTTATCCTGGGGTGATTGTAGTAGAACCAGCCATAATAATTGACACTCTCAAACTTAGTTTGCATAATAGATAAGTGTCATAGTGTAAGTTATAGTGGGACTAATATTATGAAGATAGTGCTACTTAGAAAGATTATGAAGAGTTTCATAATCTATTTCCACATTTATTTTCTTAGTATTTTGATAGATATTATGTTTATTTTCTTCTATACACTTTTATTTCAAAAACATTATTGAAATAAGTGTCATCAAGATGATGAATAGATTTAGGGGGGAAGGATTTTACATCCCAATGTTCCTATAAACTCATTAATCTATTAATTACTAGATTATGTAGTTAGTTATTAGTTAACTTAATGTGTTAAGTGGCTAGGTTAGTAATATGCTAATTGTAGACAATTGTTTATTACTTGTGATCACAATAGTTAACTTATTGTTAGCTATTTGTATTATGTTATCATACATTTTGATCATGATTATGTAGTTTATTCAATTAAAATATTGTATTTTGATTATTTTTTGATATGGTCTAACTACTATTCATTTTACTGAGGTGGATGTAGATAGAGTCCACCCTCCTGACTATGACTGAGGGAGGTTATCATCAAAGAAGATAGAGAATATGGAGATGATTGGGGGATGAGAGAATGAGATGAGAACCTTGCACACACCACTTAGAATAGGTGTCTTTTTTTATATGTTAGTTGGTTTATATTTATTGCTCCTAGCATGTATTAAATTATTAATGTGTTTTCTTCATTTGATAGTGTTTGATTATCATGATTTCATATTGCTTTAATCTTACTTGAGGTGTTTGGGATGTGCTTGCATAATCTAACATTTACTTGATTAAAATTCACATATTTAGTTTTCATAACATGTGCATTAATTATCTTGCTAGAATGTGAAGTCTTATTCTATTGTCTTGACAATGATTGCACTTATGATTGGAATTATCTAGTTTGAACACCATGTTAGCATTTTATGCAAAGTAATTAAAATGTTTGGTATTTAAATAAAAAATGTCAATAATATGTGGTAAACATATATATGTATACATTAATTATATATATATATAATGTTTAACATTAATAATTTTCTAATTATGATGTTTGTTTTATAAAACAAGTTGCATATTTATGAAGTTTGTGGGATTACCTTAAACTATGTTCAAGCTAGTAAAGGTTATATTGTTTAATTCATGCATTATTATTTTTTTGGGTCAAAAGGAAATATATGTTTATATTATTATTGAATTTTTTGATAAAGGCATGATTATTTTATTTAGGGTCAAAAATCCCTCTTTTGAACCTTAATGATTGGCATGAATATTTGATTTGGAATATTCTACAAATTTAGGTTTTTGAACTAATGGTTTATATATTATTCAAAGCCATAATTGGAAGAACCATTGAATTTATCAAGTTACATGGTTTAGTCATGATGTTTTTCTATTAGTAAACTGGAACTGTGGATGATTTGGGTGAGTAATCATGCTAGAATTTAAGAAAATAATTATGCAAAATTGGTGTTTTGTTATGAAGGACCCTATTTTGTTGAGTTCTTTTAGGGGATTTTGGTATGTAAATTGGGAGTCATATGGAAATAGGGTTTAGAGAAGATATGAGGTTGGTGAGGAGATATTTTAAGAAAATAAATTAGACTTGTACTAACTAAAATAGTGTTTCGAGGTAGGGTCTATTGAAAAGTATTTTTTGGTTTTATATTTGGAACATTTTATGAATGTAGTTTTTTTTTTATTGGTTGAGTAAATTGGGTTCTTGGAATTTTGATTATATTTATATATATATATATATATATATATATATATATATATATATATATATATATATATATATATATATATATATATATATATATATATATTGTTAACCCTAAGAATGGGTACAGACCATCCAAAGGGTTGAGAATATATAAATCCCTCCCAATCCATAATGGTCATGTTCATTCTATTATATTTTAAATTATGGTTTAAAGGGTTTAATGGGTTATTGTGTTTGAATAATTATATTTATCAAGATGTGAGAAAAATATAAATTTAATATGGGTTTTGAACCTATAGTTATGGTCTATTATTTTCAAATAAACCTAAATTTTTGAATTGTTATACTTTGTCTATCTAAAGAAATGGTAGTAGATATTTATCTGTTTGCTTAAATCCCTTTGCAAGTACTTAGTTGGAGGATTTTTTAAATAAAATATTAAGTGGGTTAGATTTATATTATTACCATATCGAATGTATGTGCATAAAATAAAATATGTCATATTCTTTTGTAGAAAATAAGGGTCTGGAGTTTTGGGGAAAATTTATGTTTGACAAGGTATTGAAAATAGTTTGTTTGAATTTTGAGTTTTATAATACATAATATGTGTGTGTGTGTGTCTATATATATATATATATATATATATATATATATATAATTCATAAATAACCTTAGGGATGGGTTCAACCCATCCTCAGGGTTGAATACAAATGAACCATAATCTCATCTATTTAAATGGCTAAGTAAGTTGAATAGTCGAGTATGAGAATGTTTAGTTATATAACTAATAGCGGCTATGTTTGCTTGAAATTTTCATTGAGATTGGAATTAATTATTTTAGCTATGGTATTTTGATAGAATAAAACTTTGAATATGAATGTGTATTGGGTTTTGAAAGTGTTGTATTGTTAAAAAAAATTATCTTATGGGTTCTGGTATATAGTGGAATATGGAAAATTATGAGTTATGGTTCAACTATTCTCATATATGATTGTGTTGTTGTGAAAATGTTATCTTGAATAATTATTTATGACTATTAATTTTAGCTAGAGGATTGACCCAATTAGTACGATTTGAGCCCATAACTAATATAAGGTTTTTGTGAGGCTTTGGGTTATTGAAATAGTTAAATAAGAACTTTAATTATATGATTGAGATCTTAAAGTATTTGAACAAATGTTTAAATCTTATAATTATAAGTGAAATTGCATATTGGAATAATTCATATCATCTATGTAAATTATGTGTGTGTATGCATGCATGTATGTATGTATGCATGCATGCATGTATGTGTGTGTGTGGGGGAGGGGGGGAGACGGTGGTTAGGTGTTATTGTATTAATTTTAAAAGGTTTATTATACTTGATGTTTAATTGGGTTTTATTACTCTTAAAGCTATATATGATACTTAAATAGAATTAAATTTTTGTTTGATGTGTTTTGAATAATTATTATATTTATAATAATTATTATTTTTAGATATATCCATAGCTTTTGATTAGAGAAACTAAACTGGTCACATCAATGGCCACAACCAATCGATACCAGAATACCAATATTCCTGCCATAATGGATGTTTTGCATTCTATTTACCACATTATTACCACCACAACCAATGTTTACAATCCCACCACAACTAGCAATAATACCAATATGGCCATAACTGACCTTTTTCATACCTCTAAGAGTTGAATCTGGGTGGTGCATATAACAACCAATTTTTTTTACCAATGCACCCCCATCTCTTTAGTAAAATTGGCTATAGTTACAATTTGTGTCATAGCCCCAGAACATGCCTTATCACATTAAACATAGGTTTTGTTGACCATTTTGGTCCAGCAGGCCAAAATCGGTCCCCTTCTTCCCTTGCTATTTTGAGCCAATTGAATTCAGGTTGCACAAGCCTTTCGATAGAAGATGAACTAGTTCAAAGAATGAAAGGGATTTTAAAAGCTTCTTCAGACTCTTTTATGAGGAAATTCACAATGAAAGAGAGCGAAAAATGATTCAAGACACTTTTCATTAAGGTTGGAAAAGTGGTTTAACATTGGGGTCCAATGCCATGAGCTTTCCAAGAACTTTAAACTTAAACTTTGAACCATTTTTAGTTCAATCAGCTTGGTTCAATTATTTTGGTTTAAGCAGTTGATTCAACAGCTTGGTTTACTTAGTTGGTTTAATGGTTTGGTTCACTCAGTCTGTTCAATGGCTCGGTTCAACATTTTGATTCAACAGCTCAGTTTAATGAGTCAGTTCAACATTTGGTTCAAAGGGATGGTTCAAGGAATGATTCAATCACAAGGTTCAAGAGAGTCTCTTGAAGGACAAGTGCCCTTGCAGAGGGTAGTTGAGCACAAAATGAACCATTCCAAGTGCCCTTGTAGAGGGCAGGGAACAATTGCAAAAGGATCAAGGAGAAAGCCGAAAGGGTAAGTTTTCTTCAAAAATTTATACAAGGCAAGAGACGAAGAATTTCTTCAGACAAAATGTCTGAAGGAATTCCTTCAGACATTTTGTTTGAAGAAATCCTTTAGAAGAAAATCTCATGAAATAAAAAAAAGACAGGCAAAGGTAGGAAAATGATTTCTTTCAAACTTTTGTCTGAAGGAATTCCTTCAGATAAAAAGTCTAAAGAAATTTAGGAAAAGCAATGGGAAAAAACCCAAAGAAGAATTCTGAAGGAAAGGAAGTGATCGAGATAATTCTTTCAGACACTTTATCCATAGTAAAATGGCCAAAAGGAAAATCCCAAATGAAGGCAAAATAGAAGGAAAGATATCCTTCAGACATTTTGTTTGAAGGATTTCTTTCAGACAAAATCCTAAATAAATTTAGCTGCCAAAACAATGAGGACCTGACTAAGACAAAAGCCTGACCAAAACAAAAAGGCTGAAGGAATTTCCAAGGAGGGTGACGAGACCGAAGATGTAAAAATCAAGCATGGTGATCTAGTCATTGGAAGTTCAAACACCCAGTGATAGGTGCACAGATGTCAAATTTAAGGTGGTGAAATAGCTATTGATTTTGAAAAGCTTAAGGACAGGCCACGAGTGAACTCAGCGACCCACTAAAAAGATGGCCCTCGAGGGCTGAAGGAGATAGAAAAGACAAAGCAAAGAAGATACAAAAGAGCCAAGTGTAGAAATGGACAAAATAACCTAGGTAGCAAAGGGGAGGTGAGTTATTCTAGCAGTTGACATAGTGTCTGCCAAGTGGTCATCAAGGAGTGTAAACAGTGAATGGCATGACCTATTTTCTCCACTTTGCATTTATGAGTAGACAAACTACGTGAATATATTGAAGGAGTAGTCTTGTTTACAAAAAAAGAGGTGCAGCCCATGCTTTCACATTAATGTTTGAATGCCAAAGTCAAGACCGCTAATTACATAGCTTGGTTCTAGCAGGCCTCTTCTAGAAGGATGATATCAGCAACAATGACTTCCTTTTCTTGATGCTCTCAATGCACATGGGCCAACTTGTAAAAAAGGTGCCAAAGTCTTTTCCAAAGGGGCACTTTTACTTCATATCTCTCTATATATTTTAAACTTCTCATTTGAGAAAATATCTCTTAGCCTATAAGGCAAAACTCTGCCCAAAAAATCTCTTGATTTGTAAGGCAGAGCTCTATCGAATTTTACCTTGAATCAAGACATAGCAATTTTTTACCTCCATTTGAAATTGAACTCATGCATATGTCTATGTTTTAATTTTGTGTTAAGTCATTTTCCTTTATGCTTTTTCAGAATGATTCCATCATGTCTATTGAATTTTGAAGTTTCTTCTTTTACAGGTCTGCCAAAAGTGTCTACAGCAGAGTATATGCACATGTGAACAGGCTACCATAGTGTGTCTCAGAACACCTCTAGTAGTTATTCCTCCCTGTATCTCCATAGACCCCTGACTCACTGATACAAAAGAGTTTCCCATATCAAATGAAGTATATGCCAGCTTGTTCTTGGTGTAAAGTGTAGGTTCAAGCTAAGTAGATCAAACTTTTTTGGTGTATCACTATTTTAGTTTAGGTTCTATTTTTTAGCATCCTTCTCCCTTTTCAACCCCCACCTTTTCATTTATTTGTTATCAGTAGGAAATCTAAGACCTCAAATATACATCAAAGGGAGATAGCCCTTATCTAGAGACTCTCCCCCCAGTTTTGCCAGACCCACAGGCAAGAGGGGAGTTTCCATTTTGACGCATGGAAGATAGGAGCCTAGCCTCCTGTGAAGGGTGCAATCTGTTGTGTCAATATTTTTTGGCATGCCCAGTGGGACCAAGTTTTTTACACTCAATAAAGTTCTAAGATTGGTGCTAGTCTTGTTATAGTAGAATGAACCACTAATACAACACCTAACCTTTAATTAGGTGATTGTGGGACAAGTTTTGTCCCAAGAGTTAAAGAATTTTGGGTGTGTCCTTCAACCAAATAGCCTTTAGAGGCTTTTTCATCAACACTAATGGTGAATTTGAGTTGAATTAGTTGGTTAAGTAGTCTAGGTGCCATCAAGAAATCTCATTTTTTGTATGTATAATCCCTTTACCTAGAATCATGGGCCTTGTATTCCTTCATATAACTTTGATCAAGCTCAAGTTTTTTATGGAATCACCTTAAGTAGCTCTCCTAGTTTCCTTTCAACAATAAGGGAAGTAGCATTAGAGTTTGAGAAGTAGGTGATGGAGATAGATAGATCAAATGAGCAGTATAGATATTAGCAAGAGCTGATGTACAAGGAGTGTTTGTTTAGGCAAGCTCAGGCCTTAGAATCCATAGAAGAGGAGGTAGAAAAATGGAAAATTCCATTAATTTAAGATAGTCATCCTTATGTGCCCCCTCCTATTCTAAATAAATCCTGCTCTTATGCACCAAATCCTTTATACTAGATAGCACTTGCTCACTCTAGCTCATCTGATGGATTGATCACTCCTGCTCTTAACCCCTTACACCTAGCTTTCAAAAATCAAAAGGCATTAGAGAAACCTCTCATGGAAATGAACCTTCTCAATTCCTTAGAATATGAATCCTCCTTTGAATGAAATACCATGAACCATCACATCTCTATTGAAGTAGCTCTTCTTGTGCACGAGCAGACCCTTCCTAGTCTTCCTCAACCTCCTCAAGTCTCTCAACATGATGTCTAGATTCTGAGATAGAGGAGGGAATGTCATGAACCAGCTCAGGAACTTGAAGAGGATAAATTTACTCCCTATTCACAAATGGAAAATTCCAATCCCAAGGTCATGAGTTGGAAGCAAATAATGGAATCATGGGGCAGGAAGAAGGAGGAGAAAGGTTTTGCTCAAAACCTCAAAGAAGGTGAAGCTTCTCCTACTCATCATGATGATGATTTTGACCTCCAAGAAAGGCTCTTCCAAGAAAATATAGCTAGGATAATTGTAGAGTTGGAGTCTAGAGTGAGATCCCTTAGCCAATGTGTGATGGACGGTTCAAACCAAATAGTAGATTCCATGTCTGAACACACCCCATCTACACACCTCCAAGAAAGATATCAAACCACATCTGATATAGATGAAGTGATAGCCAAATTGAAAGAGGAGAATCATTTGATTCTAGCTCAAGGACTGCCTCTTCTTCCACATGGCTTTAATCATCAGCCTTCCACTTCATCCCTTCTCAAGGAGGAACCTATTTTGCAAGACGTGAGTGAAGAGCAGAAGATCCAATTTTCAGAAGTCTAAGAGGCTATCATGAGCAAAGGAAATAATCATGGATGTTCCCTATAAATACATCATCAACAATGGAGAAGATGTGGGTCATGCATACATGCAGATGTTCTAGCAATATGAAGAGGAACATAAGCATGGTGAGCTCTCTCCCCCCTTGTTTGATGAACTTCCTTGTTGCTTTGATAAGGAGGATGACCATGCCATGGAGCCTAAGTTAGAGGAGGATCAGATGAATGTCTTTGAATAATTAGAGACTCTGATCCTTGAGAAGGAGTAGGAGAGGCCTATCCATCTTGAGGATAGCTTTGAAGAAGAGAGCTTTGGACAAAAGGGTGATGTTCTATGGGATGAGCAATCAGTTTGTGATTCCATTTTAGACATCACAACAATCACCCTTCTTTAAGAAAGCCATGAGGGAGTAGAAGATGAGTTTGACAAGGTCTTTAATGAAGTAGAAGGGAATGATTCAAACCATGGGGAACTTCAAAGGGACTATGCACATTAAAGGGCTTATGGTGATGAGCCAAAAAAAATTGATTTCTTGATAAAATGCACCAGCATGAAGGACCAACATTTGACAAGCTTCCAAGAACAAGAAAAGTACATATATGTTGGGAGCATGTGTGATTTTGATCCACTCAAATGCAAGCCAATCAAGGTGGCAGGCAGGAGGAGCAGGTCACCAAGTCTCAATCCCATTCAGCCACTTGTCTGGCATCATAAGTTTTCTTGCCAGGAAGGAAACTTAAGAAATTTTCCCTTTGATCTAGGATGGAGGGAAATATACCTGGTTAGTTGTATATAGTAGTTTTCTTTCAATTTTCTTTCCTATTTTCCCTAAGCGCTATTTTCACAAGTAGTGTTTTTAGCCTTGTGTGTGTTTTCCTTTGTGTTTGGGGTAAAAGCTTCATGATTGATTCTTGGATCTATCAGGGTTGTTGCTAACTTTTTTCAAGTTACATTCTGACTATGTGCCTAATGGACTTTAAGGCAACTAGTTTTTAAGCATAACAGGCATGCTGCCCTTAGGAGTCACCAATTTGTTGACCATTTTGGTTTAGCAAGCCAAAGTCAGTCCCCTTCTTTCCTTTCTATTCTAAGCCAGTTGAATTTGGGTTGCACAAGCCTTTCAATAGAGGATGAACTAGTTCAAAGAATGAAAGGGCTTTAAAAGCTTCTTTGAACTCTTATATAAGGAAATTTACAAGGAAAGAGAGCAAAAAATGATTCAAGACACTTTTCCTTAAGGTTGGAAAAGTGGTTCAACATTGGGTCCAATGCCATGAGCTTTCCAAGAACTTTGGACTTGAACTTTGAACCATTTTTGGTTCAGTCAGCTTGGTTCAATTGGTTTAGTTTAAGTAGTTGGTTTAAGCAGTCAGTTTAACAACTTGGTTCACTTAGTTCAATAGCTTGGTTCACTCAGTCTGTTCAATGGCTTGATTCAACATTTTAGTTTAACGGCTCAGTTCAATGAGTTGGTTCAATGTTTGGTTCAAAGGGATGTTTCAAAGAATGATTCAATTAGAAGGTTCAAGAGAGTCTCCTGAAGGACAAGTGCCCTTGTGGAGGGTAGTCGAGCATAAAATGAACCATTCCAAGTGCCCTTGTGGAGGGCAGGGAATAATTGCAAAGTGATCAAGGAGAAATTTGAAAGGGTAAGTTGTCTTCAAAAATTTGTACAAGGTAACAGACAGAGAATTTATTTAGACAAAATGTTTGAAGGAATTCCTTCAAACATTTTATCCAAAGAAATCCTTTGGAAGAAAATCTTGTGAAATAAAAAAAAGACTAAGGCAAAGGCAGGAAAATGATTTGTTTCAAAATTTTGTCCGAAGGAATTCCTTTGAACAAAAAGTCTGAATAAATTTGGGAAAAGCCACGGGAAAAAACCCGAAGAAGAATTCCAAAGGAAAGGAAGTGATCAAGATAATTCTTGCAGACACTTTATCTGCAAGAAAATGGCCAAAAGGAAAAGTCCAAATGAAGGCAAAATAGAAGGAAAGATATCCTTAAAACTTTTTGTCTGAAGGATTTCCTTCAGACAAAAGCCTGAAGAAATTTGGCTGCCAAAACAATGAAGACCTGACTAAGACAAAAGCCCAACCTGAACAAGAAGGCTGAAGGAATTGCCAAGGAAGATGATGGGCCTGAATACGTCAAAATCAAGCATGGTGAACTAACCATTGGAAGTTCAAATGTCCAATGATGGGTGTACAGACATCAAACTTAAGGTGGTGAAATAGCCATTGATTTTGAAAAGCTTAAGGATAGGTCGCTAGTGAACTCAGTGACCCACTGAGAAGATAGCCCCCGAGGGCCAAAGGAGATAGAAAAGACAATGCCAAGAAGAGACAAAAAATCCAAGTGTAGAAATTGAAAAAATATCCTAGGTGGCAAAGGGGAGGTGAGTTATTCCAATGGTTGACATAGTGTCTACCAAGTGGTCATCAAGGAGTGCAAATAGTTAATGGCGTGACCTATTTTCTCCACTTTGCATTTATGAGTAGACAAATCACATGAATATCTTAAAGGAGTAGTTTTTTTTGAAGAAAAAGAGGTGCAGCCCATGCTTTCAAATTAATGTTTGAATTTCAAAGTCAAGACCAGCAATTACATAGCTTGGTTCTAGCAGGCCTCTCCTAGAAGGATGATATCAGCAACAACAACTTCCTCTTCCTGATGCTCTCAACACACATGGGCCAACTTGTAAAAAAGGTGCCAAAGTATTTTCCAAAGGGGTGCCTTTACTTCCTCTATCTCTATATATTGTAAACTTCTCATTTGATAAAATATCTCTTAGCATGTAAGGAAAAACTCTACCCAAAAATCTCTTGACTTGTAAGGCAGAGCTCTGCCAGATTTTACCTTGAATCAAGACTTAGCAATTTTTTACCTCCATTTGAACTTGCACTCATGCATATGTCTATGTTTTCATTTTGTGTTAAGTCATTTTCCTTTATGCTTTCATAGAATTATTCTAGCATGTTTAGTGCATTGTGAAGTTTCTTCTTTTATAGGTTTGCCATAAGTGTCTACAGCAGAGTCTAGGCACATGTGAATAGGCTACCATAGTGTGTCTCAGAACACCTCTATTAGTTCTTCCTCCCTGTATCTCCATAGACCCCTAACTCACTGATATAGAAGAGTTTCCCATGTCAAATGAAGTGTATGCTAGCTTGTTCTTGGTGTAAAGTGTAGGTTCAAGCTAAGTAGATCAAACTTTTTTGGTGTATCACCATTTTAGTTTAGGTTCTATTTTTCAGCATCCTTCTCCCTTTTCAACCACCCCCCCTTTTTCATTTAATTGTTAGTAGTAGGAAATCTAGGACCTCAAAGATACATCAAATGGAGCAAGCCTTTATCTAGAGATTCTCCCCTTAGTTTTTCTAGACCCACAGGTAAGAGGGGAGTTTCCATTTTGACACATGGAAGACAGGAGCCCAGCCTCCTGTCAAGGGTGAAATCCACTATGTCAATAGGTTTCATGCTTGACCCCAATCAATGTCACATTAAACACTCAATCAGATTGAGGCTACATCAAAACACCACCTCCACTACTAAATTAGTTGACCCACTATACATATAAAAAGTGATGATTCTTACTGATATGGTCAATCCCAAGAATGGATCCCAAGACCTCCCCTTGTAGTGTTTAGCTCTTCACCACTTGGGTAAACCCATCAGGATAAAAGTGGTTATAATTACATTCCATGTCATAACCCTAGAACATGAAAAGTGGTTATAGTTACATTTCATGTCATATCCCTATAACATGCCTCATCACATTAAACATAGGTTTCATACCTACCCCTAATTAACATCACATTGAACACTCAATCAGCTTGAGGTTACATCAGAACACCATCTCCACCGCCAAAGAAGCTAACCTACTGGACATCTAATACAAAATTAGTCCTATCAATATGGTCAGTCTTGGGAATGGATCCTAAGACTTCCCCCTTGTAGTGTTTAGCTCTTCACCACTAGGGTAAA
This sequence comes from Torreya grandis, assembly GCA_037957365.1. NCBI lineage: Eukaryota > Viridiplantae > Streptophyta > Pinopsida > Cupressales > Taxaceae > Torreya > Torreya grandis. The sequence goes on from JARHVA010000327.1 coordinate 849,669, forward strand.
CCCATCAGGATAAAATTGGTTATAGTTATGTTCTATGCCATAGCCCAAAAACATGCCTCATCATATTAAACATAGGTTTCATGCCTGACCTTGGTCAATATCACATTAAACACTTGATTAGTTTGAGGCTATGTTATAACACCACCTTCACCACTAAAGTAGTTGACCCATTAGATGTCTAATAGGGAATGAGTCCTACTAATATGGTCAATCCTAGGAATGGATCCCAAAACCTCCCCTTGTAGTGTTCATTTCTTCACTACTAGGGTAAATTCATCAAGCTTAAAGTGGTTATAGTTACATTCTATGTCATAGCCCTAGAACATGGTTCATTTGCATTAAACATAGGTTTCATGCTTAACCCTAATCAATGTTTCATTAAACACTCGATCAGCTTGAGGCTACATTAAAACACCATCAAAGCAACTGACTCACCATAAATCTAATAGGGAATGAGTCTTATCGATATGGTCAATCTTGGGAATGGATCCTAAGACCTCCCCTTGTAATGCTTAACTCTTCACCACTAGGGTAAACCCATTAGGCTCAAAGTGGTTATATTTACATTCTGTGGCATAGCCCCAGAACATGCCTCATCACATTAAACATAGGTTTCATTCCTGACCTCGATCAATGTTGCATTGAACACTTAATCAACTTGAGGCTATGTTAAAACACCACCTTCACCACCAAAGTAGCTAACCCACCAGACGTCTAATAGGGAATGAGTCCTATCGATATGGTCAATCCTAGGAATGGATCCCAAGATCTCCCCCTTGTAGTGCTCAACTCTTCACCACTAGGGTAAACCTATCATGCTAAAAGTGGTTTTAGTTACATTCTATGTCATAGCCCTAGAACATGCCTCATCATATTGAACATAGGTTTCATGCTTGACCCTAATTAACATCACATTAAAAACTTAATCATCTTGAGGCTAAATCAGAATACCACCTCCACCACCAAAGTAGCTGACCCACCAGACATCTAACAAGGAATGAATCCTACCGATATGGTCAGTCCTAGGAATGGATCCTAAGACCTCCCCCGTGTAGTGCTCATCTCTTCACCACTAGGGTAAACCCATCAAGCTAGATTTATAGTAATTATTATATGAGTATTTATTGATAATTATTATTTAAGAATTATAATGTAAAAGGGACTAACTAATGCAAAAATAATTTGGTTTTATATGGCTTTTTAGAAAACAAGAACTCTACATGTATTAATTATTATATTATGAGAAACTTGAACTTATATGAAAGATGGTTTATAAGAAAAAGATCATAAATTGTAATGGAGAATTCAGTGATTATTACTATTTTCTATATGATGATTAAATTACACATTTTACCTAAATGGATTTTATTTAAAGATAGTTAGTTGAATAATAACATTTAGATGCATATAAGGAAATATATGTGATAATATTATTTTTTAGGATTTATACATGTTGTGACGTTCTTTATGTGAATGTGTGTGTGTGTGTGTGTGTGTGTGTGTTTGAAATCTATGGATTTTATCATTAATATGCTTAACTGATATTAATCTCATTAAATAAGTGTAATAAAATTCACATACTTAGTGTCACTAATAGGCAGATTAAGATTTTCTAAATGAGATGAGTGTGTGTGAATTTGGTTGATCTTGAGATCTAGAAAAATATATTAAAACTTTGGCCAAATTAATGTTTATGGTTTAAACATTATAATTTCTCCTATTTGATTTATTTTTCATGTAATACACAATATCATGTTAGAATGTATTTATTTTTTATATACTACATGTGATATTTATCTTACAGCACACAGGTATCTAGTTGACTTTCTCAATTTTTACACTATCACTATCTACCCATATGTGAAGGGAGAGCCATTATCTTGTTTGGATATTGTGTGAGGGATCAATGGTCCATGGTTGGTGTAGAAAATCACTTAGATAATACTCTCCCTCCCCTTCCATCAATCAACTGATAAAGGCTTGACTCATGATTACTTATAGATAATAATGAGCTCATTGAGACTCATATGTTATGTAGAACATTGTATACTTGTAACTTGATATTCAGATATGTAATATCGTATCCATTCACTATTTGATATTAATTTTATAACATCAAAAATTAGTTATTTATATTTATACTTGTAATATGTAATCAGTAGTGGCTAAATTATTAACCTAAATAAATTAGTATTTTATTATGTTGTACTTGTGAAAGTTAATCAACATTTATTATTAATTGATCATTATCTAAATGAATCAAATAATTAATATAATGGTTAATATCATAGTTTATTTTTTTGATGCATTTAATTAAAGATCATTAGTGTTAAATTAATTTATTATTGAGTTAAAAAAATAAACTAATTCTAGTTAACCCTAAGGGGTTATCTCAATGATGAGACAAGCTATGAGCCAATTAGGTACCCAAATTTGTAAATAAATTAGTCCAAAAGTTACTGGTGAAGATAGGATCATGATCACTATAAATAATTTTTGGGATATCATGCACCTTTTGAAGTATATTGAGAAAATTAATATGTATTGTATTAGCTACAAATGGTTGTAATAAGGAACAAAAATGAACATATTTAGTGAACATTTCCACAAGTACCACAATGAATTTTTTAACTTCATATATCAACAACACTATAATGAAATCCATGTAAACCTCCTCACACCATTGGCTAGGGATGGATAATGACTATAGAATACTTGGTGTCTTAATTGTTTCACCTTTTTATGTTGACAAACCATGCATTATGCCACAAATTTTGTTATATCCCCCTTGATTTTGTCCCAAATTAAATCTTTCTTGATGAGATTATATGTATTCAAAAATATTGAATTACCCCTATTGAAGATGTATGAAGCTTTTTAATGATCTTATGTTTGATTACATAATCCTTACATAGGTACAATATATATTTATTCCATAATGTAATTCCTTTCCACTCAAAATTTTTAGAAACACCAAAACTCTGGTAAAGATTTTGAATCAAGACCTATGTATCCTTATCATTATCCCATTCTAATCTTATTTCTTCTAACTAATTTTATTACCAAATGGTCATTATGCACAACAGTGCCTCAATTGATTCATCCCTCCTAGGAAGTGCATCTGCTACCATAGTCTCTTTACCATTCAATATAGACTTAGCCAAAGTCATAACCCAACATTTTAGTCACCCATATTTTTTGATCTTCTAATGACAAATGTTGCTAAAAAAAATAGACTATCATGCATTTACCTAAAAATGTATAACCATTAAATAAGGTCTCCATTGCTTGAATACATGAATAATAGCCAACATATCATTCTCATCAATTGGATTGATATTTTTCTCACCTTGAATTGATTACTCTTAAATTTAATGGACATTCTTTCTTGAATGGTTACTACTCCCATTCAATAACCTAATGCACCACATTCAACAACAAATATTTTATAAAAAATGGGGGTTGCCAAAATTAGAGTGGTGCACATAGCCTCTTTTGGTTTCTCAAATACCTGAGTAGTTGGTTTAGTCTAATGAAAATAATGTTTATTCAATAATGTTATGAGTGGATTTATGATGATGCCATAATTTTTTACAAAAATGTAATAGTACCCTGTTAGCCCCAAAAATCCATGAATGTTCTTGAGTGTTTTTGGCACTTTTCACCCCATCATATATTTGATCTTATTAGAGTTGACTTTAAATCCTTCATGTGAAACAATATAAACCAAGTCTCCAACTCAAAGATGCCAAAATCATATTTTGAAGGTTTGGGATAAAGTTGATGTTGTTCCATAACTAACAATATTTTTTTCACATGCTTCAAATGTTCTTCCCAAGTTTTGTTGTAGATTAGGATGTCATAAAAAAAGACCAACAAAAAATTCCTTTAAAAATACCCAACAATAGTATTCATCAAAATATGAATTGTATATGTGAATTTTTGAGACCAAAGACATGACCATAAACTCATAATGGCCTTCATGAGTTCTAAAATTTGTTTTATGGATATCTTAGTCTTTGATCCAAATTTGATTGTACCCAAAACAAACATCTAGTTTGTTAAAATAAACAACACCGTGTAATTCATCTAAAAAATCAGTAATGACTAGAATAGTGAACTTATCTTTGATGGTGTGCTTATTGAGTTCTTTATATTTGGGGCACATCATCAGGGTGTCATCCTTCTTCCACACCATGACCACTAGAGAAGAATATTAACATTAGTTATGTTGTATAATACCTACCTCTAGCATCTCATGTACCATTTTTTCAATTTCACTTTTATAAGAATATGGATACTTGTATGGTTTAATGTTTGGTGGTGTGCTACATGGAATCAGTCTTATGGCATGATCATATTCTCTACTAGGTGGTAGGCCTTTTGACATTGTGCCAAAAATTATTGGATGGTCATCAAGAATCATTTGTAAATTAGGATGTATAGACAAGTGTTTGCTAAACTTCTAAGGTAAATAACCATGATACAAATCATTTTCCCCCTTTTTTAATAATATTTGTCATCTAATGTGAACTAAAAAAATTAGGAGACTTTTATTATGATCCCCATAGCTCAAAAATCTTACCTTCATAATGAAAGTGCATGAAGAGTTCCTATAAATTAATCTCTAATATTCCCAAATTCATGAGCCATTGTACTCCCAAAATAATGTCAACATCACCCATTGGAATAACAAACATAGGATAATTAAGTAAGAAAGCCCCCATGGAAATATTAATACTTTGGAATTTTCCAAAATAGTTGATTGTGCCACCTTATACAATCATGACTTGAAATTTTCTAACTAGATAAATAAATAGTTCAAATGTGTAGCCAAATTACTGTTGATGAAGTTGTGTACTTACTGAGTCAATAGACATTGTCACCTTTTGTTTATTAAGGAAGTCTACCACCTTAAGATTTTGAGGAATACTTATACTTAAAAGGACATGATAAGAGATAATAGGGTGGGAATATTCAAATTCCTCCTTTGTTTCTTATATACTCTCATATGTAGCCTCATCATCTTCTTCATCTTCATTGGCACCTCAAATATAAAATAACTTTTATTTTATCACATTTATGTCATTTTCTCCACTTTATATCACATCAAAAACATAACCCTTTGGTTTACTTCTCTTTGATTTGTTGATGGGTCAATCTTGTAGGTTATAAAAATGATGGTGATATGAAATTGCATTTGTGGCTATGAGTGAAAGCCCTTATTTTAACCAATTATTTTTATTCTAACTAGTACATGAATGGTATGGATTCAAAAAAAATTGATGGATTAAACATATGAACCTCAATTTGTATGTTTTATACACAATATTTTCAAACTTGATCAATTAATAATTATTTCTATCTTGTAGGAACCCATTGAGTCTCAATCTATCTGATTGCATGCCCTATGGGGTGCACTGAGAAAGGAGTGGGCAGATCATTAGTGATTCATAAGATTTTTGTAGCTTTTTCCACTTTATATATACACATTTATCTCCTAAAATCATTCCCCTAATATTTGCCTCCTATTTTTCACCCTCCTCTAGTCATTTACTACCTTCATTATCCCTTCCCTAACCTAAACCTTTTTTTATGGTTTACATTATATAATCGACCACATCAACTTTGTATTCTTATTGAAAAAAATCATTAGGGTCTAGGTCAGCCCTTGGCCAACCTATTCCATGACCTAGTTTATTTTTTTCAATTATGATACTAGGTCTATCAGGTCGACCTTATCGACCTAAACTTTTGGAAGGGTTTAGGGTTAGATCTATCTATATAAACACATTCATTTTTCCATTTCTAAGAGAAGAGAAGAAGTAACATATATTGTTCCTCTAATTATCCACCATTTTACTTGAGGTTTAAGCTTAGGGTTTCATACTTTCTTTGGAGATATGGATCTTGTCTTATGGAGAAGTCTTTTAGATACATTGATAGGTTATGTAGCCTATAGATGATTCATCCTTGTCATCCTTACATACCATAACAACATCTTATGAAGAAAATTGTCCAAGGGAGAGATTTAGGCTCAGAGGGTTCATATTCAAAGGTAAGTATTCCTAACTTTGTTCCTCCATTTTAAGATTAAATATATATGCATTTTCAATTATCTTCCATGCATTAAGATTTCATATACATTGATATGATTATATGTCTTTTATGCATGTTTAATTTGATTGTTTATTACCCCTAATTTATGCCATAAGATTTAATGAAAACTAGATTAGAATTTGTTTTACTTGTTATTAATTTAGTGAATATGAAAACATATGACCTAGTGAGGGTTACTACATAGTTTTACTTGACTAGAGGCTTTGGAACCCTCCCTAATGATATTATTTGTGGTAAGAAATCTCTTAGATAGGTTGACCAGATCCATATTGGTCATGATCCTAATTATCTAATGTATCCCTAATCGAAAGTATAAGTAGGATTTATATTCTTCGAGATAGGATTAATTTGTAGATCCATTTCATTTCCCATTGCATACATTCTGGTGAAACCAACATAAATCTAACCCATTTAGATTTTTTTTTACACTTTCATTTATATCATCTTACTATTTTTATATATTTATGATACTGTATCAAACCAGTCGATATAGTTTTAACTTTATGTGTGAAAGTTTAACACATATTCAAATCAAAATGACTATTTTTTTGTGTATGTCTTCATTTGATACAGGTTACTAGATTGAATAGGTCAACATAGTACTCTACTTCAATCCCAAATAATAATATAAGGTCAAACAAGTCAACATTATCATAGTATTCACTCTACCAACTTATAGATATACAAAATAATTTAAAAAAGTCAACTTAGTCCCTCTACCAACATCCAAATCAATAAAATAGGTTGAACTAGTCATATTATCCTTCTTTAACACATAAGGTTTTTGAAAAACTAGGTCAAATAAATTGACTTAATTTATAGAATTTAAAAGTAGCATTTAAGGAACTTCATCATAAAATTTTAAATCCTAATCATCTTTCAAACCACCAAGATTTTTCTCTTTCTCTCTTTATCATTTTAGTATTTCATTCCAATTTTGTTTTTTACAAAATAGCAGTCTTTAAAATTACACCCTTACAATAAAATAAGTTGACCTAGTCAACTTAGTTATATAGCTTGTCTTCTATCTAAAATACTAAGTCAACCTATTTGACTCTATTCTTAAAGACTCTTGATTTTATAGAATATTATCAACCCATTTAACTCTATTTTGTACTATTTTCATATAGTGTCATTTGAATTGACTCTTTATTATTCTAAATCTAAGAATTAATAACTATTTGCTAGTAATTAATTCACACTTTCATTTTTAGTTGTCTACATGTTTAGATTAACTCACATAGATTAAATAGGTGGTTTTTCAAATTACCATTTAGTTACACTAATTTTATCTTTTTCACACACTACCAAATCACACAATATTCAAAACACATTTAACATTTGTCTTTCCAAGGCCTACCTACTTGGATTTCATCACCAAAAGGAAAGCCAACTTGGTTTTTTGGCCAAGTATAAATACATGATTAATGGTATATATTGGCAAATCACCTAACACTCATATCGATTTGGAATTATGAATTAAGGGGGGAGGACTCAATACCAATCTATTACCATTACCAACATATATCCCTTTCAGCCTAAATATCTTGAAACTATCCATAGATCGCTTTTTAGTTCTCTATTTTCATCCAACTTCCCTATCACACTTAAAACAACACTTTCTAATAATCTAATAACACTCAGGATGACCACAAAGTTAGCATTTACTTTTTAGTTGATTAATTTCTCTCTAATCATTGTGTTATATTTCAAAAACTCACATTGGCTAGCATTGGTGCAAGTTTTATGCTATGTGCCCCAATTGGATCATTCACATTAATTTAGTTTTTTATGTATTTACTTCAATTTATTACATCATTTATATTGTAAAATTTTTCCCTATTTTATCACACTATCATTTTACTTAGTATAGTCTCTTACAAACTATGTTTTCCCTTGTTAATAGTACATAGTCAATATATATGAATGTGTATCCCTTTTTGCATGTGTTATCTCCCTGAATATAATACAAAGTCAACATGTATGATTATATATTCTTTTGTGCCATTCAAGTTACAATACTAAGTCAATATGGTCAAACTATTATCCTTATTAGCTCAATTTCATACCATGTCTATAGTATAAATTCAACCTACATAACTCTAAACCCTTATCTACCTCTTGGATTATAGAACATAGTTGACCTGGTTGACTATGTATCCTTCTTGCCTCTTTGTCTTTGCATTAGATTAATCTTCCTTAATCTTTCTCCCTCATCATTAAATTCTTATTTAAAGACAAAACTAAGTTGAACTTAATAGATATTATGAAATTCACCAACCTTAATAGGTTCTCCCATAAGTAGCTTATGGCTCCTATCTAATACTAAAGTAATGTGCATGTAACCACTTGCACTATAAACTATGGAAACCCTCCTCATTCTTATTCATTTTTTAAACCTCTCTTCTCCTTATAATATTAACCTAAATTATATTATACTCCAAAAATGCTCCTCTTCATCAATGAGTTTCCTCAAAATTGAGAAAAAAATCCATTTACTATTTACCATCTCATGATAAGTGGTCAAACTAAGGAGCCCCGTTCACCTAATCCCACATTCTCACATGGATTTGGGGACACTAGCTTCTTTGATTCTCAACATATTCCTTATCTTTTGACCCATTCTCATACTATGACATCTTCTTATTTTATTTCCTCCACATCCATACCAAGTATCTATACTAACATGGTAGGTTCCACATCTAGTGGGCCTCTTTTAAAACCCACTCTTCTCAATTATTCCACTAGTGCATCATTTTATACCCATGGTAATCATGCCTCTAGTGTCTCTTCTACTCATCCCTCTACTATTACATCTTTTGCCACATAATAAAATCATGTTACTAGTGCCTCACTTACCAATAATTCCTCTTAATCCACTAATAACACCCATAGTGGTACCCAAGACACTACTACCAATTTCAATGCTTCACACAATGAAAATAACACCACTCAAACTCATCAAATTCTATTACAAACTCTTAATAAAATGAGTTTTCTCTAATCTAATAATGCCAACCAAATGATGCAAATGAAAATCCATCTCATCCATCTTCAAAATCACCCTTAATAGGTTTCATGGGAAATGCATAACCAAAATGCCCCTCCCACCTCCTCTTTGGTATTCCCATGGTAATCTTATCCCTCAACCTCCTATTATTAACAAAAAATAAAGCACCTTTAAAATGATCCTTTTACACCTCAAATTTATAAAATTAATGTAAGAGGTATCACCCATAGAATTAGTTATAATGGGTCAACTAATCTTACTCTTCACTTTAAAACATTTGGAAATCTATACAAAGACTAGGTCAAGTTAAATACTTTTGTGGCTAGAAATTTATTAGTAAAAACTCTCTCTATAGATGATTTGGATTGGTATAACCAACTCAAATCTCATTCCATCACTAGTTTGGAAGATTTAGTAAATTCTCTAGTCTAAGAATTTCAAGCTAGTAATCTCCTTGAAAATATCTTGGCCCATTTTATCAATTATAAGAAACTTGAGATAGAAACTACACAAGATCTTATGAAATGATAGAAGAAGTTATCTAAAAAGTGTGAACATAATATGGTAGATGATAACCTCTTGTTAAACACACCTATCTACTAAGAGGAGGGGTGAATCGGTAGATCTCAAAAACTTGGTTACTTACAACTTTCAAGATGAATGTTAAACAAATGCAAACTTAAACAATTCAAAGAAAGATATCACATGCATAAAAGCACAACACATAACACCTAATTTATACATGGAAACCTAAAGGAAAAAAACCATGATGATAATGTTTCTAGAATATACTATTCTAATCTAGCCTCACAAAGTTTGTCTCACTAAATGAACCTCATTAGTTACATTTAAGGGCACCCATCCCAAGGAGACACCAATCCCATAACTTTAAGAGCACCAACTATAATGAAGAGCCCACTCCCTATTATGAGCACCAATCTAGTTCAATCTGAAGGCACCAACCAATCATATACTTGAATTACAATTCAAGTTAATGAATTAGATTCATAAAATAATCCAAGTCTCTATTCTTTGTTACAATTCCAGTCTACAACTACTCATTTCTCCTTCAACACACTTTTGTGTCTCCTTTAGTCTTCTTGCACCCTTTCTCTATGTCTAAATTTATCTATTTAACACCTTGATATTCTCCAATTTGACCATTACTTCTTCATACTCAAATGAGTCTTATATTTCTAAACTTACAGCTTGAGTCATCTCATTCCTAAAATTAATTAACCGTTTATCTTTCCTTCTCTTCATATCTTCTCATTCCAATCAAATAACTATATAAATTCCATTCTTTGAGTCTCTATGAATTCTTCCCTTGTCACTTCATTTACAACATTCACATAATAGAAATGAATTGATGATTAATCATTTTATTTCATAGTTATTCAAAACACTGACTATTGATTTTCTTTAACCATCACACTATATTCTTGTAATTACCCCACTTTTTAGGTTCTTTGAATGTTTTTCCTTACTTAACACATTGGTTAAGTGTTGATATTTTTATATCATCTCATTGCATCATGTGTCTTTGGAATGCTTTTACTTCATTATATCTTGCAAGACATGCTTGAATTTAACTCTACCATTATGCCATTAACCTTTAAGTACCTTAAAGCTTTAGATCCACTCATTATATTGGATCTTCTCAGTCCTAGCTTCCATGCATCATTGGATCATTAAAGATGCATGCTCTTTACATTGACTAGGTCATTATCCTTTAGTTTGTTAACTTTATGTCACTTTCTTTAGCAACAAAGGAAAGTTTTCACTCCTTTTATCTCTTTAAAAGATGATCGATCCTTAACTAATCATTGTGTCACTAAATAGTGATGACTCTATTTAATCTAGATCCTTACGCTTCATTTGATCTTTCCTATCCAAGCTCACATGTACCATCTGATCTTGGTAGATGCATGATCCTTAAATAAGTTAGTCATTAACCTTTAGCATGTTTGACTTCATCTCACTTATTGTGGAAATCATGAGAGCTTTCACTCCATTAGATCTTTCCAAACTTTATTGAAATTTAACTACATCTTGATCCTTCGATACTTGAGAAAAATCCCTATGAGACTTCACACTTATCCCTCAGACAAATTATTGTGGGATTTTTGTCTAAGTTTCCTTCGAGGTAATTTCCATAAAAAAATCTCTAAGGGCCTTTCAAGACTTTCAAATTATCCTTCACTTCTTCACTCATATATTTCAAAACTTTTGTGTAGGACACATACCCTTTGAAAATTTTGTAACGGTCCACATACCCTTCAACACTTGAAAATATTTGGATTTTTTTTGTTAAGCATCCACATACCCTTCAAAAAATTTGTTTTTGGTCACTTACCCTTCATCACTTTGCCAATTTATCCTTCAAAAATTTTGATTAGATCACTTGCCCTTTGGCATTTTTCAAAAGAACCTTTCAAAAAATTTACACAGGACTCATTTCCTTTGGGACTTCCCTTCAGGACAATTTTCCTAAAAGAATTCCCTTATTTTCTATGGGCTTTTTTTTAGAGAATTATCTTTACCAATATTTCTAAAAGAATTCCCCTGACAAATACAAAGGTTTAAAATCGACTAAGTATGGAAACTTAGTAGGCTTTTAGCTGAGGAACAACCTTATGCATTTGTAACATTTGTTATATTCATCCTTATGACATAGAACTTAGACCATAAATAATAGACATAAACTTGATTATCATAGTGTGATCATTTCCTTCAGATGTTACCATATGTGCACATGTTGATAACATCATTTTATGTTCTTAGCCATATCTTGTCAAAATAACCATGTGAGCAAAGGCATTCAAAGTACACACACAATTATATTTAACTCAACACTTTTGTCATTAATGCATGATAGCACATGTTATCTTTGACATCAATGACAATTATTTAGACCTTAATGACTATGTCTAACAATCTCCCCCTTTATCATTAATGGCAACTCATCATCTTTATACTTTTTCCCCCTTTGACATTAATGACAAAGAGTCTCTACCATAATATGTCAATAATATTCTCCTTTCTTGGCATCTTGGTTATTCTAATCTTTAGACCTGACTATCTAGAACACTTTGTGAGGAACTCCCCCTTAGGCAATGGCACATTTGCCTAAAATCTATACAGACACAATTAAAACTAGCTCCTTTGGCTTCAATATTCTATAAATGATCATTTATATAGCATTGGTATACAAGACCAATCAATAATCTACATAGCTTTGTATAGATAAGCATAATTATCTTAGAGCCAACACACCTTTGTCACCTCCTTTGTCATCAAATAACAAAGGGACTACAACTTTCTCACTAGACTACCTTTTCTCTTAATCCAAGAGTTAATAAAGTTCCTTCAATACTCCCCATGGATTCATGCCCTATCACTAAAAGCTAGTGAAGTGGTGTGGGAGCCACTGCTCCCAACATCTCTCTTAGATAATCAAATTTCTCCTTAGGAAGAGGCTTGGTAAATATATCTACAATTTGGTCCTTTGTTTGCATATACTCAATTTTAACCTCTTAATCTGCAACCTTTTCTTTCATAAAATGATATTTGATGGATATATGCTTGGTTCTGGAATGCATCACTAGATTCTTAGATATGTTTATGGCACTTGAGTTATCACAAAAGATATAAATAGGTTCTTGGTATTATACCTTGATGTCTCTATGAGTTTTCTACTGCTACATACTCTAATTTTTCTATAGAAAGTGTAACCAACTCTTGCTATCTGCTCAGCCATGACACAAGTCTATTTCCAAGGAATAATTCACCACCACTAGTGTTTCTCTTTTCATCCACACTTCCTACCCAATCAGCATTTTCATATGCAATTAAAGTGATATCTTCACTTTTATGGTACCATAGACCATAGTCAATTGTGCTCTTGATGTATCTGAAGATTCTTTTCATAACATTGACATGTGATTCCTTGGGAGCTACTTGAAATATTGTAACCATGCATACAACTTGTATGATGTCTGGTCTTGATTTAGTTAAGTACAATAGGCTACCTATCATTTATCTATACATAGTATTATTCACATTATGGGACTCATTTTCTTTTCTCAACTTGCATCAAGTTATCATGAGAGTGATAAATGGTCTATTTTCCTCCATACTAAGTTTCTTGAGCATCTCCTTTGCATACTTGGTTTAGGATATGCATATCCCTTCTTTGGATTTTGAAACCTATAGACTAAGGAAAATGAAAGTTCTCCTAGCATGGACATTTCAAACTCCTTTTGCATTTTATTTTCAAATTCTTTACACATATTATTGTTGCTACCACCAAAAATGTTGTCATCAACATAGACAACTATGATCAACATATGTCCATTTTTAGACTTAACATACAAGTTATTGTCTTCACATCCTTTAATAAATCCTTTTTGTTGCAAATATTGATCTAGCCTTGAATAACATGATCTAGGTGCCTATTTTAGAATATATAGTGCTTTCTTTAGTTTACACACATAGTCTTCTTCATCTGTCAGCTGAAAACCTTTAGGTTGTTTAACATGGACTTCTTCTTCCAAGGATCCATTTAGAAAACTTGACTTAACATCCATTTAATAGACTTTGAACTTCTTAAAGACTAATAATTCTAAAAACATTATGATAGCTTCCAATCTTTCCACTGGGGCAAATGTCTCCTCAAAGTCTATTCCTTCTACTTGAGCATATCCTTTGCAAACAAGTCTAGCTTTTTTTCTCACAATAGCTCCATCTTCATTAAACTTGTTTTTAAAGACCCATTTTGTGCCTATGGCATTCTTGTCTATGGATCTTGGAACTAGCTGCTAGTTTTTGTTCTTTTCTATTTAACTTAGTTCCTCATCCATGGCCTTTTGCCAACTCTCATCTTTGTTGGCCTCAACATATCTTTTGGGCTCAATTTCAGATAATAAAGAAAAACTTACCATTTCTTTTCTCATTTCTGCCCTTCTCCTTATTTGGACTCCTTCATTCATGTTGCCAATGATCTACTCCTTAAGATGATCCTTTTGAACAAATTGTGAGGGTGCTTTTTCAATCCTCTATATTTCTTCTTCATTATCTAATATTTCATGCTCAACTTCTTATTTTAGTTCCTTAATTCTGAACTTCTTTATAGGTTCAAATTATTATTTATGGATCTCTTCAACTTTAACATGGATGATCTCCACTAGCTTATGTAGTCTTTTGTTGTAGCAAATATAGGATTTGGTATGAGTGGAATAGCTAAGGAATATTCCCTCATCGCATCTTGACTCAAAATTTCCTAGATTTTTCTCCTTCCTTTAAATGTAGCATTTACTTCCAAACACTCTAAAATACTTGACTAAAGCAGGCTTTCAATACCATAGTTCATATGGAGTCTTATCACTATTTATTCTCAATTGGACTTTAGTCAAGATGTATACTATTGTCTGGACTGCTTCTCTCCAATAACCATCTAACAAGTTGTCTTCTTTCAACATTATTCTAGCCATCTCCTTAATATTCTTGTTATTCCTTTCAACAACTCCATTTTACTATGGATTTCTTATAACAGAGTAATGTCTCTTAATTCCATGATTTTCATAGTAGTCTATGAATTAATTTGAAGTGAATTTACCACCTTTGTCAGATTTGAGGCACTTGATCTTTCTACCAATTTCATTTTCAACCATGGATTTAAAGATCTTGAATCTTTCAAAGGCTTGAGACTTTTCCTTTAATAAGTTTACCCATGTCATTCTAGTGTAGTCATCTATGAACAACATGAAATAATACACTCCTTTGAAACCTCTTGTCTTGGTTGGTCCATAAAGATCAATATGAACTATATGTAGAGGTTTTGTAGTTACATACTCTTTAGTTTGGAATGAGACCTTGGTTTGTTTATCGAGATGAAATTATCTACATATTATTTTTAGGATTGATTATCTTAGGCATGTGTCTTACACACTTGTTAGAACTTACTTTGACTAAATTGTCAAAGTTAACATGACCCATCCTTCTATGCCATAACCAACTCTCATCAATATTTCCCATGAAAAAAATTGTATCATTTACCTAAATCAAATTATATATGTTACTCTCATTCCTTTTTCCTTATGAAACAATTTTTCCAGACCTTAATTCACAACCTTCAACATCAAATATGACTTTATAAATATTATCACACATCTGACTGACACTCAGTAAATTATGTTTTAATCCTTTAATATAAAGAACATCATGTGTAGGGAGCTTGCCATTAATATGCAAGGTTCCTTTGCCTCTAATTTTGACTATAGTATTATCTCCCAATATGACAGTCCCTTCCTTACATCATCTCAATTTGGTAAACTTACTCTTTTCACCAGTCATATGTTTTGATCAGCCACTATCTATGACCCATATATTTTTCTCTTTATCATGCAGTGTTGTTTGGGTGATCATAGACTATTTTTTTTTTCCATGTCTCCTTGGGTTTCTTGATTGTATTTTTCTTTGTTATGTCATTTATTTATGAGACTTTGTTCACTTTAGGAGTCTAAACTCTTTTTTCATTGTTAGACTTTGATTTAACAAGCTTTTTTCTACAATGCTTTGTTATATGCCTAAAATTATTAGAGTTTTAGCATAAAACATCTAGATCTAGTAGAGGGGAAAATTAATTCTTACTTAATAAACTTATCCTTCTCTTAGGTAAAATCTTATAATCAATTTCTTTATGGCCAAATTGATTATAGCTATAATAATAACCATAAAATGATAAAGAATACTTGGTTATCATTCTCTTTTGGGGATATAAAGGAGGTCTCTAAACTTTGTCTTCTTCATGTTCCTTGTTGTTATGTTGTTTTTTGTAGTAGCGACCTTAGTTTTTATAGAAACAAAGTTATTACTTTTCTTCTCTTTAGGAATTTAATTTTCTTCTTTTCTGATTCTTGAGTCTGTTTTTACCTTGAAGTTTTCATATAAATTCCTAGTTGTACACAACATGGGACTCTTGCCTTTCTCATACCCAAGACCTAATTTTTCTTTAAGGGGATTTTGTGATCTGATCATCTCATCTAGTATTATAGATCCTCCTTTTATTTTTAGGCCTTTATCAATTTTTTCTTTGGCCTTTTTGAGATTTTCTCTTAGTTCCATGATTTCTTCCTCCATCTTCATGCATTCTAAGGATTTTGATTGTAAATTGGTTTTGACCACATCCTCTATCCTCTTTACCTCCTCAACTTGGGTCTTCAAACTCACTATCATTCGATTTGATTCCTCATTTATTTTATTTTATTTCTCAAACTCATTTTGACTAAGCTTTTTTTATTTAGAATTTTATTTTCTAAGCTTGTCAATTTATTTTAAAGCACATATGAGTTTGCATTCTAGATTTACTTCTCCTTCTTCTTCTTCATAATCATCTAAGTCCTCTTCTTCTTAGAATAAATAAATTGATTCATGAGTCATGAATAACTTCATTTTTTTGGCCATAAAATCACTATCATGGTCATCACTTGAACTACTATTGTCATCCACTGACTCACTATCTTCTTTTGAGTATAACCCCTTTTAAATTTTTAAAGAAGATTTTATTCTTCTTAGGATAATAGGATTTCTCCTTTTGATTTTTCTCAACTAAATCAAAGTCATCCTTCCTTTTATGTGGATATTTAGTAGCAAAGTGACCTATCTCTCCATAATTATAGCATTTGAAGGTTAACTTACCTTTGTATTTGCATGAGCCCTTCTTCAACTTTTTGATGAAATTGGCCTCTACATCATCAACCTTCTTAGATTCAAAATTAGGAGTTTCTTCTTTTTCCTGCTTAGAAACTTTGAAAATAGCTTCTCTCTTGGATGAATTAGCATCTCCCAACCTCATCTCATATATAGTGAAATTTCCATGTAACTCATCTACTGTGAGCTTCTTCAGATCTCTTGCTTCTTCAATTGAAAAAAATTTAAAATCATACATTGTTTTTAGAGATCTTAAAACCTTTTTTATAATAATTTCTTTGTCCAATGTTTCTTTGAGTCCTCTGATTGCATTAACAATCTCATCTACCCTAAGAAGGTAATTTACAATAATCACATCCTAATTCATCTTGAGGATTTCAAATTTTTCCTTATGAGTTTGAAGCTTTTCTTTTTTTACTCTATCATCTCTTTCATAGATGCTCTTCATTTTGACCCATATGTTTTTTACACTTTGACAGTGCATCACTTTGATAAACTCATTTTATCACATGCCTTTTTCATTGCCTAATTAGTAGGAGGAGCTATAGGGGGTGTTTATCCATTTTCAATAGACATTCAAACATCAAATCCTAAAGAATTCAAAAATGCTTCCATCCTTATACACTAAAAAGCATAGTTAGTCCCATAAATAAAAGGTGCCTTGTTTGATGAAGTTCCTTCATGACTAGTCATTTTGTGTTTA
Organism: Torreya grandis; assembly: GCA_037957365.1. NCBI lineage: Eukaryota > Viridiplantae > Streptophyta > Pinopsida > Cupressales > Taxaceae > Torreya > Torreya grandis. Next base: position 867,212 of record JARHVA010000327.1, read on the forward strand.
GACTCCAAGATTCACTTGAGATGATTAAGCTTCTCACTAGGAACCTAAGGCTATGATACCAATTGTTGAACACACCTATCTACTGAGAGTGGGGTGAATTAGTAGATCTCAAAAACTTAGTTACTTAAAACTTTCAAGATGAATGTTAAACAAATGTAAAATTAAACAATTCAAATAAAGACATCACATGCACATAAGCACAACACAATACCTAATTTATACATGGAAACCCAAAGGGAAAAAACCATGGTGAGAATGCTACTAGAATCTACTATTCTAATCTAGCCTCATAAAGTTTGTCTCATTGACTGAACCTCACTGGTTATATTTGACACCCATCCCAAGGAGACACCAATCCCCTAACTTTAAGATAAAAAACTCTAAGGAAGAACCCACTCCCTATTATTAACACCAACCAATTTCAATATGAAGGCACCAACCAATCAAATACTTGAATTACAATTCAAGTTAGTGAATCAGATTCATAAAAGAATCCAAGTCTTTATTATTTATTGTAAGTCTAATTTTCAACTTCTCATTTCTCCTTCAACACACTTTTGTGTGGCCTTCACTCTTCCTTCACCCTTTCTTTATGTCTAAATTTATCTATTTCACACCCTAATACTATCTAATTAAACCATTATTTCTTCATACTCAGATGAGTCTCATATTTCTGTACTTATAGCTTGAATCATCTCATTCCAAAAATTAAGTAACTATTTGTCTTTCCTTCTCTTCATATCTTCTTATTCCAATCAAATGACTAAAACAATTCCATTCTCTGAGTCTCTACAAATTCTACCCTTGTCACTTAATTTACAACATTCACACAATAGAAATGAATTGATGATTAATTATTTTATTTCATAGTTATTCAAAAAATTGACTATTGATTTTCTTTAATCATCACACCAAATTCTTGTAACTACCCCACTTTTTTTGTTCCTTGAATGTTTTTCCTTATTTAACACATTGGTTAAGTGTCAAGCTTCTTATATCATCTCACTACATCCTGTGTCTTTGGAATTCTTTCACATCATTAGATCTTACAAGACATGCTTGGAATTTAACTCTACCATTGTGCCATTAACCTTCATATACCTTAAAGCTTTATATCCACTCACTCCATTGGATCTTCTTAGTCCTATATTCCTTGCATCATTGGATTATTAAAGATGCACATCTTTACATTGAATGGGTCATTATCCTTCAACATGTTAACTTCATCTCACTTTCTTTGGTGACAAAGGAAAGATTTCACTCCTTTGATATCTACAAAATATGCTCAATCCTTAACTAACCATTGTGTCACTAAATAGTGATGACTCTATTCCATCTAGGTCTTTACGCTTCATTAGATCTTTCATATCCAAGCTCTCATGTACCATTTTATCTTGGTAGATGCATGATCCTTAACTACGCCAGTCATTAACCTTTGACATGTTTGATTTCATCTCACTTACCATAGCATTCATGAGAGATTTTTCTATATTAGATCTTACCAAACTTGCTTGAACTTTAACTATGTCTTGATTCTTTAAAACTTGATAAAAATCCATATGAGACTTCACACTTATCCTTTGGACAAACTATTACATGTTTTTGTCTAAGTGACCTTTAAGATAATTTCCTTGACAAAATTTCTAAGTGCCTTTTGAGACATTCAAATTATCCTTCACTTCTTCACTCATATCTTTCAAAACTTTTTTGTAGGACACATACCCTTGGTAACTTTTGCAATGGTCCACATACCCTTCGACACTTTGCAAATCTTTAGACTTTTTTTTAAGTGTCCACATATCCTTCAAAAATTTTGTTTTGGGTGACTTTCCCTTTAACACTTTTCAAATGTACCCTTCAAAACTTTTGATCAAATCACTTGCCATTTGGCATTTTTCAAAAGTACCTTTCAGAACTTTTACATGGGACTCATTTCCTTTAGAAATTTCCTTTGAGACATTTTTTTTGAAAGAATTACCTTCTTTTTTATAGGTTTTTTGTCTGAGATAATTGTCTTTACCAATATTTCCAAAAGAATTCCCTCAACAAATACAAAGGTGTAAAATTGACTAAGTATGGAAACTTAGTAGGCTTTTAGTTGAGGAACAACCTTATGTATTTTTAACATTTGCTTTATTCATCCTTATGACATAGAAATTATACCACAAAGAATAGACACAAACTTGATTATCATAGTTTGATCATTTCCCTCAGATGATAACATACATGCACATGTTGATAACATCATCCTATGTGCTTAGCCATATCTTGTCAAGATAACCATATGAGAAAAGGCATTCAAAGAGCAAAGGCATTCAAAGTACACACACAAGTTTGTTCAACTCAACATATTTTTCATTAATTCATGATAACACATGTTGCCTTTAACACCAATGAAAATTCTTCAAACCTCAATGACTATGTCCCACACCTCTTTTATCTATTTACCAACTCTCTTTAACCCAAGTTGAAATATTAGGTCTAGAATCTCTCTCCACACTATTTGGAAGAAGCCATTGACAAATCCAAGCATCAATATTTCCTCATGCATTAATTTGATCCATCCCAACATTCTATGGGTACTCACATGATAATAAAAAATAAAAATCATCATGCTACTAATGATGTTGTCACCGATTCTTATGATACCATTCTTACTATTAAAGTTTTTATTCCCAACTAGATTTTTGAATAAGCTTCCCATCCCAACCACATCACTAATCCTCATTTATCATTAACAAATAACATCAATGTTTATAAACCTTTATCCTTAGTAGAATTAAAAAACCATCTACCAAGGCCTCTTCCATAAGAACTTGATCCCACTCATCCCATGAAATAATGGTATTATCCCAATAAATTTTGTTGGTTTCATGCTAGTTAGGGTCATTATAATGAGACTTATAGACAAATTCATAATTTAGCTACTAATTTCCTTCTCATCCCAATTTTGACCATGATTTTATCATTAATAAATGTCAACAAGCCTATGAAATTGTATTTAAATCCCATGAAACACAAACTAAATATCAATATTTGAACTAGGCTAATGCTCATTTGGACATCTACAAAGATCCTCTTCCTAATCATGAAGACAACCAAGATAATCCTAACCCCTCTACCAATAATGTTTATATTCTTATAGACCCAAATATTGAAGGTAATGTGGTTAATATGACTAATCTGTAATGGGTAGTTTCCTTCATTGATCCTCATATTATCCATACTCCTCAATCATATCACACTTTTTTTTTTATCCAAGACTCTTCCCTAATTCACTTAATAGAGTTGGGGCAAGAAGATCTTATATATTTTGATGAACCAATTCCAACAGCTCTTTTGGATAACACTTCTCATACCATTTATACCACTCATTCAATATATTTACCCATAAAAAATGATAATCAAACTACTATTAACACTTATTTTAATTTTTCTCAAACCAAATCAGCATCAACTACCCCATCTTCTCAAGACAATCAACAAAATCATCCTCAAATTAAACCTTCTGGATCTTATCAATATAAATTCACATGCACTTTAGCTCTTCCTTCTAATGACCTCCTTCAACACTATAAACTTCTTTCTAATAGTCCACTTATGGACTATGATGAGTGGGATCCTATCATAGAGTTTACTAATCTCCCATCTCAAATCTTATTTCTTGAACTTATGCAAACTTCTTCATTTCATCATAATAATCTTATGTAGCTTTTATTTGAAATGAATATCCCTCATCCTCCCCTATCAATATACAAATAAACCTTATCTAAATTAGAAGATGGAATTTTACAATAGTGCAAAGAGATGTTGATGAAACAATAGACATGTATCTTTCCCTCAAATCCCCCATTGATTCTATGAATCTCAATGAGATTTTTCTTCATACGAATGATCCTCCCTTTTTTATCAGTATCCAAATTGGTGATATCCAAGTCAATAATGCCTTGATTGATGAGGGTTTAAAAACTTATGTTGCCTCTCTCAATTTCATTAAAGCCCTTAGATAATCTAAATGTAATCTTAAGTCCACATGCATCATGTGTCAAGACTATGATTAAAGGAAAATGCCTCCCTTAGGCTATGTGTAACTCCTTATCACCATCCCACCTATCAATTTTCAAGTGAAGGAGATGATATTTAACTTTCCTCTATCCTATAATATTTTTATTGGTAGGTCATGGACTCATTACATGAGAGAACTTACCTCTTCCACTTCCCAATGTGTCAAATTTCCTCATAATGGAGTAATATATAAGATTTAAGGTGACACTAACTCTTATAATTTTGAAAAATTCCAAGACCATAGTGTATTAAATATTCCAACAATTAAACCCTTATCAAGCATTATATTTCATGAATCTCAATGGTTTAACTTTCCTTTTAACTCCACCTAAGGTTACAATGGTCACCCTAAACTCATCAGGAATGTATCACCTCACATCTTAGATTTAGATTATGATGAGCCTTATGAAATCAATATCAAGATAAAAACCTTGGATGTTTCACCTCATCTCATTTCCCAACTTATACCTTATCTTAAATCATGTTCCCATCAGCCACTTAGAGATTATATATTAGTCATCTTAACTAAGACTTGACACTTTATTCATCACACCACATCAGATGACAAGGTCATCCCTACCTATGCCATCGATCTTCATACACTCGACTATGACTATGGTTATACCTTAGATGATTTATTATAAGGAGGTATTATTCAAGCCCAAGACACTAAAATTACTCATTATCATTCTTCTTTATTTTAGTCTTTACATATATCTTCTAGCATTATATCCTATATAATTCTCAATATTCCTATTGTTCATGGGGTAGAGATGGTGTACACACCTCCAGTTTATGAATAACCTCATATTAGTATGCTTATGGATTATGTTATGACTAGTCCCTATCATTTTGATAGATATCAAGACCCCTCTAGTTGACTTATCATTTATATGCTTATGACTTTCCTTTATCCTTATGTGCATATCACCCCTCTCTTAGTTGGGTCCATTTTGGATCCTATTCCACTCCCTCTCTAGTTGAGTCTCTTCTTGTTTAGATCCTAAAACTCATTTATTCAAGCCTATATGAGTCTCTCCACCATCCCCACCTTCCCTTGTTGATGATTTTCTCCCTTCATTACAGATTACTCCTTTGCCCACCAAATGGGTTGATCAACCCTATTATGATAATCATAAATTTTTTAGTCATTGGGCTAGAGATTTTTCATTACACTAGGCTTCCTAAACTTCTATTTTCACTCCTATTAGTACACCTAAAATTTTTAATAACAAGTGTATCTATTACTTCCATAGCATATATAATCATTCATCCATGCATTATCATAAATTTTGAAATATATCAGCACCTTGTGTCCCACCACTCCTCAGCCCATAAACAAGATTATACCTCCCCTAAAAGTATTACTTGAATATCTTCCCAAATATGAATAAGTATATTATATCTATCACTAATTTATTACTCATCTCACCTATCATTATTTCATCCTTTAACAACATCTCAAGGACCACCTCATGACAATTCCTACACCTACTACCCTTCCTCCCATAGGTTTCCCTCACAATAATTCTCCCCCTTCTTCCCCCATGGTTTTATCACCTATGGTCCTTTCTCCACCTATCATTTTCTCTACCTATGATTACCTCACATGTTGATCATCCTTCTCTAGTGGCCCCTTCTCTATCAGTGACTCATTCACCTATTGTCCATTCCCCATTGGTGACATTTTCATCTCCTAAATATTCCATTCCAATTCTTTTTCTTGAGAACCCCCTACATGATATCCCTCATCATCATGATCCTTCAAGAATTCCTACATTTTCCATCAAGGATATTTGATGTGAATTATTTTCTCAACTTTCCTTAAAGATCGATTAGACTTTGGTTGCAGTCTGAGTTCAACTTCATAAAGACTTATAATATGTTATGGATAATGTTTATGGACAAATATATAAATATTTATGAACACAAACATGGTGTTCTTTCATTATTTTATTCATTTTGGATTGGATGTGTGCTCCAACTTTACATTTATCCATCTTAGATTGATTGACATTATGTCAAATTCTTATCTCTCTTACATGATGACTTTTGTTTTTCACTACATGTTGTTTATAATGTCATTATTTTTATTGAGTTCTCTTATGAATTATTTTTCATGATTCTTCTTTATGAGTTCCTTTTTTTATGGTTATCTTGTTTTTTCTCATGATTGTTTGTTATATTATTTATATAAACATGGATAATTGTTATTGTGACTTGGTTATACAAACCTTTATCCCTTTAGTCATTACTTATTTACCATGTGATTAGTTAGTAAATAATTCATCTCATTATAATCTAATTTTAATAGTCCACTTTGTATATCCCCTTATTCTCCTTCTTTCCTCTCATAAACGAAGCATACACATGGTTGAAACATGAGATTAAATGTTGTTTTATCGTTAAGATTAAGTATTCTAGTCAGTCATGTCTTTTTATACTTAGATTCCTTTAGCAAAAGCCTATAAATCATTCATGTGTATCACTTTGACTCTCATGATTAGTAATTCCAAGTCTATATGGAGGAGGAATCTTAAAATCTATAAAAATTTAAAAGCCAACTCATTTTATAAAAGTCAATCTAAAAAAAACATTCAAAATCTTTAAAAGTCAAATCATACTAAAAGACATGATTCTAATCACATCATATTTTTCTAATTGAATCTAAAACTCCACAATTAGCCTCGTGATAGAGTCAAGTTCTATTGGAGTATGGCAGGCCAGTATATTGTAAAAGCATAATAAAAAAATGTTTTAGTACTACCTACTTTCTCATGCAAGTACCCAATCTTCACAGTAGACCAATAACTCGATATGAGGTACAAAGGAATGGGGAACACATTATGGGAAATTAGTTCCATTTTACTTTTTTTTTTGTTTCAAAAAAAACAATATGAGTTTATCTTAGTAACACACTTATTTACCTACATAGCTTTGTGCCTATAGTGAATAATTATCCTTTGTATATTGATGGTCACTAGTCACTTAGTGTCTTGTTATGACCTTAGTGTATCTCATGTTTCCTAATGTATTCTCAGAAGACTACTATGTTATGATTCTTACATTCCCTCTTTCACTCCCTACAATCCTAATATTTCCCCTTGAGAAATATTATTTTTTTCACTGATCATTCCCCCTAGGGATTTCATTTGTGAGTTGCAATGTAAGACCTTGGATAAGACTAGGTCTTCCTCATAAATTACCAAATTTTCACATTACCATTCCAAACATCCCATTTTACCATATTTTACCCTTTATTTCCACCTAATTTCTGTTCATTTTATTTTTTGCAGTGTAAGACCATAGATAGGACCTGGACTTCCTCACAAAATTTTCCAATACCCAAGTTACAATGAAATTACATGTGTCAATTTGAGATAAGATGTGATTGATTATGAATTACACATCATTGACATGATTCCCATCTTGATTTATTATGTTTTATTCTTACTTCATTAATCTTCAATTTCATCTTATTATTTTCTGATTGTGTGTAAGAATCCAATTATTTTTTATTATTTTTTTAAGTTTTTCATTCTTCCTAACTTGAATTAGTGTGATTAATTTAAGTCCATTTTTCCAATTTTTTTTATCTTTTATACATCCCAACATGATTTAGTATGATTTATTGACTTAATATATTTGTTTGTATACCATTTGTCTTTCATTTGGTTTCCATTTTATTACATTATTTTCATAATTCCCAATGTGATTTAGAGTGATTTTTCTTGTTTTAATCTGGTGCCAATTTTTTCCTCTTATTTACCACTTTTTGGTTTATTATACTTAGAAATATTTTGTTATTACACATTTCCCATTGTTAAATAGTGTGTAGTGCATTTATTTATGATTACTTATATTTATAAAAATCCTTTTTGCATGTTTCTTTTTAACCATGCATGTGTACTACATAATGATAGAAAATAAAACACTCCACATATATTTTATATAGCATATACAATAAAATAAAAATAAATGTGATATAAATAAATATATCCATGCATCAACAATCGTAACCAAAATATAACTCATGAGATCAAAATTCAACTATCAAAATAATATATCTCTATGTATCATGTGTTTTATACAATGGTACAAAATATAATAATACATCACTCTAGATCTATAGATGGGTTCCATCATGCCTATCTCATGGGCTATCCTTGCTATCCATAAATACCTTAGACCATCCCCTATTCATATTACACTATAATGAGGTTTTTTAAGATCAAAAACCTACTATTTATCCCTATAGGTTGTCCACCTAGGCCTATACCTATCCCAACTAGATCATGGTAACCATGTGTTTGACTCTCTCCTGAGCCAGGGCCTACCAAACTTGTACCTCTCCTTATCACACACCTATTGGTGGATGAAATCCATTCCCATGTGTCTATATCCACCTCACATCCTCCCCTACTAGTCTAAACTAGCTTGCCTAAGCTAGGATAGATGATACCATAGGATAATCCAGCATGGTGGGATTGTATGGCACTAACACACCATCTAGAATGTCATGATGCACTTCCATGACTAGGAATCCCAATATAATATACTCTATCATAGGTTCTATAAAAACCAAAATCTAGATAGATATCATATCACACATACATCTTAAAATTTATCTATCTACCTAAAATCATATACAAATAGTATTATATCTCCAATACTAAAAATTACACCATTTCTTACCTATCATAGTGTCACCAACCACCATCTCCCCATCTATTCATACATCAAAAATGATCTCTCCATCAACCCATCCCCTGAGCATCTCATCTATGGGATGTCTCCTTATCAAATCAAAACTGAGAGTCGCCACTTGTGTACATTGCATGCCTCTCCTTAGTGGTACCTCTATCAACCATCTCTACCTTAGGCTAACTGGTAGATCATACTATGTGACCTCCATCATATGTGTTTGATCTTATTGATATCATATCTATTGATCTACATCCATGCCCTCTCCTCAGGCTACTATCTATATTGCTCGACCACTCCATGGTCTCACATGTTATGGTCTGATCTCTAGTCTCTTGATTGGTGTTCTTCCTCCTCTTTTCCCCCTCATCTCTCTCTCATACCATGCCCAAACTTTGAGCACTACTATGGGAACCACTAGGTTTAAAAGTCCAAACTATTTTTTTAAGTGTGCTACTAGTTGTAGATCTACCCACCAAGTATAGTGGCCTATGATCTATACTTTATCCATCCCTAGCACCATGGTTTCCCAAGTAAGATAAATAGTATTAATATGTGTGTAGGGATACCACATGATCTATCCTCATGTGATTTTCTATAGAAATAGAATGTGGGGAATAGACCATGCTACCTAATCATGTCTCCATCAAGTAACATGAGGTAACCTATCATCAAACATATGGGGAACCCACTAGTTGATACATTAAGAACCTCTCATATATCCATGTGCTCAACAATACCACTAGTCCCATGGTATTCTACCCTTTAGATAACATCCCATATATATCATGTATTAGCTAGACCTAGATGATAAACCCAAAGTCATAGAATGCCCATGATCCAAAATGGATTGGCACAAGGCTATCACATATAGTGGTACCTTGTCATATAAATTATGACACAATACTTATGTTATCATAAATCCAATCATAACCTTCTAGATATTTGACATCTATGTAATGTATACATCAAATAAGCTCACCCTTAACCCTGGGTAGATCCTATTTGAGCATGTCTCCCACTTGGATAGTGTTCATCTCTCCTCCAAATCATTTGATGTCCCTATGATCATTAATGTCCCTCTTATAGGTAGTCCAAGCAATGCATGGACATCCTCTAGTGTGATACCTAACTCTATGGTGTCCCCATCCAAAACCCATTGAAATGTGTAGGTCAACCATTCCCATGATCTAAAGAACATGACAATGAGATCAGTACTCAGTGGGATGTGTCTCACCTCCATGATACCTCCCAAGCCCAATGTAACCAATCTTACTCTATCCACATCTATCAAGTGATCTAGCAAATTAGGTAACCATGAGGCATCAATCAATCATCAAAATATCTGGTGACTCTACAAAATATCAAATAATAATGATGTATTATATCTCCATATCATTAATAATAAAATGCATTATTAAAAATTTCACAAACATAAACTAGTTTGATTTAGTTTCTTTATTTTCTATCAGGTTGACCTATGAAAAACTAAATTAGCCCTATCATTTGTCAGGGATACTAGATCATCCCTATCATAATTTTAACAAAATCAACCTTTGCAATAATAAGTCATCTCTTATCTAAATTAACAATACTAATTTGACCCCTTTCATCCTTTTAAGTATTAAGTCAGTGACTTACTAATAAACTAAGTTCACTCACTAGTTCTAAGTAATCCCTTTCACTTAACCAGCTAAGTCAGCCACCTACTACTAAGTTGACCTACTAGTTTTTCTTGTCTTGTGAAAATGAAATCAACTTGGTTGACTTTATTCATTTAATATGATGACTTTTTGACTAATTTACATAAATATCTTAGGCATTTATTAGTCTAAATCCTTCCTACCCAATACCCCATTTGACCCCTAATGTCCCTACAAATTTGTTAGGGTTCATTCTCATACCTAGATTTTGTCTAATAGTAAATTTTATATAAATCACTCAATTTTAAATAATAATAATAATTTTTTTTTTTTTTAATTTTTAGTTGCTTACCAATGTTGCATTCACTGCAGCCACTATGCATCCTCCCCATCTCATTAGGTTCTCACTAGGTCTATCAGAGCTATATTTTTATTAGAATAGTAAATAATACCAAATGAATTATTTTTCACCCTATTTATATTTAGTATTCCAAACTTATTTACCCTTCAAATATTTACCATCAAATTTCTTATTTTGATCATATCTTTGTCTCTACTAACTCTATTTCCAAATCACAAAATGTTATGGAATCCTGATGTCGTAGAGAATATTTCCAACTATTATATGTACATGTTGCAAAAATTTCAATTTTTTACTATTTTTTGATAATCTCTATAAGTTCACCTAATGTTACCTACATTTTACACATTCACATTTATCACATCTCTTTCTTTATCTATAGCACTAAGGTAAGTAAAAGTATGTATTTTTCAATTATGTCCTTTCATTTATCTTATTTTCTCCTTACTACACTTTATTTATCTTCAATTTTATGTGTCATTATGTTCTTTTCTTGAAGTACCATCCCATGTTACACCTACATGACACGTGATGAGATTAAAGTGGGGCATATTTATACACATAATATTTTCAAACTTTATCAATTACTGATGCTTTCTATCTTGAAGAAACACATTGAATCTCAATCTCTCTGAGTGCACACCCTAAAGGGTGTATTGGGAAAGGGGTGGGTATAACATTGGTGTTTCACAAGATTATTTTCCCTTTTTAACACTTTCTATCTACACACTTATCTTTTAAAACCATTCCCCTAAGCTTTGCCTCCTATTTTGAACCTTCTTCTATCATTTACCACCTTTATTAGCCCTTCTATAATGTAAACCACTTTTTTGATGGTTTATGTTACATAGTTGGTCACATAAACCTTTTATTCTTATTAACAAAACTTATTAGGGTCTAGGTCAGTCCCTAGTAAACCTATTTCATGACCTAGTTTTTTTTTTCAATTACAATACAAGGTCGATCAGATCAACCGTGTTAGCCTATACTTTCAAAAGGGTTTAGGGTTAGATCTTCCTATATAAACACATTCATTTTTCCATTTATAGGATAAGAGAAGAAGAATTAATATATATTATATATTTTCTTATCCACCATTCTACTTGAGGAGTAAGCTTAGGGTTTCATAATTTATTTGGAGATACAGATCTTATCTTGTGGAGAAGTCTTTTGGATGCATTGATAGGTTGTGTATCCTAGAGCTAATTTATCCTTGTCATCCTTACATACTACAAGAACCTCTTGAAAATCACCTTGGTTAAGTGAGATATTAAGGCTCAATGGGTTGGTATTCAAAGGTAAGTATTCCTAATTTTATTCCTCCTTTGTAAGAATAGATAGATATGCATTTTCACTTCTCTTCCATACATTAGGTTCTTACATACATTGACATGATTTTATATCTTATATGCATATTTACTTTTATTTTTTTATCAACCCCACTTTTGTGACAAGATTTGGTGAGCACTAGATTAGAATTTTCTTTACTTGTTATTAGTTTAGTGAATATGAAAACATAGGACCCATTTAGGGTTACTACATAGTTTTACTTGACTAAAGGCTTTAGAACCCTCTTTTATGATATTAATTATGGTAAGATATCCCTTGGCTAGGTCTAGTGGATCCATATTGGTCATGACCCCAATTATCTAATGTATCCCTAATAAAAAATTTAAGTAGGATTTATCTTATCTGAGGTAGGATTGATTTGTAGATCTTTGACATTTTCCATTAAATATAGATGTTATCCTTGAGCCCCCATAAGAATAAGGCATTCAAGTTATTCTCAATGATGTCATCCACATGTAAGGATAGATTATGGAATTTTTGAATACAATCCTTAATATTACCTATTTATCATAAATTTTATAGCTAATTGAAGTAGTTATCAAAAATGTTTTTGTGATAGTGTTTTTTTAACTCCTCAATAAACATAGACCAGAAAATAAGAGTGCCCTTATTTTTATTTCGAGCACACAATCACATATACCTAATGAATTGCTCAGGTTCTAAATAAAAATATATTGTGATCACCTTTTGCACACATGAGGTCTAATTTAGATCAAACAAATTTTCTATTTGATTGATCTAAGTGAGTTGATCCTTACCATCAAACTTATGCACTTCCACTTTTAGAAACATTTTCTTCGAACTAGTATTGGAGTTGTGATTATTCTAAGTGGGTGAAATTGAATGTAGTGGTGGAGGATTATTATATGTAAGATAAGCCCAAATATATGTTAACTAAGTACCCTTCTTGATAAATTAACCTTCAGATAATCCATTTCCCCTTTTACTTCATCAAGACCATGCTTTCTCAAATATGCTTTGGATATCTAACTAAATTTGTTGGCCTACCTTAAAAATTGATAGACCTAAATTTCTATACTCCATGTCATATTTTGAGGATTTTTTTGGGTGTCTTAGCCTTTCTTGCATTTTCAAGTGTTTTAACTAGCCATTCACAAGCCCTAAGATGAAGGGTTTTAGGCCAAAAAAAAGTGTACCAATAAACTATACCATTATGATTTTATAATCAAGAAAAATTTAATGACTATTAATTTTCACAAGGGTAAAAAAAAATTCTAGACCTTTTTTTCAAAAAAATACTTCAAACAATACTAAACTGATCAAAAACTAAATTCTTCCTAAATCACAAGTTATGTATTTCAATCCTTCAAATCTTTGGATGGCCACAATGCTAGATATACAAAAAAATGTTACAGAAAATAGACCAAATTGATGATATAATACCACTTGTAATGAAATTATTTAGATGTTCACTATAATGGAATAATAGATCAAATTATTAAGAGTAGAATAATTAGATCTATAACAATAACTAATAAAAGAGAAGAATATTCAATAATAATGATTGAGATGCTTTGAGGGGTTAATCTCCATAACATTTAAATAAGAGTATAATTCATAATATGATGATGAAAAGCTAACCACTACCTCCTATATATATATATATATATATATATATATATAATATTTAGCCATGGTTATTCCATAATCCAACCATGTTAAGAACATAGTGAAATGCATTAAGATAATATGAAAGGTATGTAAGCTACAAGTTAGCCACACATATCCCTAGATGCAATACAAGTTAAGGGTTTAGCACATAAAAATATATTCTACATATACTTGTATGATACAATAAGTAAATATAATAATCATAGACTTAGGATATGGTAGTATACACTAAATTTTTAAGAGGAAATGGTTCTAAATCCTAAGCCTATGACATGGGGCATAGCTCTCACTAGGGTTCAATGTAGATAAATGGTTATAATAATGATTTTAAGGGGTGTATCAATGATATAATAAGGATATTTCATGCAATGAATTGATAAATAAGGGTAACCTAATCCAAGATAGATATAAATACTAAATTAATAAGAATGTGAGTGTTGCAATGGTTAACCAATGGGTCTTCTATGTAAATTAAGGTGATAATGGCAAACCTAAGCAACCCTCTAACTATACTAGATTATTTGGTATAATGAAGAGCATAATCAAGGATAAAAAAATGCATCTACTATAATAATAAGTAAATAAATATATACTCTATTAAGTAAATAAATGAAATATAGTAGGGATAGAGGTACTTATCTTTTGATGGACCTGTCGATGCCTCAATATCCCATTTGGCTTAAGTGGCACTTTAAAATAGATGTTTTAGATTAAAGATATCAAATGGAAATATGAAGACCTAAGTATCCTTAATTTGGGACTTAATAGAATTAGAGTACCCCCTTCATTCCACTTATCCTATTGATCTTTAAAGACCATTGTTAGGATCCTACTCTCCCAAATAAGAGTATATATGATTACCTTTGTATTAGCAACTAAACACGGAATTATACCAGAATCAATAAGTAACTAGAAATATGAAACAACACAAGATATGAGAGATAATACACTATCTTGTATTAATAATCACTCAGAAGAAAATACAATAAAGAATATGCCACTTATTCTTCCACCTCAAAGGCTTGCCACACCTCAAGACCTTCTTCCCTCTCTCTCTTAGTCCCAACAACCAAATCAAATATAGAGTTGGTGTTCACCTCTCCAACCAGTCAGTAACAATGCTGCCAGTACACCAAGTACACAACTGTACTCCAAGTAGATCTCCTACTCTCTGCTGCTACCTGCAAATCACTAGACCTTACTCACCATTGTCGATCTCCAAACGTGGTCCTGCACCCTTGCTGACCAAGATCATACATACACGAAGAACCCCTCTGATTCTCCAAACCAGTACCCACACTTGGTATTGTGGCACTAGGAGGAACACACCATTGCTCTCTTGCTCTCTGAAGGAGCTTATTTTTTGCTCTCTTACTCTCTAGCACACTTTTACAATACAGCCTATGAGTCTATTATATAGATCTCATGCTTACAATAATTAGACATTCTTAATTACAATAATTAGACATGCAACTCAAGACTATAATTAGCCTTTAACATGCAAACACTTAGTTCAACTAACTAACTGTTCATGCAACGAACAGTTCTGGAACACACAGGCGACTGACATCGGTCCTTGTCTGACTGGTTTTGACTGACATCGGCTGACTCCCTGCCGATGCTAGTTGCCTTTTGCATTGTATGTGACCGATGTCGGTTACACTGCCGACACTAGCACTTCTAGAACTCAGCAACCTCCTCCATGTCTGCAATAATTGAAGCTTTTAGCTCCACAACCTAACAATCTCCCACTTGGAGATAAACAAATACAACTATACCTATACCTGTACACCATCTAATTTATTTCTTGGCTTGTATCCCTCTTCAAGCTCACTCCTGAAGACCAACCACCACACACCCTATGATGCCTTTCCTATCATCCAAGTAACCTGCCACATCCAAACCTACAACTCCATGTAGTGAAGACCTTGACCCTGCATAAGAAGTTAACCTGCTGCTAGTCCCTCTCAAAATACTTGAGAATCCACCTTCCCCAAATTGGCTCCAAACTCTCTGACAACTCCCGCTGCTTGGGAAAACTTAGGTCTACACTAGACCTCATGTGATTTCAAACCCTTTTCTAAGCTCAACTTGAACTGTCCAGCCCTTGGTGTGCTTACCAATTCTACATCCTACATAATGAACCTCGCCAACACCTGATTCACATTAGCTCCCACTGGAGACAAAAAATCTCCATGTCTCTCATGTTAAAGAATTTCGCTGCTCCAAATTCCCCCTGACATACCTCTGAACTAACCTTACCCTTAGCTCAGCAAAACCCTGTATGTACAAACCTGCTAGCAAACCATCCACATACAGTAATTGGATAATGTCGCGACTCATCATCCACCTGGTAAGAACAAACACAATAGTTACATTGACATTGACTAAAGCCCTACTTTGTCATCCACCTGTCAAACCCTGTACCACTATCCTATAGATTCCTCAAGACCATATACCTTGGCCTTCTATCTCACGTATCCATCCACTCTCTTCTTTAACTTGGGAATCCATCCATCTCTCAGTGCTTTCTTCCAGCTGACAACTCTACCAACAAACTCCTGTTTGGTTCTTCTCCAAGGACTCACACTCCTCATCCATGCCAAGCTCCCACTATTTCTGGATTCTACCTGCATTGCCTCTTAACATCTTCTTAGTTCTTGACCATCAATAAGAAACTAGTAAGAAGGTGAACAATGAATATGAGGTCCACTTATCATTTCAGTCCTCCATATGGGCATTTGAGACTCCTTGATAGCTTGCTGTCTACCCAATATCCATTCTAGTGACTGATCTTGGCCATCTCCTAATCTGCACCCGATCGATGTCGGTTCCCTGCGACTGACCCTATCTATCGACATCAATTTCCTGACCGATGCTGGTGTACCCTCTATTGACATCAGTTCTTGTATGACTGATGTCAGTTCTTGATTCCTGACACCACTAACTCTATTGATCTACACATGATCGACATTGGTGCCTGTCTGTTCAACATTAGCTCCTCTTGACCGATGTTGGTACCTATGTTCACCTATGAGTGATGAATTTTTACCTATGAGCTCCTTTTGGGTCAAACCCTTGTCCATATCAACATAGCCCTGCTCAGAATAATTCAGTCCCCACAGCTGATCTCTGTCTGTCATCTCCTCCATGAACACCAAGGCTTTCTAGTTCTTAAGTTTATCAAAGACATCTGTCTTTCACTTCAGAACATGCATTCCCTTCTTACATATGTAACTAAGCCTACAAAGCCACATCTCTGTAATAGAAGGTGAATCAATAATATAAGTAGTTAGATAAAGGATACCTACTTTCTTACCACCGTCTAATTCAAGTGCATCCATTGTGAGAGTTACTATGCATCTCTCATCACCCAACTTTCCTAAAGAAATTAGACTCATCTCCAAGACTGGTACCTGCATGACCTCCTTCGACACCTGTGTGTTATCCGTCTGCAATTTCAACTTCACTTCCCCTTTGCCAACCATTTGACAAGGCTCACCAGCTCCTAAATAAATCTCTCCAAAGTCTCCAAAGACATACCCATGAAAAGATGCTCTATTTCAGGCTACATGGAAAGAGGTAAAAGAATCTGTAAACCAAGATTCTACTTTATCCAGAGCAACCTATGCAATAACCCCTACAACATCTGCTTCTACATGCTGATCTTCTACCGACCAACAATGTTTTTTTTCCCTGCTCTTTCTTTCCATCAATCAGACCATTCATGCTATTTAGTTTCTCCATTCATAGCTTACTTTCTTCTGCCATTGCTATACTCCCACTCAATCAGAAACCCCTGTGAGTAACCTGTAATCAACAAACACTAACCAAATCTGAAACCACATGTTAGTAACCCAACCAAAAGCTCTGATACCAACTGTCAGGATCTACTCTCCCTAATAAGAGTATATATGATTACCTTTGTATTAGCAACTAAACACGAAATTATACCAGAATCAATAAGTAACTAGAAATATGAAACAACACAGGATATGAGAGACAATACACTATCTTGTATTAATAATCACTCAAAATAAAATACAATAAAGAAGATGCCACTTCTTCTTCCACCTCAAAGGCTTACCACACCTCAAGACCTTCTTCCCTCTCTCGGTCCCAACAACCAACTCAAATATAGAGTTGGTGTTCACCTCTCCAACCAGTTAGTAACAATGCTGCCATTACACCAAGTACACAATCGTACTCTAAGTAGATCTCCTACTCTCTGCTGCTACCTGCAAATCACTAGACCTTACTCACCATTGTAGATCTCTAAACGTGGTCCTGCACCCTTGCTGACCAAGATCATACATACACAAAGAACCCCTCTGATTCTCCAAACCAGTACCCACACTTGGTACTATGGCACTAGGAGGAACACACCATTGCTCTCTTACTCTCTGAAGGAGCTTATTTTTTGCTCTCTTACTCTCTAGCACACTTTTACAATACAACCTATGAGTCTATTATATAGATCTCATGCTTACAATAATTAGACATTCTTAATTACAATAATTAGACACGTACCTCAAGACTATAATTAGCCTTTAACATGCAAACACTCAGTTCAACTATAACTAACTATTCGTGCAATGAATAGTTCTAGAACACACAGGTGACTGACATCGGTCCCTGTCTGACTAGTTTTGATCGACATCAGCCAACTCCCTGCTGATGCCAGTTGCCTTCTGCACTGTATGTGACCGATGTCAAATTACACTGCCGATGCCGGCACTTTTGGAACTCAGCAACCTCCTCCATGTCTGCAACAACCATAATCAGGACTAGACCTCAAAGATAAGAATCTAAACATTAACTTTTTCCAAATAATACTTAGGATAAAATATATGAGTGTAATAAAAGAATATGAGTGTGTTGTATCTATTTTAGAATGAAATATGAACCCTATATATATAAATCCAATACCCAAAACTAACAATGAACTTTAAGTTGATGGTATTAACTAGGTTGTTATAATAGGAAATATGTCAGTTGACACAATACTATATTAAATAAATTTATATAGTACATAATATAGAATACAAACATATGAATATGTCTACCAAGCCAATATAATATAAGGAATATTTGAAATATAATATATTGATCTAATCATGAACTCTAAGTTGATAGTATCGTCTAGGACAATGCAATAGGAAAGATGTTAGCTAACATAATATTATATCATCCATGATAATATAGCACAAAATATAGAAAAACAAACTTAGGAATATATTTATTAGGCTGATATAGTATCAGGAAGAAAAATATGAAACAATCTATATAATTTTTTTAGATACATTAGGATATATGCAATCTAGAAATTTTGAATAAAAATTAGATAAAGAGATAAGATGAAAGGAGACTTAGAGGAGGTCAAAATAATTGTAATTGAGGTATGATATAGTACTATGAAAAAATTTATCCCAAATTACAATGATCCCAACCCATCCCACCCCATTCTCAATTAACCTATTAAGGCAAACACTCAAAGAGACTAATGCACCAAGCCTATGGAAATGAAACTATTAATAACATGATAAAAATTGAAAAATATCAAGTGTTTATAGTTTTTATTCTTTATTTTTTTCCTCTTTTATCAAAATTTGAATTAATTTCATAATCAACCTTGATTCTGATCAAATTATTAGAATATAATGAATACTAAAAATGTATTTTTTGACAAGTAGATTGAAATAAATTAACTAAATTTGACAAAAGTATAAATGATTGTAATAAGACTAACTATGAATTTGATATATAAATTGAGATATTTTTTCCATATATTTATTGGGTTGAGTGACAAAATAATGAAATAATAAAATAGAAAAAGACTATGCAAAAACATAAAAACTAAAACTAGAGGATAAAGAAAGTTAGGATCATCTAACTAGGATCAAGATCAACTACCACTTCTAACTTAAATTGGGTAGTTTTGACCCATTGTATAAAATAGGAAAATCATGTCACATTCATGTATGATATATAAAATTAGGTACATTTTGTCATGTTGGGTTTCACCCTATGAGGAGGTGTTTCACTTCTCCTCACCCAATCAACACAATTAGAACACCTAAATGCAGTGAGTCACTTATGGTTGGAGTGAACCAATGAAGAGGGATGGATTCCCTTTATGGATTACCTAAGATAAAAGTAAACTAATATAGATTTAAATTAAAAGAGAGAGAGAGAGAGAGAGAGAGAGAGAGAGAGGAGAGAGAGAGAGATGAGAGAGAGAGATGAGAGAGAGAGAGGAGAGAGAGAGAGGAGAGTGAGAGAGAGAGAGGAGAGAGAGAGGAGAGAGAGAGAGATGAGAGAGAGCATAAAAATAAAGGAACTAAAATAAATTGGGGTGATACACTAGAATAGTTTTTCTCCTCCACGTACTTGAGATTGCATGATGGAAACTTTGGGAACTATAGTATACACAACTCAATCATGAACCTATTAGCATCAGTGTTTCATAGATAAGTATAGAGATGTGTGATAGCATTATAAGGAGAATTATTCATCACCACAAATAACATTGCATAAATCATGAAGATAGATAGACTATGACTTATAAAAGAGAGTTTATTTGCATAGAGGTGAGGTGGAATTAGACACAATCAAAAGTAAAATAATTCACCACAAAGATAACATAAATAACTCAAGATAATACATATAGAATGAAATTTATGAGAGGGAAAAAATAGTTATTCATTGATTCAAAGGCATAAGATTAAGGTAGAGGGATCAAGGATGGACTAATTTCTACAACATTTATGTGATAAAAAAGATCCTTTGTAATGGAAATCTTACCTATTTAAATAGGCAAAAATATTCAAAGTTATAATATGATTCAGTATTATTCACTATCAAGGTGGTTAAAAAATTTATGATGATAAGGAAAATGGGGTCAAGGTAGTGGGGATCCCCTCAGGATTGCCAAAGTTACACCTATGTAACTACCTACCATGTCCACTAAAGCTTGTAGCTTATCTTCTACATGCATATTCTCCACTCACCTATATGATGAATAGGGCCATATTCCATTTCCCTCTCATCATTTTTATATAATTATATTTATCTACACCATGATTTTCATGTTGGACACTCTACCATTGATTTTGTGAATCAAATGTAGTTACATAGTCTACTCATGAATTTGACATCTAAACAAGTAAAATGGGCCATCAAATTTGCCTATCATTTTTAGCATGGTTTCTAACAAGTTATTCAGTGGTGGGTTCTAGCTATGTCAAAATTAGATTCATTTTGGGCCTTTTTTACTTTTATGAGTATATTATCCCCTTGGGGCCCATGTACTCAACATTTTCTAGACTATCAAACCTACTCTAGGTTCGTCAATTATCTTCCTTCTATTGGGCTATAAAACCCTAGGTTCTTTCAAGTCCATGTGGTAGATTCTTATTTGTATACTCCTTCTATGGGATCTATTTATTAGGATATATCAAGTTCTAACTAGTGTGGTTGTATTCATTGGGCACTCCTGCCATTGTATGCTAAGTGTTTACCACCTCCACATAACTCCTTGCTCTTTTATTACTTGGTTGAGTCTTCAAATGCAAATATAACTATTATATCTTCGGTGAAGCAATATTTCACAATGAAAAAAATATTTCTCACTTATTTCTTAACATACTATTGTTTTTTACATGTACCACCCTATAACTATAGAATAATGGTATTGTGTCATGCAGTACCATCTAACTCACTTACTAGCCTAAGGTTTTGACATCATGTCTAGGTTATATAAAATATCTAAGAGAGTAGATTAGTGGTATTATGCCATGTGGAATCATCCTACTAACTCTATATCCTAGATGGTTTTAAACTTGTACTAATGGTTCTAGGACTCTACATCATTGAGATTATGACACATGAAAGCATCCCTCTAACCCACTCACTTGCTAATTTGATAACATTAACATTATCAGGAAACTTCTTGAAAATTTATTATGTGTTGAAAGGCATTTAAAAAGGGCCTAGGACCATTGAGAGGTTGACATGTGGCACTAGGAAATTTTTCAAAATTGACTAAGTATCAAAAGTCTTTTGAAAGAGGCATAGGTTGTTAGTAGATGTGAATGATTATTGCATGGCACTATTCAACTTGAATAGAGTCATATTCTGACTGATAAACCAATAATACATCAATAAATCATTAGCGGCCCATTGAATTTTGTCTCACCACCTCTTGAATCCATCATCAGGAGATAAAATAACCCCAAAATGGCTAAGTGTTTAAGTACTTTCTTGATATGTTGGGAAATGTTTTAATAAAAATGGCTAAGTCCTATTAACTGAGTAAAAACATGACATGTGGATCCAAGAGAAGTTCAAATAATCTACTAAGTGGAAAAATGTTTCCTCTTCATGTAGAAAGTGTGACATAACCTAGTGTTCATAACTTGTGATTTCATAAAGTTTGTTTAAAATAAAAGTTCCAACTAAGCTTCATAGAATATTTGATGAAGAAAAGACTTTGAAAAATTATTTACAAATACTTCCTTTGGATTTATTATTTTTGTTTCATTATAAAAATTACTTTGAATACCCAAAGTCCTCATAAAAATTGACATTTGCACAAGTAATGACTAGTCACAATACATAGAATATAAAGACTAAAATACTTAGACAAATTCCAAGTGTGAAGACCATTTATTTAAAAAACTGATAAGTCATTTGCTTCCTTCCTAACTTAGTCACTTCTATTTAATTCTAATATAAATTTAAAAACCCTTTTCTATTGAATCTAAAGCCTTGAATTGAGATTTGGATGTTGCTCTTCTATGGTGAGAAAAAATGGCCAACTAGAGTAGTAACCTCTATGAGTTAATTTGCCTACTAAGTAAGAATCCATTAGCCTTTATGCAATCCAATTGTCATAAATTCATATAAGTGTCCAAATTTCTTGATTCTAAAAATATAACCCTATTATAACGTATGCATCCTAATACTAAATAACTAAATTGAGATTCACCCTTTGAAAAAAAGAGAAATAAAAGAATATAAAAATGTGCCAAAGCACTTAGAGGAAATAGGAACAACTAAACTAATGTGCAAAAACACTTGGAAGAAATAAAATCAACTAAACTACCCTAAAGTAACCAATCAAAAGGTTCTCTAAACAAATCCATTAACTAGTTTCATAAAATAACTACACTTTCTTATCATATTAGAATTATTTTCATGTTTGAGGGTAGCCAACCAAAGGTGGATAAGGATTTAATTCTCAATGTAATGGTAATATACTTCTCTAAGAACAAAAAGAAACTCACCTACCCACATAAGTTGATTATAAATGCAACTATCTTAGAGTGGATAGGCATGTTGATTTGACCCGCTTGATGCTTATTTTTATGCTCTAGATTAAGCACATCATGTGACGGTTTCTATTTATCATCCTCTAATTAAGCTAGGTATATAATACGAGATCCCATTGACAAGAAAAAATTTAAATAATCAGTCATGATCTCATGGTTGGGTTATTTTACTCTATCATCTAGATGATTAGGATGTTCTTGCTTTAATGACTCACTTAAAAACATGGCCACTTCCACTAGATGCTCATGCTACTCATAATTTCCTTATATAATAGATGTATGCTTAATGTCGAGTCTTGATAATAAGTCTTCTATATCATCCCAAAATATGTCTTCCTCATGAATACCACAAGATCTTAAACTTGAATATTTTATATAATCAGTTGAATCAAACTCATAATATCCCTTTTCCCAATCATCAGATGATCAATCAATAACCTCATCAATAGATTAGTAGCCTTACAACTAATAATGTCCTATTTTTTGGCTTATGACCCCATATTTGGATGACAGAGTCCTCCTCCTCATGAAAGTAGTAAGTTTATAAGGCTATTAATATTCATGCTTCCAAAAACACTATCTTCCCAATTCAAGAGAAAAGGGTCAAACTATGTTTTTTTATGATCCTTTTCTACTTGTGGGGCTAATACAACTTGTTTCCCCTTAAGTTATTATGCATATTTAACCATGAGAGCTTTAAGAGTGACTGTAGAAACATAATTTTGCACATTAGATGGCCTAAGGTATGAAAGTTGAGCTTGGAATTGTGTAGTGCCTTTGATGGTATACCTATGAGGTTGATAAGCTTTATTCAAGGGCTGATAGTGACTATTTTTGTGTACTTGTTACTTATTGATGGTTGATAGCTCATTTCCAAAGTATTGGATGGGCCTTTAACTTCCTGTAATTCATTGGGAGTGACTAAAAATGGGATTGATTGACTAGACATTACCTAAATAGAGGATGGAAGCAGTTTATTGAGTATAGTCTCAATAAATAGGGTTATTAAATTGAATAAGACTCAATCTATAAATATTTTTCCTATTTAAATAGGCAAGATTGTCATTGCAAAGGACCCCTTTTTAGCACAAAAATGGTGTAGAAAATGGCCCATCCTTCATCCCTCTACCTTGATTTTATGCCTTTGAACAAATGAATAACTATTTTTTTCCTCTCATAACTTGTATTTTGTGTGTATTCTATGATTTATTGATGTTATCTTTGTGTTGAAGTATTTTCCCTTTGATTGTGTCCAATTCTACCTCACCTATATACAAGTGAACTCTCTTTTGTAGGTCATAGTCTTTATATCTTCAAGATTTATGTAATGTTAGTTATGGTGATAAATACTTATCCTTATAATGTTGTCACATATCTCTATACTTCTATATGAAACATTGATACTAAGAGGTTCATGATTGAGTTGTGTATACTATAGTTCTTAAGGATTCTATTATGCAATATCAAGTACATGGAGGAGTAAAAATATTCTAGTATATAACCCCTTTTGATTTTATTTCTTTTGTTTTTATGCTCTCTCTCTCTCTCTCTTTTAAATTCAAGTTATATTATTTCAATGTTATCTTATGTGAGGTTCACTCCAACCATAGGTGACCCATAGCCTTGTGGTATTTCCATTGTGTTGATTGGGTGAGGAAACATGAAACACCTCCTCATAGAGTGAAACCTAATGTGAAAACAATATATATCATCATATTTGACCTTTGGGACTATGAAAATATATGCAAATAGTTTCTCCAAGGTAGAAACCCTAGTAGGGCTTGTAATGATTAAAAACTTGAAAATATAAAAAAGTGGATTATAATTGGGATAAAATAACCTAATCACCCCCAAGATGAGTTAATTATACCTACATATCCAATACTCTAAAGAGGTCATTAAATCCCACATAATTCTCCCACCTAGAGTGTTGTGTGTAATATTACACATTTAACTAAATGAATACATCTAGAGATAGCTCAAATACTTTATTATTTTTTTCTTTGGGTTAATTAAAATGAACTACTTGGCTGAGGAATACTTTTAATACTTATAATTAGAATCATAATGAATGGGTAAGTTTTACTCAATGTTTAATAGTGTAAATATGCCTCTATATTAAAATTTTGAAGTGGAATATAGAGTGACTTAAATGTTTTTTTTATATCAATCCAAAAGAGGAAATCACACACTTAGAAGCCTAAAAACATGAAATACAAAATATGTTTTAACATAGGAAACATATAGCACATCCTTGAGCTAAAACTAGGGTTTTAAATCCTACGCATGTCCATCCATCGTAGCCACGACGAAGGGCATGCATAGGGACTTCCAGACGCGGTTGACATAGAGAGGGGTGGAGGTGGTGGAGTTCGACCCCATGACCCCATGGGAGGTGATGGATTACTATTGTTGTGATTGGGGGTTTATGTTAGTTTTGTGGGAATGCCTAATTTAGGGTTCTTGTTGAAGGCCACCCCTGTGGAGGCATGGTTGTGGAAGACAATGGCTAGGAAAACAGACCTAGGGGAAATTTCCTAAGCTCAGAAGTTGTCTAACATCCTACCCCTCATAGTTTTGTACAAATATGGTGGGATATACATGGACAACATCATCATAATTTTGAGGCAGCTATTGAAGTTACAAAATGTAATTGGGGTGCAGTACATGGATCCCAAAAGCGGGGTGTGTAACTGGCTAAACAATGCAGTTCTGGTGTTTGATAAGGGGCATCCACTGGTGTAAGGATGCTAGGGTTATAGGCAGTGCAATTTTAGGGTTTGAGGGCATGGTGGAGTATTTCCTTTCTCTTGACATGGCTATGGCCATCATTATTGTAGGATTTGATGGTGTCTCTGTCAAATCAAAAGGATAGAGAACCAAAGGTATTTTGCAGAATTTTTATGTCCTGGTAAATGCTTGTGTCATTATTTGCAATGGCAACCTGCATTGTTGGCTAGGGTAGAATGCTAAAGATATATAAATTTTTTTAGCATTTTTTACCCTATGTTGTAAGTTCTTTGAGGTTTCAGGTCCTTGTAAAACCAGGGTACTTTTATTGGACTATGTTTGTGGTTTCAGGTTCCTGTAAAACCTAATTTTGATACTGCTTTTCAGCAAGTCTCAGGATTGCTTTTCCTGGTGGTTGTTAATGCTTTATCTTTCTTGATTTTGTTAAAGGGTTTTGGGGTCCCTTCAAAACCTGCTTTTACCATAATCTAAAACATGAAATACAAAATAACTGAGGGTTTAATTTTAAAGTGTGATTATTATAAGACAAGGGTCAAAATGTCATATAGGGTTCAAGACCATTTTACACTCTTGACCCAAACTAGACAGTTTTAACCCTTAAAGAAACGTTCCATTTTTGGGTCTACATCGATCCAAATAAATGCTTAGGAGTATTTTTATTTGATAAAACAATTTTTTAGATGATATATGACATATTTGAAAATAAAATGTGCTCACATGTGCTTAAGATAAGCCAAGGTGTCAAAATAGGTCTGAATTAAGTACACAAGTTAATTAAAATAGAAAAAGGCCAAATCTAACATATCAAGTATTCATGACCAAATTTAAGTGTTTATAGTTACTCACCCTTTAGTCTAAAAATTAAATTATTAGATTAAAGGAGAAATATTTGTTAGTGTGTAAGAAACACTTTGTCTTTGAGATAGTACTCATTTTAAACCTTTTTTTAGAAATAATGGTAAAGAGAATAGACTAATAAACTAAGGAATAGACTATTCTAAAAGGTCAATTAAATGATTAAGATTCATAAAATATAATAATACAATGTTGAATTATGATAAATATAGAAAGTTTAATGCTAAAAAATAATGTGACTGCTTAAATAATTAGAATTAATATTACTTAGCTTATTGAATGATGTGCAATAATATTTGAGAAGTGAATGTGTATAAATAGTTAGGATGATTCTCAATTATGATTCATCAGATTTTGGAAATCATCTCTCTATTAACCTAGATACTATTATCAAAATAGGGAAATTAACATCAATTATTCTATTCAAAAACCCATGATTCTATCATATATGGAATATATTTCCTTTTCTATAAATTAAACATGTGCCTCTTAGGCTTCACTATCACCTTGAAAATTATTTGTTTGGATTGTGCGCACAGGTTCTACATATTTATATTTATCTCAACACCTTAAATCCTCTAATTAGGGCATACCACCTTGAAAAATAGGGGTTAATGGGCTCAAGTTAAATTTAATTGACCTCAAATAACCCTTTTTAAGTTATCACTACCTACATAGACAATACTTTGAAAAGGGCCTCAGAGTAATGTAGTTATCCCTATTATGTTGGTTTGTGTGTGATTTTTTTAAAATATGCTAAGTGATTGTAGTGATATAGCTTTTAAATTGAAAAATATTACTCTTGGGTTTATCTATAAATTATCTATACCTATAATAATACTAATCCTATGTCTAATTTGGAAATAGGGAAGAATAAAGTAGTTTTGTAAGCTTGAGAGGTGTTTTTTCTTGGTATAAGATATATGTATGTTTGATTTTCAATTGATCATAATGAATGGTATTTGACTTTTATTTATATAACACATTTTGAAATTAACTCATAGGAGGGTTAATTAATACAAATATATTAACTAATACATGTCAAAATATTTGTAAATTTGAGTGTTTGTGAGTTATGAGGACTAGCACCAAACCTAGGACACTAGCATCAATGTTAGTGTCCTAGTCTAGATGTTAGTAACCATGAGGAAAGAGTATTGTTTAAGATATGTAATTGATAGTGTAATATATATATATATATATATATATATATAATGTTTTAAGGATACTATTGGGTATATGTGATCTAGGTAATCATAATATCAAGTTCAGACTATAGGATAAGCATTTAGGCACAATGAGATGGCGAACATGAACTGTATGGCAACATAAAGGTCTTAAACTAAAATTTTGAGCCACGAGGGATATTTTTCAAGTGTAAAAGACTTATTTATCATGAATAATACAAATTTATCATATACATTTACCCCTTCCCCCTTAATCTAGTAATGCATAAGGATGAAATTACTATGTTAAAGGAAAATAAATGCTTACCTTGGTGTTTACAACACACCTTGATTTAACTTGAGCCTTGTTTAAATTTTTTGTTTGTATGTTACCTAAAACCAAATTAATGTTACATTTTAATTATGACATATAATCTTAAAATTAAAATAATTTAAATACTTGAAATAAAATATATCAAAGGAGTAGACATGTGTGTCAATGAAACCATATTTCCCCTTGGTAGGTTATTTTGTTAGTGATTATTATTTATTTAAAAATTGGAAAGAGGTTCACAAATGGACCTTTGAGATGTGAAGATGATAATTGGAGGGTAATCATGCCTCAAATACATGTAAGTGTGAGTTGTTTCAAGGCCATAGTGATCATTAAATCTCAATCACACAACTTAAATGTATGCATAATATATATATTCTATCCAACCTCAACCAAGTCAAATGGCATAACCATCTCAACCTAAAAAATGTAATTAGTACTAATTATATTAAGTTTGTTTAATCTCAATAATACTACTAAAGGGAGCCAACTATTAAAACTAGATAAAATCTCAATCGGTGCATCTTGGTAGGGTCAATGCATAAATGTGTTTATAATTTGAATATGTAGATAGGATTTGATGAATTTTCATGGCATATTCACCTTTAATGTGTCTCAAGATAAATTATTTGTCAAAATGTAACCTTTTCTTTGTAAACTATGTATAATATTTATCATAAATCTAAAAAAGATAAATACTTATTGTTTGATGCCAAGTAAAGTGAATTAATCCATGTGATAAGATGAATAAGTGGAAGATAAATAACTAGCATAAGCATCTCATATTAGTCCCTACATACATTTGTTATGGAAATGTCTTGTAATATAGTATATCTAGCACATTGTGTAAGATATAAGAATGAGTATGTACATGTGTAATAACTATTAGATAATCTCAACATGATAATGGAAATTTATCATAAAATAATATAACTTGTATTAATTGTGATGAATAGAAGTACAATTACCTAAATGTAGTGTGTCATGCAAGTATAATAAAGGTCCAACATATATATACATTTATAATGGATCTAGTGTATACTTGTATCATACTCAAGTAATTTTGAAACATATGTGTGTATAAAAAGGTAATGATATGCTATTTAATAACATAATGTTAAAAACATATGCAAAAACTAGTGAACATGTGAATGCTAAATATTTTTTTATTTTGATTTATTTGAATATATTTAAATTTTATTTATTTTTTAAATTTTGTAATTTTATAATGAGAATGTGTAGACACCAATTTTTGTACAAGTACACATATTTCTAGTCTTCTTATATATATATATATATATATATATATATATATATACACACACACACACACACCTTTTCACTGAGAATTAGACATTTAGTCACGTGATCTCTCATAGACCTCTTTGGTTCCATCTTATCTCACTTGACTTACCTGCCCCTTGGGAATATGTGTTATGTTTTTTTATCTTCATCTAATGTATGTTAGGGATCCTTCCCTATTATGCCTTTTTTTTTAAAGTTTCTATCCCTTGGACACATACATCCAACCTAGACACTAGCATTAATGGTAGTGTCCATCTTCGATGCAACTATCTATGCTTATATTTTTCCATATTTTTCACTTTGTGATCATTCTATTATCCCTCTTTTCCCATAGTATGGTCATATTTTGACATGTCACTAAGTTCTAATTCAAATTCAAAATGTTATTACATATACAAAGGCTATATGTTAATTAGTGTATCTTCTAATTTGATGAGGAAACTATCCAATTAGAAAGTATTATTTATTTCAAGCTATCAAATTACACTAAAAATTTGAATCAAATATTTGAAGCATTCAAAATTTCAAATATGTTATTGTATCACTTGTACCAAGGGTTGATAGGAGAAAGAACATATGGTTACACTATTACAATTTCACACACATACATAAGAGGGATAACTACATGAAATTCTAAGGTTCTCTTATTATTATTAGCTATGTAGGTGACACTTAGCAATAAAATAAGGTTATTATGGCTAGCTCGATTCATGTTACTAACCCCTTTTTACTGAGTTGCAAGAGGCACAATAAAAAGCTTATTATATATATTTGGCACATAGGTAGACATAACAATAGGCATAGAATAATTACATAGGGGTAATCATAGGCTTGTTACAAATTGTAAGTCACTCATGTGTATATATCTCACTGGACACTTACATTGGGATTGGTCATAAACATCAACATTGCTATCCCTAGTTGACTATACTTTTGAAAGTCAAAAAAGTCTCAATATAGAATGAATAAAGTCTAGATATCTAAGATGACCTTTTAATGATTCATGATCACTACCATATTAGAGAATATAATAACAAACAAGATACACTTTTTATCCCTTACTTGCATAGTACTTACTATATTTATTTCACATGCCTAAATAAGATATATTATCAAAATACTATATCACATTTTTAAAACCTAAACAGTAATTGATTGGCATTTAAATATTCTTATTTCTTATATGTTTCTCTTATTAATCCAAAATCATTAAACCATTTTCTTAACCCATCTTATGTTTATTGAACCAAAACCCTAGTTTTCATATTAGGGTTCTTGACTAGTTTAAAAGTTCATCTCAGATTTCTAGATTTTACTTTTAGATCTGATTTATCTCTCACTTATATGGGCATAGATTAGGAATTATTAGTTACATTATTTTTCTAGTCCTCTTGGTTGTGTTCTTGGTATTCATTTTAAATTAATTTTTAACCTTTGTGAATTTATTAATAGAAGGTTGTGTGTGTAAGATTAATTAGGATCATTTGTTTAATCCACTTGATGAATAATGTATTGCATATACAGACCTAGAAGAACACCAAAAATAATATAAATCCACTTTTTCTTACAACTATGATAGTTAAATATCTAATGATGAAAATACAAATATAAATGATCAAAATAGTGATAATGACATTTATTCTTATGATTTTGAATGTAGTGGTATCCCTCTTGAATATGACACCTCTCATATTAATTTATTTTTTGATACTATAAAGCTAAAAAATATGCAAAATGATACCATTCCTAATGTTAAAAATCAAACTATTTCATCCATACCCTATTTAGTTATTTCAAAAAGTGAGTGTGAGTCTTCCCTTTCTAATGTTGTAAAAGTCAAAAGAATTGAGTGTTACTCCACTATCCCTCATAATGAAAATATTGATGAAATCAAGTGTGTCTCCCCTTACCCAAATAAGGCTAGTTTTGAAAATTACATTCTTTCTTTTCATGATTTAAATAAACATACTCAACTTTATTCTTCCCCTCTAATTTTTGAGGAACAAATTACATGTCCCATATCTCCCATTGTGTTATTAAATTAAAAAATGAGAGTACAAATGAAAGTGCTAAGGAAATACTCATAAAACATGCATTATTTAGGGACAAAAAAAATTCCCAAATATATTTTGTCTCTTTTGCAAAGTTCAAATCACTTAAATTCAAACAACAAAAAACCATGTTTCCCAAAGGTTTCCTAAGACAAATAAAAAGGATGCAAATGATAGCTATGTCAATATTCCTTTCTCACATAACAATGATGAACCTAAAGTATAAATTTATTAATTAATCCTATTTATATAATATGTGATACTAAAAACAAAATTGAAAGTGACATCCTTACATTTATTAATGTGGTACATAATATAAAAAATGTTTCTTCCCTTTCCTCCTTTAAATTTTCTTCTCAAAAGGCGAGTGTGCTTAAAAATGAAATTATCCATCCTAATCCTCTACTATGTCATGAAATTCAAATCAATGTATCACCTTGAAATGATAAAAATATTAAACTTTGTGATATTACATAAGATATACCTACATATTTAGACATGGGTGTTCCTTTACAAAACATTGAAAAATCATGCAAGGAGCCTATTTTAGAGAATGATCAAGAGTCCATCATTCCTATGTTCTATACAAATGGTAGTTTAAAACCACTAAAAAAAGCCTCAACGTATTCATATGGTATGTTATATATTATGAATATCATTAGATATTTACAATAACAATTCAATACTCTTAAATTTCAAGTTTCTTCTCATGAAGCTATTTTTGAGGATAACACATTAATAAAATAACCTATTTCTAGGGATGTGTTTGAATATACTTATCCCTCAAACTTCATTATGCATAAGTTCTTCTCCTTTTATGGTCAAATGGATCCTACTATTCAATTATAATAATATAGACACCTTTTAAACATTGGGCCTAAAATGAAAGCTTTCTCTCAAAGGATTTTTATCTCAACTTAACTCAAGGGACTCTTAATTGGTTTTATACTCTATCAAATGGTTCACTATCAACTTTAAAACAACTTAAATATGTATTTATTTCATTGGTATACCTTACCCAAATTACTATTGGATCATTTTAAAACACTGACACTAATAGAAAATGAGCCTATATAATATTATGTTATTCATTTTGAGCCTGTACAAGATTATGTTATTAGATTTAAGAACGTTTTATACTCCTTAAATTGTACAACCTCAAATTTGGAAATCCAATTTATATTTAGTAAAGGGATTATTTTTCCACTAAGAGAAAGAGAATTACATTTTTCTTCATTCAAGATCTTATATTGGGATGTACACAAATATGCATGAACTCTAATGAATACACAAAGTAAGTTGCCTATTTATCCATTCAAACCCAAACATGGTAAAAATATTATTTCCAAGGTAAATAAACAAGTTTTAAAAATTATTGAACCACTTCAAAATCCTTCTATATAACCCACCTAATATGTCACAAAATAAAAAATAAAGGTATTGAAAAAAGGAAAGGAACAAGCTTAAAAAAATCTCTCATAGCTAAACCATATACCACTACCAAATGGAAGCCTCTTCAATTTTATTAGTACCAATATAGACCACATGACATATTATTAACTTTGTTGGATAAAAAAATGATCATACTCCCTCCTAATTCACATAACCCACCTCATAAATTTGATAAGGCTAAAGGAAAACACTTTTGAACTTGTCATGGTATTAATGGTCATTGAGAAAATGAGTGTTTTACTCTCAAGGAAAAGATTATATAGTTAGTTGATTATAGAATCATTGCATATAAAAAAGACATATCTAGACCTATTCCACATACTTATCCTAGAGGCATTTCTAATAAGGTCAAGACATCCCATGTTAATCCCCATGAGGAAAATGTGGTCCATCAACCTTCATAGATGATGAATTTTAGTAGAAGTCCATCTCCTAGTGTACTCTCTCCTAGGACTAATATCTCCCAAAATAATACTACTAAGGAACCATTGGTTAATCAGGTCCTTCATAAAGAGACATGGGGAGAAGGTAAAACTCAATATTATATATGGATACCTAAATAGATACATACATATTCATAAGACATTTATACAAATGCTTTAAAAATGATTACTAAAACACAATCTACAGTTCTATTTCCACATGATCATTACAATTAGGCTTTCTTATACCCATTAAAATTTCATTACATGTGGTGATTTATTTATTGCTAATATAATACATGAATTTTTAAAATAAACATACATGTTACATAATTTACCAAATCCTAACATACCATGGAAATATATGCAATTAAAAAACTATATAATTCCCAACAGAGAATTCAATAATTGAAAATCCATTCAACACCAAATAAAACCATGTGAACAATGTCATATATATAAACTGATACATTTTTTTTTATGATAATAAGCATATCAATCATATGTTGGAGGCATATTACCCAAGGTATACTCCTCATCGCTATCAACATCTACAAATCCATCACCTCTCAATGTAGATGTACCAAGATCAAATTTTAGTCCATATGCATGTGATAGCACATGTAATCTCTCCTTGAAAAAACCTAACCACTATAGTTTCTCCTCATGATCCCTTCTCAAAGTATCATAGTGATTAATTATCATCTACATAATCTCATTAGAACTCCACTAGGGGATGTCCCACCTATCTAGCTCCACATGTAACTCCTCATGATATATGGATATAGTATGGTATACTACCATAAATATCATAATAGGATTTAATAATGGTGCATGGGCATTGGTAATGTCAACTAATCTTCAAATAAATTCATCACTAGCTACATTCATAGGAACACTATGAGTGAGGGCTTGTATTGCCTAATCCACCATGGATGACCACTCCTAGTTACCAACACACATTCAAGATATGATACCAATTAGTGACGTGTGTGTGTGTGTGTGTGTTCTTGTGTGTGTGTGTGTGTGTGTGTGTGTGTGTGTGTGTGTGTGTGTGTGTGTGTGTGTGTGTGTGTGTGTGTGTGTGTGTGTGTGTCTGTGTGTGTGTGTGTGTGTGTGTGTGTGTGTTTGTGTGTGTGTGTGTTTATATGTGTCACTAATTGGTGTCATATATTGAATGTGTGTTGGTAACCAAGAGTGTGTATATATATATATATATATATATATATATATATATATATATATATATATATATATATATATATATATATATATATATATGTATATGTATATATATATATGTATGTATATATATATATATATATGTATATGTATATGTATATATATATGTATATGTATATATGTATATATATATATATATGTATATATATATATATATGTATATGTATATATATATATATATATGTATATATATATATATGTATATATATATATATATGTATATATATCTATATATGTATATATATATATCTATATATATATATATATATGTATATATATATAACCAAATAAAATACAAAACTTAAAACTATGGTACTCACATGTGGCCCTAATATCCACTTCATCTACCGATTCTTATTCTATAGGAGCACCATCTCCTACCTCACCACCTATCTCTCCTTCACCACCACCCTATGCTATAGGAATGAAACCTAGGGTTGAAACTATAATAATAAATAACAAAGGACATTGGGATCCATCCCACCACTTTACATAATCATTAGTATAACCTACATCATCACTTTTAGCTATGGAAACCATAGGATCTCACTCATCACCTAGGCATAGGGCTATATCTTTAGTAGTAATAGGTCTTGGCCTATAATGAGGCCTATGGCCATTATTTTTCATCCAATACCATGGATATGGTGCTTAAGTCACTCTTTACTCTATCCCAAAATGATGCAAAAATCATTCATACTAAGCTAAACTCATAGGCACTAGAAAACTGATCAACTAACCACATACTGATATAAACCCTTTGTAACTCATGTCCATCCTCAGGATACCCATAAATTTTTTTGTAAGGATTACATATAATTTGACTTGGAGATAACCTATCCAAAGTATCCAATAATCCATCATGGTATGAATTATACCATGTGAGAATATCTACCACTAAACAAACACCTATGGATGAGATCATCTAGGGAGAGGACCATAAACTACTTACACCACTGTGATATGCTCATAATCCAAAACATGAAATAGATTCATCACTCCAATACCCCCACCATGACTCTCTAATGTAAACCTATAGATATCCTTATATAAGAGTGCTAGTACATTGCAACCCCATAAATACATAGTCTAATCAAGATCAATGTGATACACTACCTAATACATCTAATAATAAAATACTAATATTCCCATCCTCCATAGCCACAAATGATGCCAATAAAATAAAAATAAACTTTCATATCTATAAAACATCACCTCTAATAATGCTATCAAATTGAATCATGCTTCTAAACTCAACATTAGGATCCCTCTAACTAGTAAAATATACATATGAATGTTAAATATAGCCTCAACTACCATCTTTGACAACCTAGACTCTCTCTCCCCTAATCAGTAGTCAAAATTTTTGATACATGTCCTCTAAAGTGATGATCATCTCACCAATAAGAAGCTAAAATTTACATGTATATGGATTCCACCTCTCAGATAGGGTTGTGAGGAGGTGTATATCATATGATATTTATCCAAAATGGGCCATATGACCTAATCTCACCTGATCAATAACATCCTAATCAATTGCACCCAAACTTAGCTCTGTTAATGTTGAATAATGTCACCTATGCTAAAAATCTCAAATATGAATATCATTATACAATCAAGAAAACAAAAATAAAAACCTGTTAGTGATTATATTTTTTTTCAAAAATATATAAATATAAATTAATCACACATAAAATAAAAATACATTAGTGTGAGATGCTAACGTCTATGTAGGATAGAAGCATTAGCCACTAACATCCATGTTGGATGAAAACATAAGATGCTAGCATGAAACTTTTGACACTTGAATTAAGGTGCCAATGAAAACATCTAAGACACCAATGTAAGAATCAAACCTCCTAATAAAAATCCCTAATAACACATTAGAATTTATAAATTTTATAAAAATCAAAATTACCAATAAAATGCAATCAACCTTACTTACCAGCTTAGAGAAATATTGGCTAGCTAACACACTCTGAATAACATCAAATCACAATGGATGAGAGGATCTTCCACATGAAATGTATCTTATCTAAAATTAAAGATCAAAATTCAAAAAAATTCAAAATTCATATGATTTCAAAATTTTATTACAATTCATCTAATATACCACTTTTGCACCAACTTCAAATCTGCATGTCTTGAGCTTCGATTATCCAAATTTGAAACTGTAAGTTACATTGGGATATAGAAAACAAGCCCTTCCATATTATACCAAATTTTTAAACACTTAAAAATTTTGATAAATTTTTTTGATACACATATATATTATACTAGATTCCAAATACTACCAAAAATAATGTTACAATTTATTGTCCACAATATTTTTAGAAAAATATCAAGTAAACTATATCAAGCACATCATTTGTTTCCCTTTTTCCAAGAGATGACCAATGTGTAATACATCACCTCCTCCAAAAATTAGGGTAATATTAGTAGGGAAATATTTAAACATATTCTATATATAATAAAATATGGTTTTCACATTCTCAACATTTAGTAGGGGAATGCTTTGGAAGCATAGTCTCCACACCTGTTCAACATCCCCATATTACATTGGGGACATGTTTTGGAAACATGTCCTCCACATTTGTACTTATTGTTATTTTTTATATTTTTCCATAAATAGTGGAGGAATTCCTTGGAAGCATGTTATTCATAATTACATAGCTTATGAATTGGTAAAAATATACATAGTATATGACTAAAATTCATAATTATGGAAAAAATCTATACATTGGTACTATTTTCTATACACAATTTTAGCATGAGACATATCTAAGGTTCATATGCTATGAAATATGTGCCTAATATTGAAAAATCCAAACTATTTTTATATTCCAAAACTCTTTTACAAACTATTACCGCAACAAAAAACTTTTACGTAATGATACCTTTATGTATTGATACTCCAGTCAAACTTTCATAGGTTGTATTGAGCCTTACCCATCTACAGTGGTTGTTATTATTTTTGGTGTGATTTGAGGGATTAATTCACCTAGTCTCACTAAGTTCTTAGGTAAACTTGATTACATCACTCACCCTGTACTGAGCTATACATATACATATACATATATTTTACACTCAAGTTTTGCTCAATGGGTAAATATACTCTTGATAGTTTAAGCACCACCCTTCCTATTCCAAGTTATGGGAATGATCACCTCCTAACTCTCCCTACTCTAGGTATATCTCCACCAAGGTGTGACACACTTGACCACTTGTAGGCTTACTCATCTTCATAGATATAAGTTGGAATAGGTTGCAAGATCCATATCTTTACTATGTGACACATACATAGGTGTATTTTATCCATGCTCTTTTTTAATGATAATTTTTATTATTGATTACATATATATTATATATGTTGATTTACTTTTTTGGCATATTCTTGGTTTTAGGTAATGTTCAAATGAAATATTAAATAAATAATCAAGTGAATACAAGGTGTGTTATCCACACCACAGTATGCATTTTATTTTCCTTTAAACTAGTAATTCTAATTTTTATGCATAACTAGATTAAAGGGGTGGGGAAATGTAGACACCCATTTTGTTATAAATACACATATTTATAGTCTTCTTGTATTTATATACATTTTCATTTAGAATTACACATATAGTTACATGATCTCTTTTGGACCTCTTCATTTCCATCTTATTTCACTTGATTTACCTATCCCTTAGGCCTGTGTGATATGTTTGTTTATCTTCATCCAATATATGTCAGGGATCCCTACCTATTCTACATATTTTATTTATTTTTTAGCCCCTAAACACTAGTGTCAATGTTAGTGTCCAACTTCAACACAAATATCCAGGCTTATCTTTTTTGATTTATGACCATTTCATTATCCCTCTTTGACCATCCTATGGTTATAATTTTGCATCTCACTAGGTTCTAATTTTAAATCAAAAGGTTCTTATATTTATAAATGTTATAGTCTAATAATCACATCTTCTAATTTGATAATGTAACTTTCTAATTAGAAATTACTATTTACTTTAAGCCATCAAATTTCACTATAGGACTAAATCAAATATCTAAAGTATTCAAAATGTAAAATATATTATTGCATCACTTGTACCAAGGGTTACTAGGACAAAGATCAAATAGTCACACTGTTACAATTCCACACACATGCATAAGAGAGAGAACTAAATACAAGTCTAAGGCCCTCTTAGTAATATTGGCTATGTAAGCATCACTTAGAAATAAAATAAGGTTGTTATGGATAGCTCAAATCATGTTACTAACCACTTTTTACCAAATTATAAGAGGCATAATTCAAATGAATTAGGGATTCTTATTATTTGGATCTGGCACACAAATGGACATAAATGGAGGTATAGAATAATTACATGGGGGGAAGTGTAGGCCTGGTACAAATCTTAAGGCATGCCTATGAATATCTCTCACTAGACAATTACATCAGGATTGGTCTTAAGCATAGACATTATTATCCCTAGTGAATGCTACTATCCAAAATTAAAACATAGTCAAAATATAAAATGAATAAAGTTAATATCTCTAAGACATCATTGTGATGATTCCTAATCAATGCCATAGTCTAGAATAGAATAATAAGAAATATGCACTCTCATTATCCCTTAATTAATTAGTACTTATTATATTTATTACACATTCCTAAATGATATATATTGTTTAAATACTATAGCACACTATTAAAACATGAACAATACTTTATTAGAATTTAAATAGTTTTATTGCTTATATATTTCTCTTACAAATCTAAAATCATTAAAATATAAGGATAGCTAATGATCCCATCTAAGGGATGTGAATATAATGCTCTATATTCATGAGTAAATACAAAAAACTAATCATGTTGTGAATTATCATGTATATGTGTCAAATATGGATTTGAAGAATCTATAACATTTTGACCTCATAGAACTATGTGGTTGTGAAGTAGTAGTATAAGTTGTAGTGTATTGTGGAACCCATTACTTAGTGATCTATTATTTTTTTGATGTAACAGTAATTTTGGGTACTTTTAACCTTTCTAAAACATGTTTGTATGCTCTCAAAAATTGGTTGGGTTTTGTGGGTGTAGATGGGGACTCTATAGAGTCCACTATGTATCGATGATGAAATGACCTTTCAAGTATCGATTGCTTAAGAAAGGGGATATCCTTTTGATTACCCTTTCACTCAAATTAACCTTAATAGTTTGTATCATTATCACTCTTGGAATAAAATTAACTTGTTATAGTTCATGCTCATACTGAATCCTTGAAAGTATAATAGAATGCATGTGAACTATAGGAGGTACTATGTGTTGAAGTGTGCCAATAACCCCATCTAATGGGTTCCCATAATGTGATGGATGAGGATGTGAATTATATGACATGGTTATTCCTTATAATGATATTATAATTTATTTGTGAATATATTTTGGTCTTAATGGTCACCATGTTATGGTCCTAAATCCTTTGTAAAATCATCAAAGTGATATTTTCACTATCAATGAGATCTTGTATCTTGTGCTTCAAGTTGAAACATCACTTTGTGAAATTCCTAGTACATTAGTGATAGTCACAATAATCATTTACATCATATCATTTTGGTATAGGTTGACTCATATCAACATCTAAAGGAAAAGGGAGAAATATGAGATGGCACTCTGCTAGCTTCTTAAGGAGAGAAGCTAGAGACTCAAGTAATCATGTAAATTTTATCTTAGCTACATTGGATAAGATGAACTAATTAGGTTTTTATAACACTATATTCAACATTTTTATTTCTTCCTTATTATTTTTTGGAGGTTTTACCTTTTACCTTAGTTTGATATGAAACTTCGTATTTAATGTAGTTAGTGTGTTGGATACATACTTAAGATTTTTCAATGCAATGAGTGATCCAAAACTTGAAAGCTTTGGTTAAAATATAATTCATAAATAAGAAAAACATAATTCAAATAATGCTATCTCTGAAAAGAGATGTTTTATTGATCAAAATTACAGACCCAAACATATGCCTATCTCTGAGAAGAAATGTTTGATTTCCATTTCAGGTTACATCTTCATTTATCTTTCCAACGGTTCAAATGGTGAGTCAATTGCAGCTATAGTGTAAAAGTTATGGCTCCCAAAAGTTATGGCATCAATTAGGGTGGACCCATCACCCGAATTGTCATCTGAATTGTTGCCCAGATCAATGAGTTTCATTTCTCAATCTTGAATAATATGGCATAAGTAATAAAATTATTTAAACTTATTGAATACAATATACTTATGTAGTAAGGTAAGAAAAATTTGTTTAAATATATCTTTAACCTCTTTATTTGCCATTAGATTTGTCATTTTTGCTTACATTATCTTTTACCTCAAAACATATTCATTAATAGGCTCATTGGTTCCTTGTTTGAATTTTATAATTTGTGCATAAGACATATTTTTAGTAATGTTGATAAATAAATGTTCTATATTTTTATCTAATAGAGGCTTGAATGCTTTTACTAATTGTATTGGTAGATCATAGAAACATCTCAAAACATGGTCCTTTAGGCTTATTGGAAATAATTTTATCAAAAATTTATCATTAGAAGCATAAGAATGACATGTTACATATAAATATTGGAAATTTTGTTCAATATCACCCTTACCATCAAAAGAGTGAACTTGGGTTCTATAAAACTAGTTGTATAAGGGTGTAAATATATCTCAAGTGAAATGGGATTATGTAAAAATCTTGTGAATCAATAACATGAGTGTATTTTGAAGCAATTTTCTCAATATTTTTAACTTTAGCTTCCAAATATTGAATAACTTGGAGAAACAATGGTTTAAATACATACCCTATGATTCCATTAGATTTAGGAATAAATGGTGCACTCAAGGGGAGGCATAATGGAAGTGATGTTTAAAAGGCATATCTAGTAACCCTAATATTTGTATAAATAGAGAGAAATGGTTGTTCACTAATGCTTTTATATTTTTTATTATCTAATATAATATTGAATATATTATATAATTTTATAGGATTTTCATGAATACTCTCTAAAATCATTTCAATATATTTAACTTGATCCTGATTTACTAGTTTGTGTTCATTATTCTCATGTGCTTCACTATTTTCATGATCATGTCATCCACTATGAGAATTTTTTAGTATTTTTCTAATCATCATTATTGGTAGAATCTGATAGGGTATTAACATAAGATATTTTAGGTGTAAAATAGTAATCTCAATATTTTTAATAAGTACACCACTTATTCTATCACTACACCTAGGTTGCATATAAATTAATAAAATCAAAAATGAATAAGTATTATAACCTAAAACTCTAAAAGGTTGAAAACCCTGGTGAAAGTTAGGATATTGGCATAAGAAGACTCAAGTGTAAGGTTCATTTTTGAACCCTTTTAATAAATAAGGGTAAATATAATAGACTAATCAAATAATAAATATAATATTCTAAATCAAACCAATTAAATAATTTAGATTCACAATATAGTCTGATATAGTGATGAATTATGAAAATATGTTAAATATAGAAAATACAATTACAAATAATAATGTGATT
Source organism: Torreya grandis (assembly GCA_037957365.1). NCBI lineage: Eukaryota > Viridiplantae > Streptophyta > Pinopsida > Cupressales > Taxaceae > Torreya > Torreya grandis. Next base: position 909,429 of record JARHVA010000327.1, read on the forward strand.
ACTTAAACATGAAAAAGGAATAATAATTATCTTATTTAATGATGCACATGTAGATCTAATAATTTTAGGTGCATAAATATTTAGGATGATGCTCAGTTGTGATTCATTAAATTTTATAAATCATCTCTCTATCAACCTAAACACTCCCATAAAAATAAGGACATTAGCAAAAAAACTTGTATATGAAAAATCATACTTATATAAAATATATAATATAGGTTATTTAATGGAAATTACACCTATGCCTATTAGGTTTCATTATCACTTTGTAGATTGTATATTCATATCATGTGTAGAAGTCTTGTATATATGTAATAGCTCAGAACCCTATGTCCTCCAATTAAACAATGCCACCTTGTAAAATAGAGGTTAGTGGGATCAAGTAAAGTTGATCTAACCTAAAACACCCATATTTTAGTTATCATTACTTATATATCCAATACTTTGAAGAGGGCCTAAAACTAATCTAGTAGTCATATAAAATACAAAAATTGGTAACTTGAGCATGGTTGATATAGGAGCATCTACAATAGCTTCATGGAGGACATGGTCAAAGTTGGAGATAATCAAGCAAGAAATCTCAAGTAATGTTTTATTATGGATAAGTTTTGAATTGAAATTTAAGTCCTTGTGTTTTCCCTCCAAATATTATCTTGAGAAGAAGAGTAAATGTAATTGTAAATAGTGAAAAGTGAAAAGGTAAAAGTTAGTTAAGAAAATATCTCCCACATTGGAAGCTTGTTGAGAAAATAAAGGGAGAGGTTGAAATATTTCAACCATAGAATATTAGTTTAAGAAATATTCTAACATTATTATGTTATTTTAGATTTAAAATCTAGTTTTTTTGGTCTTAGAGCCCAAGTTAGGCGAAGGAGAGAGGAGAGACTCTTCAAAAGAGTATTATGTAATAATTAATGAAGGGAGCTCATTCAAGAAGAGATAGTAATGTAGAGAAGAGGAGATATAGAGATTTAGGACCTCAAATTCAATGAAAGAGATGTAATAAGAGGAGAGGAGCTCAAAGGATGTAAAAATGAAAGAGAAAGAGAAGTTTATAGGTGTAGTTCAAGAATAGGCATGGATGTGTCTAATAAGGATTTATAATCCTTTGATCAATCAAAACTATTTTTTAAGTATTATTATTTGAAGAATAAATATTATTTTTTTGATTCCCATAATAATGTTATGTAATCAATGGTTCCCTTTGTATAATTTTGGTTTCAACAGTGAACATGCCTATATGCATGTGTGTGGATTTCTACAAAGCATAGGCATGGAATGATCATCTTATGGCATGAATTATACATAAATAAACCTTAAAAAAAAATTATAACCTTTTATATCTTGTTTATTGTGATAAATAAGTTTATAATGCATGAAATGTTGTGAGATTCAAATAGAGGGTGTGAGACAGGGTTTTGAATAGCACACAATCCACTATGCAAGGGCCAATCCATGTAAAAAAAGGAATGCATGGGACTTGAAAAATATTTGGAATAGGAATTTAGAGTTATTAATAGTATATATGATGATAAATAAAACTTTATAAACCCTTAATATTTCTTAAGACCCAAAAACCCTACTGTCGAGCCTGTAGGAGATAGTGTATAGGCAAAAATACTATGTTTTGTGTGTTTATAGAAACATATGGATGAAGAAACAAATATTAGAATTAAACAAATATATTTGGGTGGTGTTATATGTTAATTTGTTTTATAACCTCTCTAAGGTTCTTTTTGGTTGAATTATTTGGGAAGAGAACCTTGAAACCCTTTTGACTGTCATCAAAACACAGTCTAGACAAACCAAAATTACTTTGTTTAGAATGTGAAAAAGGTTAGTAGGAATTTTTGGATGATTGGAGAAATTTTAAATCACTTATTAAGACCCTAATCATCAATTTATAACTCTTGAAACAAACTAAAACACTTCCAGTTGAATTTTCCATGCTCTCAACCTGTGTAGGCCCTTGAAAAACCTTAAACTAGGGTTTGGTCTCTAGAATGAGTTTCAACCCTTGAAAATGATTTAAAAATTGTAATATTTACCTTTATGATTTTTCCAAAATATTTTAATTGTTTTTAGGATGGTACGATATGAATAAGTACATAAAAGGATAACCAAAGTCAAATTCTTGGTGTATGCAAGCAAAAGAGAGTAGGCCAATCTAGGAAAAGTGGTTTTGTATAAAGGAGGGGTGAAATAAACGTTTGATTAATATATAAGGGGGTAATGGATATTTTAAAAGGTTATTTTTTTAATTTAAATTCTATACAACATTTTGGACAAGGATCTTTGCATAAAAAGAGGGTTAATTACGCCTAGAGAAAGAATAGGAAAAGTGCAAGTTTGGAGGATATGATCCAAAACAAGGGTATGTGATTTTTATATATGTTGTATAACATGTAAATGGGTATCCTAAAAAAATTATATTTTTTATATGATTAATATTATGAATTTTATATCCATAATACAATGATTTTTGATGTTTATGAGAAACATGGTAATTTGAGCCTGATAGAGGGTATTCTAAGCCATTTTGTCTGAAGAGGACCCATAAAAAAGAGCATGAGATTGTAAAATGGAAAAAAAGGTACTAAAAAATGGTTTTTTAATTCCTGTGAAGAGGTTTTTTTATAAGATATGGGAAAAAATCAGTCCAAACTATATTTGGATAAGAAAGCAAGGCAACCATAAGTAAGATAATTGCAAAGTAGGAGTGATCAAGCTTTGGAAAATATTTTTTTGGATTTGGATAGATATAAAATCATGTTTTAAGGTGTTTTCATGGTTTGATAAGATGATAATTACAATCAGGTGCATCAATTTTGGTATCAGAGTGAGAAGAACCTTATTTAGGCAAAGTGTTCAAGATGACAGTGAGAGCATATAATTGATTTCAATTTCATTTTTTGTAATTTTAAAAATTAAGTATTTTAGATTAACATATGGTTGTGATTTTTTGAATACAAGTTGCTTATAAAAAGGGTGAGAGATAGAGTAGTGGCATAAGGAACTCTAAATCCATTGAGGCTTGATAAAGAGAGCTATTAGAAGCTCAAAGTAAGCTCAAGAAGAATCTTAAGGAGAATGTGAATAAGTAAAAGCTAAGGACTAAGGAAGAGTGCTAGAAGACTAGGGTGCAAAAGATTGAGGTGAGGTACTAGAGATAACAAGTAGGATAGACTTACTAAGGAGAGAGATAGAAAGAGAAGAGATGGAAATGGAGAAGTTGTTGAGAAATTTTTAGAGTAGCAAGGTACATGAGAGTACCATGAAGAAGAAAAGCATCCAAAAGAAGAGAGGTATGACTAGTATTGAAATTGACAAAGATATTGCTAGTTTAAAGAAATATTTAGCTAAGATTAAAGATTAATATAAGCCTTGGATGTAGTGGAATAGGCAAGCATGGTTATGGCCAATGAGGAAGAATTTTAAATGGCCAATTGATATCCTAATGAAGAGGAGGAGGAAAAAGTAGAATGCCTTGAATAATGGAGCCCATATATGTAAGAACGTAAGTAGGTTTGCAAGTGAGCAACAAGATGAGAGAGAGGTTGAGAAAAGAGTTTTGATTGAAGAGAATGAATAGAGAAAAGTGCCAAGTGGAGCACTTGGAAAAAGGATAATATCCATTAATAGGATAGTGAAAGAGACATTGTGGTCTCTTGTATTTGTTTCTATCATTTTCATTAGATGGATAAGTGTAGGTGTGATCAGCCTCATGTAGAAGGTCAAGAGGAAGACCTTGAAAGGTGAATATATTGGGTCAAGAGAATATCCCATCAAAAAGAATGAAAATGATTTGGAAAGGAATCAACTTGAAGTAGTTGATATGAAGAAGATAGAAGGTTCCCAACATGAATGGTAAGAACAATAATAATTTCATGATGTAATGATAAGTATGGTAGTTGAACCAACTAAAGAAGCCTTCAAAGAAGATATGATGGCAATAAATGAAGCCATGGATTAAGATATGACCTTGAAGCAGTCGTACAATGAGGTAAATGAGTGTATAGGACTTGATTATGATTTCTCATATGAATAGAAGGTTGTTGATGTGTAGGTGGATAAAGAGAAAAGAAGAGTAAAACCATTGAAAAAGGCTCAAAGACATGGTTATGTGGTGCCTAAGTGGAAAAAATAATTAGCTATTGGATAAAGTAAGGTGAAACTCAAGTAAGAGGTCAATTAATCAAAGAGAACAAGAGATAAGAAGCCAATAAAAATCAAAATATGGGTCAAGAAGAGTAAACAAGAGGAACACAAGTCTCAAAATACAAGAATGCCTCAAGAAAACATAAGAAAAGAGAAAAGTTGGAGGTTCAAGAAACCAATGGAGTCAAAAGAAGAGAAAGTGATGATAATAATGCAGCCAAGTGATTAATTAGAGTAGCCAAATAAAGAACATGAAGATGATCCAAGCAACTAAGAGCATGAAGATGAGGTGGTGAGCATGGAAGAGGCATTCCATAAATACAAGAGGCTTGATAGGTACACCAAAGGGATGAAAGGTAAATAAATTGTTTATGATGTTTTTGAATAATCTAATGATCTTTTCATGAGAAATGAAGAATGGAAAGTATTTATTTGGACTAAAATAAAACAAGGAGAGAGTTCTAAATTTATGGATGATGAGGAAAGAGGTGAATATGAAGCAAAACAACACCTCATTGAAATAAAAGAACACACAAGATGGATTCTAGAAGAGATCTAAGAGAGAAAGGAGACACAAGTTAATGGTGTTTCAATTGGTTTTGATAAGTTATTGATGAAGAATTTTATTTGTATGACTAAAATCCAAAAAAGGATGAAATGAAGGGTAAGACAAGTAAGGGACAAGCAAACCTCAAGGATGATGATCCCAAGTTTGATGAAGAGAATGGTAAGGTAGATGAGACCTTACTAAAGGAGGAGTTTAGATTGTTGGAAGAGCTCTTTAGTTCTCCAAGAGAGATGGATAAAGACACAAGTCATGATGAATACACCATTGGTGATAGTGAAGCAAGACAAGAACACACTAAGGTGGTAAGGGTATTTTTTATCAAGGAACAAGAGAGTGGAGGTAGCCAAGAGGCTTCATGGACTAAATATTTTGATTCTAAGGTGGAATTTGATGTTTTGTATGTAGTTTTTGAAGAGATGGAGATGAATGAAGTCCATAACTCAATGGGCAAGCTCTTGAAATAAGAAGATCAAGAAGATATTTAAGGCATGTATGAATCAAAAGCGTGGAGATGGGACATGAAATCCAAGAAAGAGATGAGGAGAATAACATACTATAATAGAAAGAGAAGCAATATGAAAGGCAAAGACTATCAAAGACAAACATAAGCATTAACAATAAGACCTTGGGATCTAAGCATACAAGTGAAGACTAAGGCATGGAGGAAGCAATACATTTGAACTAAGGTTCAAATTCTTTCTAAAGGGAGAGTATGATGTAGGAGCATCTATAATAGCTTCATGGAGGACATGGTCAAAGTTAGATTTCATCAATCAAGCAATCTCAAGTCATGTTTTAGTATGGATAAATTTTGAATTAAAATTTAGGTCCTTGTGTTTTCCCTCTAAATATTATCTTGAGAGGAAGAGTAAATGTAATTGTAAATAGTAAAAAGTGAAAAGGTAAAAGTTAGTTAAGAGAAGATCTCCCAAATTGGAATATTGTTGAGAAAATAAAGGGAGAGGTTGAAATCTTTCAACCATGGACTATTAGTTTAGGAAATCTTCTCACATTATTATGTTGTTTTAGATTGTAAATCTAGTTTTGTTGGTCTTATAACCCAAGTTGGGCGAAGGAGAGAGGAGAGACTCTTCAAAAGAATATTATGTAATATTTCATGAAGGGAGCTCATTCAAAAAGAGAAAGGAATGTAGAGAATAGGAGAGATAGAGAGGGAGGACCTATCATTAAATGAAATAGATGTAAAAAGAGGAGATGAGCTCAAAGGATGTAAACATGAAAGAGAAAGAGAAGTTTGCAGGTGTAGTTCAAGAATAGGCATGGATGTGTCTAATAAGGATTAATAAGCCTTTGATGAGTGAGAAATATTTGTAAGTATTATTAGTTGAATTATAATACTATTTTTTTGATTCCCATGATAATTTTATGTAATCAATGGTTCCCTTTGTATAATTTTGGTTTCAATAGTGAATAGGCATGTATGCATGTGTGTGGATCTATATAAAGCATAGGCATGGAATGATAATCTTATGGCATGAATTATACATGAATAATACTTTAAAAAAAATTAGAACATTTTATATCTTGTGTATTGTGATAAATAAGTTTAGAATGCATGAAATTTTGTGAGAGTCAAAGAGAGGGTGTAAGAGAGGGTTTTGAATAGCACACAGTCCACTATACGAGGGTCAATCCATGTAAAAAAGGAATGCATGGGACTTTAAAAATCTTGGGAATATTAATATAGAGTGATTAATATTATATATGTTGAGAAATAAAACCTTATAAACTCTTAATATGCTTTAAGACCCAAAAACCCTACTCTTGGGCCTATAGGAGACATTGTACAGGCAAAAAGACTGTGTTTTGTGTGTTTATAGAAATATACAAATGAAAAACCATTTATTATCATGAAACCAATTGATTGGGATGGTTTTATATTTTAATTTGTTTTAGAACCTATTTGAGGGTCTGTTTAGTTGAAGGATTTGTGAAGAGAACCTTGAAACCCTTTTGATTGTCATCAAAACACAATCTAGACAAACCAAAATTACTTTGTTTAGAAGGTGTAGATAGTTATTAGGACATTTTGGATGATTTTAGAAGTTGGTGATAAATTATTTGGACCCTAATAATTAATTTATAACTATTTAAACAATCTAAAACACTTCCAATTGAATTTTCCATGCTCTCAGCCTATGCAGACCCTTGAAAAACCTTAAACTAGGGTTTGATCTTTAAAATGAGTTTAAACCCTTGAAAATGCTTGAAAACTTGTTATTTTTTCCTTTATGATGTTACCCAACTATTGGAATTATTTTTGTGATTTTAAAGTATAGATAAGTATGGAAAAGGACAACCAAAGTCAATTTTTAGTTGTATGCAAGTAAAAGAGAGTAGGCCAATCTAGGAAAAGTGGTTTTGTCCAAAGGAGGGATGAAATAAATGTTTGATTAACCTATAAGTGGGTAATGGGTATCTTAAAAGGTTATTTTTTTGGCTTGAAATTACGTAAAACATTCTATATAAGGAGCTTTGTACAAAAAGAGGGTTAATTAGGCTTAGGGAAAGAATAGGAAAAGTTCTAGTTAAGAGGATATGATTCAAAAAAAGGGTATGCAATTTTGATATATGTTATGTAACATGGAAATGGGTATCCTAAAAAAAATTATATTTTTTATATGATCAATATTGTGAATTTTATAGCCACAATAAAGTGATTTATGATGTTTATGAGAAACATGGTAATTTGAGCCTGACAGAGGGTATTCTAAGCCATTTTGTCTGAAGAGGACCCATAAAAAATTCCATGAGCTTGTAAAAATGGAAAAAGGGTACTTAAAAATGGTTTTTTATTCATGTGAAGTGGTTTTTTTGTAATATATGGGAAAAAATCAGTCCAAACTATATTTGCATAAGAAAACAAGGCAACCATAAGTAAGATCATTGCAAAGTGGGAGTGCTCAAGCTTTGAAAAATAGTTTGTTTGCTCTAGGTGGATATAAAATTATTTTTGAAGGTATTTTCATGGTTTTAGAAGATGATAATTACAATAAAGTGCATCAATGTCTAATGACACCCAATCCTCAGGTCCCTCTTGTTTTCTCTCATGACCCTCTTAGGCTTACTTTCACTAATTCATAGTCATCTGTGGCCTCCCATACTTGATAATAGCTTGGATAGACCCTCTATTCATGACTAATCCATCCCCCTATGTCTCTTCTACTCAGGACAATCGCACCAAAGTTGGACTATAGTGATAAACCCTAGGGTGTCCCCTTTTCATTGCTCTTGTCCAATCATAATTCGAGCCTAGATTGTCATCTTTCCTTGATTCCTCTTGTTCATTATGTCAGCCTAGTCTAGTTTCATTTAACCCATTACCAATATATCCCAATAAAATCCCATTCAAATATCATTTGGAGAGGGTTAGTAAATATCACTCAAGCAAACAAGAATACAAGCAAGACCACTCAAGTAATCTTTCATATTCTCTACATACAGCTATCCTATACATTTTCAAGCCAATTCAAGACCCTAAACTAGTCCTTAGTCATCTTAAGCATACCCAATTTTAGTATTTCTTACATTTCAATTCACTATTTCATAAATCACTCTTAAAGGGATAACTACATATGGTTTGATCGCTCTTTCGAATATTGGTATGCAGGCAACATGCCCACACATAGGGTGTGAAACACGTCCAGTGCATCTTACACACACTAACCCCTTTTCCCCATTTGTTAAAGTTTATTTCAATTGTATAAAAGATAAAATTAAATGAATAATCATCTCTATAATGAGCTATGTTGATATCAAGGACCTAAAAATTGGTACACAAGCTCACACTAAGTAGGAGAACAAAACCCAGAAAACTTAAATCCTCAAGTTAATAGCACTGGAGAAGGACTATAGCACTGGAGCCCAGGGTGTCTAGTTTTGGTGCTCCTGTCCAATCACAAAATGAAGTCTAGGATTTCTTTTGCAATAGTTTCCTAGTTTTACACACAAATTTCTTGACCCTGTCTCAGCCAGAATAGTCTAGAATAAGTTAAGTTTGATTTTCTCTCTCTCACTACTATTTTTAAAAAATTTCTAATTACAATTCAATTTCACAAATCAATAGCTTTAATTAGGAATAATTTTTTATTACAATTCAATTTCACAATTCAATTTACTGACTTCTCTTACTCATACTTGTTATTAAATAGGAATAAAAATCCAATATTCCCAAAAATAATAAATCATATATTCATATCATGTGTACAAGTCTTGTATATATGTAATAGCTCAAAACCCTATGTCTTCCAATTAAATAATTCTACCTTGTAAAATAGAGGTTAGTCAGATTAAGTGAAGTTGATATAACCTCAAACATCCCTATGTTAGTGAGCATTACCTATATAGCCAATACTTTGAAGATGGCCTCAAACTAATCTAGTTTTCCCTTTCTATGTGCATGTGTGAATAATTGTGAAATATGTTATATGTGAGTGCATGTATTAATTTAGTTTTTAACTTGACAACTATATCTCATGGGATACTTTTTGAATGATTTAGACCTATGATAATACTTTCCCTATGAATAATTTATAAATAGGAGAAAATAGGGCATTTTTTCAAGTTTGAGAGGTGATTTTTATTCATATAATATAGATGTATGCTTGATTTGTACTTGATCATAATGAATAGAATTTAAATTATATTTATACAACACCTTTTGAAGTTATTTCATGAGATAGTTAATTGAGACAAATAGGCTAACATATACATGTTAAAATATTTTAAAAATTGATTGTTTATAAGGTACACACACTAGTATCAGACCTGGGACACTTTATTGATGTTAGTGTCCTAGTCTGGATGGTAATATACTAGAGGAAATAGAATTTTTGAATATTTTTAATTGATATTATAAGATATATATAAGTTTTTAAGCATATTTTGGGCTACAAGTGATCTATATATATGTCCCTAAATTATATGGGAGATAATCTTTTAAAATGAATATTTTTTGGGTTCTATGCACTTAAACATGGAGAGTATGGTAATAATTTGGATGTATTCCCCATTTATTATAGTGGAGAGAATTAAAATTATAAAATTTTGAATAATTTAGGCACATTCTTGATATTTATTTTTTAGTTGAACTATATATAAGTCCAAATTATCTAGAATAGTCCCTATAAACATTGAGGCATAATGAGATGGTTAATACAAGTCTTGTGATAGTGGAAAGGTCTTTAACTGAGGGGTTGAGCCATGAATGATATTTTTAAAGTGTATAAGACTAGTTTATTATGTAAAATCCATATTTATCATCTATAACTCCAATCATGGAAGGTACCATCCTTTTTCAAACCTTGTAACACATTAATTAGTTACCTTATTCTTTTAAAAACTAGAATTTGAAAAATATTTGAATTTTAAAATTAAAATTTTATTAAACTTTGAATTTTGAAATTTTCTTGAACTTTGAAAATTTAGAAATGTCTTGAACTCTAAAAATTTAAAAATTGCTTGATCTTTGAATTTTAAAATTGAAATGGGATTACATCCATATGTGTGAAAATATAAATTATTTTTGTGAATTTTCTTGGATATGATGCTTCCTTGAAGCATTAGATAGATTGATTCCTTAGTTAAAAAATGGGGAAATTTTAGGGTATTCAAACCCAAAAATTTAATTTTTACTTGTGTAAAAAATATAACCCATTGAGGGACATAGAAACTTTAATTTAACTCAACTGGGCTTTGTAACCTAAAGACATGAAATAAATTGAAATCCAAAATGGATTTGTAGACATAATGATAGAGGGCACTGAACCTGTAGAATATGCATTGTGTGCTTAAACTAAATCATCCATTACAAACATCTTGTAAATTTGATTTCAACTTTTTTATTGAATGCATGATCAAAATTGAATGAAATACATATATTCTCATACCATGTTTATATCTAGAAAATAATATTGAAAAACATATCATGAATCTATATCATGCCCCTATTATAAATATAAAATCTGCTAAATATAGAATCTATAATTGCATGTAGATTCCAATGGTAAATTATATGTGAAACTTGTACATGAACTTGTATCATTCACTCAAAACTATGTAAATTTGTATTTTAATATTCAAATATGAATGTGTATGCATGGCATATGCCCCCATAATTTGTGACAATGATTGAATTTTGAACCCTTTTACAAATTTTTAAACTATATTTTATACCCAAAACTAATTTTTTTTTAAAGTCTTATCTCATGTATGAAAATCCCACTAAAAATTCCCCATTTTGAGGTGATGTAATTGAACCTAAAATTTTATCATCTCAACATAAAATTTAACTACAACATGTGTATAAAAATATAATCATTGAATAATGTACCATATGGAATGTTAGAATAGTAATACATGTGCTATTTGAATTATGTAACATATGATATAAGGCCTATAGAAGTGTCTCAATTAATATCATATAATTTAATGTAAATTTAGTATCTTATGTGTTAGCTAGTGCATGATATGGATCATAGAACTCATCAAACTTGACAATCTCAAAAAAATCACACAAACACAACAAGCAAATGTCATATGAATAAGACCAAAGGCCACACATAAAGGACATGTTATAATGATGAAAGATAAAATATTTTCACACATAATGACATGATTGATGTCTCAAACAAGGTACATGTTCTAATGTTACACACAACATAGGGCCAAGGGCCAAAATCAAATAGACTTTTTCAAATGTCATATATACGCAAATAATATCTCATAGAGATGTTTAATATTTTTCACACAAGGCCTGAGGGCCAAAAAAAATAGATAATAAAAATATAATCTACTATACATAATTAAATATCATTAATGGAACATAAAACTAGAAATGTAGTCTAAACCATGCATATGTTATGTGATAATATCATGGAAAATAGCATATCCATGTACATAATTGTAAATATAAATGTTAATAAAAACATTTATAAATAATGTATGGCTCAATAGTAAAGTTTCATTTAATAATAAAACCTACATATATTGTCTTATGTGGATAATATGCCTTCAATTTATCAAGGCTCCTGAGTAGAGACAAGTTCAACACCTTGATCCTTATAAAGTTTGTGTCCTGCATAAAACTCATGAATAACATTCAAATGCATGTGTGATAGAAAAAAATATGCTATATATTACTCATGAGATAAATAACATATGGAAATGATGTAAAGTAGATGTATAATCATTATCAAGTCATGATTTTCAATTTTTATAATATTTTGAATGTTTTTATATTTTTTCATATTTGATTTTTTTGTAGTTTTTTGAATTTAAAAACTAAAAAAATATTAGAAACTAGTGCCAATAAAAGGTTTGAAAATATAATAAAATGTAATTATTTTAAAAATATGTGACATGATTTAATGTAAGGATAGACTATAAATGATAGCATGGCCATGTATGAAAGGGATTCCCCCACTATACATGAGGGATGACTAAAAATATATATGTAAAGGACTAACTATGCATCCTCATTTCATTAAATGTACACTTGTTTAAGTTTTCATCATTTATAAGCAATGTAGCATGAAATGAGAAAGATTTTTCATGAATAAACATTGATTTTCATACTAAAAATAACTAAAAAATCTAAAATTTGGAAAAAATATGGTTCTATGTGCTCTTTTTTGGGTTTCTAAGTGAAAATTTAAGAATGACAAGAATGTCTAACTGAGCACAAGAATGGAAGTTATTCCTAAACTTTACTTAATGGTTTTGACCTTGGTAAAAATTGAATATTTATAAATGTAAACTATGAAAATAGAGAGATATGTGGAAGGAAATGGAAAATTTTACCATTATTTAGGATTACTCATATATATAAAGTGAAAAAGAAGATCCAAGAGATCAAAAAGTAAAAAATATCCAAGAGATTAGAATAATCGATCAAATAATCAAAATTGAAATCAAATATACTAAAAAAATCAAGAATCTATGTACAATCATATTTTATATGTTTTGAATTACTTTCATGTTTTTGCATTTTTTAGAATATTTGAAAATGGAACATGATAACCAATTATCCCATTGAGATAAGAATTAAAAAAAATTGTGATGAGTGATAAATGAATTACCTTATTTTAACAAAATTTATCAAATATGCATATATCAAAATATGAAAATGTATAATATACAATAAGAAAATTACCTAGATCATTGTTTATGTAATCTTGTGTAGGAGGAGTCAATCTAGGATATGTATAATGGGGTGAAATTCAATGAGGACAAGTATAATATTATGTCACATGTTGATATATACGTATCACTAATTTAGGAGACATGACATATGATTATGCTTATTGGGAATTAGAAGCCTTTTGTGGATAGGTTTATTTTTTCATTGGTTTATTTTGAACCCTTTATAAATTTCTATAAATTGGTTGACTAGAAACATTTTACTTAGGTGAAATAACTATAAACATGATTTGTTTTTACAATGATATATCATTGAACTATAGTGGTATATGGGGAAGAGGAGGTACCATATATTGTAGAGGGTACTCATATCTGATTATTAAAATTTTATAATTTTGATTCCAATTAATTTACTTTAATCATATATATATTGTAGAAGACACAACACAGAGATTTTGTGATAAAGGGCATCTTACTATCATATCAAAGACCCCATTTTATGTTAGAACTACAAAATGAGTAGATAATATAGCAGTGCCCACTTGAAGAAGTAATATAATATGTCCTAAAGTGGTTTTTTATTTTCCATTGAATGTCTTGACACTTTTTAATAGTTGCATGTATATCATGTTTTGAGTAATATAGTTAATGAATAAATAGTTTTCATGCATTTACACTTGATACATTATCAACTAGCACACTATGGATGGGTCTTTTTAATCAATGTAATCTTGTATATATAAGGTATGACAATCAAATTCATCATAAATTATCTCATTATCATCGAAACTAATCATAAGGTGTGGTTGAATAATTTGACTAGTTATAGCAATGATTCCATCTAATGGATGAACATATGACTCAAGAGGTCGATAAGCATCAAGTGTGATTTATTATTGAATTATCCTTATTTGTATCATGATTTGCAAATGGCCCACTAAAAATATTCAAATTACCTTTTTTATTATATTGAGGCTTAGGTTCATCTATAGGCATGCCCAATTTAATGACACTAATGTCAATTATATCCTAAATAATATGCTAAAGCTTGAAACATCTACTAGTAGAACAACCATTGCATTTATGATAATGATAATATGCATTGTATTAAAATATTTTCCTTGAGTTTTTTTAATATATAATTTAAATGGTGGTGGTAAATTAATAATATTGTATTCAAGTAACTTTTTTAATAATTTGTGAATTAATTGTGGTAACTTAAAAAATTTCCTCTTTGGTTGATCTGATGAAACATTTTTATTAGTAGGTTAAAAAATAGCATTAACTATAATATTTTCATCTACTTTAGTAAATGTTGGCTTAGCCTTGTAAGATTATTTTATTTGAAAATTTAATGTGGAATTTAAAGTATATGTAGGTGAATAATTGGGCTTGTGTTGTGGTTCAAAATGTGTACCCATGGATGGTCTGTTGTGCAGGAAATTTTGTGGGGTGTAGAGCATGAATGCCTTTTTTAGGGCAAAGAAGTATTTAGCATTGGGCATGGAAGTGTATTTCTCACCTATGTTCACAAATAATCAGTTGTCTCATTGCAACAATGAGAACATCCCCAAGGTGTGGGACCCTTGTGCTTCTTAGGATGAGCCTCTAGAGTAGGCTAGATTCTTTTTATTCTAAGTGCACCTAGTTTAGGGCTAGCATGTAGACATAAAGAGAAAAAAGGTATATCTACTATTTAATCTAAACTTGAGATTTTTGATGAAAAAGGTAAGAATTTGATGGAAAATAAAATGTGATAAACCTAGAATAGAGTGAGTACTCCTGCTATCATAAACTCACTACAAATATTTAAGAATAAGGAATTATCATATAGACTCCACCAAGGACACACTAAATACATAAGTATTTTTCATAAAGGCACGGTAACATAGTGAAAAAATGAGAGTGATGACAAATTATCCACATATAATGTCTACACAAACTTGAATGCGCACAAGATATGACATGTAATTGAGGTTTGAGTTCCATACAGAGGTGCTGGGAATGGATAGCAATGAGGGGGAAAACATTACCCATAGACAAAGATCAACAAATGAAAATATAACATAGGGTGTAAGAATAATATATGGAGGTAAACTTAATTCTCTTTAACATGTAAGGTTCAGCCAATAGAAGTGCTCTTGGAGGGAAATTTTTGGTAACGTGAGGTTGCGTAAAAATATATAGACCCTTTTTATAATGAAGAGCAAGGATTTTATAATTGATCAATCCATTTTACAATTAATGCACCACTTGGGGTGGAATATATAATTTTTAATTCTATAACATTGTCATACCTATGCTTCTTAAATCCTATTTGGTGATTCGAATCATGGCAATTAGTGATAGGATTCCTATGGATCCATGTGTGTGACTAGGAGTAGAAGATTCTTGGAAAAGTTAGAAAGCTGGCATGTGATCATGTTCCTATGTCTGATAGCCAATTATACATTTACTTGTTCTAATAAGGCCTTGAACACTACTCAATTACTTTTCCAACTACTTATTTATACTTTACCACAACATGTCAATCACTATGTTGTCTCTCTTAAACTACCACATCATTATTATGTATCTTATAGGAATCATTACCTTATGCTTTTTGGGGACATCTACGCACTGAGGGATATGTAGTTAGACTATGGAATAATCTACACATAGGTGAAGGTAAAAAATATAGAAGTCCTATATATGGGTGCATGAATTCTACCTTTTTATGCCAAGTCCCCCTTAATATTCATCTCACAAATTCACTTTACACTTGGGTTATCTGTTAGTTTACGAAGTAGTATGTATGTAGCATATATCACAATCTATGAGTTATGATAACAAAGAAGCTAAACTCTACAATATGGAGAAGTAATTTATCATGGACGTGTAGGGGCCCTTTTGAATAGAAATGCACATGAAGATGGAAGATCTTGGGTATACTTCTTATAATTTGGAACTACTTCTTGCACACCTTTGCCTATGTTATCTAAATACTAGGGCTCTGTGTCCTCAAACTTACACACCATTTTATCTTATGTAATGGATGGTTCCTACATGGGTAACATATTTGTAATTCCTAGTGGGAGTGGATCAACACTTAGTCAATGCATAGATCTATGCTAACTACATTAGGCATGTGCATAGATGGGAGGTGTCTACACATGTCTTGATTTAAATAAATTAACACTTCATATGTGCACAAACATTTTGTAATATCCTTGTGAGATATATTCTATCTAGGGGTTAATTATAAATTTAAACCTTTTGGTGACCTCTATGGGTGGGTTGCCTACCAAGAGGGAATATAGTAGCCTTTGAAGTAATCCATTCAACACAGAACCATTGAAACTTTTAGTCCTTTTGTCTATGCCCACACTATTTGTGTATCTATGGATTTAGATTAAATTGAGACCTTACTATAAAAATCAAATAACTATGTCAAATACACTAAGAGGAAAAGGATCTAAGCTAAGAGAAACACTATGAAAAAACACTTAGAGGAAATAAAATTATCCTAAAATAAGGTATGCAAGGAACTTAGGGAAATGAAAAAAATATAATCTACTTATTTAAAAATTATACAAGAATCAATGGATATAGTTCTTAAGATATATCCCATCGATTGGGATAGGTAGTTTTTCTCCATTCAGTATAGCAAGTTCAAAAGCATTGTCTTTCTTGTAGCTAGTAATGGTATATGGACCACTCCATATTTCATCAAATTATATATTCCTTATATATTTTACCCTATCCACATTTCATTTGAGTACTAAATCTCCTTCTTAAATACTTATATAATTATTCCTTTTATCAAAGGTCCCCTTTGTTTATGCATATTGGTGTTCCATAATGTGTATAGCCTACACTCTAGTCTCTACAAGATCTATTAGCTTTGCTAATATTACTATGAGTAGATCACTTTTAATCATTCCCATTTGATGGGTGAGTTACAATGAAGGTAACTCAATAGATGTGGGAAATTTAACCTCCCCTCTATAAACTAACATGAATGGTGAATTTGCCAACACTCTTTTGGGTGTAACTCAATCAGCCCAAAGGGCAATCTTGACCTTAGTATGCTAAGCTCATTGATTATCTTCCATGGTCCTCTTTATAATATGAATCAAAATCTTATTCATGGAATAATATAAACCATTAACTTGAGAAAATAATTATATAAGCACTTAAATATATGTTATGCTTGATGTCCCATTCTTTGATCATGGTTCTAAGGAAATCCAATGCATTATCAGAGATGATGGTGGTTAGAACATTAAATATTATTACAATACCTTCATAGAAGATAAGTATAGATGTCTCATTAGCTTATTTGAGTGATATTTCTTCTATCCATCTTCTAAAATAGTCAGTGGCCATGAGGATCCATATATTCCCATCACTCAATGGCAAGTTAATCATGCCTAGGAAATCCAGGCCTCACTATACAAAGGGTTGATTATCTTGTATTGGGTGCAATGGTAATGTTTCAAATCTCTATTTGCCTATAAATAAGGTAAATTTATTGAAATTTATTATGTATGAATGTTTGTATTTGAATATATTTGGCCAATAATAGCTAGCTCACATGATTTTTGTAGTAGTGTTCTTGGGTGAATAATGACCTCCTACAGGGTTATGGAATTATTAAAGAATTCTACTTACCTGGTTTGAATTATGCACCTAAAAATGACTCCATCGAGGTAATTTTAGAAAATAATATCATTTATGAGTGCATATGGAATTTCATACAACCTAAAATTCCTATGCTTATATTTATTCAAGCTAGGGGGATATTAGCTAGTTTGAAAGAAAGTCATCATGTTCTACATCTAGTCTATTATACTTGCTTGGTCTATTCATTCCTTTTCATGCAACACCATGAATGTTATGTCTTCAAACTTTTCCACCTCATATAATTATTTTTAGAGTCCCTTTCCTCACATTATATTAGTGATCTATATTTCCACATCGTAATCCATCACCTTTTTGACCCAAATAACCCTTTTCTCATTGATGTCATCATTGAGCAAAAAATCTTTGACACCTATGTGCACAACTACATGTTAGATTATGTTGTTGGAGAGAAAATTCCTAAACTTATTGAGCACTCTCAAAACTATAAGGATGTTCTTATCTATGGATTTATATCATAGCTCATAATCTTTTACTGCCTACCTAAAGAAGGCAATTGGTTGCTCTAAATGATCATTGTTTTAATGTGTAAGAATAGTTGATATGCCCTTCACCCCACTGAATGTATAAAGGATAAAATCCTTACTATAATCTAGATTAATCAATGTGGGATCCTACATAATTTCATGCTTAATGTCTTCAAAACTATCCTTACCTTCACAAGTCTAGTTAAATGCAACATTCTTCTTGAGTATCACAGTGAGGGATTTGGTTAGGGTGGCAAAATTAGGCATGAATCTCTTGACAAAGTTTATTTTTACTAATAAGCTTTGTAGACTCTTATTTTGACTTGGAATAGGGAGAGATGAAATATCTTTAACTCATTTTGGATTGATTGTGAGTCCTTTGGAAATAATGTGACCTAATAGAATACCTTCATGAACTACGAAGATATACTTGTTAGGGTTCAGAGATATCCTAAACTCTTGGTAACTTTAAAATAATTTCTCTAGATGGAATAACTAATCTTCTACATGCTTAGATAAAATAATTATATCATCCTGGTAAACCAATATGCTCTTATGTATGATCTCCTTAAATTCCATATCTATTGCTCTTTTGAAGGCCACTCCTACATTTGTCATACCAAATGGCATCAGTTGGTATGTGAAAGTTCCCCACTTAGTGGTGAATGTTATTTTATAATTATCACATTATTGAATAAGACTATGGTTGTAGATTGAGTAACCATCTAAAAATGAGAATTTTTTTCACCTACAACCATTTCTAAGTTCTTCTCCATTGGTAGGAGGGGATAGTGGTCTTTGAGGGAAGCTTTGTTCAAGTCTATGAAGTCCACACATAGATGGATTTATCTATTCTTCTTCCACACCAAAACTAAGTTAGAAACCCACAAATAGTGTTTGATTGGAATTATTATACTATATTCAATGAGTTTTGATAGTTCCTTTCTCATCAATGGTTTAAGCTTTAGGTTGACATGCCTTTACTTCTTGTGGACTAGATACATGTTAGGGTCAAGCTCAATTATATGTTACACTAAGCCTAGATCAAATCCTCTAACATCCTTATAACTTCATGAAAATATATCATCATATCTCCTATTTATTTTAATAAAGCTCTTAATCTTTGGTAGGGGGCATACATTTCTAGCTTTTAAGACCTTTCCTTTGCTAATAGTTACTTGCACAAAGACTTCAACTTTTGCTATCATGATTCATTTTTCTCCTTTGAGTTGGTCATCATAATTTAATATGATTTCTAGGATAACTAACCCTTTTTTCAACTTATTTTCATTTAATTATATGAAATGACATTCCTATACACATAATATTTTCAAATTTTTATCGATTACTAACACTTTATATCTTGAAAGAACCTGTCAAGTCTCAATCTCGTTGATTGCATGCCTTAAGGGGTGAACCAAGAAATGGGTGGGTAGAACATTGGTGATTCATAAGATTGTTATCCCTTTTGACACTTTCCATCTACACACTTATCTCCTAAAACCATTTACCCTAAGCTCATACTTATTATACTTACCCATTCTAAAACATTTGTCATTCTTTATCCTCTTTGTTCTTACCTTGACCCCCTTTCATGAATTGACTATACTAGGTCAACTAGGTTGACCCTGTATAGTTTTTAGCCTCTAATTATTGTACAAGGTCAATAGGGTTGACCCTGTAATATTTAGGGATATTTTTCATTAGTATTTTTATTATCCCTTCGACTGACCTAGCTTAGGACCTAGTGATTTATCTCTCAAAAACATATAAGGTCGACTAGGTTGACCCTGTATAGCAAAAATATTTAAAAGGATTTAGGGTAAGATCCACCTATATATACAAGTTCATTTCAAACCATTTGTAAGAAGATAAGTGAAGAATAATAATTATGAATGAACATCTACTTATTGACCATTCTAATTGAGGAATAAAGCTTAGGGTTCTATACTTTATTGGAGATATAAATATTATCTTATATAAAAGTATTTTGGTTGCATATATATGAGGTGTAGCCTAGAGCTGATTTGTCTTTGTTATCCTTACATACCACAACAATCTATTATGAAGAACCTTGGCCAAGGGAGAGATTGAGGCTTGGTGGGTTCACCTTCAAGGTAAGTATTCCTAACTTTATTTCTCCTTTGTAAGAGTAAATAGATAATGTAGTTGTGATTCTCTCCCATACATTAGGATTTTGTATGCATTGACATGAGTATATGCATTCTATGCATGTTTTGTTTAGTTTTTTTTAATTTCTAACCCCCACTTTGTGCCATAAGATTTGGTGTGCACTAGATTAGATTTACTTTCTTGTTTATTAGAATAGAGTGAACATTAAAACTAGAATTTTCTTAGGGTTATTACATGATTGTGTTAGACTGTAAGCTTTAGAAACCTTCCTAGAATGGTGTATTATGACAAGTGATACCCTAATTAGGTCTAGCAGATCCCCAACTTGGTCATGCTCTTGATTAAAAAATGTATTCCCAATCAAAAATGTAGGTATGCTTTATATTCTCTGAGCTAGGATTGTTATATAAATATGATACATTTTTGATTGCATACATTTTGGTGAGCCCAACATGAATCCTATCCCACCATTGGTTAGATTGTCTTCATGTTTCCACTTTATTTTTAGTATTTTTTTCACTTTGGCTTCACCTTCATAACATATTTTGGTGAACTCAATGTGAATCATATCCCACCACTGGCTAGATTATCTTCACATTTCCACTTTATTTTTAGTATTTTATTCACTTTGGTTTCACCTTCATAATACATTGTAGTGAACCCAATGTGAACTAACCCTTGTAGTATTTGTTCACCTTATTTAATTATTTTATTCTTTTTCATAATTATTTTTATCATATATCTATCATATTGGGTTGATTGCATTGACCCATCTCTAATTTGTATGTGAAGGTTTTCAATTACATGCTACTAGATCAACCCAATATAGGTTTTTAGCTTTCCAAACATCTAGTCCAAACTACTAAGTCAACCTAGTCAACCTTATACATTTTTAGGCACTTAGAAGCAAGTTTTTGTAAAGCTTGATCAACCCAGTCAACCCAATTAGCATAATTTACAAGCATATATCAAGGTTCTTGAATAATAATCTTCATTATATACATATCTAATACACCAAGGTTCCTTTCTATCTCTCTGTATATTTATTTATAGTCTTTCATTTTACAGTTTGCAATCTTTAAAACTTCTTGTGCATAGTCAACTGGATTGACCCTGCCAACCCAATTTTGTGTTCTATGTGCTATCTATATAACTAGGTTTACTTTATCGACCCTATTCATTTTTAGACCCTATATTAATAGTATAAGTTTGACCCTATAAACCATTTCTATATTTTTTGCATACATTATTGACTATATCAATATTATACCTTGTTTTAAAGTTGAAATTAACCTTATATTCTAGTAATTAGTTCACACTTTCTTTGCTTATTGCTTGTATTCTTAGAATAGATCACAAAGCTTAATTAGGTAGTTTTCAATTAATCATTTAGTTTCATTATTTTATATTTCATGCACACATAACCAAATCATAAAATATAAACAAGCATTTTAACATTTGTCTACATGAGGCCAACCTACTTGGATTTCATCACCAAGGGGGAAGCCGACTTGATACTTTGTTCAAGTATAAAGCATGGTTAATTTTTTATTCTAGCTAAGCACTTAACACCCTTATCATTGTGGTGTGTGAATCATAGAGCTAGGCCCCAATACCAAGCCTATATCATTGACACTATAGTCCCTTTCAACCCAAACCATGTGAAACCATCCTTAGATTGTCATTTTAGTTCCTTTCTTATATCCAACTTCCCAACACATTTAAAATCATATCTTAATAATCTAATAAACATTTAGGTTGACCAATTATTTAGCTCTTTACTTTCCAAGTTAATTTATTGATATTTTCTCAATTGTATTTTGTATTGCAAAAACTTGCATTAGCTAGCATTGGTACAAGGTTTCATGTTGTGTGCCTCAATTGAATTGGCCAATGTTAATCCAATTGACTATTTGTTTTCTTTCAATGATTTATTTTCAAATTTATTACAGAAATTTATCTTGTTTTAGTTCAAAAAAAATTTATAGGATTTTTTAATTTTGCCTATCTATTGTACTAAGTCAACCTAGTCAACCTTATACCCTTTTATATCCTCTATTCACTGTAATGGATCAAACCAGTCGACCCTATATTGTTTGTAGACCTATTTTTGTGCTAGGTTAACCCAAGCAACCCTATACTATTTCTATCATTTCCTATTTTTTTCTTTCTCATCTCTCTTTCTTTCCCTTCATCATGGAATTTCTACTTGATGACAATACTGAGATGTAGTCAATAGACATGATGAATCTTCCCAACCCTTATAGGGTCTCCCATAGATAGATTAGGGCTCATCTCTTAGATGTTAGTAATATTCATATTTCCACTTGCATAATGAACTATGGGACCCCTCCTAATACCTCTTTATAGAGTAATCATCTCTTCTCATTATAAGACCAACCCAAATTAGAGTATACCCTCAAAATTCTCTTCTTTATCTCTAAATTTCCTCAACATCAAGGAAGATATCCTTCTACCATTTATGATTTTATGATTATTGGTCAAGTTTAAGAGCCTCATTCACCCACTATTACATTCTCAACTAGATTTAGGGATACCACTTTATTTGATTCTCAACCTCTTCCTTCGATTATCACCCCTTCTCATACCATAACCTATTCTTCTCATACTTCTTCTACCTACATGCATAGTATATCCACTAACATGGCAGGTTTTACATCTAGTGGGCCTCTCATAATATCCACTATCCTTAATCTTTCCACTAGTGCATCATTTTCTACCCAAGGTAATCATGATATCAGTGCTTCTTCTTATCAACCATTCACTAGTCCATCTTTTGCTACACAATAAAAAATTTCCACTAGTGCCTCACATTCTCATAATTCCTCTCAAGCTCTTGTAAACACCAATAGTGCTACCCAAACCAATAATACCACATCTAATGCTTATAATAATGCTTATCAAACACATCAAATATTGTTACAAACACTCAATCAAATGAATACTTTTCAATCTCATAACACAAATCAAATGATGATAATGCAAAACCACCTTCTTCATCTCCAATATCATCCTCAACTAATGGCTTGGGGCACACATAATCATAATGTTCCCCCTCATCCTCTTCAATATTCTTATGAAAATTTCATTCCTCAACCTCCTTTGGTCAAAAAAAACATTATGCATCTCCATAATGAACCTCTTACTACTCAAATTGCTAACATTGATATAGGAGGTATCATGCCTACAATTTATTATAATAGATCAATCGGTCCCACCCTTCATCTTAAAACATTTGGAAATATTTATAAGGATTAGGTCAAATTGAATACCTTTTCCACTCCCAAACTCTTAGCCAAAAATCTCATAGGTGATGCCTTGGATTGGTAAAACCAACTTAGAACTCATTCCATTACTAGTTTGGAGGATTTATTGAATGCTTTAGTTCAAGAATTCCAAACTAGTGATCTTCTCGAAAACACTTTGGCCCACTTCATAAATTGTAAACAACTTGAAAACAAAACTGCTCAAGCTTTTGTTAAAATTTGGAAAACTTTGTTAAACAAATGTGAACATAACATGGCTAATGACAATATTTTCCATCTCTTTACCAATTCCCTTTTTCCTAAACTTCAATATCGAGTCTGCACTCTCTTTCCATGTACATTGAAAGAGGCTATTAACTAGGATAAATGACAATATTTCCTTATGCATCAATTTGAGAAATTATAACCTTATCTGGATCCTCATATCTTACTTAAGAACAAAAATCACAATGTTACCAATGATGATGTTATATATTCTTATGACACCATTCACAATGTTCAAGTTGTCATTCCTACCCCTTCATCAGAACTAGTTCCCCATTCTCAACAATATACCAATCCTCATGTATCTTCACCAAACAACATTAATGTCCATAAACCTCTATCCTCAAATGAATTACTTAAGCATCTACCTATGCCTCTTTCATGAGAACTTGACCCTACCCATCCTATGAAATCATGGTATGATCCTAACAAGTTTTATTGGTTTCATGCTAGTTGGCATCATGAGACTTGTAGACAACTTTGTAATTTAGCTATTGAATTTCTTCTTGGTCCTAATTTTGATCACGATTCTAACATTTGAAAGTGGTAAAAATCTTATGAAATTGATTTTAAATATTTTAAATCACATGATAAAACTCAAGCCTTGAATCAAGACAATGTCTACAAAGACCCTCTTCCTAATCATCAACCTATCCAAGACAATCAAGACAAATCAATCCCTTCCACCAATAATTTATAAATTCTTATTAACCCCACTTCTAAATATAATTAATTTAACATGACTAATATGTCAAGGGTAGTTTCTTTTATTGATTATCAACCTATTTACACTCCATCTATAACATATTGTGTTATCCAAGATTCTTCTCCAACTCATTTAAATGAGTTGGGGAAAGATGATGTTATTAATTTTGATGATTCAAGTTATGATTCTCCTTTGTATAACACTTCCTTTTCTATTTCTACCACTCCTCCATCATATTCTAACACTAATGATACTCAAGTTTCTACTAACACTTCTTCCAACTCTCACAATCAACTTGAATCAACTACTTCATCATCACAATATGATTTACAACCTTGTTCTTAACTTTCCTCTTATTACCAACATAAATTCCAATGCACTTTATTTCCTCCTTCTAAGTAAAACCTTAATCATTAAGCACCTATATCTAAAAAATCTTCTTATGGGTTATGATGAATGGGATCCCATCATGGAGCTCACTAATCTCCCATCCCAAATTTCATTCCTTGAGATTATGAGGACTTATCCCCATCATAAAAACCATCTTATGAAAAAATTATTTGATATGAATGTCCCTCATCCTCCCCTAGTAGGATGGGAGGAATCCTTATTTAGATCCAAGGATAATATATTATGACAATGTGAAGATATTTCTATCAACATTGATGAAACTATGGATAATTCTCTTTCCTTAAAATTTATTATAGCTTCTATGATTCCAAATGATATTATAGTTTGTGGAAATGATACTCCCTTATTTATTATTGTTCAAACAGGTGATATTTAAGTTAATCATGCATTCATTGATGAGGGTTCTAGTACTTATATTGCCTCTATCAACTTCATTAAGACCCTTTGATATTCAAAATACAATCTCAAGTCTACACGTAACACCTACCAAGGATATGATAGAAGGTGAATACCTCTTATAGGTTATGTGTGGCTTCCCATTACCATCCCACCTATCACCCTTCATGTGAAGGTGATGATCTTTAACTTTCCCCTTTCCTATAACATCTTGCTTTATAGACTATGGACTCATCGTATGAGATATGTTTCTTCTTCCACCTACCACTATGTTAAATTCCCTCATATGGATCCATTTATAGGATTTAAGGTGATACTAACAAGATTCCTACTCTTGAACCTTTGTCTAATGTTCCATTTCATGAGTCTCAGTATCTTAGATTTCACATCAATTCAACCTAAGGTTACAATAGACATCCCAAAATCATTAGAAACATTCCTCTTAACCTATTAGATTTGATGATGATGATCTCAATGAGATTAACCTAAAGATTAAAACTTATGATCTCTCACCTCACCTCATCTTATAGCTTCCTGATTCCTTATAGCCTCATTCTCGCAAGCCTCCTTGTGATGATATTCCTGTAGTCTTGACCAAGACTCAACATTCTATTCACCACACTTCTTTGGATGACAAGGTCATCCCTACTTGTGTCATTGATCTTCACACCTTAGATTATGATGATGGTTATACCCTAGATGATCCATTCTTATGTGGTCTTGTATAGGCCCATGATGCTAAGATTATTTGTTATAATTCTTCTTTAATTGAATCTTTTCATGTATCTTCCTTCATTTACAATTCCTAATTTTACTATTTTTCCTCTTTTTCACTAGGTAACAATCAAATTGACACCTCCAATTTATGAGGAGCCTCATAGGAGTATGCTCATGGATTGGGCTATGATCGAGCCTTACCATTTTTCTATGTTCCCTAATCACCATGATTGGTTTACTCCTGCTATTAATTCAACCCTCCTTAGACCTTTTGTAGATCCTAATTCTCCCTTAGTAGAACCCTTATTATATCCCATTCCCACTCCCACTATAGTTGAGCCCATTCTTACTCCTGTTATAGTTGAGCCTATTCCCATTCCTATTGTCACTGAGACTACTCATGTTTCCCACCCATTAATCCTTCCATTGAGCCTAGTTCCATTCCTCCTCCATCACCACCTTTTCTTGGTGATGGTTTTCTTCCCTTTCCTAAGATGAATCCATTTACCATAAAATGGGCTAATGAGTCCTCTCTAGCTTTTTCCACTCTTATTATACATCCTTCTATGAATTCTTCTCCTAAGACCATTCACAAGTTTTTCTATTTCTTTTATGGGACATATAATCATTATTCTACTCATTGTCACAAGTTGTGATAGTATATTGATACTTTTTATCCTTCCCCTCTTTCCACAGACAAAGCCACACCTCCCCTAAAGTTTTTACCTGAATATATACCTAAGTATGGTGAGGTGTATTATTTGTGGCACCAATGTGGCATGCATCACATTGAACATTATTTCATCCTTCAACAACACCTTAAAGATCACCTTGTATCTATTCCTAAACCTTCTTCCATTCCTCTCATAGGTCATCCCCATAATAAGGCTCCTCTTTTTTATCCCATGAATCCACCTCTAGTTGTTCCATCCCCTCTTATGGTCCCTTTGTCACCTTATATGTCTCCACTAATGATTCCTTAACTTGTGGACCTTACTACTCCACCCATGAGTCCCTCACCCATGTATCCTTCTCTATTAGTGATTCATGCATCTCCCATAGATCCTACTCCCATGTATTTTCCCAAGCATCCCTTTCCTAATTTCCCTCCTCAGCATGATCCATAAAGTATTCCTTCTTTTTTAATTGAGGAAATTAGAAGAGAAGTCTTTTCATATTTTTTAATGAATATTGATGAGACATTAGCATTAGTTCATATCTAACTTCATAGAGATTTATCCGATGTCTTGGATAATGTGTGTTGCTAGATTTATTAGTATTTACGAGCATATGTATGGTACCTTTACATTTACATTTTGATTGGATGTGTGCTCCAATTTTATCTATCAATTATATAATTTAAAAATGTGTCAAATTCTCATATATATGTATGTATGTATGTATGTATGTATGTGTGTGTGTGTGTATGTATGTATGTATATATATATATATATATATATATATATATATATATATATATATATATATATATATATATATATGTATGTATGTATGTATTTATGTATGTATATATGTATGTATGTATATATGTATGTCTGTGTGTGTGTGTGTGTGTATGTATGTATGTATGTATATGTATATATGTATATATATAGTGATCTTACATTTGGTATTATATCTTTCTTATATTATCTTTTATCTTTGCATATGATTATCTTTCTTTATTATTTTCTTCTCTTTCTTCCTTGAGTTTTTATCAAAACTCTCTTGTTATATCCTCATGATTTTTTGCTTTCTTATCTATATTTTTCATAGATAAGTGTCATTGTAACTTGGCTATACAAACCCTATTCCCTTTGGTCATTGTATCCTATTATCATGTGATCAATAAGAGAATAATGCATCCAATTATACTTTCTTTATACCAGTTCACTTTAGATCTTATTTTTACCTTCTTCCTTTTTTACAAACTAAGCATATACATGGTTGAGATTTGAGATCACATGCTTTTTCATTATTAAGCCTAAGTGTCCTAGTTAGTAGTTGTCTTTGGTTACTTAGATTCCTTTATCCTTAGCCTAAATATCATTCATGTGTATCACTACATCTCCCATTATTGGTCATTCTAAATCTGTATGGAGGAGGAATCTTAAAAATCCATAAAATTTTAAAAACCAAATCATTTTACAAAGGTAATGTTATAAAAGTCAAAAATATTCTTAAAAGTCAAATCACACTAAAATACATGATTTAAAGCAAAACTCCTTTTTATATTCGAATCTAAAACTCCATATTTGGCCTCATGGTAGAGCCAAGGTCCTTTGGGGTGTGGTAGGCTAGTAGTTTAGAAAAGGAGAATAAAAAATATTTTAGTGCTACCTACTTTCTTACGTAAGTACCTAATCTTCATAATAGATTGATGGCTCTATAAGGGTTCCTAAGGAATAAGTAACACATCAAGGGAAGGTAGGTCCATTTTAGATTTTCTTGTACCAAGCTACCTTCATTATTTGAACTTAGTAGCACACTTATTTGCCTACAAAGCTTTGTGCCTATAGCGAATAGGTTTTGTTTGTATATTGATGGTCACTAGTCACTTAATGTCTTCTCATGTCCTTAATATGCCTCTTTCCTCTTAAGGTCTTCTCATAAGATACCTAAGTCTTGATTTTTGCACTCCCTTTTTCATTCCCTATATCCCTCATATTTCCTCTTGAGAAATATTGTTTTATCTATTGATCACTCCCCTTGGGATTTCATTTGTAAGTTACTTTATTAGACTATGGATAAGACCCAACATTCCTCACAAATTACTATCTTTTTCCTTCCTATTACCCATATCCTTTGTTACCCAATTGTCCTAATTTGTACACCCCAGTGGTGTTCTCTTTGTGATTTTTAGTATAAGACCGTAGATAGGACCTGACTTTCCTCACAAAATTTTCCAATAATACAAGTCACAAACAAAATTACATGTGTTAACTATGAGATAAGATGTGATTGATTATGAAGTTACACATCATTGACATGCTTCCAAGCTTGATTTAATATGTTTTATGCTTACTTCATTTTTCTTTCACTTTTATGTTCTTATTTTTTGAGTGCATGTAAGAATACAACCATTTCTTAAATTTTTCATACTTCCCATCTTGAATTAGTGTGATAAATTTAAGACCAATATTTTTCCAATTTTGTTTTTCTATTATACTTCCCAATGTGATTTATTATAATTGATTAACTTAATTAATTTTTTTTATACCATTTGTGCCCTTTTACATACCTTTCATTTTATGACATTGTTTTCATACTTCCCAATGTGATTTAGTATGATTTTACTTGTTTTAATTTGGTGAAAAAATATTTCACTTTGGTTTAAGAATAAATTACTTTTTACCATCTTAGTTTACCATCCATTAGTTCTTTATACTTAGCCATTTTCTTGTTATTACACATTTCCCAACTTGAAATAGTGTGTAGTATATTTTTGATTGACTCTATTTTAATAAATATTTTTGCCTATTTCTTTTTAACCATGCATGTGTTCTACATAATGCTAGAAAATGAACCACATCTCATATATTTCCTATAGCATATAAAACAATAGCTAAATATATATGCTAGAAATAAATTGATCCAAAGCATCCACAACCACAACCATGATAAAAACAACATACATAATCAACATCAATATGAAAAAATGATACATAATATATATATATATATATATATATATATATCATGATTTTTAATAAAAGTACAACCATATATAATGCTCTAGCTCTATGGTTAGGCTCCATCTTATCTATCTCATGGCCTAGCCATGCTACTTGTCGAGGCCTTGATCTAACTCCTTTGAATAGTACATTGTAAAGAGGCCATCTAAGATCTTAATCCATCTACCTATCTCTTTAGATGTGCTACCCATTCTTGTACCTATGCTAGTTGGGCTAATGTTTCCATGTGTGTTGCTCTCACCTACTCCTACACCTATGTCATATAGATCAAGGTCACTATATGTGCCTATGTCATCTATATCACTATAGCTAGATGCACATATTTCTCATTTTCTAGGGCCTATCATACTTATATCTCACCTGCACCCATCTCTACTAGTGGTTGCATCTTCTCTCTTTATACTCATATCTACCTCACTACCTCCCCTACTAATCTAAACTAGCTTGCCTAAGTTGGGTCATATGGTACACTAGGGTCCTCTAATGTAATATGGCCATACATATATAGAGTCTCATATAGGATGCCCTGGAGTTCTCCCCTCAGAAGGGACCCCCATCTCTCCTTCTCATCCTTAGCCACACCTACAAAATTACACCTAGATAGATATTAGATCATTGTTATATCTCATAATATCTATCTACCTCTAGTCTCTATTTCAAAAAAAACTTAAGTAATAATTTAATCATCTTTATTACCTATCTATGTCTTGGCCACTATAGTGTCACCATCCTTACAACTACCTAACACAATCTTTCCATCTGCATGACATACTAGCACCTCCTCGATAGGTCACCTTCTTAACTCAAATCTAGCTATCATGGCTCATGTATACCTCATCCTACACCTGAATGGCCTCTTTATCATCCAAATCTCCTCTAGATCACCCATTGGGTCATTAGGGATGTTGATAGTCTCCACTCTCCCCTACTCCACCTACCTTTATCAACATTATGTATTTGATAGGCATAGCTCATCTCACTATAAATTTGGTGGTGGTATATTAAGTGCCACTACCTCCACACCCCTCTCTTCCTAATATGATCCCTGTCATGGTCATCTAATTCATAGTCACTCATGATATGGTCTAAGCATCAACCTCATCCCTAGTACCCCAATCCCTTCCTCCCCTATAGATCTCTAACATACCAAGCCCACTACTTAAGCATTAATATTAGTGCCACTATATGAGGTATTCCCATCTATCCTAGTATCCATACCACCAAATATGTCTCTCTCTACTAGGTGTAGTGTTTAAACACCTCTATCCTCATTATAACTATTGTAATTATGTCCCAACTTAGCCATGTAGTCATTATGTGCTCATATGGCTACCACACTATGTCTACATGTCTCACCATCTATAATGTTAGCACATGGATTATGACCCATGCTACCTGGTCCTCTCTCCATATTTGTACTCAAAGTGACCTATCATCGATTGCATGGGGAAACCCAACTAGCCAACACATGAGAAACCTCTCAAATATCCAATCCATCAATAATATGAGTAATTTTATCAACTTCTACCCTCTAACTAACACCTCATATAGATAATGTATGATCTACACCTAGATGATAGATCCTATATCATATATTACTCCCTCTTTTAGTATCATCCTACTCAAGGTTACCATGAATAGTGGAACCTTACCATCTGACTTGTGACATAACACTCACTGTCATAAGCACTATCATAGCTTTCTAAATATCTAGAATCTATGATGTATATATGTCAAACATATTAACTCTCCTACCCAATAATATTATATCCAAGCCTATAGCCCACATGAATAAGGCTCTCCTCTCCTCTAGAATATTTGGTATTCCTATAATCATTAATTTTCCTACTATCGATAGTCCTAGGATGACATGCACATCCTCTAGAGTGATAACTACCTCTACCACATCCCCATCCACCTCCCATCTGAAGGTGTTAATCAATCATTCCCAACATCTAAGTAACATGACTAATATATCTTCACTCAATGGAATCCTACACATGTCAATTATCCCTCTTAAGCCTACAACTACTAGTCTAGTACTATCTCCTATGGTTAGATGCTCTAGTAGATTTGGTAGCCATGACACATCTACCGATCTCTAGAACTTGGGTTGTCCCTATAACCAAGAAACAACAAAATATGTATTATATCCTCCATGTCATGTATATTCAAAATACATTCTTTTTACAATTTCAATCAAATACAAGACTAAACTACTTTAATTCATTCATTTTTACCTATTTTTAGCCTACTTGATCCTTTTTTCCCTTAGTCTTTTTAGGCCTTTTTAGCCTTCTTTCGAACCTTTGCATGATTTATGTACACTTTTGTTTCTTTGGTCAACCTATTTTGACCAAAATTTCCCTCTTTTTGGATTGGTTGACTTAAAAATCTAAGTCAACCCTCTTCTTTTCCCCTCCTTAGTACTACATTATCATTCTAGACTTTTTAGATCAGTCAAAAAATTGTACTATGTTACAGTGTATAAAATGTATAGGGTTGACATATACCTACTAGGTTGACAATGTGGATTTTGCCCCTTTTTAGCTTACTGGGTCAACTGGGTCAACCTAGTTATTTTTCACTATCGACCCCTTGCATTTTCCTAAAAAAGTGCCTTTTTGCAATTTTATTCATAATTCCTTCAAACCCATTTGCCTAATTGGTTTTTCATACTTATAGAATCTAATTTTGCTTCATTTTAACATCTAGCAATGCTACAAATTATTTTTTTATAAAAATCCATGTAATTCATTAAAATACTCAAAAATTGGCTTAAGATTCATAGTTGCATACTTGTAGTGTACCTATTACTGCTCTTGGAACTCTCCCTTATCTGGCTTTTCATCTCATCACTATCCTAGCTTGTTTGGTATCCAAAGCTCTTTTTATCTCCTTCATAAGTCAAACTAACCAAACTTCTTCTCTTTCCCTTATTTAAAACACCTTTTCAAAATTCAAATTTTCAATTAATTATTTGCAAATTCCTTATTTTACTTATATCTTTATTTATATTCATCCATTTTTTAAATCATAAAATTCATTATATTCATGATGATGTAGAGAATCTTTTCCAATATCATATGCATATATTTTTAAAAAATTGATTTTTGGCTTTTTTTTGCACTAACTTCTATAGGTTTACCTAGTGTTCTTCACATTAGATGCTTGCACTTTCTCTTGAAAATTACCTCTTTATCTACAACACTAAGATAAGTAAAGGTATGTGTTTTTAAATTCTATCCTTTCATTTATCTTATTTTCTACTTATTGTAGTTTACTTAGAATCAGTGTTGTGTGTTCTCATGTTCTATCCTGAAGCACCATCTCTTGTTGCACTCACATGACATGTGATTATCTTTGAGTGGGGCATATGTATATACATAATATTTTCAAACTTTTATATATTACTCACACTTTGTATCTTTTAAGAACCCATCGAGTCTCAATCTCTCTAGGTGCACACCTTAAGGGGTGCATCGGGATAGGAGTGGCTAGACCATTGGTGTTTCTTGATATTATTGTCCCTTTTTCCACTTGAAATCTACACGTGTATCCTAAAACCATTTAACCTAAGATTATTCTTCTCATACTTACCCATTCTAAAACATTTAACATGTTTTATCCTCATTGTTCTTGCCTTGACCCCCTTTTACTAGATGACTATACTAGGTCGACTAGGTCAACTTTATACAATTTTTAGCCTCTGATTATTATGAAAATTTGATAGGGTTGATCCTATACTATTTATGGATATTTTTCATTAGTATTTTCATTATCCCTTCATCCAACCTAGCTTAGACCTAATGATTTATCTCTCAAAAACATACAGGGTCGACTAGGTCGACCCTGTACAACTAACATATTTGGAAGGATTTAGGGAAAGATCCACCTATATATACAAGTTCATTTCCAACCATATTTAAGAATAAAAGATAAGAATAATAAGTTTAAGTTAACATTTACTTATTTATCATTCTACTTGAGGAATAAATCTTAGGGTTTCATACTTTTTTTGGAGATATGGATCTTGTCTTATGGAGATGTCTTTTGGATGCATAGATAGGTTGGGTAGCCTAGAGTTAATTTTTATTTGTTATCCTTACATAAAAAAATAATATCTTATGAATAACCTTTTATAAGGGAGAGATTTAGGCTCAATGGGTTCGCCTTCAAGGTAAGTATTCCTAACTTTATTTCTCTTTTGTAAGAGTAGATAGATAATGTAGTTGTGCTTCTCTCCCACACACTATGATTTCATATATATTGATGTGAGTATATTTTTTTTATGCATGTTAAATTTAGTTTGTTTTTTTTATAACCCCCACTTTGTTCCATAATATTTGGTGTGCACTAGATTAGATTTAATTTCTTGTTTATTAGAATAGAGTGAACATTAAACCTAGGACTCTCTTAGGGTTATTGCTTAATTTTATTAGACTGTAGGATTTAGAAACCTTACTAACATGGTGTATTATGATAAGTGATCCCATATTAGTTCTAGTAGATCCCCATCTTTGCCATGCTTCTACTTAAAAAATGTATTCCCAATCCTAAGTGTAGGTATGATCTATCTTCTATGAGTTAGGATTGATTTATAGACATGATTCATTTTTTATTACATATAACATTCATATTGGGCTCATAGTTTTGCTTGGTTATTGGTGTAGTACTCTACCTAATCTTATAATAAGCTAATAATCTACTCATCACTCTAAAAAAACTACCAATTCTCTAAATTTTTATGGACTTATGGTCTAATCATGAGCTTAACAAGCTACTAAAACTCCTTAATTATGTTTTGTGGGATGTCAAACTACACACCTATGGTTATGAGTCTATCTACATCAATATTATATGATATTGGTATATAAATAATAACTAATATATTAAATCCCTCAATAATATCCCATACTCTATGATTGTAAGCTTTCATCAACCATTTTTGGTCATGCTCTACACTCTAACCTAGTTAACAACTAGTTCACTATCACCTAATGCCTATAGTGTCTTGATACCTTTATTTTTTATAAGCTAGAGGCCTTGGATTAGAACCTCATATTTTGTAGCATTATTATTGAAAAAAAATACAATTTAAAGGTGTGGATATATTTTTACTTTTGAGTTTAGAATAACATCACACTAGATCCAATGCCATTTTTACTTTAGAAACCATCAAAGTATAGTTTCCATCTACCCTCAGGGTTCTCCTACACCTTTATGAGATCAAGTATCACAAAATCTTCCTCTAAGATTTAGTACATACCTAATATTCTCTCCTCTATGTTGTTATATATATTTCATTTAAATTTTTCACATGCCCATTCATCTATAAAATCATTTAGGATCTCTTTAATCAGTGTTACAGCTTCATGGAGGATTAAATTCTCCTCTTGATCAAACATTTCATAGCTTAATTAAACTAGGATATAATATTATGGTTCAACATGGATTTTAAAGATAGGTTTAGTCTTGATGGTCACCTTAGTCCTATATCTATTTTTAAGTAACATATGTGACTAATTTAAAGATAAATATCCACTCATATTTGTCATGAAGTCTCCTGAGAGGTACATGGTGAAGTAGGGATGTAAGTTGATGACTATGATATCCTACAAAATTGAGATTCTTGGGCTTACATGTAGTGTAAGATTTAAATCTTTGATGGATCTCATGATTTTGAATATCATTCCATCTAGCTAAACCACTCCTTTTGAGATAATGGAATACGTAATTTTGAGCATATTTAAGATCTTCTTTGGCATCATCAAACTACTTACACCTAAGTAGATCATACAATTGTGTACTATATGTTGGTTAATTATTAAGGAAATGCAGAATAAGGGAGGCTTGGTAATACTACACATGTGCATTTTTTCCACTTTGGGCTAACATAGAGTCACAAAAATGGAAGGCATAAGTTGGGATGTCTTAAATCCTAAAAGCTTGTCAGATTGTCATATAATAAATTATTTTAATCTGGAATGGTAAGAATGTCTCACATAGTTACATTGAGGCTCATCTTCTTCATTTTTTTGACTATGTTGAAAAGAATATGAGATAACTTTGATAGTGGATTTTCAATAGTATTCTCTTCCTATATTTTTGCACTAGTTTGAGGTAGCTCTTCTCTTTATGCAACCTATTCCATGCACACTAAAGGTTATGTAGGCACCTTAGCTTGTGTACCTATACAAGTGATTTGGGGAATTTAAGGTGGTATTACCTCCTCTATCACATTCATTTTGAATCTTGTATTGAAATCATTTGGGGTTATTCTTTCACTTGATGTACCATTATGATTTATGTAGTTTAAGTCTTCCTCCTACCAATTGATGAAATTTGACCCATATTGTTGTTATGATGGTATTTGAATCTTTCATTCATGTAGAACCATGGTATTCATCTGATCTTGAGGTTGTGACAAATTTTTCACCATGAGCATTTGGTTCATGACTCAATTTTTGCATGTAGTTTGATTATGTAGTTGGTTGCATGGAAAACACCATTTGAAATCCTATGAAAGATTATTTTCCATAGGTACAAGGGATCTAAAAGTTCCATTTGCATCAAATTTTTGCATATAAGGCATTCTATTATATGTGAGACAATTTTGTGATTGCACCCCACCTTGGTAAGGAGGTTTACTTGATTGATATCACTGAGTGAAGGGTTGATGAGCCTGGATTACTGCACTTGTTACCTTTTGAGGGAAATAAAGTCATTTCCAAATATTTGTAGTAGTGTTATAATCTTATTTAATTCATTAGGGTAAATATAAGATGAATCTAGTGAGATCACTTTGGTGGGGATAGGTGTTAATACACATTACATAGCTAGTTAGTTAGGAAGAGGATCTATGAATATAGACATAGGGGTCTGGGCATAATTTTCCCTTATTAGATGAAACAATTTTATGTGCACACAATGACTTCATATGCATCATGTAATACTGCACCTCTCATAGATTAAATCATCATAACTATATCACTATTAAGAGATTTTAAAAAATTTAAAAATGCAGTGTTGGTAAATGGCTTACACAAGGGTGGGATCATATTCCAAAATTTATATAACCTAAAGTTGAAATCAACCATAATTTTGTGTGAGGATCACTTTATAGTGGTGATTTTCTCTATTAGGGATAAATGGCCACTCTATTCCTCAAATTTCTTTCATAGCTCTTCTCTGAGTTCATCCTAGTTGTCAATAGAATTTAGTTTCAAGCCTTGATACCATTGAAGTGATTTTCCTTTGAAGGAAGAGGCAAGTAGCCTAACTATAAAATTATCTTTAGTGACATGGTACACTAAACAGGTATTCATGATATCCAAAATATGCTCCACAAGGTAAGTTTTATTCTCACCAATAAAGTAGTATAAACTTTTGGGGCTATGACTAGAAAGTCATCATATTGGGAAATAATCAATGGAATACCTCCATTGAAAGTTATAAATAGTTGATTTATTTTCATAGCCATGAATGAGATAAGGAATAATCTCCTTTTAAGTGTAAATAATCTCCCAAATGGATGTATATACTAAGCTCTAGGGGAGGACTATCTTTACTAGCTCCTTCTTTTGATAGGGGATGAATATATTCTTACTCTTCTTCTTTTAGAAGGCACTGAAAGCTCAATGAAATGGAAATCAATACCCTTCACATATGACCTTTTTCTTATTGGCATGTAGATAGGGGCTCATCTTAATGAATCATAAATTCTTAAAGTCCCTAAATGATCTTACTGAGTGATTTTAACACTTGTTAGCTAAGGTTAGAATTGATTCCTTAGATTTTCTTTAAATTGGTCCCACTCAACATGCCATAAACTATTGTGGTTTGAAACATGCACCTGTGGATGGTCTATTATGCATGAAATTTTATGATGGGGGCACAAAGTACAAATGCCTTATGTAGGACACAAAAGTGTTGAGCATTGGGCATGGAATTATTATCACCCACCTATGCACATGAAGCATTGATTATCTTGTCATAATGATGGGAACATTCTCAAGGTGTGGGACCCTTACACTCCTTGGGATAAGCCTTTGGAGTAGGCTTGATTCCTTCTATTCTTAGTGCACCTAATTTATGGCTAGCATGAAAAACTAAAGAGAAAAAGGGTAAATCTACTACTAATATAAACCTAATATATTTTATGGAAAAGGGAAGGAGAAGGTAAGAATTTATTGGAAAATAAAAGGTGATACATCGAGAATAGAGAGAGCACTCCTGCTAACATAAACACACTAAAAATATTTTAGAACAATATGTTATCACAAAAAATCCACCGACACTCTAAATGCATAAGTATTTTGCATAAAGGTAAGGGAATATAATGCAACACTAAGAGGGATGATAAATGACCCACATACAATATCTACATAGACCTGAAAGTGCATAGGATATGACCTGTAAGTGAGTTTTTTTTCCACATAGAGGTGTTGGGAATGGATAGTCATGAGAGGGTTGAATATTACCCATAGACAAATATCAACAAACATAAATATCACATAGGGTATAAGAATAATAGATGGAGGTGAACTTAATTCTCATTAACTGTCTCCTCCCTGACTAAATTCTGGCAGCACCTTGGTCGATCTCCTACCAAGGCGTCTATCCTACAGACCACGTGGGTAATTGGTCTGATGTTTATTCTCTAGAATATCTGGATTGAACGAAATGGAAGGATTTTTTGAGAGTCAGGTGTTGGTCCAAGGAAGGTGTGGCTGAAAGTCCTAACAGTGATGCAGGAAACTCTTCACATCAAGTGTGATCATACAACAGAAATCGACCCTGTTGCCATCAACATTATTAAGCAGCTTTCCCCTATTTCCTCCCTTCACTATGCATGCCCCATGCTTAAGAATAGATAGCAGGTGCACTCAATTAGTCACCTAGGACGTTGGTCTCCTCCCATGGACGGGTGTATTAAAATAAATGTGGACGGCTCATCCAAAGGCAATCCTGGGCCGGCTGGGATAGGAGGCGTGGGCAGAGATAGCAATGGTTTGATTATTTTCTTATTCTCCATTTACAAAGGTCTCCATTCTAATAATCTGATGGAGGCTTCTACGATACTGGAGGTAGTTCAATTTTGTTGCAGACAGGGCCTTCTTAATGTTATCTGTGAGTCTGACTCGCAAGTGATTATTAATCTATTGAATAACGATAATGTTGATAGTATTGATCGGCAACTGGCCATGATGATTAAATAGATTCATCAGATGAGTGCTTCTTTTGTGTTTATCTCCTTTAATCATATTCCCTATGAGTGGAATGGGGTTGCTGATGGGTTAGCTAAATGGGCCTCGGAGAATGGGCTGAATTGGTGTATTCAAGATCAACAGATGCTCCCCAATATGTTAGCCCTTGCTCTGACTCAACTTCTTGAGCAGGACATGGGTATGTAATTTCCCACTTTTAGGTTCTTTCAATAAATTTTTACCCCTTTTAGTTGCTCATTAACATGTAAGGTTCAACCAATAGAATTGATCTTGGAGGGAAATTTTTTGTAGTGTGAGGTTGCCTAAAAATATGTTGACCATTTTTATAATGAAGAACAAGGCCTTTATAATAGATCCATCCATTTTAAAATTAATGTGATACTTGGGGTGGTAGACACAATTTTTAATTTTATAGTGGTGTTGTGCCTATGCTTCCTAAATTATATCTATTTATTTGAATCTGGGCGTTGGTGGTAGGATTCTTATAGATCCACATGTGTGTCTAAGAGTGGAATATTCTTGTAAAATTTAGATAGGTGGCATGTGATCATGTTCTAATGTCTGATAGTTGTTTCTAAATTTACTTGTTATCACAAGGCCTCAAACATTTCTCAACTACTTTTTTAACTACCTCTTTATACCTTGCCACCACCTATCAATCACTTC
Source organism: Torreya grandis (assembly GCA_037957365.1). Classification (NCBI taxonomy): domain Eukaryota; kingdom Viridiplantae; phylum Streptophyta; class Pinopsida; order Cupressales; family Taxaceae; genus Torreya; species Torreya grandis. The sequence goes on from JARHVA010000327.1 coordinate 948,970, forward strand.
ATTATCTCTCTTGAACTACCACATCATTGTTGCATATATAATGAGAATCATTACCTTATGCCTTTTAGGGACATATGTGCATTAAGTGTTGTATAATTATAATATGTAGTGATCCACAAGTAAATTAAGGGAATAGATGTATAATTAATCTAAGGGGATGCATTAATTTTACCTTTTTATGCTAAGTCCCCCTTACTAGTCTTCTAACATCTTCGCTTTACACATATAACATAGATCATAGTCTATGACTTATGATATTGCATAAGTGAAACTCCATGATTTCTTGTGGGAATTTATCATGGATGTGTAGGGTCCCCTTTGAATAGGAATTCACATGAATATGGAAGATCCTAGGCACACTGGTTATAATTTATAACAATTTATTGCACACCTCTACCTATGTTGTTTGAAAACTAGGGCTCAACATCTTCAAACTTATGTGCCATTTTAGATTTTAAAATATAAGTTTCCTACATAGGGCACACATAAAGAACACCTTGTGGTCATGTATCAACAACATAATAGATGTGCATATCTGTGTTGACTGCTTTTAGTATGGGTGTAGATGGGAGGCATTTGTGCATGGATTGCTTTAAATAATTTGACACTTCGTAGTTGTACAAAAAATTTTAATATCCTTATGATATTTGTGCAATAAGGGGGTGACTTATAAGTTCAGCAACTTGTTAAAATTAATAAGATTGAATTCTCTTTATCTTATTGTATGACAAACCTTAACACATAATCGATGTGCATATTTGTGTTGATTGATTTTAGTATGGGTGTAGATGGGAGGCATTTGTGCATGGATTGATTTAAATAATTTGACACTTCATAGGTACACAAACATTTTGTAATATATTTGTGATCTTTATGTAATATTTTTGTGACTTATAAGTTTAACAACTTGTTCAAATCAATAATCTTGACTTCTCTTTCTCTTATTGTATGACAAAGCTCTTCAAACAAATTTAATTTCTTGAAAATAATTGACTCAAGCAATGGTGTAAGAAAAAAAAATGTCTTTTAGTTTTTTATATGCCCATGTGTTATTTATTTTTACTATCATGATATTTTAATAAATCACATAATTATTGTTTGTCTTATTATTTCCTTGCTTAATCTGGGTAATTTATGCATAAGAAAGCTTTTCATCAATTTTAATAAAAAATGCTTAAGAAATTGATTTGATAATGGATTAAATAATTTAATGATTGAATAGGTATATCATAAAACCAATCAAAATCATAACCTTTTAAAATTATTTTAAATAACTTAGTCAAAAATTTGTCATTAAAAGCATAATCCAAACATGTAGTGTGAAAAAATCTGAGATGTTGTTCTTCATCTCGTTTACCCTCATATAGTGAAAGTTTAGGAGCTATAAATCCTATAGGTAAGGGGGTATGATGTAATATCAGGTTGTATAAGATTATGAATTATGTCTTGGGAATACAAATATTAGATAGATTTTGTTATACCTTGTTCTAACTGTAACACCTTAGCATGTAAAAAATCAATAATTTGTTCAAGGGTTTGTAAATTAGTTAAGGTATGTGATGTAGTGTGTATAAATATCAATGGGTCTATATGAGTCACATTTTTAGACATAGGCATAGGCATAGAAATATAAGTTAAATATTATTTTTCCCCAAGTCTAAATATGTATATGTAATAAGAGGATTAATAGTAGTAAAAACACTTGTGGTAGGGTTTATAAGATTTTTAACATAATCATTTGGTTCTTGAGATGTGTTAGCATGATCATTTTTTTGTTATTCCTGTCAAGATAAAAATAATGGAGATAATTTAATTAGTATGATTTTCAAGGTATTCACCAAATTCTTTTTCATCAACAAGGTCAAAACTATTGTTAACTGATGCATGATTCTTATCACTTTATATGGTCATAATAGTTCTATCAAGAGGGTGTAAAGTAAGTAGCATAGCATTTTTAAATACATGAATTCTATTTTTATCATGGTATACTTGATTTTTTTAAAAATTGCATTAATGGTACTTGCATCTTAGAATTTTATTTAGTTATTTTATGATAATATTTAAGAAATTAATGTTCATCCAATATAGCCACATGTCTTTGAAAAAAGTAAAGAAATAGAAAATGAAATGGTAGCAACAAAATTTAAAAAAATTGTGTATGGAGAATAGTAAATTCTTATGAAATTCAAGGTTAAAATAAGATATTTTCAATGTAAAATATCATCCAAGATAAAAACAAAAAGCTTTCAATGTCATTTATTATGTCTAAGATTAAAAGTAAGTTATTTTATGTTAGATATAAATTGATAGTCAAAAGGAAATTATTTTAGTCTTAAATATTTAGCATTTTTTATAAACCTTAGGACAATTTTTTTGGAACAATGAAAGTGTATGAATAACTTGATTTCATTAATATGTTGTACCAAATTTGAATTAATATGGTAATTAACCCTTATTCTAATAAAATGATTATAATATGATAGAATGTTGAAAAGGTACTTTTGACAAGTAGATTGAAAGAAATTAACTAAATTTGACAAAGTAAAAATTATTGTAATAAGTCCAAATATGAATTTGAAATACAATTTTTTTTTTTTTTGTCTATAGATTATCTATGTTGAACAATAGAAGATTACAATAAGAAAATAATGTGTAGAAACCTAGAAACTAAAACTAAAGGAGAAAGAAGGTTATGACCATCCAACTAGGGTCAAGACCAACTACCACTTCAGACCTAAACTAGATAGTTTTTAAATTATTAAAAAAACATTGACATCATGGCATTGTCATGTGAAATATATGGAATTAGCTATGTATGCACGTATTTGATCTTTAGGAGTGTGTGGAAGACCTAAAAATAGTTTTTCCAAAGTGGAAACCCTAGTAGAGCTTGTAATGATTGAAAACCTAAAAATAAAAGAGGAGGAGTTTAAATGGATTGAGTTTACCCCAATCACCCTCATTATCATTTAATGTTCCTACATATACAAACTCTGAAGAAGGAATTCAATCCCATGTAGTTCTTCCACCTAGAGTGTTTTATGCAATATTACTCCTTTGACTATATAAACACATATAGAGATGGATCAAATAATTGATTATGATTTGTTTTGGGTTGAGTAAAATATACTTGTGACATGGATTAGTACTGATTATAATTCTTAAAATTAAAGAAATTAAAAATAGTGAAGTTTTGATTGACGTGAAATAGTGTAAATATACCTCTATATTGAAATTACCAAGTGGAATAATGAATTGCTTGATTTTTATTTTAGAGTAATATAAAAGGGTAAATAACACACTTGAAATCCTAAAAACATGGAATATGAGTGAGTTAGGGTTAAATTTTAAAATATGATTAATAGAAGATAAGGGTCAAAAATGTCATATAGAGATCAAGACCATTTGCCACTCCTGATCCAAACTGGACAAGTTTGACCCTTAAGGAAACATGTCACTTTTTGGGTCTGGTCCATGCGAATAGATGCTTAGGGATACTTTTAATTTATATAACATTTATATAGGTTATGAATGACATTAAAAAATAAAAAATCTTTACATGTGCTTAAGATAGGCCAATGTGTCAAAATAGGTCTGAATTAACTACATAAGTTAAATTAAAATAGAAAATGGCCAAAATTGACATAATCAAGTATTCATGACCAAATTGAGGTTTCTACATTTCCACACTATTTTATGAGGTGGGTAAGAAATTTTCCTTTGCCATATAATCCCATGTTGATAACATTCTTTTTAACTTGTTACTTTCATAATCTCTCCCATTATCAATTCTAAAGCATCTCATGAAATGTCAAGATTATTTTTCTACCATTGATTTGAATTGAATAAACTTTTCTAGAATCAAAAAATTTTATTTTAAGAAGTAAATCCAACACATTCTAGTACTATAAAAAATAGAAGTAGATATGTACCTTGATCTTTATAAAGATGGATCATTCATATAGGATAGATGTAAATGTATGATATCAAGTGGTTGTTTATCTCTACAAGCCTATCATTTGTCAAAATTATCCCTATGGTTCTTTGCTAGCATACATCCTTCACAAAATCACTTACAGGAATTGATGGAGAGTTGACCATGTGCGATCTTTAAATAACCCATCAATTATATGTTTTGAAATGTTAGGTGTGTCAACACCTCTTGCCATAAATGAATCTCCTCATCAACCTTAACGATTTGTGCAAAGGGATTTCAATGTTTTTTCTTACCAAAATTTGTAAACTCGTAGGATTTGTCTCTTTTATCCAAGAACCTTATTACCATGATTCAAAATTTGTTGTGGATATCCTTAGCAATAAACTTATCCAACCATAATTCAATCTTCTTCCCTTGTTTATCATTTTTGTAAATATAAAGTAAATTCATACCAAAATAAAGTACATGGTATACATCATGCATCACACTAGTAGTCAAAGTAATATCTCCATTAATAAAAATTAAAATGGAGGAATCATTAGATATCAACACCTTATTATCATTAGGTGAGCTAGCTTATAAAAGATAGAAAACTAATATTATTAGACATGTGATGAATACAAACCAAATCAATAATTCATTCACTTTTAGAAGTAGTATCATAAAATGTAATGCTGAAAATAAAGGCATTACTCTCATTACATTTATCTTCCTTATAATCTTCCTTTCTCACAATTTTTTCTTTGAACTCCCATAATTACTTTAAATCGATATCTTTTTATTCATTTCCATCTTTCTTTTTTTGGCATCATTTAAAAACTGTGTTCAATTCTTCCACAATAGAAACATCCTTAGAGGGATCATCTTTTTCATCTGAAGAATAATCCATTTATTTGATCTTATTTTTCATTATTTTATTCATTTATGGGTCATCTCCCCTAATTTTTTTCCCCCCTTATGGATCTCCCAAACTCTCCTTTTTCAAAAAAAATTGATATGTCATACCATTTTTCCCAATTTTTCCTACCCTTATAAGCCTCTCTTTCTCATTGATCAACATTTGACATAATTATTCAAAGGAAATTTGATCTTTATATTTTAAAATTACATTGTTAGAGATGAAAGAGGATAGGAAATAATCATAAGGATGTAATATATTTTCTATCATGAAATTCACAAGATTTTGATCATTCTTTTGAAACTCATTGCAACAATCTCCAAGTTGGCATTAAATATCTTAAATCTTTGCAATATAGTTGTCAATTTTATCAAATTTTGTTTAGTCAAAATAAATCAATTATTTATCCATTTGGATATCTAAATATTGTTTAATATATTGAATATGTTCATGAATTCTTATGCACATGAGGAGAGTATTTGTTCAAAATATGGGATATCAACTCAATTTCCACATTCTTTATTATCATCACTTTACCTTTGTAAAATCAAGTTAAGTATTAACCTAGATTTATTTCATTCTTTGGTGCAATTTCCATTCCATTGTCTACTCACCACAGGCCTTTGGTCATCATTATAACCTTCATATCTTGAGTCCATCCTCTATTTTTTACCCTTGTGAGTGTCTATATAATCATACCCTTATAAATATTTTAATTTTTATAAGGTGAATCTTATTGGGTATCTGATGAAAATTAAACTTCATTACTATATGAAGTGCAATTAGCACCACAAATAGGTTCAAATTTACATCAAAAATACTATTTTTTTATGTTTTTCATGCTAAAACTTTTGGGAATTTGCATCAATTTGTGTGGTAAAAAGGTGGCACAAAAATGAAAATAATAATTCTTATTTATGTGACTTTTTCACCACATTTATGCCATATTTATGTGAATTTTTATCCATATTTTCCATACATTTATGTGAAATTTGTTCCACATTTGCACCACACAAAAAACATTGTGCCACTTTTGCACCACCTGACCATTAAAAAATAAATAAAAAGTTATATACACAATAAAAATAAATTAAAAATAACATAGTCAACTTATGGGAACCATGACTGCGAGTGGAGAAACGGACAGACTAGGCAAGGGTTCGGGTGCAGGCACGGGCAAGGACCGCCTATCTCAGGAGGTGACTATCAACGACAAGGAGCCGTTGTACTTGGGGGAACGACCCAGAATAACCAAAGTCAATGGTTGTTTCCCATGCAGCTAGGACAAACCTGTTTTGTTGCTTTCCCAGGAGGCTGTCAGAGAGGATGTGGAGTATTTGTCAGGCCATGCCCTAATCTACAAATTCATGGGTATCAGAATTTACCAAGTAGCTTTGGAATCCTAGATGAGGTGCACCTGGCAGGTAGAGGGAGAAATAGACATCATGTTGGCTACCAATAGTTATTTTTTAGTTAATTTCTCCTCAGTATCTGATAGGAACAGAATATTTGAAGGAGGGCCCTACTTTTATGACCGTGTTGGCCTATTCATTAAACCATGGCACCCAAGATTTAACTCTGCAGAGGAACTACCAGCTCAAGTCCCTGTCTGGGTTTGACTACCAAGACTCCCCTTGGAATTCTAGAGAGAGGATATTCTCAGGTAGATAGTAGCTTTATTGGGCACCCCAGTTGCGGTGGCGCACCAGTCCTTAGACAAGAAATTTATCTCCTATGCATGAATCTGCATTGAACTCAACCTGAATAATTCTCTTCCAGACTCAATGGAAATTTGCTTGGGGAACTCATCTTGGACCCAACAGGTTGATTATGATTTGATTCCCTTTAGGTGCAGAATTTGCCATGCTTACGGTCATTTGCATAGATAATGTCCTCAGGGTTTCAAAGGCAAAGGAATGGCCCCCAATGTTGGGAAGGTCCTAGGGTAAGTTACTCATCTGGAAACTTTAACCAGCCATCTTGGGAATGTAGGGAATGTGAAAACCCCTACAGGCTCAGGTAATCCACATCTAGGTTCTTTAGAGGGGAGTGGTCTTGACAAGGAAGGCTTCGCTCAAGTTCGTCACTGGGGGAAAAGGAGTGGACAGAAGTGCAAGAACCAGGATCACACCTTTGAAATGAGTTTTAATCATTTTGAAGTATTGGATAGTATGGACGTGGAAGATGGGATACCACCTGGAGAGATGGAAGGACTTGCTGAGGAGGAGGTGAAAATTTCCTGCCTCAGTGAACCCCAGGATATGGTAACCCAACCTTGCCAAGAGATTGTGGTTGCCTCAGAGGGGAGAAATATGGCTTTGTCTTCAGCGCAGAAGGATAAGGATGGTAGCTGGGCAGCAGTTGTTAAGGACACAGATGCTGTTTGAAAAGATAAGGGAGTTTTAGAAGTGCTAGGATTGATGCATAGACCTTTCAAGAAAGCTTCCTTCTCATCCTAGTCTAGACCAGGGCGTAGAAAGGATCAAGATAAATTAAAAATCACAGGAGATCTGTTAGTGGAATTTGGGGTGGTTAAGAACTTGGATCAAATCTACACCCAATCTCCTCAATGATAGTACTCTCCTAGAATGTTAGGGGACTACATAGTACCCCTCAGAAAAAAGCTATGTGGTGGTTGATCTCTGAACATTCTCTAGATATTCTTTGTATCCAGGAGACCAAGTTATCTATAGAAGCTATGTCTCTCTGTCTACCTAGTGTATGGGCTATGGGACAGTGTCAGTATGTGGGTGCGATGGGCTCTGCAGGGGGTTTGGTTGTATGTTGGGATCTGGGGAAGGTTACCCCACTCCACTGGGTTGCAGATACCTCGTTGCTCTCCATGAATACAATCTCCCCTAAGACTGGAGAACTGATGCTTGTATCCAATGTTTATGCTCCTGGAGATATTCATGGGTAGCACAGGCTTTGGTAACATTTGGGTCTTGTTCAGAGAATTTTTCCCTATCTTTCGTGGATCTTGTGTGGAGATTTCAATGTTATTCTCAATCTGGAGGAGAAAAGGGGAGGGACTACTAGGGTAGATCCCTTGTCTGTTCTCTTTAGACACAATTTGGAGCAACTGCGCCTATCAGATGTACAGCCTTGCAACAGTCTTTTTATCTGGAGTAGCAGAAGAATTGGTAAGGATGATATCTCTGAGTGTTTAGATAGATTTTTAGTTTCCTATTTTTGGTTATCCAATGCCTTCTCTATTTATTTGGAAATTTTGGATTGGATAGGGTCCGACCATTGGCCCATTAAGCTCACAACCAGTTTGATAGAAGGGCCCAAAAAACTGCCCTTCAAGTTCCAGCTTATGTGGCTCAGGGATGCATCATTACATGCTCTGATGGCTCATTGGTGGAAGCAAGGAGGACCAGATTATGGGATAACTATGTACTATTTTTCTAAAAAGCTTCAGTTTGTCAAAATAAAACTGTAGGTGTGGAATAGGAACAATTTTGGTAACCTCAATGCTATGAAGAAAAAAGCTCAAAGTAAGCTGGATAGTATTACCAAACAAATTCTTGACTTTGGCTTGACATAGGTGCTTCATAAGGTTGAATTTGGAGCGTTGAGTGAACTAGATGAGTGGGAGCTAAGGGAAGAAATATTTTGGAAGCAGAAATCCCAAACTGACTGGCTCTAGGAAGGTGATAAGAATACTGCATTTTTTCACAAGTATATCTAGGCAAGGCGCAACAAGAATTATATTACTTATCTTTTGTTACCGGATGGTACTCGAGCGGCTTCCTCTCTGGCCATTTCGGAGGATCAGTACATTTTTTCTCTGAGCTTTTAGCTAATACTGCGCCTACTGTTGATTTGGAGGAGAACTCGATCTTGTCTTGTATTCCTCTTATCATCACGCCTGATATGAATGAAGCGCTCCTGAAGCTGATTGATAAGGAAGAAATTGAGAAAATTGTTTTTTCCATGTGAAGAGGTAAAGCACCAGGTCCGGATGGCTTCCCAGCTAAGTTCTTCTAAGAATTTTGGGATATCATTAGTGAGGATCTTGTGGCAGTTGTTTAGGAGTCTTATCACAATAAAGAGATGCTTAGAGCGCTCAATGCTACCTTCTTGGTGCTGATCCCAAAAAAAGAGCAGGTGAGCCATTTGGATCAGTTTAGGCCTATTTCTTTATGTAATATGGTGTATAAAATCATCACCAAGCTTATAGCTGAAAGACTCAAAGTTTGGATCCCTACGATCATATCAGAGGAGCAGGGAGGATTTGTAGCTGGTAAGCAGATTCTAGATGGCATGGTGATTGCTTTGGAAGCCATCCACTCCATGAGCAAATCCCAAGAGAGAGCTATGTTTATCAAGCTCGATTTGTCTAAGGCCTATGACAAGTTAGAGTGGAGTTTCCTGCAGAAGATCCTGAGTGCTTTTGGTTTCAGCCAGGAATGGATTCAGTGGGTCCTTAGTTGTGTAACTACTCCATCGTACTCAGTTCTCATTAATGGAGCTCCTTCTAGAATATTTGGGGCGGTGAGAGGGCTTCACCAGGGTGATTCAATTTCTCTGTATTTGTTCATTATCTTGGCCAAAGGGCTCGAGCGGTTGCTAAAATTTTGGGCAGCTCAGAACCTGATTCACAGCTAGAAGTGGGGGCATGGGATTGCTAATTTGATTCATCTCCAATTTGTGGATGACACTATCTTGACTGGTGCAGCTCATTTGAGGGAAGCACAGGCTTTTCGAAACACTTTAGACACTTATCTTATGGCTACTAGGCAGAAATTAAATGAGCACAAATTAGCCATTTTTTCTTTAATACCCCTGTCTCTATCTAGCATAGAATTGCGGCTATCCTTAGATTCCAAATTCAGGCTCTTTCGGTGACTTATCTAGGGATCCCCATTGTAGTTGGCAGATAACCCAGGCTATTTTGGCAAAATATCCTAGATAATTTAAGGCAAAGAGTAAATCACTGGACCCATCGCTGGCTTACCACGACGGGGCATGTGACCCTTCTACAATCTGTTATTCAAGCTTTGCCCATTTATCGTAGTATGATTCAGGCTGCCCCGATGTACTTTATTCATGAGTATGATGCCCTGTCTTGGCAATTACTTTGGAGCAGAGACCTTTGGCACTCAAAATGGAGCCTGGTAAATTAAAACACAGTTTGTAAGCCCAAGAAGGAAGGAGGGCTCAGTCTTAGATCTGCTATTCTATCCAGGTAGGCTCTCACGGTGAAGTTGTATTGGTGCTTGTGCACTAACTAGTCTCAGCTCTGGGCCCACATTGTGATAGCAAAATACTTCCCAGGAGCTATTCTGTTGGAGGTTCCCAGGTTGCCCGTGGAAGGGTGGGGTTCGATGGTGTGGCACACCCTTAAAGTGGGAGCTTCGCTAGTCAAGGCCAAGCTGTTTTGGATATGCAATAGCGGTGTGGAGACGCTATTCTGGGAGGATTCTTGGAATGGAGCTCTGCCCCTTCTCACCTCCCATCCTCATCTACAAAGCCTTTGTGATGCTTTTCATGAGGTTGGGTGGGTCACTGTTGATAGATACAAAGATGTTTTTACTTTGGGATCAGTTGTGGCCTTTAAGTGGAAAAATGTTTTTGACTGGTCGTGTGGAGGCATGGAGGATAATAGGTTAGAGTTAGCCCTCCTTCTGGATGGCAGAGTATGTAGCTCTTTGACTGAGAGAGATAATTTGGCCTGGGGAGGAGATGCAACTGGGTTGTATTCTGTTGCTTCGGGTTACTTGGCGCTAATGAAGCAATGTTTTGGGGAAACAAAATTTTGGTGGAGCAAGAGAATTTGGAATTCTGCCTCTTGGCCGAAATGTAACTTCTTTGCCTGGATGCTTACTTATAATTGATGCCTCACTTGGGATAACCTTTGCAGAAGGGGTTTTCAAGGCCCGTCCAGGTGTGTGTTTTGTTGTGATAATGAGGAAAAGGCCGAGCACATCTTTTTTTCCTATTCTTTTGCTCGTAGTCTATGGCATCAATGGTGGGATGCGTGGGAGCACCCCTATTGGCATGTTGTTTCCTTGGTTGATGTTTGGCAACAGTTGGATCCTCCTCCTAGCAGGGTGTCTATTCTACAAAATGCTTGGAATGTGGGTCCTGTCTTTCTCCTTTGGAACCTTTGGATTGAAAGAAATAGAAGAATTTTCCAAGGGAGCGCCCAGAGCAGTAAGGAGCTGTGGCTAAAGGTCATGGTTGCACTCTAAGAGACCATCCATGTGAATTCAGGTAGAGGGGAAGATTTGGCATCGCCTGATGCAAAGATCGTCTAGCGACTCTCCCCTGTTCTATGTTTTGTAGGTAGGACAGGCCAGCATTCTCACACTATCTACTCTGCCAGACTTAGGCCGTGCCCCATAAGCTAGACGAGAAGATGAATGCATCCTGAGGAAGGATCCACGAAGGTGAATGTGGATGGATCCTCTAGGGGGAACCCGGGAGAGGCAGGGAGTGGTGGCGTGGGGAGAAATAAGGCTGGTGAGATCCTGTTCTTATTCTCTATTTTCAAAGGGCATTACAATAATAATTACATGGAGGCATTGGCTATCCTGGTTGCCTTGAAAATTTTCTGTCAGAAGGGATTGCCCAACATTATCTGTGAGTCAAATTCGTAGTTCGTTGTTAACTTGCTAAGGAATGGTAATTTAGAGGGAGTGAACTGGCAGCTCGTGGTGTTTATCAAGCAAATTCACCAGATTAGTATGGTCTTCGAGGTTGTCTCCTTTAGGCATATTCCTTGTGAATGGAACGGTGCAGCTGACCGTCTTACTAAATGGGCCACTGAACATGGGCCAAATTGGGCTATTTATGATCACGATAGGATCCTGGGGGAGTTAACCCCCATCCTGGAGCATGATATGATGTTGTAATTCCCCATTTTCAGGTGTTTTTGAATAAATTTTTACCCCTTTTTAGTTGCAAAAATAAATTAAAAATAAAAAAATGTGTGTCTTGCATGAACTTTGCATCACTTCCTAAATTAAAAAATAAAAAATAAAAGTTGTACAAATTAGTAGGTAGTCATAATTTCCTGATAACTTTTTTTTTCATTTTATTTGAATCAAAATATTCCATGTTTACACCCATGGTGGCCATAATAAGTGATCTAAAATATTTGTAAGAAGAATGGTGTTTTAATAAAAATCATTTTTATAGATTAAAATAAAAAAAGCTAAACACACTTATAGAGATTTCACTTGAAATGGTATAGAGTATTAAGATGTATCCCCATCTCATAATTTTTTGATAAAGGGAAATGAGTTATAGGTCATTATACTTTAGCCTTGTGAAGGTGGAGCATACCCCATGTCAAAAAAAAAAAAAAAAAGTTTAAGGGAAAAAGAGTCACCATTGATGAAGAAAGATCTAGAAAAAGGTTGAGTAGTATGAAAAACAACTATTGAATTATAGACACATAAATTAACATTTAACTTGAAACAATGTACTTGTGACCATTCTTTATGTGCACTTAGTTCATGCCTCTTTCCATGGTCTTTCAACCACATTTTCCTTCATTTTATATCTAGATAACCCATTCTTACAATAAATTAATGATTTCAAACGTCCCTAATCCTCATTCCAAATAACTCAAACTTATCCCTTGACTAATCCATACTATCATTTCTCCTTAGATAAGACCACTCCATGTGGATTGTCCCACTTCCTAATCCCATCCAGTTCCACCAATTATGTCATTATGAAAAATAATGACTAGTTGTTAAAATTCAAACTCATGTAATAGATCATCCCACACATTTAACAATCCCTATATGAAATTATTCCTAATTTATCACTATAAATCCATAATTTCAATCTATTTTTCACCCATGAGGCTCTTACATTGAAAAACACTAGAATTTGAATTGCATATTAAGAGAAAATTCTATTTTTCTCCTAATTATAAATAAATACAACCTTTTTGTAGATAGTATTTATGAATTATATAGCACCTAAGTCTTGTACACTTAGAAAATAGATATCATGGATGTACCTTCAGCTTCTAGAATTTGTTGTTGCTGAAAGGCTTGCATACACTATCTATTTATACCAATTTGATTATTTATTGTCCAAAAAATGTTATTATGTTGACTCAAACCTTCCATAATACTTAGAATTCTATAATATGCTTATCTTTTGTCTTAGAAAGTTCTGGACCTTGTTTTCTAGTTACCTTAACACTTACATCTCAGTCAGCTACCTATGTCAATGCAAGTGTATGTTTCCCTAATTCATCCAATTTTTGAATGAAATGTATACATATGGTCAGTCTAAGTGCTTTAATGTGATATATTCTTCAAATGGATTGGTGTATATTCATAATCAATCCTTGTCCATTCCTCACCTAGCATAAACCTAATAACTCATAAGATAAAATACCAAAAGCATTCAATCAAGCATTCAAGTGAGAAAAGATTCTTTATTTTTTCATATTTCCATATCAGTCATAGGGACAACACATCTACAAGTCTAAAATTACTAAAAGAGCATCCCATGAGCCATATTTTTGAAGTTATAAGCTAGTTCACTTTATGCACTTTCTTCTCACACATTACATCCTTACAAAAACACAAGGCCACACGTAGGAGAGAACCACATGAGTCTAAAGCCATCTTCAAAGTACTGGCTATGTAGGCATCACCCACTAATAGATGGGTCTTTTAGGTTAAATCAAAACTATGAGCCCACTAACCCATTTTTCGCATAGCCATTATGAATATGAAGAACTAAGGTTTTATTATTTAATAAGGAGTGATGGCCCATGATCTAGATTTGAGTACACTAAAATAAAGGTGACACAAAACCAAAAATATCCCAAGTGGTCACACCTAGATCTATTAGGTTTTTCATAATATACACATATGTCTAGGTTATACAAAATATTCAACACAACCATTAGAGGTCAATGTAAGTGTGTGAGGCCACACAGGTATAATTTCCATAATTACATGACTAATCTAGAATCTAGATCCATTTTATTTCTAACATGCTCCATATTATATATGAATGTGCATAATATTCCAGCTAAACACCATTATTTTCCATTTATTATAATATCAATCATTGGTTGTACTTATTATTTTTATCATATATTAGTATATAAATTCAAAATATTGTTTATCTAAGTTTGCAAATTAGTTGGCCTACTATAGAGATATTTTATCACATTGTGTCCTAGGCTATCTATACCCCTTTAACCCAAGATCCCTTAATCTACATTTTAGGGTTAAAAATTTGGTGAACCTAACCCATACAAATGTAAAATATTCTAGGGTGTTGTTTCCCAGGGTTTCATATTTTATTCATGATTTATCTCTTTCTTTATTTTTTAAAAAATAAACTAAAGTCTTCCTCCATGGCCAAATCTACTCAACCAAGGGATAACTTAAGAAGATAAGAAAGGTATATTTTTTAGGATATAGCTTATGATAACCAAATATATCAAATCATAATAGATGAAGACAAGGGGGCATATGTGATGCCTATTCAAGGTGTTCCTAGCTACCATCCCAAACCCACTATTGACCCATAATTTATATTTGAATTTTTTATACATGATATTAGTCACCAATAAGTCAAGTCATCTAATAATTTTCTTTGTGCACTTTATACCACAAAATTATATACATATCAGAAATATTCTCCTTCATATGATTTCTAAAAGTTTAAAAAAATACGTATGGAAATTATGGCTAATTTACAAATTACTCATAAAGGGAGTATTCCTTCAAGTAAATTGACTCAAATCCCTATAACTCCAACATTCCAAACCAATATACCCCTTGTCAAGGGTGATGATTCTCCTTTCCTTTCATTTGAAATTTGAAATTTTTCAAAAGGTTAATCAAAACATCATGGCATATTTTTGAAGTAACATTAAGGTACCACAAAGAAAGAAACATTAGAAGCCTAAAGTATCTCAACCAAAATATATTTCTAATGATTCATTCATACCAAAATTTCCTACCATACCAAAGGAGATACCTTTACTAAAACTTCTTCAAGTTCAAATTTGTATATCCTTATCAGTGATGGATGAAATAGATTCTTCAAATGTTCTAATATCTTAAAATTATATACCAAATATACTATAATTTAAAGATACAATACCATTACAAAAGTATCTTAAATTCAGTGATGTAGAACTTACACTTTTTATCCATGAGGATGATGGTATTAGTATGCCTAGATTCAAGAGAGGTGGTGGCTTAAAATCATTGATAACACCTATGCCAAGCACCACCATTCTCATATAGTATATTATTTCTATTATGAGAACAATTGGGTATCTTAAATAATAGGTCTTTTATAATTCAAATGCAAATAGATTTCCATAATACTAATGAGAATGTTACCTAATTCAACAACCAATCTCTTGCATAATGTATAATCTAATATCCTTATCTGTATGGTTTCAAATTTATAGATTTACCTATCTTCTATCATCATAAAGATCCATATTATCACATGATTAACCATGTACATTATTTTTTTCAACGGGAAAAAGTTCACAAATTATTACTAAAGGTATTACATATGACCATTTTTGAGGAAGCCATAATTATTTATATAGTTTACTAAAGTGTTGCTTAACTATTTTTTCACAATTGAAAGATGTTTTCTTCATGTATTTCAATATCCATAAGGTGACAAAAATTTCATTAGAA
Organism: Torreya grandis; assembly: GCA_037957365.1. Classification (NCBI taxonomy): domain Eukaryota; kingdom Viridiplantae; phylum Streptophyta; class Pinopsida; order Cupressales; family Taxaceae; genus Torreya; species Torreya grandis. The sequence continues at coordinate 964,463 of JARHVA010000327.1, forward strand.
CATGTGCATAATTTCAAACAACATGATGATAAATCTCTTTAAGATTATATCATTCGATTCAAAAGTGCATAATATGAGCTAGAATTTAGACCTTTAGATTTGGAGTTACAAATAATTTTTAGTAGAAATATTATTTCTCAATTAAAATCAAGATCATTATATAAATAATATGAGTCATTTATTGATTTATTTGTGGATGTGCATATATATGCTTCATTCATACTTAATCATCCAAAGGAGCTTAACATGTCCCTTTCTAAATAGTTTTTTTTATTCCTCACATGAAGGAAGGAGATGAATTACCAAATGAACATTATGAACAAAAGTGTGTCATTCATAACCTTTATATGGTCGCTTTACAAATTTTACTCAATAGAGGACAAATCCAAGGTCCATATCCTATGTAAACACCCCAAGTTGAATAAGCTAAAAGGAATCCACACCAAAAAGACTTATAATTAACATTATTCATGGGTGGTTTTTATTTTTGGCATAAAAATTTGATCTTACACAAATAAAAACTACCTCAATGAAAGACGTTTTCAATAGCTTGGCTTTGATCTAAAAGACTTACAAAGAAAAGGTAGTTGGAAAGATTCCTTGGGAAACATAACACTACCAATTTATTGCTGTCCTAAAGTGATTCAAACATGGGTTTGGGTTATTCCAAAAAAATATCCATATGTATTTGCATTGGGTACTCTTTGGTTATATCAAATGGAACCAAAATTGATGAAAATCAGCAAGGTATATTTTTTCTCATGAAGGCAAACTGATCAATATTCAAAATGAAAGCATTGGTTCTTATAATTCACATATAAAATGTGAGGATGAAAATTCAATGCAAATATTAAATTTATCTAACCATGACTCCAAAAATTTAAAGGATCCAAGTTAATTTTTCAAGGTGTCATATTTCAAAAATACCAAAAAAATCAACAAAACTTCAAAAATCCAAAACCATTTTCAGAATTTACACTTTATTAACCCCTTGGAATATATATTGTTGGTTCCATGTTTTTAGATATAATATAATTTATTTATATATACACATTTTCATGCATATTTTGAGTGTGATATAGGCCTATAGAGATACATGATCTTTGCATTTATGGATGTTGGGCCCTCCGTCTACTCATGTCACATGGACATTGGGGTCATTCACTTATTTGATCATAATAAACCTAGGTTATATCATTTTATGATCATTTTACATTGTCATATTTTATATTTTATACTTACACATGCTTAGATATTTCACATTGTAATTGATATGTTATGTACTTAATATTTTTTGCTAACACATATATCCAAAGACTAGTATGATATGTTTATGTTGGTTACTTATGTTTCACAATTTTCCTTTCTGAATTTATTTTAGTGTATTATTAATTGTTGAAAATTTTAATATGGTCCATTTTTTTTGGCCCCCATTCCTTTGTTTTACTATTTGACATTTGAATATGCCATGCTAGCTTTTGTGGACATTTGACTATGTCATGTCCCTTCGATTACGCAACAATTGAACATGCCCTATATTTTAAGTATCCTTAGACCATTACCCTTTGATTTAATTTGAAGTGATATTGTGTGTTATTGATTTATTTTTTATATTTTAATATTACTATCAATAATTTTCCATGATATACATCATGCATCTTAGGACTTGAGGTGATCATATTTTGCACACTTTCAATGATGTATCTACATATACATGTTTATCTTATATGTTAAATGATACATTTGTAGTTTACATGGTTATTTTTGTCACTTGGATTTTCACCCTTTGAGGATATGTCTTATCTTTCCTCATCTAAGTGGAAAAATTGAAACATCTTACTTGTTGTGGGTAATCAATTTGGTGAGATGAATCTCTAGAATTAAGGGCTAGTTCCCTGAATGTGTCTTGAAATTATCTCACCTATACTAACTAATTATTTTTGGGGAAAAGGGTTAGATTTTTCATGAAATGAAACATATTATATGTGTGATACACCAATATTTTTACCACAATACTATCATACTCTATCAAAAAGAGAAAAGGCAAACAACACTAGTCTAAGAGTCCTAGAATGCACTAACATCAATATTTCAATATGAAGGTGACATAAATTAAGAATATCCAAGGTAAGTAAAATAATATATCATCTAAGGATAATAAGGATTCATTTTACACTTGATAACAAATCCATACACTTTTAAAAACTTCATATGACCTACTAGGCATGGAATCACTTTCATCAAACATGGAAGGATTGAGAAAAAGCAAGGAAAGATGAATATCTCTTAACCATTCTCAATACATATCTTCACACACTTTAAGAAGTTGATATATGAACTAAAACTAGATTTAATTTATTTTATAATGCATGTACAATGTCAAAACCAGTAGGGATTTGTCAAATATCATGTGGTATTAGATTATAAAGGCCAAAATGGTAGCTCTTATATATCTTGAGAGAGAGAGGAGAAGAGAGAAGTCAAAAGGTCACAAGGACACTTGTTAAGATGAGAAAAGTAGTTACATAATAATGATAATAATATTTAAAATGAAAAATCCAAGGTCAAGAGGCATAAATGTCAATACAAGGCATGAAAATCATGAAAAGTGGCATGAAACTCCTTATGTTGGCTTAGAAAACTACCTTCATCATCCACACATGTTTTCACATCCCAAAAATAATTAGGGATAGGTCTAATGATGAGAATTAATGATTTCATACATGCCTCTCCATGCATTAGTTGTAGTCTTGGTCATTTGGAGTCATCTAGAAATGAGCCATCACTGCTTGTAATCTAAAAAACTCCTCTTCCACACACCTTGCACACTTGGATTCAAAAAAGCATTAGTGTTCCTTGAAAATTAATAAAATGGAGTGGATGACACTTTTAAATACCATATATGGCCTTATATTCATTAGGCACACCTTAAAATTAGCTCACTTGAAGTTTTCTACCCTTCTCACTGGCTTGGTCACTATGCTAGTTATGACTGGCTAAGATGAAGCAACTAGTTAAGATAATTAGGAGTTGTTTTAAGGCATTAAATCAACATTATGAGTTATCTTAAGTCTTAATATTCCCTTTCATGTGATTGGCATCTCTTGGAACGTCCTATAACCTACACAACACATGAAATAGTCAAAAATACCATGTTTTGTACTCCATCCATACAGTTCCATACAACTCAAAAGGATGGAAAGGAAATTAAAGAGTATTATGAAATTTTCAAACACTTTCATGGTCAAACTAGGTTATTATAATATATTTCCATCTCCATTTCCTCCATTGGGTTAATAACTAAGGTTTTCAAGGGTTTAAGCATGTTTTACCCTCCTAAGCATTATTCATAAAGGTTAGACATTGGAACTACCAAAAAATACCACTATCACAGAGTTAAAGACCTCCATCAACTTTTTAAAACTTCTTATATTCCCATTAATAGCCTCAAGGGATATGTGAGCACTTCAACTTGGCATATTGATCTTGTTCTTCCACTTTACATAGGTCTAAGTTGTCTTTGAGCCAAAATATGACTTTCTTGTGAATTACCTACATTAAAATATCTCATACATATATTTTATGACCATATACACATGATTAAATAGGTTTGAATTCCCATCTCATGATAAAATTTAATTTGACCTTTCATTTGAACTTTAGGCCTAAACCCTACCTAGTAGGCATGACTGCAACCTTAGTGTTTTAGACCTCCCAATTTAGTTCCCTTATTCTATGAGATGTTATTCATATTTTAATGGGTTTGTTTCAATTCCACACACCTCTTCGTAATTTTTACTCAGCTCCTAGTTCATCTCTTTCTCTCGATTCCTTAAGGTTGCAAGTTTTGCTCATAAAGGGATTACCCATTATCTAAGACAAAATAGAGGGAACTCCCCATATTTTCATAGGAATACTAAACATTTGAGGTGTTTTTCCTAGTTTAGAGACCTTATACACAAAATTTCAACCACTGATCATTCCATTTACCCTTCTAACTTCTAAAAACCCAAGATAGACTATGAATAGGGAGTATGTGTGCAGGGTTTGTTATCTAAACTATATCTTACTTGATATAATTATCCCCCTACTCTACATCAATTATAAAAAACATATATATACCACTAGGGTCATGATATATGTGTTTATATGTTTGTTTCACCATTTCAATTCTTCATATACCCCTCCATACACCCTACTAAGACAAGACTAAGTTCTATTTTTGACTGTATTTTCTTACTTTGGAGTTACACCTATAGGTATAAATTCATAATTATAAATATGACATGGTGTTAAAATACCTAATTTAAACCTTCCAAGACTATTTGGAAATTATTTGTATAAATTTACCTCTTCCTTATACATTTCCCATACTCACAGTCCCCCACTTGCTCATTGTCTATCCCAGTCAAACACAGTCAATTGTGTTGGGAGAAATAGGATCTTATAGGTGACTTTATCCTTTTTACCTATAGAACATGACCTATGATCCATTTGAGGTAATTTAGGATCAAATTTCACTAGAAATTTTTATATTTTCATGCTTAGTCTCACTTCATGAATGGTGTAGGAGTAAAAGTCTATTGTAGGTGAATAATTTTGGAAAAAAGAAACCTCTAGGTGAATAATAGATCTAAACACACATTATATTATATCCTTTTGATGATCATTGTAGCAAATCAATACATTAAATTGGAAATTTTGAGGATTCTAACAAAAAAACTCCATCAACCCTATACCCTCAAAACCTTGTAGATATTTTTTCCCATATGAAGTCTATAAGGTTGAGCCATCAAGATGCATTAGAATTCTTTGAAACCATGTTAAACAAATGTGGTGAAAGGATCAAGTTCTCTATTTTCACTTTTTGGGGATTTGATCCCAAAACTCAGTCATATAACCCTAGAAGGTGATTCAAATTTTAATTTATCAATTTAACACATCAAACATGCATTCTAAGGTCTCTTTAGCATATTGGGATCCAAATAAGATTTATAACTCATGTTTCAACACTTCATTATGACATCACAACCCTCTACTAGGCCACTTATAGGTGTTCATTTCATTATGTAGGTAGTATTTACAAGTATGTATAGTGTGTATTACTTAAACCTTAAATGTACTCTATATTAATCCCAATACCTCCAAATTTACTCACACTTGAAAAACATTATTCATCTCAAACACTCTTTATCAACATGATTGGTTTCTATGAGGGCACTTGTAGGTGACCATCCCAAGGGTAGATTGAATGAAAGTGTTATATATGACTATAACCTCCCTTTATAAAGTCTTTGGAGATTCCTACTTGTTTATTATTTCTCATAATACATGTTCAACATTTAGATACCCTCACTACACTTCCATGAATACACTAGATAGGTTCCACACACGTGATTCAACATGGTAGCAAGTGAAAAATGGGCAAAGAGTTGACTATGAGCATGACAAGACTAAAATATTGATCAAATCATGGTGTTATAAAACTAAAAATTAAGTTATGTGATCAATATGACATGGATACATGTAAAACACCATATATTATTCACATTAAATCCCCTATAAGGAGTTCAAACTTTTGCAAGTGGAAAACTTTGACGGAGACCTCACATGATGGCACCTTCCTGAAATATGAGACAACTTGTCCATAAAAACACCATGAAATATTAAAATAATAATAATAATCATTTAATTAGAGATCCAACATCCTCTATAGTCAACATCACCAACTAAATTATATGGACTTGTCTAAAATGGATCAAAACCTATAGGGTGTAGGAAATAATGAGAAAAAAACATAGTCATTTGTAAAGGATGGTTCATAAATAATGGTTGACCAATCCTTGTAATATTTTTATGGAAATTAATATCAATAATTTTACTACCACCTCCCAAACTCATTTGACTTAGAACCTCTTCTACTAATCATACCAAACATGAACCTATTGATCACTTTTGCATGTCTAGAAGGGTAAGAAAGGAGAAAAATAGTTTTGGACCTTTTTTATAAATTAAAAATAATGTAAATAAATAATATGAGTCTAATTAATATTAATATATATTCCATGGCCTTATCCCACATGTCACCTTCCCCCATGGGTCGTACAAGTGCCAAACTCTTCTTTTTCTCCAAGAAAATTGCTCTTTCTTTTGAAGCACTTACCACTTTTAGTTATAAACATTTACCTAAGAAATAATAGGACACTTGTCATGTTACATCACCCTTGGAACATTAAAATTTCCCAAAGAGGTCATACAAGTCATTAAATGCTCTATTTTGACCCCTAAAATGACTCAAAAGGACATATTGACTAATAAGACTTATAACCAATACTAATATAATATTAAATTATATCAATTAACATATAATACAGCATATTACATAATAATAAATTCCTTATAAACCTCTAAATATCAATTTTTTACCTATACAGGTTCCAATTTGACCTACATGGTCAAATTTGGTCAACAAATTGGTGACTCATAGGGGTAGTATGCCTGCTATACTAACTATTCTAGTAGCCGTATTATTCCATTGGGATATGGAATCACATGTACACTAATTTTGACACACACCTTTCCTTTTACAACACACAAAACACAAGGAAAAGCCAATAAGAAGCAACACAAAAGATAAGAAACTAAACTAAAACACACTTGTGCTTCATGAGCACTTATGAAACACACACACCAAACTAAATAAAATGACTCAAACACTAAATAACCTAATATTAAAACTCCCTCCTAGATAAAATGGTAATTTTTAAACCTTCCTTTTTTCATGACATGAAGGATTTAGTAGGGCAGGTAGCCTTTTAACCTTTAGCATTGATGCCTCCATCTTCTTCATGGTATTTGCCAACTTTATTGACATGATGTTTAATTAGAACCTAGTAAATCCACACAAGTTGACTATGAAAATAGACTCTTCATGCATCCAAATAGTCTCAACTTTCTCATTTATTTGGATTTTGATGTACAAATTTGAAAATATGATAGTCCTCTCAACCTTGCTCTCCTCCTTGGCATAATGTGTTTGATGTTTGGAAGTACCAAACTATCTTTCAACATGTTCCCACATCCATTAATGTGGTTATACCTTATATGGATATCTTTATTATCTTTTATGTACAAAAATATCTTCCTTGAGATATTCATCCATGTCTACAACTTCTTTTACACTAGCATCATCAAATGACTTCATGACAACAAGTTCTTGACCAACAAAATTAACTTTATCTTTATGTTTTATTGAACACTCAAAATCATGTCTATAAGAGTCATCAACAAACTTTTCATTATCTATGAAATATTTTAGAGAATAAAAAACTTTAACCAACTTATCAAATTCCTTGCATATGACATTGAAATTCTACTATAAATCTTATTCCTCATGAATTTGATAAGTTGGTTAAAGTTTTTCATTCTCTAATATTTCATATGACATTAAACTTATACTATAAATATTCTTCCTCATGAATGTCATCTTCAAAATCTATTTCCTCTACCTTGGTCTGATGAAACTCTCTTAGCACTACCACTTCTTTAGGAATTACTTGACCTTCATCCTTGATAGTACATTCCATTTCATACTTGAGGTGGTCAACCATAATTTCATGATTAGATATGGAGTCTTCTTCAAATACCTCACTCTTTAAGTTTTGGACACATTCCTCATGGATACACATTCCCTAAAAAATGGAGGTAGTAGCTCTTAGATTTCACTTTTGTTCACTAAGAGGAGTCCCTATGGTGATATATTCCTCTTATTCAATCATGAGATCTTATTTATTAGCCATGAATTGAGCTTGTTCCTCTTTACTTACTTGTCTCAAGATAGGCTCTTCCTCAATAAGGGGTGAATTTGAAGATTTATGAATAGGATCATGTGAAGGAGATAGAATATGAGGCATATTGGAAGTTTGATGAGTTTGAGATTGAGTGTGGGATTAAGGAGAAGGATTATGAGTATATTTGGGAAAATAAAATCACTAGTAAGATCATAAGGAAGTTAATTCTTAGACTGATTATAAGAACTATCATCTACATAAGCAAGAGTTGCATTTTTCTAATATTATCTTTGTGCATAATCCATGGAATCAGGTGATTTCATATGGAAAGACTCATAGGAGTAATCTTTAGGCTGATAGGAATTATGGTATGAATTATAGGGATCACATTGGGACTGATAGAGAGGTGTTTCTTGATAGGCTTATTGGTATCCTTCCTCATAGGGTTGTCCAAAAACATGGTGTCCATATGGAGAGGGAAATGAAGGGTTATAAGGCTACCACAAATCTTCATATTATTTTTTATCAACATCATATCCTTATTGAAAAGTAATTACCTTCTCTAATATGATCCTTATCAACCCTATAAATAGCCTTTTTATGAGTTGTATCAATATCATAATTAGGTTGGTAAGGATCATACCAAGGCTGATAATGAGTGCCATAAGATTGATAAAACTCACCAATTTATGTAAAACAATACTCAACACCAAAGTCAGCCATGTAACTTCATTAGGAATTAAGAACATAAGGAATGATCATCAATAACATTCAAAATGAATACCTAGACTACTTTACTAACTGATTTAATATTGAAGTCACCATTTATGTTTAGATAAAAGCCTCCAAAGGTTGATGTGTTGAAATACAACACAAGAAAACTTTCAACTTCTTGGACTAAGATTCCCATCGGGCATGCCAAAGAATATTTTCACTTTTATTTTCACCCTTTAAGGAGATGTCTCAGCTCTCCTCATCCAAGTGGAAAAATATAAACATCTCACTTGTTGTGAGTAATCAATTCAATGAGATGAATCTCTAGAATTAAGGGTTAGCTACCTAAATGTGTCTTGAATTGTTGTCACCTATACTAACTTATTATTTATGGGTAAAAGGGTTATATATTACATTAAATTAAACCTATTATAGGGGGTGATGTACCAATATGTTTACCACAAGACTATCATACTCTATCACAAAGATACAAGGCAAAAACACTGGTTTAAGGGTCCTAAAATGCACTAACATTAGTATTTAAATATGAAGGTGGCATACATGAAGACTATATAGGGTAAGTGGAAACATAGATAATTTGAGGATATTAAATCTTCCTTGTACACTTAAGACTAGATATATATACTTAAAACACTTCATAGGTTTATATTAACTCAAACTAGATTTAATTTATTACCTAAGGTAAGTACAATGTCAAAACCAATAGGGATTTTCCATACATGGGTGGTGTTAGATTAAAAATGCCAAAATGGTAGCTCTTATATAAATTAAGAGAGAGAGAGGCGTAGAGATAAGTCCAAATTCACAAGGACACCTGTCAATTTGATAAAAAGAGTTACATATGCATGAGAAAAAGATGAAAAATAAACCATGCAAGGTTAGGAATCACAAATTTAGTTATTTGAGGTAGTTAAGAGTTTTTCCAAGTCATGATATTAACATGGTGATTTATCTTAAGTCTTAATCTTCACTTCCATGTGATTATAATCTCTTAGAACCTCCTAGAACTTACAAAACACACAAAATAGTTAAAAATGCCATGTTTTTACTCCATTCATATTGTTATGTATAAATAAAAAAGATATAAAGGATAATTAAATAGTATTATACAATTTTCAAACACTTTCATGGTCAAAATAGGTCATTATAATAGCTTTCCATCTCCATTTCCTACATCACGTTAATAACCAGGGTTTGTAATGGTTTAATCCTATTTTACCCTCTTAAGTATTGTTCATAAATGTTAGATATTTGAAATACCAAAAAATCCCACTATATCATATTTAAATACCTCCATCAACTTCTCCAAACTTATTATATTCCCATGCACAACCTCAAGGGAGATGTGATCACTTTAACTTGGCCTATCGAGTTTGTTCTTCCACTTTGCATAGGTCTGAGTTATCTTTGAGCCAAAATATGAATTATTTGTGACTTCCATAAATTAAAATAGCTCATAAATATATTATATTACCATAAACACATGATTAAATAGGTTTAAATACCCATCTCATGCTAAAATTCAATGTGACCTTTCATTTGAACTTTAGGCCTAAACACTACCTAGTAAGCCTGACTGTAACCTTGGTGTTTTAGACCTCCCTGTTACTTCCCTCATTATATGATATGATATTAATATTTTAATAGGTGTATTTCAACTCCAAACACCTCTTATAAATGTTTACTTATCTCCCATTTCATTCCTTTCTCTCCATTCCTTAAGGTTATAGGTTTTGCTCATAAAGGGAGTGCCCTCTATCTGAGAGAAAATAGAGGGAAATCCCCCTATTTTCCTAGGTAGACCAAACATTTGAGGTGTTTATCATATTTTTTTAGACCTCACACAAAAAAATTCAACCATTTATCATGCCATTTACCTTTCCAACTCCTAAAAAACCCAAGACAGACTATGAGTAGGGAGTCTGTATGTAGGGTTTGTTATATGAACTTTACCTTTATTGATAGAGTTCTCTCCCTAATATACATCCACTATCCAAAGCCTATATAATATAATATGGTCATGATATAAGTTCTCATATTTTTTTTTCACCATTTCAATTCTTCATATACCCCTTCATACACCCTCTTAAGACAAGATTGAGTTCTATTTTTTACTATATTTTCTAGCTTTAGAGGTACACCTATAGGTAGAAATGCATAATTGGACATTGAAAATGGTGTTATAATACCTCATTTTAACCTTAAAAAACTATTTTTCAAATATTTGGATCAATTTTCCTCTTCCTTATACATTTCCCATACTCACACTCCCCCACTTGCTTACTGTCTATCCCAATCAAACATAATTAACTATGTTGGGGCAAATAGGATCTTATAGGTGACTTTATGATTTAATCCTATAGAACATGGAATATGATCCATGTTAGGTCATTTAGGAGAAAATTTAACTATTAGGGTTTATCTTTCCATGCTTAGACTCACTTCATGAATGGTGTAGGAGTAAAATTTTGTTGTAGGTGAATAATCTTGGAAAAAAAACTTGTAGGTGAATAATAGACCTAAAACACATTATATTATCTCCGTATGATGATCCTTTAGGTCATATATGCTTCCTTAAACTATTTATAACCATTCCCATATGGTTTCATGATCTATTTTTCAACCTTGGGTGTTAGGTCATTTCAAAGGTGAAATTTTGTAGATGTCATTGTAGGAAATGAGTGCATAAATTGGCAACTTTGAGGCTTCTAACAACCAAACTCCATCAACCCTCTACCTTCCAAACCTTGTATAACTTTTGTCATATATGAATGCTACAATTTTGGGTCATCAATATGTATTTTAATTATCTAAAACCATGTTATATAACCTTGGTAAAAGGCTCAAGTTCTTTGTTTTCACTTTTAAGGGATTTGATGCCAAAACTCAATCATCTGACCCTAAAAGGTGATTCACATTTTAATTTATCAATTTAACACATCAAACATATATTCTAAGGTCTCTTAATCATATTGGGATCCTGAGAAGAGTTCCAACTCATGTTTCAACTATTCATTATGACATCACAACCCTCTACTAGGCCACTTGTAGGTGTCCATTTCATTATGTAGGTAGTATTTACAAGTATGAATAGTGTGTATTGATTCAACCTTAAATGGACTATAGATTCATCCAAAAAACTCAAAATGTACTCCTCACACTTCAAAGACCTTAATCAGCTCAAACACTCTTTTTCAACATGATTGGTTTCTATGAGAGCCCCTGTAGGTGACCATCCCAAGGGTAGATTTTATGAAAGTGTTATATATGACTGTAAGAACCCTCTATAAACTCTTTGGATATTCCTACTTATTTATTCCTTCTCCTAAGACATGTTTAGCATTTGGATACCATCACTACACTTTCATGAGCACAATAGACAAGTTCCACACACATGAATCAACATGTTCTTCACACTCATACTAGTTCTTAGTTTTAGATATACAGTGGGGCATACTTTAGAAACATGTTATCCACACTTACACTAGTTTTAATTTTTATATTACAGTGGGGGCATGTTATAGAAACATGTCCTCCACACTTACACAGTATTTAAATTGGCCAATATTCACTATTATATGATTCATATACATAGTTTTGGCATAATTATATGCATTAGTACCATGTTATACCTTAGTTTCAACATGATACATATATAAGGTGCATATGCTATGTAAAATGGCACCTAAATTACAAAATCAAATTAGATTTAATATTTTATACACTTTTATAAGCTTTAGCTTAATAGTTTGAATTATTATGGACTATATTGAGCGAATTTAATACAATAGTTTTTCACTTTTTGGTATGATTGATGTGATTAAATCATCAATTTTTCTAAGTGTATATGTTTGAATTGATTACATCATCCAACCTCACAAGATTTTTAGTTTGAATTGACATGGTTCACTTACACTGACCATGTTATAAGTATGATTAGGTTGCACAATTGAGATAATCTTAACTATCAAGTGGAAACTCACCTTTTTATCTAAGGTTGGGGGAATGTCTCCTCCAATATTTATATACATATACATATTCACTTTCCAAATTTACATTTTTCATAATCTCATCTTTGATGGTTCATAATGATACATCTTTTCAAATCAAATTTCTAAAAGACAAGGTGGTTGCATTGATACACAGATGTACTCTTAAACCTTACTTTCTTTCAATTTCAATCATTTCAATTATTTTAATTTTAGATTATATACACTAATTATATAATTCAACATGTTTTTGGTTTTAGTTCAGTCACTAACAAATCACTTAAGTTGGACTCACACAAAGACAAGGTGTGTTATACACACCCAAGTATACATTTCTTTTCCTTTAAACTAAAAATTTCATTACTAGATTAAAAGGGGGAAATGTAGAAACTATTTATACAATATATAGTACATAAGTCTTATAAATTTGGAAAATACATATCATGGATATACCTTCAACTTCTAGACCTTTTTGTTATTGAAAAGATTTCATACACTATCTCTATATGCTAAATTACTTATCTCTTAGTCCAACCAATGTTATTATAATGACTTAGAGCTTATATAATACTCATAATGCTATAAACATGTTTATCTTATATCTTTGAAATTTTTGGACCTATACTTGATTTCTAGCTACCTAAACACTTGCATGCCAGTTAGATGCCTATGTCAATATAAGTGTCTTATATTGATATAAGTGTATAATGCCCTAAAGTCATCCAATTTTCAAATGAAATGTATATCGATGGTCAACCTAAGTGATTTACTATGAGATATTATCCAAAAATATTGGTATATATGCATGATCAATCCTCATTAATTCCTCACCTAACATAGACCTAGTAACTCACAAGGCAAAAAACTAAAATCATTAAAGCAAGTATTCAAGTGAAAAAAAATTCCTTATTTTTTCTTATTTCCATATCACTCATAGGGACAACACACCTACAGGTATGAACTCCTAAAGTATCATCCCATGATCCATATTTTCCAAGCTACAATTTAGGTCACTATATGTTCTTACTTATCATATATTACATCCTTATTCACACACAATCTCACACTAGGGGATAACTACATGAGTCTGAGGCCCTCTTTAGGTTAATGGATATGTAGGTAACACCCATTGAAATAGGGGTATTTGGGGTTATCTCAACACTATGATCCCATTAACCCATTTTTCCCATAGCCACTATGAATATGAATAACTAAGGTGTTTCTATTTGACAAGGAATGATAACCCATGATCCATATTTGAGAAGACTAGAGCAAAGGCGGCACAGAACCTAAAATATCATAGGTGGTCACATATAGATCCAACAAGTTTTTAGTACTAGACACCTACATCTAGGTTAGATAGAAGTGTCAATACAATCATCTAAGGTCTATGTAAGTGTCTAAGGATATAAAGGTATAATTTTTAGATTTAGATAATTGATCTAGAATCTAGATCTCATTTATTTCTAGCTTGTTCCATATTAGATCTGAATGTGCACAATAATCTAGTTAAATACCATTATTTTCTATTTACTAAAATATCAATCATTAGTTATACTTAATTATTTTATCATATCTCAATATATAAATTTAAAATATTATTTATCCAAGTTTGAAAATTAATTGGCCTTCTATAGAGATAGGTTATCACTCTTGTGCCCTGGGCTATCTCTTCCTATTATCCCTAGATCACTTAATCTAAATTTTAGGGTTAAACACATATTAGCCCTAAGTTAAAGTATAAATACACCTTCAAGGTCACAATTCAAATTTAAATCACATAAGTACACTAGGATTACACCAACATTCATCATTACACTAGTCTTTCACACACACCATTGTAACATGGGAGAATTACATGGAGTTTGATCCTTTTTGAGAGTATTGGTATGTATCCAGTGCTCAACATAGGGGGTGTTGAGGTCTATCATAATTTAAAATACTAACCCCTTTTTATGTTTTATCTATTTATTATTCATGTTCAATTAATCTATGGTTATAAGTGAATAAGAAGGTATAGATTAGCTTTCATAGTATATTTTACATCATGAAATGCATACACAGGAACAATCGATAATAACATATAGACCTAGATTTTCACAAAGAGATTAAACCCTACAAGATGTCTGCACCCTAAAGTCACTAGTGCACTACACCTCTTTCTAATTTAAATGGCCTTTTCTAGAGATCAATTGAAGCCATGTTCCCAGTTCACAATCAACCAACATAGTCACACACTCAGTTTTTCAATTTTTGTCCTAGTCCTACATTGTGAAATTTTTAGTTAAGTATTTTTTCTTTGTTATTTCCCATTTTAGCATCTTTACAAATATAGTAAGTTCTAAATTAATTTGTATCATTTATTGTATATTTGTAGTATTCTAATTTTACATAATAATTTTATCTCATCTAGGTAATTAATCTCTATTTATCCAAAATTTGATAAAACATATTAGTGAATTTTCCTATTGATTGTTGTAAAACCCTAACCATAGATGTTATTAGGGTTTTTATCCTTATTTTTACCATTTCTTATTGTTATCCTAGCATTTTTAGGTTTGACAAAAAAATTATTATCAGCAATATTTCAAGTTTTTATTTCATATTTCATGTAATTTAATAAAGTTGTTTCTACCTATATTAGATGTATCAATACACTAATTTATCCATAAGTTGAATATTTTCATATTTCATTTGATATTATTGTAATGGTAGAACCCGTTAATATATTCAATGACATAAATAAAATACAATTATAAGGATTTATTTCTAAGAGTCAATATATGCAATATATATTCACAATGGTTGTTAGAGAAGAAATTAAGAAGGCATTTGAAGGCCAATCCTATGAAACTTCCAATCCTATGGTTTCTTTACCTTTCTTGAAAATAATGGATATAAATTTTGTACCTCTATTTATTATGCGAGAACTCAAGTATTTTTACAAATTACTATTCCAATTATTACCCAATCATTGGGAACACTACCTTTGGTTAGAACATAGTATTCTTATCTTGATGTATAATAACTTATGCATGAGATTCAATCTCTGCAAACTAAGGTGTTACATTTGGAGTAAGGTGCTTTAAAATATTATAACATAATTAATTTTCCCACTTTATTGCAGAAACCATTGGCACACCACATAGAATTATATCCTCTACCTACATGTTTTTTGGCACCCAATTTTACACTATATGATGTAAAGGGTGACACTGAGTAACATTTGAGAGTATTCCATGCATCATGTTTATACTATGTGTTTTATGATAGGTTATTAACCAAGTCATTTCTGAGAAGTCTAAATAAATGTGATTTACAATGTTTTTATGAATTAACACATCAATTTGTGGATGCATTCAATCCATTTAATGATATTTTAAATCACATTTTTCAATTGATATTAGTGATAATATTTCATATGCTCAAATTTCCCAATTCAAACAAAAATCTAATGAGCCTATCATAAAATATTTCTTGAGGTACAAGCCAATGTTATCTAAATTTACAAGTCCTGTGGAAAATAAATAACTCCAATATATCATCAAACATAGCATTATTCCACCACTACATGAATCCATGATGTTCAATAAATTCTCATCATTCACATATACATGTCATATAGTTAAAGAGAGGGAAGTCAAATTATTGGCAATTAATAAGCTTAAGTATGTATCTAATGTAGATTCCAATACAAATAATCTTAGTAAGCCAACATACAATCTAAGGCCACATAATAATAATAATCATCCAAAGGTAATAGTGAATATAGTTTTAGATCCCACTTTGTGCATTGTATTATCATCTCCTCTAAGGAGACAATTTACCAATCTACTAAAAGCTCCATATAAGGTCCTCAAAACACTCTTGGAATTCAATATCATATCTCTCCCTCTCATTAAATTGGTTAGTAAAAGTATAATCTAAGGTATTTTACCAGAATACCTTTTTTGATTTTCATAAATCACTAAGGTACACTACTAAAAAATCCATCAATTTAAGGCACATGATTTAGGATTTGATAGATGTAAACATCATTAATGTGGGAATAGTTATAGATAGTTAAAAAGCATATCTAAGTGAAAGTAAATAAAAAATATTCAATGATCCTTTTCTTAGGCATATAACTATTGAGACAATAGATACATCAAGAATGAATTACACGTATAATACACACCCTCTAGTTTTATATCACTCTTATAGAGGTGTAACATCCATTGAATGACATCATTGATACCTACCATACTTTAGTTATATCTAGGCCACTTGTCACATTTTTAGAGCATGAAATATTATATGATAACTTAGATTTACACTCTTTGTTCATTTGATCTCACATCAGTCACTAACATATTCAAAGTGTCATGGTCAACAATAGTTCAAGTGTGAATATGTGTATAATTAGACTTCTCTATCATCTTGGATACACATATCAATATTTTATTCCCATGACCATGGTAATAAAAGGATTCAATGGTCACATAGAGATCCATTGGTGAGATTACCTTACCATTATAGGTTGGTATAGTACATGTAGCCTTCAAGTTTACAATAGCACCCAATGCATGGGTCTTCAATATATTATTGGGGTACCCTTGGATTCAATAGATTCATGTAGTTACTTCAAAAATTCATAGGTTTTTAAAGTATATATTTGCTTAAAAACTCATCACAATTTAGGGTATCCTATATGAATACCCATAAAATAGATAAATATGGTTTTTATACAAAAAAGTCTGGTTAATTCACCTAAAAGGTGTAACCTTCTCAGAAAATTTAAAATCAAGTATCTACCTTCTAATGAGGCCTATCTTTAAAAGGCCACTTTAGTAGATATTTTTCACAAATTATAGAAAGCCTCTCTACTCAATCATCTTTGAGATTGATCTTATAGGGAACTAAGTTTGTTTCACATAAGGCACCAAAATAGGATTTATACACTCTATGATGGCCCTCAAGCTTGACATTTCTAAAGCTTATGATAGAGTCTCATGGACTTTTCTATTCCAAGTGATCAAAAAATTTGGGTTTAATGATAAATTGTCTTGCTTATTATGGAATGCAGTCTCTTTTGCTAAATTCTCAGTGCTGGTTAATGGTGTTCCTAGAGGGTTTTTCTCATCCTTGAGAGGAATTCATCAGGGAGACCCTCTCTCCCTGTACCTATTCATCATTATGGTTGAGGCACTAGGAAGATACATACAAGCTGATATAGTCTCAAAAAATCTAGTAGACATCAAACCTGCCTCTTCCCTTCATCCTATGGTTATACAGTAGTTTGTAGATGATACCATCTTATTTGGCATCTCATCAGTGATTGAAGCTATAAAATGGAAGAATATATTAAATGATTATGCCAAAGACTCAGGGCAAAGCATAAATTTCTAGAAAAGCAATGTGTACTTCTTCAACACTTCCAATGATCTTAGACATATAATCATTGATATATTAGAATGTGTTGAAGCTGGCCTACCAGCTACCTACCTAGGTTTCCCACTCTCGGTCAAATAGGTATCTCTAGGTTTTTGGAATGGAATTGTGGAAAGAACATAGAGGAAACTTCTTGGGTGGAAGGGGAAACTACTCAGCAGTGCTGGTAAGCTGCAACTTCTTCGGGCATCATTGCAAGGTATTCTTACTTCATGTCTCTTTCTAAAATTCTTAAGTATTTTGCTAAAAATCTAGAATAGATCCAAAGGAAATTTTTATGGATGGGAGTGGAAGACAAATAGAGAATGTCTTTAGTCAGATGGGAAAAAGTGTGTCTCCCAAAATCTCATGGTGGACTTAATATAAGATCCATCAAGAACATGAATAAAACCCCTCTCTCAAAAGTTAGTTGGAACCTGATCCATAACAATAGTGAGTGGGGGGAAATAATGTCTACCAAATACATGTATAGCATTGATGATTCCAACTTTCTTCAATAAGCGAGATTACCCAAGGGGTCTGTGATATGGAATAAAATGCTAAAAAGTAGAAGCCTTCTCAAACAAGGAATTAGGTGGAAGCTTGGAAATGGCTAGCAGATTAAATTATGGGAGGATACCTAGTTAAGAGACAAGGCTCTCATTTCTCAAGGAAACTATGGAGAAATTGGTGACTTGACCACCCAGTTCTTTAAAGATAGGGTTAGTGATTATATGGAAAACAAAAATGGGATAAGGAGCTAGAAAAACCTTTTGGATTGTTGTGGGCATAGGCCTGAGCTTCTCCTAAGAATCTAAGAGATCTAGTAATGTGTTCAGGAGATCAGAATCCCACTCTTCCCTTGGGAAGATGAATAATATTGGTGGCCGGATAAGAATGGATCGTTCTCTATCAAATCTGCCTACCATCTGCTTACTCCTAAAGCTCAGAATAAGGAGGTATGGAAAAAGGTTTGAAATCATAAAATTATTCCAAAGATTAACTTATTTTGGTGGGCTGTTGCCCATAAAAAAATCCTTACTCAGGACAACCTTCAAAAGAGAGGGTTTACTTTGGTAAACAGATGTTTTCTGTGTGGTTCAAAAGAGGAAATAGTTTCACACCTATTTATCCACTATGAGTTTTCCAAGGATTTATGGGGCACAATTCTTAACAACTTTGGTATTGAATGGGTTTTCAATTCTAACCTTAGAGAAGTAATTATCAGTTAGAACTCAACCTTCACACATCCCTAGATTAAGGAATTATGGAAGCAAGCTCTGTCATGTTTAAGTTGGACCTTATGGAAAGAGCGCAATCATAGAATTTTTAGGGACACTGCTAGAAATGCTTCTCAGGTGTTTAACTCCTTTGCTAGGACGATCTTGGAAAGTTTTACAACAGTCGATATTAGTGTTGTGGAGAGACCCCTATCTCAATTTGAAAGACAACTTGATGACAAATGGAAGGTTTTAAACCTTATCCCTAGGCATGATAATTCCAAAATTCTACAAAGACTTCATACCAAATGGATACCACCTAAACCCAATTGGATGAAAATAAACTTTGATGGGGCATCCAAGTTAAGTGGTAAAGCTAGTGGAGGAATTATAAGGAATGAAAAAGGATGGATGTCTGATGTCTATGCTGGTGGAATTGGTTGCCAGAGTAATAACTACACTGAATATATGGCTTTATTATGGGGATTAAAGTTAGCTATATACCTAGGAATAAGAAATTTGAATATTCAAGGAGATTCTAAGATAGTCATAGATGCCATTAATAAAGTGTCTAACATTGGAATCTAGCTAAAAAACATCATTACTAATATCTAGATTCTTTTACAAAAGTTTTTTGAAGTTGAGATTACTCATACCTATAAAGAAGGCAATAGGGTTGCTGATGCCTGTGCCAACCTTGGTCAGCAATTCTCAAGATGGAGGGTATGGTGAAAAGATGCTCATATTCCCCTAAACATTAGAGAGATCATTAAGAAGGAGATGATAAATCAAGAATGATGCACATTGATGAAAAAGATAGCTTTAGAAGGTGGTCTACGTGGAGAAGGCCATCAAGGATCTTAGAAAATGATAACCTTAGTACTTCCTTGATTATCATTATTAATTCCTTCTATCATGAGGGGGAGGTGCGAGAGTCACATCATGAAAACCAAGGGGAAGTTATTTTCAAGCATGGGAGTAGACATCACCATGGTAGGGCATTTCATAAAATGAGCCTTCACATCTACATTCAACACAAATGGAAACGAGGGCTTGCTACTTGTTCGAAGCTCAAGGTAGAAATTAGGAATTTCATCAGTTGGGTCTACAATCACAGAATGGGGGGAGACCGTATTCGGATTGAACCTATCTCCTGCTATGAATTTAAATATAACCTGTTAGTCTAGCATTATTATAAAGGAGGTATCAGCCTATATTTGGAAAGGTTGAATGGTTATGATGAAAATTTGTCTGAGTAGTTTACAAGATCCTAGTTGAATAGGTGGGCCACTATGGGCGGTACTAGCTTTGAAATCTTTGAAAAGGTGATTTCTATGGCCATGAGAATGACCATGCAGGGTTTAAAGCTCCAAAGGGAAACCAAATTCATGGATTTGGTTAGTCATAAACTATTTTTGGGTGAAGGAGAGGAACTCGTCCCGTATCAAGGAGGGTTCAAACGTACCAAACTTCTAGAGCCATGGGATAGTGTCTGCCACATTCTCATGAAATACTTCACTCTCGAGGGGTGTTATACCAGGTTCTATGACTACCACCTTCCTTTGTTAAATCATTTTAGATGTAATGCTATTTTTAGCTTTCCTTTCTACCTGTTTTCTTCATTGGAACACTCTATCCTGAGGGTGAGAGCCAAAATGGCCAAAAAGGCAGACATAAAACCTATTCCCCTACACCAGGGGCTTATTTTTTGTCTCTACAATTTTCACCATGCCCTTGAGCCAAACAAGAATATCAGAGATGTTAATGAAGACATTCTCTCAAACCTGATGTTTGGTGATGCAATTGAAGAATCATGGGTTTCCCCTGTTCCTACCAAAACTAATGATGCCCCTTTCTCCACCCCCATTAAGACTCTTGTTAATACCCCCAACTCCCTTGCAAGTAAAAAGGGAAAGAAGAGGAAGGTTGATGGAGAAAAATAAAATTTTGAAGAGAATACAGAAGGGACCCATAAGAATCTAGGCAGGGCCACGGGGGGCCAAGGTGGCAAACCTCACAAGCCTTCCAAAATAAGAAAGGAAGGTTTCCGTTCTGGAGTGCACAGGTCAGGGAGGATCACTGGCAAACTAGCCTCAAAGGCCAGGTTGATTGATTATTCAAAAAGTGCTTTCGACGAAGCAACATAGGATGAAGAGTCTGATGAGCTAGAAATCCATGAAATTTTGGAGGACACGAGATGGAAATAGGCTTCTCAAGTTTTTGAGGTCACTGAAGAGCATGGTGTTGACTCTATGGGAACTAATGACAATAAGGGGAGGATGCATGTCAAGGAAGCTGGTGAGGATACAGACAATGAGAATGATTGGAAAACTAAAATTGGGGCCTTGAAGGACTAAATTCAAAAGCTAGAAAAGGTCTTCGCTAAAGGCCTTCGAAATACAATTCTGCTGAATATGTCTATGTTGGAAGTGGTGGGTAATCCTGGGAATGCTGACAATGCAGAGAATGAGAAACTTAAATATCTTGTTACTTCTATAGTTATGTATTTTTGACCTTTTTGACTCTAGTCTTTCTATTGTTCTGGTTTTGCTCCTGACTGTGTTTCTTGGTTGTGCCATTGTTACTATGCTGGCAGCTTTTGTTTGCCTACCTTCTTGTCTTTTTTGACTGTATAGGGTTTGGCCCCTAGTTTTCCACCTTAATAAAAAATAACATGCATAATATGCTATAGATCATCATTTTTATATTATATCTTATAATACAGATGGAAATCATTATTCAAATTCTAAATTCAACCCAGTTCAATCATAATAGCATGGCACTTTCCATTCATGAAAGGTAACCACTCCTATGCTCAATACAAGACCTATTTATTATGAGTCCCTCATGGGATTCATCGGTTAGTATATGTATCTCTATTCTCAATTCATATATGTAAAATATATATTCTAAAAAATAAAAATTAGAACTTATGCATGATTTATATAGTTATTTACATTGGTTATATTATGCTCATTATATTATTATTATTATCATTTAAAAAATGCTTCATAATGTGTACATGAGTGAATGCATAACATACAAGTTTCCATTTAAAATCATAGTTATAGGTCATTCAACTATCACAAACCTATTATATCTTCACTAGATAAAAGTTTTATGCCAAAAAAGTAACACACAATGATATTGTTTTATTTTGTCAATCTCATCCCAGTGAACCAAAGCTATTAATTTTCGACTTCAAATAAGTCACAAACCTTCTATTAATGCAAGAGATTTCACCCTTGGCAAGAGGCTGAGCTCCTACCTTCTCCTCGCAACTATGGAAACTCCCCTCTCACCTGTGGGACTGGCAAAGCTAGAGGGGAGAGTCTCTAGATAAGGGCTAGCTCCCTTTGATGCATCATGTTTGTTCTAGCAAGTGCAAATATAGATATATATAGATATATAAATTGGGGGGGATGAAAAGGGAGAAAGATTGCAAGAATACAAACTACTCTAAGGAGGTGATACACCAAAATGAAATGACCTTCTCACATCCACACTTAAAACTAGACAAATGCATACATACACTTTAGTCTTGGCAAAAGGACTAGGCTGCAAAGAAAATGGCAAGGAGGCGCTCATGAAAACACATAAAATAGAGATTTCACCAAGGTACTATGGAATTCACGATGTAAGTAATCTCCTCTATTCTAAACTTCTCAAAATATTGATCTCCTCCTGTCAGCTACAGAGATGGCACCTTGTAGACAATAGGTATGTTGGTGTTGGGCCTGTGAAAGCATCAAGAAACAATGACTGAACATAAACAACACTCAAGACATACATAGAAAAATCTATCCAAGATGGAGGTAAAACTACGTTTATTGATTCAGGTGGAAATTTTGCCAAGGCTATGCCTTACAAATGTGGAAGATATCTCTTAAAATGACAAATCCTAAATATATATGAGAAGAAAAGAGGCCCATTTGGTGCTCCTTATTTTATAAGTGGCCTATTTGTGTCCCCTCATGGGAAGAGGAAAACACTGTTGCTGATGTCATCTTTCTAGAAGAGGCTTGCTAGAACCATGATGTATAATCACTAAATTTGACTTTGGCATTCGAGCATTAATGTGGAAACACAGGCTATACCTTTTTTTTGCCAACAAATTGAGATTTGTCCCTTTTTAAATGCACAAGCCACTTTTTTCACTATTTGTGCCATTTGGGGATTATCATGCAATAAATCACCTTCCCCTTGCCACTTGGAATGCTTTGTCCCTTTCTGCACCTTGTCATTCTCCTGCTTTGTCACCTGGGATTTGTCCTTTTCCTATTTTGTCTCTTCTAGCTCCTTTAGCCCTTGGGGGTGAATTCTTAGCAGGTCCCTACATTCTAGCCCCTTGGTTAGCTCTCTCTTGTTTGAAAATCAATGGCTATTTCACTTTGTTAACTTTGATGTCCTCCAAGACGTCACCCCATCACAACATCATTAGGTCTTCATGTCCTCTCTACAACTTTGCTTAGTCTTGACACCCCTCCAACTTTGCTTAGTGCCCCTTTGTATTTGGGTTGGAAGTCCCCCATAAGGGCACCTGCCCTTTGGGGTCCTTCAGTGGGTCCTTCAATGCTTTGAATGATCTCTTGGGTCCCCGCGTGCTTTGTGTATTTTTTGCAGACTTTTGTCTGCAGACATTTTCCTGCAGACAAAAAGTCCACAGAAATTCCTTGGGTCTGTCTCTGAGTTTACTTTGAGCTGTGCCCGAATTCCTTTAGAATTTTTGTCTGAAGGAATTCCTTCAAGCAAAAATGTTGAAAGAATTCAAGACTTAGTCAAATTTGAACAAAATTTGAATTTGAACTTACCTAGATTTGAACTTTATGTGTTGAAGCGCCTGCCCTACATAAGGGCATTAAACTTGGAGACTCCCCTTCAGCCAAGGGCATACCCTTGAACCAAGCTATTGAACCAAAAATGGTTTAACAGTTCAAGGGTTCAACCATTGTGCGCTGATGAACTATTGAACCAAGGCCGATGAACTTTTGCTTTGAACCAAGCCCGATGAACCAAGCCCATTGAACCAAACCCATTGAACCAAAAAGGATCAATGGTTCAATGGTTCAACCATTGATGGATCGAGATGTTGAACTTGAAGATGGGCCTCTTGAACCAAAGGTTTATGAACCACTCAAAAAACCATGGCATGAAATTGTGCAACCTAGAAATGACTAGTTTTTGAAAAGCAAGGGAAGAAGGTGAATGATTTTGGCCTGTGGGCAAAAATTGGTCAATAGATTGGTGACTCACAGGGGAAGCATGCCTGCTATGCTTAGAAGCCTAGTTGACTTGAAAATCCATTAGGCACAGAGTCAAATGTAGCTATGAAATAATTAGCAATAGCCCCAAAAGATTTGAGAATCAATCATGAAGCTTTTACCCCACACACAAATGGAAACACACAAGGCTAAAAAACACTACCTATGCAAACTTCACTTAGGGAAAATAGGAAAAGAAACTGAAAACAACCTACTATATACAGCTAACCAAGAATGTTCACCTCCCTCCTAGATCAAAGGAAAACTTCTTAAGTCCCCTTCTTGGCAAGAAGACTTATGGTGCCAGGAAAGTAGCTAAATGAAAAAGAGAGTTGGTGACCTACTCCTTTTGCCTACCACCTGAGTTGGCTTGTATCTGAGTGGGTCAAAATCAAACATGCTTTTGACATATATGTAATTTGCTTGTCCTTGGAAGCCTGTTGAATGCTGATCCTTCATATTGGTGCTCCACACCAAGAAATCAATAGCTGCTAACTCATCACCAAAAGCCCTTTGATCTACACATTCCTTCTGTAATGTATCATGGTCTGATTTGTTTCCTTCTGCCTCATTGAAGACTTTGTTAGACTCATCCTCTACTTCATTTTGGCCTTCTTGAAGAAGGGTGACTATGGTGATGTTTGAAATAGACTCACAAAATGATTACTCATCCCACAAAACATCACCTCTCTATTTAAAGCTCTCTTCTTCAAGGCATTCCTCCAAGAAGATAGACCTCTCCTTTTCCTCCTCAAAGATCAGGAACTCTATATGTTCAAAGGTATCCTCATGATCCTCCTCCAACTCAGGCTCCTCAGTGTAGTTGACCTCATCATCAAAATAGCAAGGAAGTTCATCAAACAGAGGGGAAGAGAGCTCACCATGCTTTTGTTCCTCCTCATATTACTGGAACATCTGCATATATGTAAGACCTGCATCTTCTCCATTACTAATAAGGTCTTCAAAAGGAGCATCAATGATGATTCCACCTTCGTTGTCACTCATGACAACCTCTTGTAGAACTACAGCTTCAATTCTCTACTCCTCACTCACCTCCTGCATAACAAGTTCTTCCTTGAGAAGAGGTGAAGTGGAGAAAACATGTGGAAGAGGAGGTAGTCCTTGAGCTAGAATCAAATGATTCTCCTCTTTCCACTTGGTCATCATTTCATCAATATTAGGTATGGCCTAATAACTCTCTTGGAAATGTGTAGGTGGGGTGTGTTCAGACATAGAATGTGCTATTTGGTCTGAGCCATCCATCACACATTGGCTAAGGAATTTCTCCTTGGATTCCAACTCCACAATTCTCCTAGCCAAATCTTCTTGGAAAAGCTTTTCCTGAAGGTCACCAACATTATCATGAGTAGAATTAGCCTCAGATTCTTCAAGGTTTTGAAAAAAACCTTTCTCTTCCTCCACCCTGCCCCATGATTCTACTATTTTCCCCCAATTCAAGATCTCAAAATTGGGATTTTACTCCTGTGAACAGGCAACAACTTTATTTTCTCCAAGGTCCTGGGGATCCTCTACAAGGTCTGAAGGTTCTAACTCTCTTTCAAGAAGCAACTTCATCCTAGCCTCTAAATCTTCAATTTGTTTGGCTAGGTTGTCCCGAAAGAGTCTTTCTTAGAGGTCACCCACATGATCCTCTTCAAAGCTCTAAGCTAATCCCTGGCATTCCTTCCTCCAACTCAGAATCTACACATCACATTGAAAAACTTGGGGAGGCTGAGGAATGTAAGGAAGAGACTATTGATGCACTAGAGGAGTCTCTAGAAGAGGGATGTGTTGGCTGGTGGTACTATTCTCAATAGAAGATTCATAATATAAGGAATTTAGAAGGTTCATCTCCATAGGAGGTTGTTCTGATGTCTTCTGGTGTTGGAAAGCCAGGCACACAGGATTGTGGGCAGATGTATTTGATGAGCTGGAATGAGCAAGTGATATTTGATAGAAAAGATTTGGTGCAAAAGAGGGGGGTTTTTGAAAATAAGAGGGGGTGCACAAGGCTGACTACCTTGAATAGATGGGTTTCTCCATTTTTCTACCTCCTCTTTCATGGGTTACAAGGGTTGAGCTTGCCTAAACAAATGGTCCTCTTTATACATCAGCTCATGCTAATATCTATACTGCTCTTCCAGCCTGTTAATCTCCAATTCTAGCGCCATCTCCTTTATAGTTGTAGGGCAACTAGGAGAGCTGCTTGAGGCGATTCTTTGAAAATTTTGAGTCTAATCGAAATCATATGAAGAAAAACTAGACCCATGATTTTGAGCAAAGGAAATATACATACAATAAATGATTTATGATGGCACCAAGCTACTTAACCAGTAGATTTAACTCAGAGTTGCTAGATGCTGAAAACTTTGATTTGCTATAACAAGAACAACATCAATCCTAAGACCTTACTACGTTATAAAACTGTGGTCCCACTAGGCATGCCAAAACTATTGATGCAAGAGATTGCACCCTTGGTAGGAGGCTGAGCTCCTGCCTTCTCCTCGTAATTATGGAAACTCCCCTCTCTCCTGTGGGACTAGTGAAGCTAGAGGGGAGAGTCTTTAGATAAGGGCTAGCTCCCTTTGATGCATCATGTTTGTTCTAGCAAGTACAAATACAGATACATATAGATATATAAACTGGGGGGGATGAAAAGGGAGAAAGATTACAGGAATACAAACTACTCTAAGGAGGTGATACACCAAAATGAAATGACCTTCTCACGTCCACACTTAAAACTAGAAAAATGCATACATACACTTCAGTCTTGGCAGAAGGACCAGGTTGCAAAGAAAATGGCAAGGAGGCTCTCATGAAAACACAAAAAATAGAGATTTCACCAAGGTGTTGTGGAATGCATGTTGTAAGTAATCTCCTCTATTTTGAAATTCTCAAAATACTGCTCTCTTCCTATCAACTATAGAGATGGCACATTATCGACAATAGGTATGTTGGTGTTGGGCCTGTGAAAGCATCAAGTAATAATGACTGAACACAAACAACACTCAAGACATACATAGAAAAATCTATCCAAGACGGAGGTAAAACTATGTTTATTGATTCAAGTGGAAATTTTGCTAGGGTTGTGCCTTACAAATGTGGAAGATATCTCTTAAAATGACAAGTCCTAAATATATATGAGAAGAAAAGAGGCCCATTTAGAGATCCTTGTTTTACAAGTGGCCTATTTGCATCCCCTCATGGGAAGAGGAAAACATGGTTGCCAATGTCATCTTTCTAGAAGAGGCCTGCTAGAACTATGTTGTATAATCACCAAATTTGACTTTGGCATTCAAGAATTAATGTGGAAACACAGGTTGTTCCTTTTTTCTACCAACAGATTGAGATTTGTCCCTTTTTAAATGCATGGGCCACTTTGTTCATTGTTTGCACCATTTGGGGATTATCAGGCAATAAATCACCTTCCCCTTGCCACTTGGACTGCTTTGTCCCTTTCTTCACCTTGTCATTCTCCTACTTTGTCACCTGGGATTTGTCCTTTTCCTATTTTGTCTCTTCTGGCTCCTTCGGCCCTCAGGGGAAAATTCTTAGTGGGTCACTACATTCTAGCCCCTTGGTTAGCTCTCTCTTGTTTGAAAAGGAATGGCTATTTCACTTTGTTAACTTTAAGTCCTCTGGGACATCATCATCCCATCACAACATCATCAGGTCTTCATGGCCTCTCTACGGCTTTGCTTAGTCTTGACACCCCTCTGACTTTGCTTAGTGCCCCTTTGTATTTGGGCTGAAAGTCCCCTGTAAGGGCACTTGCCCTTTGGGGTCCTTCATTAGGTCCTTTGATGCTTTAGATGATCTCCTGGGTCCCTGTGGGCTTTGTGTATTTTCTACAAACTTTTTTCCACAAACATTTTCTCGCAGACATGAAGTCCACAGAAATTCCCCAGGTCTATCTCTGAGTTTGCTTTCAGCTGCACCCAAATTCCTTCAAACTTTTTGTCTGAAGGAATTCCTTCAGGCAAAAAGTCTGAAGGAATTTGAGATTTAGTCAAATTTGAACAAATTTGAATTTGAACATACCTAGATTTGAACTTTATGTGTTGAAGCACCTGCCCTACACAAGGGCATTAAACTTGGAGACTCCCCTTCAGCCAAGGGCATACCCTTGAACCAAGCCATTGAACCAAAAATGGTTCAATGGTTCAAGGGTTCAACCATTGTGCATCGATGAACTATTAAACCAAGGCCGATGAACTTTTGCTTTGAGCCAAGCCCGATGAACCAAGCCCGTTGAACCAAAAAGGTTTAACAGTTCAATGGTTAAACCATTAATGGATCGAGATGTTGAACTTGAAGATGGGCTTCTCAAACTAAAGGTCTCTGAACCACTCGAAAAACCATGGCATGAACTTGTGCAACCTGGAAATGACCAGTTTTGGAAAAGCAAGGAAAGAAGGTGAACGATTTTGGCCTGTGGGCAAAAATTGGTCAACACCTTCTATAGCTTATTTATTCTTCATCAAGTCCATTGGGGGCATCCTTTTACACAATTTATATCATTCTTTAGCTATCCCTTAATTATTTGAATTGCATAAAATATATTGTTATTGTTCACTTACATTCACATTGTTATCTTATTGGATACTTAATCTATTGAATATACTAATGTTAAAAATTACCTTTGTTCATATATGATTTTCATGTTTACTTTCCCACTTCATGTCTTATGTGTATTCTCTATTTTATATTTTGGGCATTTGACTAGGTTTTTTTGTGTGGATCTAAGTCTTATTAGATGTTTCTATGTATATGAGTGACATTTGAATATTTATCTTTTTTGGGCCCTTTGGACTCTTATTGTGTGTTTTGTGTGCTCTCTTTGTATGTGTGTGTTAGGGCATGACACTTGTGTTCTTATTTTGTAATGTTTTGATGGACATCCTACATCTTCTCCATTCTTGATGTTATGATCAAAATCACACATCCATACCTGAGTAGTTCTATTCATCCTTTAATACTCAATTTTAATCAATTTACCACTACATTCTTCATTGTTAACATCTATCTAGACATAAAATTATATATGATTAGATTTTTACATGCATCTTACATTAAAAAATTTTACTTATTTCAAATATAATGATGTCATGCTCCTCTATGTTATCATTACTACTCAGATCTACATCTTTTCATAACATCTCTTGTATAACATTATATTTTGAGTTACATTATTGTTTAGGATCCATAGCTCACATCAAAAGAGGGGGGTAGGCTTTACATAGTTTGTAAAAAATAGCATAGGATAGGAATATATAAAATAGTATTTTTTTTACCTAAAAAGAAAAAAAATATATAAATTCTTAGAATCATAGTCAATACATGATAGTTTGTAACATGTACCAAGTCACAATTTTCACAAAAATATTTAGGTTTGTCTCATATTTACTCAATTTAGGGGCATCATGTATGGCATGTGTTCCAAGGTATAATATAGGTTTTTTATCATATAATCATATGAAATTACTTAGTCCCAAAATATATATACACCCATACATTATATTGGGGGAATGTGCACGACACATCACCACCTCCTTGCTTAGTTTTGCACTAGTTTCAAAGATGGAAATGTAATCCATGTCATTATTCATGCTATATACACAAGACTTAGATAATATTATATTTTCACTATAAATGAAACTAATTTTATCTATAGTGTATGGTTCACATTTTTACACCAAAACAATTCATTAAAATTCATATAGGGATTCCAATCTACTCTACTACTTTGGGTATGTAATGATGGAGTCAAGAAAACCTTTAGTTATTAATAAAACTCACCTATCAATGGATATTTAGGCACACACATTCTGATCCAATCTATTTAACCAAAGAATAAATATTCAAGGGGCCTACCTTATCCAATCACCAACATTTTGCACTAGAAAACACAATGGTTCACATACCCAATTAGGTGTATTCATTTTTTATTAATATATTGATAAGTTTCTTGTCTTTACTTATTAATTTTATCTTAATTAAGGATTTATTTTATACATGTTTAATTATAGGTTCTATGTGAAGCACATTTCAATATTGTGGCCTACATTCAAGATTATTCTTTATAAGTAACCTCAAGTACATAGTTTTTCTTTTACTCTAGTAAATTTGATTTCATTGCATTATTAGAATAAATTGGGGGTAAATGTAGACACATAATAAAAAATTTAATCTAAAAATGTGTACTTGTGACCACTCCTTATATGCACTTATCTCATGCCTCATTCCATGGTCTTTTGACTACCATTCCTTCACTTTCTATGTTAGATGACCCATTCCTAAAGGTAATTAATGATCTAAAAATGTGCCTATTCCTTATTTATAATATCTCAAGCTTATCCCATGACTAATCCATACTTATAAATTATATTTATTTTCTCCTTAGTTAAGGCTATACCATTTTGACTATCTTATTTCATGGTCTCATCTAGTTATATTGATTTCATCTTTATGCCAAATAATGACTAGTTGCTCAAATTCAAAATCATGTATCTATGTATCCCACATCTTTATAAATCACTATCTAATTGAATTCATAATTGATCACTATAAATCCACAATTTTAATACATTTTTCACTGAAGAGGATCATACATTGAAAATCACTAGAATTCTAATTGCACATTGAGATAAAACTCCCTATTTCTCCTAATTTTGAATACATACAACCCTAGTAGCCCTAAACTAAATCTTAAATACACCTACAAGGTCACAATTCATGGTTGAAGCACATAAACACAACAAGATTATAATATAATTTAGCATTACACTATTATTCTACACACACAACCATAGCATAGGTGTTACACCCTTAACTTATAGTACATCTAGGGAAATATGTGGCTAACTTCTGGATTACATACCTTTTTATTATCTTATTACATTTCTCAATGTCTTAGTATAGTTAACCTATGGAATAACCATGGCTAAGTAGAGTATATATAGGAAGTATTGGTTAGCATTTTATCATCATATTATCAATTTTTTTCTTATACATTATTGTGGAGGTTACTCCCTCAAAGTTTCCCAATCATAATATTTAAGTGTTCTACTCTTTCACCAATCATTGTTGTGGATCTACTTATTATGTTCTTAATTTTTTGATATATTATTCTATTTTTGTGAATCATCTAAGTAATTTTATTACAAGTGGTATTAGATTTATGATTTGGGAAAGTTATTTTAGCATGGTTTTTTTAGATCTATCATCATGAGCACTAGAAGGTAAAAAAAACATAACTTGTGATCCAAGAAGAATTGAATTTTTTCATTACTAAAGTTTTTTTCATGTATTTATTTTACAATAAAGGGAAAAAAATTTAAAAAAATTATAGAAATTTTTTAACCTTGTGTAGATTAGAAATCTTTGGATTCATCTTTATGAGATGATTATAATGGTGTATTCCATTGGTACACATTTTTAGGCTTAAAATTTTCACCTTTATGCACATTAGCAATTATTGGATTTACATCAGTAAGGTGATCATAATGGTCTCATCTACCAGTACAATTTTTGGGGGGCTAAGACCCTCATAAGGTTTGTGTATGGATATTCTTAACACTCATGGACATAAGAAAGGGAAAGAAACTCCTAAAACTCCTCACAAGGATGACATGGTATCTATAAATTTTCATCCATGTATTTCAAAGGTGGTTCAACAAATTAAGTTGGATTTGCATGGCATGGTGTAGAAATTTGATCTTAATGTAGTTAAAGGGGACATCATAGGGCTAAGAGGAGACCTAGATTGATTATGAGATCAATTAAAACAAATAACTAGGTAATTGGTCAACTTTGTATCTTGTCCATTACAAAATAATCCTCTACCACTCTAGTTTGTTTCTCCTACTATAGAAAATCATAACGTAAATTTTGGTTTAAAGCTAATTTTACCAAAAGTGGACCTGCAAAAGTTTGATAGTAATAATCTACTCACATGGATCACTCAATTTTGAAATCGATTTGATCTACATTAAACTCCATGCTTGTAAAAGGTGGTCATTTCCTCTTTATATCTAGAACTTAAGTAGTTCATTTGGTATTAATGGTTATGTGATCAAAATAAAAAGAATGGTATCTCAAATTTTTAGTATGTAATTTTTGAAGAGATACAACTCTAATATCACAACAATGTCTTAGAAATTTACTTCATCCATCTAGCCAACTATGCCAAATAGGGAATATAAAGGATTATATTCATCAATTTTATAATCTCACCTTATATGTAGTGTAAATCAATGAGGAAAATATGACTAACTTATTTTTAGGTGGTCTCAAGGATAGTATCCAATTAGAGGTTCACATGTGTAGCCCCAGTTTAGTATCTAAATCTATCTTAAGGGCATGCATGGAAAATGAAAAAGAGCTTCTCAAATGAATGCCTTTCACTAATCTTTATGAATGCACTTTCCCAACACCATCATTTCTTCATCCTACCTAATTGACCCCTCAACAAATTGAGGATAACCATGTCAAAGGTTTGTGTTTTGGCTATGATATAAAATCAAGTAAAGGGCATCATTGTGCTTAAATGAATTTTTTTTACATTGAAAGGACCAATGAGGATGATGAAGATGATGAATCCTTAGGTTCAGGTTTGGATAAAATAAAGGATGAATTTGAAGATTCTCAACTTACTATTTCCTATCATGCACTTTTTGGTATTATTACTCCTCAAAATCTTAAGGTGGTGGGTTTCCTTAAGAAATAGAAGGTGACTATGTTGATTAAATCTAGGAGTACACATAACTTCATAAATACTAAGTTGGCTACTCATTTGAACTATTTCATTTACCCATCTCTAGAATTTTAGGTCATGATTGTAGATGGTGGTACCATTAATTATTCTATAAAATTACATAGTATTAAGCTTACTATGGGAGACTACCTATTATATTCTCCTATGTTTATTATTCCCATGGGAGGGGTTGTCATTATTTTTAAAGTGTAATGGATCACCATGTTGGGCACTATTGAGATGAATTTTAAGGAACTATTCATGTGCTTCCATTAAAAAGGCATGACATTTAAACTACATGGATTATAGAGTAAATCTCCAAAACTAATTAGTTCTCATCAGATGAAGATTCTTAGAAAAGGTGTTAAAGGATTTTTGGTGCGCTTTTTTCTATATAAGTTCAACCAACCAAGGATTATACTCATCCTAATTTACAAATGGTGTTGGATAACCATTATATTATTTTTTATGACATGCCAAAAGGACTTACACCAAGTCGAGTGCATGATCATGCCATCCGACTACTTCTTGGAATTGCACCACCCAACATCAGACCCTTCAAGTATCCCTATGACTAGAAGAGTGAAATTGAAAAGATGGTAAGGAGATGTTAGATGTAGGAATCATCTGGCATAACCAAAGTTAATATTCTTTCCTAGTGGTCATGGTGCATAATAAGGATGACAATTGCAGGATGTTCCTAGACTATAGAGAACTCAATAAGTAAACCATCAAATATAAGTTTATTATTCCATTAATTAATGAATTTCTAGATGAAGTATAATGTGCATTTTATTTTACCAAGTTATATCTTTGATTTGGTGTCATCATATTTGAATCCAAGTAGAGGACATACCTAAAATATATTTTAGAACTCATGAAAGCCATTATGAGTTTATGGTCATGAATTTTGGCCTCACAAATGCACCATATATATTTCAAAGTTTGATGAATACTATTTTTAGGCCATTTTTAAGAATTTTTTTGTTGGTTTTTTTTATGGCATTCTCATTTACAATAAAAATTGGGAAAATCATTTGATGCATATGAAATATGTAATCTCAATTCTAGAATAATGTCATCTTTATGAAAAACCTTTCGAATGTGACTTTGGTGTCTAAGAGGTGGATTGATTGGGTCATATTTTTTCACATTAAGGAGTGAAACTTGATCCTAAAAAATCCAAACAATGATGGAGTGGAAGGTTCCCAAGTCACTCAAGAAACTTTGGGTATTTTTGGGGCTTATTGGTTACTATCACAAGTTTGTCAGAAATTATGGTAAAATCACATCCCCACCCATATATTTGTTAAATAAATACTCCTTTTAGTGGACTAATATAGATACCAAGACATCTGAATAATTAAAAATGGTTATGTGCACCACTCTAGTTTTGTATACTCCTAGTTTTTATAAACTTTTATTATAGAATGTGATGTATTAGGATATGGCATGGGGGCTATACTCATGAAATAATTCAACCCACTTACATATGAGAGTCACCAAATGAAGGTAAAAAAAATATGCTCTAGTCAATATATGATAAAGAAATGATGACTATTTTGCATGTAGTCAATCAATGGAGATCTTATCTGATGGGTTATCACTTTTAGCTAAAGACTAATCATGATAGCCTCAAAAAAAAATTAAAACAATGACTGAATTTTGAAGAATAACAAAAATGGGTGAATAAAATGTTAAGTAATGATTTTAAAATATTTTATAAGAAAATAAAAGATAATGTGGTGGTAGATGCATTATCCTAGAGGGATGAATCAATTGAGGCATTGTTATGCATAATGACTATTTACAAGGTAGATTGTCTAAAGGAAGTAAGATCAAAATGAGAGAATGATAGTGTTACCCATGATTTGATTCAAAAAAATAGTAAGGTTCTAGTGGATATATAAAATATACCTAGAATGGGAACACATTATGGTATAAAGATATGGTATACCTCTATAATCAGTCTCTCCTCAAACATAAAATCCCTTAAGAACTTCATGCATCTTCATTAAGAGGTTAATTAAGATTTTTGAAAACATATCATAGAATCAATCATGGTTTATCTTAGGAAGGACTCAATGGGGATGTCTAAAAATATATGGATGAATTCATGGTATGTTAGCATAAAAAAGGTGAAACCATTAAGATCCCAGGTCTTTTGAAGCCTTTATCCATCCCTATTTAGTGTTGGGAGGAGGTTTTCCATTGATGTCATTACTAGATTACTATGGTATGAGGGTAAAAATTTTATCATGGTAGTTTTGGATCGACTCATAAAGTATGCTATTTTTTTTCCTTATCATATCCATTTGTTTCTAGTATAGTATCTTTTACTTTTCTTAATACAATTGAAAAATTTCATGGTACTCCAAATATCATTATAAGTACTAACATCCCATATTTACTATTAAATCTTGGACTAAATTATTTGCCTATTTGGGTACCCAATTAGCTCATAACTCATCTTATCATATTCAATATTATTAATAAATAGAGATAGTCAAAAAATATCTAGAAGGGTATCTTCATTGTTTTATTTTTGATATACATGACAAATGGGTTCATTGGCTACCACTTGTTGAATGGTGGTATAACACTTTTTTCAAACTTATTCCAAAATGTCTCCCTTTGTGGAATTATATGGGTATCACCCCCCATCCAGCACTTTATCCTTGATGTTTCATCCCAAGGTTTGATATGTTTAGGAACACCTTCACCATCAATAGGAGGCACTAGTTAGTTTGTAAGAGAATTTAGTAATGACACAAAATATAAAGAAGCAACAAATAGATCAACACTATAGTGAGTGACATTTTGACATAGGTGATTGGTTCTTTGTGCATTTTCATCCATATAAGTAAATGTCTCTTAAGTAATATAAAAATGATAACAAGTTGTCCCCTAAGTATTATGGCCCTTATTAGATCTTGTATAAAATTAGTAGTGTGGCCTACAAGTTGGAATTACCATTGTCCACTCACATGCATCTGGTATTCCATTTATCTTGTCTAAAAAAGGTAATTATACATAGATGTTCCACTCAAATTAAGTAATCTAAATTATATGGATAACATTGATTAATTCTATATCCTAAAGAGATATTTCACATGTACACTAAGCAAATGTGGATCAGAGTGATTAAGGAGTATTTGATCAAATAGAAGAATTTGTAATATAAAGTTACAACATGGAAGGATGAAGTGTTCCTACAGTAACATCCTATTTTGATTCAACTTTGAGGACATCTTTCTTAAGGGAGCAGCATGCTAAAACCTTAACCTATAGTGAATCTAAGGATATGCATGGTCGACTTGTGGCTTACATACCTTCATATTATCTTATTGTATTTCTCAATGTTCTTAGTATGGTCAACTTATGGAATAACCATGGCTAATTAGGTTATATATAGGAGGTAATTATTAGTATTTTATCATCATATTTTGAATTTTGTTCTTATTTTATTATTGTGGAGGTTTCCCCCTCGAAGTGGCTCAGTCATAATATTCAAATATTCTACTCTTTTGCCAATTATTAATGTGGATCTCTTATTTTTTTCTTAATTATGTGATATAATATTCTATTACTATGAATAATATAAGTAATTTAATTACAATGATATAACTACATATAGATTGATCCCTATTTAGAGTATTGATATGTAGCCAACACTCAACATAGGAGGTGTTGAGGTCTAGCACAACTTCTACCGCTAACCCCTTTTTCCATTTTATCCATTTATCATTCATGGGTAATTAAGATAGGGATACAACTGAATAATAAAGTATATGATGGCTTTCATATCAAATTGTGTATCACATAATACATATACAAGACCAATAGGCAATAGTGCACATACCTATATTTTTACATAGAGTTAAAACCCTACAGGATCTTAGTGCATCCTAAGGATACTAGCACATTTCACCCCTATTTGGTTCTAGTGGTCTTGTCTATAAATCAAACAAAACCCTATTATTGATTTGTATTCATCCAATATAAACACATAGTTATTTTTCTAGTTTCTATCTTAGCCCTGCATTATTGAATTTATAGCTAAGTACTTTGTCTTTATTATTTCCCCTTTTAAAATCTTTTTAAATATATTACGTTCCAAATTATTTTTTATCATTTATTGAATATCTATATAATTATAATTTTATGCAATAGTTTTATCTCATTTAGGTAATTAATCTTTTTTTAATCCAAATTTTTATAAAACATGAAAAATAATGTGTGAGATGGATGCCTCATAACAAACATGTGAAAACATATCCAAAATTTGAGATTGTGAAGGAATATGTATAAATACAATAGTTAGGAAGATGGTAACCAAAAAAAAATTTCCTTCCATGCATAGGTCAAAAATCTTCAAAATTGACAATAATAAATTTATCATCACGTTGGACACAACTGAAAGAGCAGATGCTACCATTATGAGTTGCATAACATTTTTAGAGGTTAAAATCATAATATTATGTATTTTATTTGATAAGGAAGGGTTGGAATTGATTACCTAGATGAAATAAAAATGAATCCCATTGTTGTTTACAAAAATAACATAACTCATAATGTATCATTTTTTTATAATTTATAATAAACAAGTTTTTTTATATTATTTGGAAGTAGGGATCAGATTTAACTCTATTTCACTTGTATTATTACCCAAGCCCACCATACCTATGTTACATAAATCCTCTCCCTAGATCTCTTTCCATACCATTCATTATTTTTTTCAATTCATGGTGTTATTGCTTTTCCAATCACTCCATGGTTCAATCATGGTAGCTCCCTAGTTCAATGTGATTTATTATGGATCCTATTATAGTGTATCTCCTCTAGCCACAACCTTAAAAATAAATAAATGTTTTAATTTTCTAATAGAAAAAATTAAACCCTAAGTTTCAAAAAAATAACTATCAATTTGACCACAAACTCAAATTGATCACTCAAATTTGGGTGGTGTAAACAAAATTTTAAATTTCATATGGTAATATTATGTGAAGGTGATTTAATTTTAATTTTTCCCCACCCCCCACTAAAATATTTTAATTTAATGTACCATAAAATATTTATTATTGGCTTTTCTCTGGAGGTGCAAAGGTAGTGAAAATTTGGAGCTAATATTATCACCACATTTTACACCATATTCAAATCACATAAAGAGATAAAAAATTCAAAATTAAAATGATTCAAAATTTCGTGGCATTAATTACACTTCATGTAGTAGTGCTTCTATACCTTTTCTCCTTTGTGTGAGAACTAAATTTAGCTCTAGATGGATTTTAAACACAATTTTCATTGGAACCCTTCTTCACACTACCCTAGTTTGAAATTTTTAGAATAAATCTCATCCACAACATCTACAATATCATTATAAAATATAATCTTTGACCTATTTGTGGTGGATTTAACCAATAATTAGACCTTTAACTCTGATACCATATTATAAAAATTATATATTTGAAAACAATATGTGTAGGGAAACAAATAAGCAAATATTATTAGTGTCAAAAGACACCTTAGAGCAATAGAACAATAAAATCTCACAATTTTTCACTTCTTTAAGAAGATATTAAAAACTTACTTAAGTAGGATTTTAAGAAGGGAAGAATAAAAAATATTCATATAAATCAACCTTGAAATAAGTATATGGGTCAATAGGTAGATGTTTAATCATAAAATATAAATTAGGGAATCTATGGTTAAAGAGGTAGAGATAGCCTAGGGCACACTGATGCTAGACTATTTTTACAATAGGCAAATTAATTTACAAACTTAGATAAACATATATTGCATTTATTATGTTGAGATATGCTAAAAATAGAAAGTACAAATATGCTAGATATTAAAATGATAATGAAAACAAGATACTTAGTTGGTGTTAATGTTAATATAGATATAGATCTATAATATGAAAGAATAAGACTGGAAGTGGATTTTGGATCAATCATCAAATTCTAGATTAAGCACTTCTATGACCTTAGACACTTGATTCAACCTCGAATGGTTACATTTATGCTTTTGAATAAACTGGACATAGGTGTCTAATATGGAATACATTCTATATTTGGATGTGACCACTTATAATATTCTAGGTTCTATGCCACCTTCACTCTGGTATGCTCAAATTTGGCTCATGAATTATCGTTCCTTGTCAAATAGTAAAAACCTAGTTCTTCATCTTCATAGTAGTTATGGGAAAAATGGGTTAGTGGTCACATGGTGTCAAGATACATAAAATACCCCTCTATTAATGAAAAATATATATGCATACAATACTTCAAAGAGGGCCTCAAACTTATTTAGTTCTCCCTTATATGTTGGCTTTTGTGTATCATGTAATGTGTGATAAACAAGTACATAAACTAACCTAGCTTGTAACCTATAAAATGTGGCTCATGGGATGATCCTTTAGTAATTTATACCTATATATGTTTTTTCCCTATGGTTGATATGTAAATAGGATAAAATAGGGAAACTTTTCTCACTTGAGTGCTTGATTGAATGTTTTTGGTAAGTTGCCTTGTGAGAAGGTAAGAAGTTGTTGGGTAAGGAATGAATGATGGTTATTATTGTATTTATACCACCCATTTTGAAAATATATCCTATTAAATCACTTATGTTGACCATAATAATATGTTTCATTTGTAAATTTTATGACTTCAAGTCACTAGACACTTACATCAGGAGATGACATTTGCATCAACATAGGCATCTGACTGGGACACAAGTTTTCAGGTACATGGAAAATAGGTATGTTGACCATATTTGACCCCCAAGGTCAAAAGGGTCAACCCCTGTAGTTTTAAAAAAATTCATAAGGATTCCCAAGCTTTTAGATGGTCACGTTGTTATTTTAATATCCTTAAATTGGTC
The DNA here is from genome assembly GCA_037957365.1 of Torreya grandis. Taxonomy (NCBI): domain Eukaryota; kingdom Viridiplantae; phylum Streptophyta; class Pinopsida; order Cupressales; family Taxaceae; genus Torreya; species Torreya grandis. The sequence continues at coordinate 1,004,504 of JARHVA010000327.1, forward strand.
AATTGAATCTTTGTTTAGCAATGTTTAAGGTTTTGGTATATTCATGTACTTGTATAGTTTTGAGTTCATTCAGGAGCTAATGTTGATTTTCCATGTGTGTTCAAAGTCATGTCATTGTGATGAGTCACCATATAATTTATATTCATGCCTTTTAGGTCATACAAACCTGCATTATTTTCTCACCATACTTGTCAATGCACCTTAAGGTCTATTAAGTAATTCTTATGCCAAATTTGAGGAATTGTACATAATTTTCAAAAGTAAAAGCACTTAAATAGAGTTATAATGTACATGGTTTTAAGAGGTGGTTAGAGTATGGTTAGAGGATGTTAATATTTAGATAAATTTATATTCCAATGTATAAAGATAGAGAATCATTCAAAAGAGGTAGTTTTTAGTCACTTGTACAAACATGAGGGTCCACTTTTAGGTTAAAATGCATACAAGAATGTATTTTAAACTTCCTCAATTCATTCACAAGTAAAATAAGCTTTCACAAGTGTAAAGAGGTCAACAAATGCATAAAATCAATCAGAATATTAGTCAATATCTTCACAAACTTGAGAAGGCCAAAATTTTATGCTTGATTCATGAACATACAGAAGGAGATGGGTCAAATGATCCTAGTCATGGGAGGAACCCCTCATGGGATTAATATTCATGAATATATTTTAGGGTTTATGGGGTTGAGCTATATGAATAGTCACTAATAAGATACATAGTCAAAAACCTCTAGTAAACCCCATAGGCTTAGTTTTACACTAATTTCATGTAATTTGGATATTGTTGTAGAATGATGAGTATTGTATAATTTCTATATGATCCTACACAACCATCTCACATTTATCTCCATTATGGTGGCACATGTGAACATTAGGTACTATAAGAGGAGCCTCTATATGAGACATGTTATAGGTTTACACTTAAAGTTTTAGATGATTTGATAGGGTTCAATGCATACAAGTGATGGTTCTATTTCTTCACCATATTCTCATCTCACTCAAATATCTCTAACATGACTAGTCACTCTACACCAGTTTTTCAAGTAACATTTATGTTCTCAGATTGAGGACTATGTTGTGAGGTTGCCTACACAAATGGTTTTAAATGATATTATATTTCATTGTAAGAATCATATGAATATCATTACCTCATAAAAAATGTAATGAGGTAATATATAAACATTCTTAGGGTTGAAAAGATCAAGTTAGTCATCATACAAGATCTAAAACATGAAAATTTAGACCTGCGGGTCTATAGACCTATAGGTCTCTTTTTCATAAGAAAATTTATTGAGATGTGTACAAATATTAGATTTTTAAGGCCTAAAGGATGAATTAAATTTAGTGTCTCTACATGTGGATAACTTTAGGACCAATGGAGAAGTGTGGCTTCAGAACCCAATACTCAAGACACCCTGATGACACCTATAGGAAAAATGGTAAGATTTGAATAGTTTGAAGCTTTGATTCAGCATGGAAATCATATTAAAGTTCACATGTGAGATACAAAGAATTAAATTCTTAGTGAATTTTAAATGAGAAGGTCTAGTTTTTAAATTAATCAAGAACACATCAACTTATTGATCACATATATCCATGTCTTAAATAGGTACAAGAGAGAAGATGTATGCTTAATCTTGAAAAAGTTGCATAGGTTCAAAATAATATAAATAAGTTATCAACACTATGTCAAGGATCATTTAAATTCCCAATGATTTTTAATTGAAGTACTAAACTCTAAAATGCAATCAAAACCCCAATGACTACCTACAAGACTGCTTGAGTAATTCAAGTTAGTTTAAAACTTGAGAAGAATATGCAATGCATAAAATGGATTTGGAGTTTAGGTGAATAAATAAAGTTAACATAATCACTATAAATCAAAAATAAATATAGAGATAATGATCATGAGAGTGATAAAAACAATTTCAATTTAACCCCTATAGTCACATAGGCAAGTGCTCCTATAGGCCTACCTAGTCAAATGAATGATGCCTACTTGGTTTAAAATAAAAAGTCCTATAGGAAGAATAAAATCAATGAATAAATGATTCTCTAATGTTATCATGACTCTATATGATCTCCAGGGTCAACAAAAATGGTGTCAAGGTTGGTAGGTTTGTTTAGGTTGGTAAGCCTAAAACCACACACATAGGCCTATGTGTACAAATGTGAGAAGAGTGATTTGTTGAAGGTGATATGATAATATAATGGAACTAAGATGTGAATAATGATGACATATAACCCAAAGAAGTATCTATAGGCATATCAAGATAATAAAATGACCATTTGGCCTATAAAACCTTCTCGAGCTCTTCTAAGTGTAAGTTGTAGTCCAATAAAAATGTTCTCTTGCTCATAGTGACTCTAACATTATTCATGGGATATAATGGTTTTTATGTATGGCTAATTAGTTTACATACTCAAATATTCTATAATAAGACATTGTTTTAGATCCCTAACCTATACGAATAACTATTAAGATTGCAAAGCATTCTCAAGTGGCATAGTGGAAACTCGATGAACACTTTCTCAAGATTATAATAGTATGGACAAATTTCATGGGATCCTAAGCACCCAGGGATATTTTAATACACTTTTTCACTTAAAATTCATGGCATTGGTTTAGGATTTAAGGCCCAAGGGTTTATGAACAATCATTAAGAGCTTGAACCACTCTAAAACCTCCTAAAACCCTAATAGGAACCCAATGAGAGATATTAGATTCTTAAATTCATAAACTCAGTTTTATTTCTCTTTAAACCACTTTAACATCATTCCTCACTTTAGGAAGGTTCTCACCATGAATATTTTTTATATTTGCACATGCACAGATGCATTAAATGTTATGTTTTTGTGATGTTTTAGACTCAAAACAATGTGTTTGACCTCATGGATAGATTTAAATGATTAAATAGGATGGATTTAGGTTTATTATATCTCCTAAAGTATAAAAATATGTACATTTGACCCTGAAAGTGATCCCATAGGTCTGATTATTGAAGGCAGTGTGAAGAAGGCTTGTGAAAGACTATGTTTTTTAGCCATTTATTGGTTTACCAACCTAAAAAAGGTTTAATAATCCCAAATTTGGCATGGGACATGTTTTATTAAAATTTAATCAAACACTTACTTGTGGTTTCACATGTGTGGGAGTAGTAGGGAGCCAAAACTCAATTTCTAGGCCTAGAAACCTAATTGAGGCCTAATTGGAGAGAGAAATTAGGTGAATAAGTACACTTACACCTAATTTTGAGTCATTAAATTTTTCATAGAGATATAAGATCATATTTTATACTAAAAAGTATTCCTCTCTATAAATTTTCCTACACAATGAGTTTTATGTGTTTTCAAGGTTATAAGGAATTCAAGAAAAATGTAAGCTTTAGGTTCAAGATGAGGTCTTGGGGAATGTTTGATGGATAAAAATGAGTTGATTTAGGAATTTTAATATATATATACCTTTAATTAATAAATATTTCATTTATTAAGATGAAAAAAAATGAGGCTTTTGAGCAAGGAGAGGTGTAGTAAAACTAATGGGTTTCAAGACACCTAAGGAGCTATGTGATGATCACCACTGAAATGTTAGCATAAGAGGTTTTAAAACTGATTTAAGGTGTCAAAAACAAAGGTAAATGTAATTTCATAGTTAATTTATGATCAAGGAATTCCATTTTTCATTCCTCACAAGCCAAGTTGGGAAGTTTTGGATGAATGATGAATCATTGAACTCTCTTATGCCAAATCCCTTGAAAACTATGATCAATAAATGCAACACATGTAAAAAAGGGTCTCATAAGAATTTTATACAACTTAATTCTTATTCTTAACTATATATTTCATAATTAACACTTTTTAATTGATTTTTTCCGTGCCACTTCTCCCTCTCTTCCTCATTCTCTATATATGTTGCCTTTTTTGGGCATTATAAGCTATCCACATATTGGTATGGTGAAGCCATACTAAATTGAATACTGATTTACCTTTGGATTAAAGAACTAAAATTTTTTTTGGCTTTCTCAAGTCTTTCATTAAGTTTATTAAATAGTTTTTTGTTAAATGATAAGTGATAGTTTTTTTCCTTGCTTTCATTTATCTCTTTCATGTCTTTGTGTGAGCAATCTACTCTTTATCAGGTCATATGATTTGTATATGGAATATTTGTGATATTTTAAGTGTAAAAAAAATTGTTAGTGTCCATTATCATGCCTATTATTCATCCACCTTGAATGATAAATTGCATTCTACCTTCATATTGAAACACTATTGTTAGAAGAACCTTGGATTTTGAGATCAACTTTGTAGTTATTTTCCATAGTGCAATTTTGAGTAAGTATGGAGTTTATTTCAATAAATCACCTTCATTAGAGTATTCTTTGATATAATTATATTTTTTTCCATAAAATAAATTAGGTTATTTATTATTTTTATGTTTTTTACATGGGAGCTATCCCATAATCTAGAGATTCACCTCTTAGAATTGTTACCCATAGCATATGAGGTATTTCCATGTTATTCCAAATTTGAGGAGGCTTTAGTATCCCTCTTTAGGGTGAAAATTTTGGTAATAAAAATTACATCACACATAGTGGGACTCATGGTCCAATAATTTGTATAAGGTGGATGTTTATCTTGGAAAATTTGAAGTTGTAAAAGCTTCCTTCATGCAATATCTGATGACTCCAACAATTATTATCGCTTAGTTGCAAACTAGTTCCCAATTTCATGCCTAAGGTAAGAATAATATCTTCTACTAATGGAATTAATTTTGAGTTTTTAGAGATACTTTATTATTAAATTAGATCAAATAGGTTTTCTAACACTAATCCATACCTAAATAAATCTTTTGTTGTTCACATACTTATAAAGAGACTCTTGTTGGGTCTAATTTGAAAGATGATAGCACCAAGGAACATTCCCTTTGTTTCCTTCAATGGCCATATCCATTTATCACTTTCCAAATATGATGAAATTCCTATGTCATCCCTTAAAAGTGTTCCTTTTTATATAGGATAATCTTCCATTACTCTTATTGAGCACATAAGTAACATTGTTAATTTTTACAACATACATAACATCACCATGGAGAATGTTGATATCAAGTTGTTGGATATTTACTTCAAGTGTAAGGCCCTTTATTGGTATGGGACTTTAGATCCCAATTATATCACTTCATGGGACTAATTAGGTGACTCTTTAAGGAGGATATTTGAAGACAAGAGTTACCACTTGTCTTTGACAAAGCAACTAACTACTATAAAGAGATCCCCTTAAGAGGCCATACATTATTTAAATACAAGATTTCAAAAGACATGGGATAGGATCCCAATATTGGTGAGGCCTACTACATATCATTAATTTATCTACTATCTTAAGTATTTCAATAATGTCATATCCATGATGATTCAATCTATGGGAGGGGATACACTATCAAATGCTTATGAGATTGATATTAAGGATAATAATTGCCTTATACATGTTGGTAATATCTATCTTAGACCCCATATGCCTTTATTTCCTAAAGTGCATACTCATATATCCACTATTGTTCCCATCCACACACCCAAGCATAGACTCAAATTCTATAGCTACAAACAAAAGGTCAAAAACAAGAGCAAGTGAAGAGATACAAGGGACAACTCAAGGTCCAACCATGAACTCTCCAACACCCCAAGGGGTATGGTGTGTCATATATATCCCCTATTTTTTAGGTAAATTAGATATTTTATAAAGCTAAAGCTCCTCTTATGCATCAAGTAACATAAGGTCTTGGTAGTGTTATGGCTATTAAAGGGCATGATAAGGTTAGTAGATCTACTATGAACATTTTTAAACAAATGAATAAGGTTCATGTAATCATACCAATGTGGGATACATTTTCCATTCCTAGACAAAGAGATCTACTCCAAAATGAGCTCTCTAAGTTCAATGCAACACCTAGACAACCTAGTGAAAAAATGGTAGTTTTGGAAAATGTATTGAAGACTAATGATGGGTAGCCAACCAAAACTAAAAGAGTAGATAAACCTCTTAATTTTTTCCTATATGTTATTCATTTGAGATTAATTGGTTAATAATTTATTAATTTATAATGGATCAAGTAGATCATTCATGCCAAAATAAGTATTTGATAAGCTAAATTTAAAGTATGAACCAAACTCTAAGTGGGTGTTATAACTAGATGGATCAGATGCCAAAATAGTTTACATCACCAAAGGAATGTAGTTGACTCTTCATGCTTATCCTACCTTATCTATCTCTCAATATAGTTTAGTTGTGGATGTACCACCTCACTTTTCTATTTGTTTATTAAGGGACTTTACTAATAATATTTGAGGGTACTTGACTTATGATTGGTTCTATATGGAATTTAGGACTAGGTATGGTGCTAAGGTCTCAATTAAGTCTAAACCTTTAGAAAAATTTCATGTGGAGCCTTATGTATAAAACACATATAACATTAATCATACTATTATTGATGGGGGAGACCAAATAAATGACCAAGAACCAGTTGAAAATCTTGATGGTATACCTAATCTTTTTATAGATGAATGGGGTATTGAGAACCATGAGTTTGATCCTTTCAAGCACATTGAATAAATTGGTCTAGGATTCTACTATATGTGTGAATAAGGAGCAACCATACCAATTCTTTTAAATGCCAATGAAATTGAAGAAGGAATATGGAAATTTTTATTTGATGGTTCAAGGAGAAAAAATGGAGTAGGGGCAGGTATAATGCTTATTTTTTCATCCAAGGAGAAATACTTTTCTACGATTAGATTCTTGTTGATATTTTTATCCCAAAAATATCAAAATATCAAATACCCTGAGGGAAATCCCCTAATTTTTTGATAAATTCCCTTGAAATTCCCAAAAACCAACTTTCCCTTTATATTGTGGAATCTAGAACTCTGGATGCAATTTATAATTTGAAATTTGTTTCATGATCTCCACCTCCCACAATACACTAGCTTCCTATAATCGATAGATCCAGAACTCGAGATGAAACTTAAAATTTTACAAATTTCAAATTGTACTCTAAAAATCACCTTCTATGAAGTAATAATTGATAGAATTTAGAACTTAGGATGTAATTTGCAATTTGTAAAATTGAAAATTGCATCCCAAGCCCCAGATAATGCAAACCAAACACCCTTATGGTATCTGTAACTCAAACTATAATTTACAAATTATAAATCACATTCTAAGTTTTACCCCCCACCAACTACCCAAGCCATGGAATTCAAAATTCCAAGTATAATTTTTAACTTTGTAAAATTATAAATTGTTTGTGGGGTTTTGCCTTCCTATTTCTAAATAAAATCAAACTCATGACCCCCACATACATGAGACCTATTCCAAATAGCTCAAGGTTATACCACCAACCACCATCAAGAGAATTAATTATAGGGATTTTCCTATTTTAAACACATTATTTAGGGATTTTTACTCATTTATTTAACTTTAATAATCAATATTTTGATCCCACACAATGACCCTATACCTCAATTATGCCTTGATCCATACATCAAGCCACATCTACAAGTATGACTCCACCATTCTAAACTGCATAGCATTCTCATGAACTTCATTGTGATTTTTTTCCATTATTCCTGTAATTAAATATTTTTTTAATCCTTTCCATTTCCAAAAACTTTAGTTGCATTTTTATTTCTTAAACATTTGGTATTTCAGGGCATGTTAGGTTGTATTCTAGGGTTTACATTTTTGAGATCATAGTGGCTTGTTGGTTTTATATGAATTTTGTCATTTTTCTACAAAGGTGAGGTCTAGGTATTTTAGGGTAACTATTTTCATTTTCATCACACAAAAAATTAGGATTTCCCCCAATAAATTTGCATTCAAACTTAGGGCTTCACCAAAACTAGGCAAATATTTCATGGCATATTTCGAAGCAATCCCAATAAATATCTTTGAAGATACTTCTAAGTCCCCATGAACATTGGACCTACCTTGAGTACCTCACATTTCTATATGTTTCACCATTATTCTAAGAACTTAGAATCCCTACAATATTCCAAGTCCCTATAGACAGTGGACTTGTTTCAAACAACCCAAAGTCCCATCAAAAAATTTGTCTTCTTAGAACACCTTCCCTTTCTACTAGAGATTCTACTTGTCCAAAACATTTTCTAGTTTCATGAAGTTCTCACCTAATTCAAACACCTATGAGTTATGAAATAACTTTTTCTTTCATAGATCACCTCTCATTTCTACCATAACTTATATCTACTTCAAGCAACTACAAGCCCTGTTAGCTTTTATAGTTAGTTTTTCGTAAACTTTTTCTCTAGTTTCTATGTCTTCAAAGGAATGAAGTTTAAATCAAAAATCCCTAGAGTGAATCTTAACTTAGAGTCCAACATAACAGAGACAATTGACATAGATTTAGGTCACATTGACCTAGGGGAATTCTGGGTTAGGATCAATGTAGACTCTAAGAATGAATGGATCCAAGGTATTTATGACTCTAGACTTTCATAGGTAGTAGTTTTCCCTCTAATAGTCCAAATCCCCAATTTGGTGATAACATTAACCCAGAATTATGATTTGAATAGATGAGAGGTTATAAATTATAAATGGGAATTTTTTTTTATATAGACCCTGACTTTATCAATTCAGTATTTGTTATAGTAGAGTTTGAGAGTTATCTCAACATACCTCCAAAGACATCCCAACAATTATTTGAATATAAGAGAGATGGGTTTTAGAAGATGATAAATAGATAATGGCTGAAATCCCATAAGGATACATCCACTAGGTTACCTAAGACCTTGTAAATGATTTATTTCATAGATGAAGTTATAGATATTATCATATTGTTGCACAAGATTACTAGTAGTCCTATTGTTAAGAGCTTCCAAGAGTGGATGTATTAGTACATCTGGGTCATCCAAAAAGACACCCAATAAGTACACTAGGCTTATCTCATTAGTGACTCCCTCCATAATTTATTGATAGAGGCGTAGACAACTAGGTAATTCTTCATGACTTCTTACATTATATACATTTTGGCCAAAGGGAGACCTTTCCTAGGCCTTAACACAATACCTAGAGAAATAAGTAGGGTATAAAATTATTATCCTAACCTCACATTAAAGGCTAGTAGATGACACTTCAAGAGAGTTAAAGATGATTTCATATATTCCAGCATCATCATGTTTGATAAGGAACTAGGGATAATGATATTCTCATAGGTAGCAAGGGTAGAGATCACATAATGGGGCTCCTTTTCATTCAGTTCCCCACTTATTCATATATAATTGAAAATGGATCTAGTGTCAACCCCTACACACTCCCTAGATATTTTAATGATAAATGGACACTAATGGAGGCCCACAAACTTCTTTTTAGTAGGCACAAGTTAAGAATTCACTTCCTAATCATTATTGGTAGATACACATGCCCCTCTCTCCTCAAAGCAAAGTGTGTTGAGGAAAACAAATTTAAATGAACATGAAGACTATGGATTATATTCCATATTATGATGTTTATGTAAATATCACCATCACACACTGAGTTTATACATATTTCCATGTTCCATATTTTGAATATTATTAGGACTTGGAGAACAAAGAGAGGGTCAGGATGAAGGATCATACTAGAATTAATTTGTAGTAAATCAAGGATTATGATTTGGGACTAGTTCTTGATGATTTGGTAGATTATGGGTCCTTAGTGAACCCAAATTATTATAAATATTTTATCACTCAACCCATACCATCAGTTAGGTGGTTAGCTCCAAAATCTTTTTCTTTGATTGATAGAATATCCCATGTCATCAATAGAATGATCAATTAGCTAAGGATCAAATGAGTTCAAGTAATAAAGGATAAAATAAGTGTTAGAGAGAAGATTTTAAAGCTTAAATTAGAAGGAGTTTACCCATCAATGGAGGGTCCCAATGGGATAATATTTGAATATATAAAAGAGCTATTGACCCATCATAAGAAGAACAAAACTAAGGCCAAAAAGGGGTATCTAGAAAAGAAGGTCAAAAATGGATTAATCAATTGACATCTCATCAAAAGATGTAGCTATAGTGTAAGTTTCCACAAATTCTACCCCAATATCTATCATTATGACAACCCCCATTTCCATTGTTCATCCTCCACCTATTTATATTATTCTAGAAGCTCTAACACCTCCACCTCAGGTCTCCACTCCCCCTCTCATTCCTATCACCTCACCTATCATAATAATTCCATTACAACCTATGTAATAAATTTAGGTAAACACTCAGGGTCCCCCATCAATAGATTTTCAAATTTCCATTCCACTTTCCCTTCCTCCAATTTCACCCCATCATTTTTTTAACTTCCCCTCTTCATTCCACTCATGATTCTTTTCATTCCATCCCCATTAATTTCAAACACCACTCAGTAGTACAAGGCTATAGACTCAGTCATCCTAACTTTAGTTCTACCAGTCATCCAAAGACCTAAGATAAGTAATGTTTTATATTCAATCCATTTTACATTTATCACCTCACCAACCCTAAGTGTTCCAACCCATTTGATTGATTCATTCAATGCTTTATCTTTCACCCTTCCACTAGTTCTTAAATTTAGAACCCCCATGTCTTTTCCCCCAATAGACATAATTGTTTCCATTACTCCTATCACTTCTATAATTTCCACAACACCTTCATTAGAGATAGGATAAACACAATTGTCTGGTGTGAACGTATATTTTTAAATGACTGATGGAGATGAAATCTCATAGGCATCTCTCAAAAAACTAATGGCAAAATTTACTCAAGATTATATAATTATCATGACACATACTAGTGTAGAAATGTTAGCTACTAATTATCAATTGACATTATCCACATATCCAAGTTCTACCCCCACTTGGATATCAAAGACAGTATGGAATAAGTGAAAGTAGATGATTTACCCCATACACTAGAATTTTTCCTATCAGAGATAAAGAATAAATATAAATCTATTCCTTAGACCTTCTCTAGGATATTAAGTGATTACAAAGGGGAAATATATGTTTAGATTATATTCCCCCCATTATAGAAACAAAAAAAATCTTATGGTGGGGATTATCAAATTTCAAAGATCTACCTTGGATGGCTAACAAAGGAGGGGTTAAAACATGATGTTCAATCTGGCATCAACTCCCTCTTTGAGAGAACAGATCATGATAAGTCCACCAAAGATTAATTAAAAAATAATGTGGATCAACTCACAACTACATTAAATAAGTTCACAAAGCCTAGTGGATCATTATAATAACTAGAGGTAGCACATTCAGTCAGCCAAATTCTATATCAAATAATAATTGATATGGTGATTGAGATTGCTAGCATGGGAGGGGCTACCAAAAATGGTCAAAATAACTTATTTAAAAGGGTAATAATCTTATTTATATAATTATGGACCATTATGAAGTTATCAGAGAAAGGAATAATGTCTTAAGAGGACAAGTCAATAAGTATGAGGGAGAAGTACAAACTTTAAATCTATAATATCCCAAGTTGATAGTTGTGGATTCAATCGATATGGACATACTCCTTAATAAAAAGATACTAAAAATGGTGTGAAGTAAGATGAATTACATAGATCATCTCAATTATGTATAAGGATACTTATAGAGGCTACCCACAAAGCTAAGGTGGCACATGACAAGGCTATTGATACATTATATGACATTGAAGGGATGTTGAGTAAGATGTCATGCCAACTAGAAGATGATGAAGATAATCTCTTTTCAATAGAGGAAGTATAGATAAAGTTTAAGGAGGTAATTGAAAAATAGTCTTCAAAGACTACAGTCTTCACCCTATGTTATAATCATCATTATATCAGGTATCATAATGCAATGAACCAAATGAGGATAGAAATGTAGGAAATCAAGACTTTCAGGAGAGAATTGTTTGAAATAGTAGAATATTATATAGCCTCCAACCTATACTCCTTTGGTCTAGATGAAGAAATAATTCAAGAAATTTTCAAGGCATTTGATGCATATGTTCAAAATTTATAGGATGAAAAAGACCAGAAGGCAGAGAAAGTTTTGCAAATTGATTAGTTTTTTTTGTTGAAATATTTTCATAAATTACAAAAGTATTGTAAAGTTGTATATTACAACTATATTTTATATTTTTTTTAGAAAGATACAAATGTATTTTACACTTTATATTTTTTTGATAGGGTGAAAGTTATAAAAAACACAATTGCAGATTACACTTTCTATTTTGATAAGTTATAATTTCTAAAAGTGTAAAAGCATGAATTAAAAATTGAAAAATCCATTTTGACAAAGTGATGCAACTTTCAAGTTGTAAAATTATCACTTGTAAATTTAAATTTAGGGTTTTATAAAGGTGACTTTATCTATTCTAAAGTGATCTTTTGTTGAAACATCGAGTTCCATTTTGGGTGTCACCCATCTGCGTGAAGAGCCACTTCTAGCTACATGAATAAGGAGAAGTATTGCATGAATATCTTTCAACTCTTTCTATGTCATTCCAAGATAAATAACATTCCATCTCTTTCATAATAGTTTTTAAACTATTTTATGAAGTAAAAGATGCCAATAATAGAAGACCATGCCTCTTTTTTATGAAGTTTTAGATATGCATGTTTTCTTCTATTAGGTGTTGAAGTTTTGATAATTTCATCTCATCTATGGGATATTTTTATATAAATATGGATATAACCCATGGCCCAATATATATTTTTGTTGTTATGAATTTTATTCTACATTTTGAATGTATTTTTCTACAAGCTGTAACTTGGAGAATGAAATAAATTAAAGATTTTGCTTTTCTTGTCTGAGGAATCCTTGTGTATGCAAATTATTTGAGTATTTGTGGACATTACAGTTCTTATTTTTAGTCACATGAAATTCATTTTTGGTATTATCTACCATTTTGGATGATTTTTGATTAAAAAAAAATGAATCTTTTCCCCTTTACGAAAATTGTAGATATTGCCTTTGATTTCTCATTTGCATGATTTTGTGTTCAAACAAATTTCAGTCAATTTTTTATTCTCATGTTCATTTAAGAAATCACTAAGACCCACTAAAATATTTGGTGCAATAACCATTTTTATTTTTCCAAATTTCATTCTTAGCTATTTTCTCAGGCAAAACCCTAATTTAGGAAAAAAACACTAAAGCAAGTGGAATTTTTATAAAACTAATATTTTATTAGTTACACTAGATTTAGTGAAATTAAGTCAAAATTTTCTATATTTTAACATTTATTTACCAAAGTCCCATGGTTTGGAGTTTTTCCCATAGTATCATTAGGTATCACACATCGAGCTACTACATATGAAAGAACAAGTGCAACGCCTATGTAATAATAGTTTTTGGCATGCCCAATGGGACATGAAAATTACAAATAAATTTGTGTTATTCTTAATAAATGTTTCACAAGTTCCATACACATTCCATAGGCACCTAGCGACTCCATTGGTTTATGGTTTGAGGATTTCAAGGGTTACATATGCCAAGCAAATAATTAAGGTTAACTAAAAAAAGTAAGAAAGATATTTTTTTAGATTTGTCAATTACACTTTAAAATATATCAAAATCATTTATACCTCATTATAAATTATATCCATAAAAATTATTTGCATCACCTACAAGTAATCCTACTCCTATTAGTTTCATTCCTCCTATAATGGCCAAAAATTTAAATTTCATAGTTTTCAATGGAGCCAACTCTCTCCAGTTAGATTAATATTATTATATATCCACCTTAGATTTAAAAAACTCCCATATTTTAGTGATGAAACTTCCACTACTCCTATGGAACACATACAAGATATTGTCAATCTATGTGCAATTCACAATGTGGTACAAGACAATGTTGCAATCAAACTCCTAGTCTCATCTTTCAAAAGTAAAGCCTTGTAAAGGTATATAGGTATTCCTCCTATTTCTACCCATTTTTGGGATTATTTGTGCACCACACTATGTGCTAAATTTTAATTTAAGAGTGACCACCTTTCCCTAGTTGAATAATTATCTACCATTCAATGAATTCCTCATGAACTCATGATTGATTTCAGTTTTTGTTTTTAGAATACATGGACTAGAATTCTAACACTATTCAAGCCAACTCCAAATAATGACTTCTTATATTACTTAATAGCCTTATATAGTGACATGGCCATTATTATTTAGTCAATGGGTGACACCACACTTCTTGATGCTTATGAAATTACAATAAAGGGAGAGAATTATTTAATTAAAGATAGAAAAATTAACCTAAGACCACCAATGCATCTATTTATATAAATATCTCCTACACTACCTATAATTGATCCAATCCCCACCATAATCAAGGTATAAAATTTAATCCATACTCTTATAGATGAATGTTATGAGGTTAGTTCACTACTCAAAAGTTTTGGCAATAGGTTAGTAGCAATGAAGAGGTAACAATCTCAAAATTATAAGCCTTATCAGTAGGCTAACCAAGTATACTAACCTAATATGTATCCATATCAAGGTAATCAATAGTTTTAAGGTCAAAATGCACAACTAAAACCTCAAAATTTTCATGCATTACCTACACCAGATACTTCCAAATCCATTATGCTCGCTCAAAATAACTTGGTTTAAGACTATGAGTGGTGTTACCTTGTTCATAGCCACATAATTAGAACACTTGTCCCAATGTCATCATCAGTCAAAATTTTATGGTATGAGGCATATCAAATACCTATGGATAATAATAATAAGTCATTCCTTAACAAGTAGATATAGAATAACCTACTCAAGGTGAGGCTACTCTTCTAAACTAGTAAGAGGAAAAATTTTGTGGAATAAATCAAGAAGAGGCACTTTTTAATGGTGGAAGTCTAATGGTATCCAATACATTCTCAAAAAAAAGAGTGAGAGTGATCATCACCCTAGGGTAGATCAAGCTGTAACTTACAAAGTTGTGCCAGAACCTGTAAAGAGGAACATGGTACAAAGGCCACCCTTTATTCCTAATAGCCAACCCAAAGCAAAAGTGCCAACTCCAAATCTTGTGAAAGAGTAAATAACACCCATAAATATGCCATAAAATTTTTTTAATATCCCTTTTAGTATAGTGGAACAAATGAATAAGACCAATCTAAATGTTACTATGTGGGAGGCATTCTCTATACCAGTACAAAGAGATTTACTACAAGAGGCTTTGAAGAATTTCCAAATAGAAGATAAAGTTCTAACCAAGGGTCCTAATACTAAAATTAATTTATGTCAACTAAAAATTAAATCTAAGGTGATCAAAAGTGGTAATCCTCCCCCTTTATATCTCTCACTTATAGTAGGGAAGAATCTATTTCATAATTGCATGATAGATTTAGGGGCTAGTAGTTTTGTTATACCCAAAAATATAGTTGATGCCCTTGGTATAAAATATACACCAATAATAAATGAGTGGTTTAGTTGGATGGTACTATTTTTTAGATAGTAGGGATAATAAAATATTTAAATCTCACTATCCACACTTGTCTAAGTTTGTCAATTTCTCAAGATATCTCAATTATTAATCTTCACCCTTATTTCACCATTTGCCTTTCATGAGATTTTACCATAAAAATGGAAGGATATTTGTATTCAAATTGGTCTCACATATTGCTTAGGATGAGGTATAGTACAAGAGTAACAATAATAGTTAAACCAAGAGCTAAGGACCATATTAAGTTGTACAATCCTCCTATAGAAATGAATTGTATATTACAAGACCAAGAAGAGGAAAATGATCATGAAGATGAAACAACCATAGAATATATTCCAAACATTCACTTGGATTAATTAGGATCAGTTCTACAATTTGATCCTTATGACTATGTATAATAAATCGGTTTGGGTACATATCACATACATGAGAATGATGCAGTCATTCCTAATATTATAAAACTAGCTAAACATCTTCAAGGAATATGGTAACTATTCTTAGATAGATCAAGGAGAAAAAATGGTATAAGTGTAGGTGTCATCTTGATCTCTCCCAAAAAGGAGAGATATTTCTATTCTTTCATACTTTAGTTTAGCTTCACTAATAATGTAGTTGAATATGAAGCTTTGATTTGAGGATTACAATTATCCAAAGAGAGAGGAATAGAATTCCTATAGATATTTGGAGATATTGAGTTGATTATTCACCAAGTAATATCTAAAAGTGTGATTAAGAACAATTTATTCAGATCTTATTAACACAAGGTTTGGGACCTATTTGAATATTTCACCACTTTTAATATTCAAGCAATGCCAATCATGAAATAAAGATGTTGATTGTATGGCCTTAGTGGGATATTAATATAACTTCCATAAGGAAATAAATAAATAAAATAGCTAGCATGTAAAATTGGTAGTAATACCATCTATTGTTGATAATTTAACTAATTGGTAAGCCTTCAATAATGATCAGTAGATTATCAACTTTCTGAAAAAAGTTAAATTCTCAGATAGGAACCATCCAAAACTCCAAGATCAATATGGCAATCAAATCATCTAGTTAAAGACAAACAAACTAAATATGGATCTTTTTATGTTGGAGAACATCTTCAATTTGGATGACCATCTGAAAGGCAAAAATAAGAAGATCATGGTCAATAAAGAAGACTATGAGTTGGTGGTCATTTTTTGAGGCAAAACTTTAAAGCTAGGAAAGGTATGTAAAGACTCTAAGAAGCAAGATTTTATTGAATTATTCCAATAATTTGATGATAAATTCACTTATATTTATCATGATCTAAGAGGTTTTGACCCTAGTTTAGGCCAACATACAATATAACTTGATCCTACTACCAAGCCTATTAGATAAAAGCAGAGACCAATTAATTCAAAAATAGAACCCCTAATGAAAAGTGAGATATCTTTGGTTGCAAATTTAGTCCCTATAATAAATAATAATGGTGATATCATACTTTATGTGGATTTTAGGGACCTAAACAAAGCATATCTAAAGGATAATTATCCTATCCCACCCATGGAGAAAATTAAATGATCCTAATATATCTAGATGATATCACTATCTACTCAAAGCATGTTGATGTGCATCTATATCACCTTAGGAAAAAATTAAAAGATGCAGAGAATTCAAGGTTATTTAAACCCAAAGAAGTGCATTTTTATGGTCTATGAATGGAAGCTACTAGGACATATAGTGTCAAAAGAAGGTCTTGTAAGAGACCCAGAAATAGTTATTTTTATATTTGTATTAGCACTACCAAGCCATAAGAAAGGATTATATATTTTCCTTGGAAAGATTAATTTTGTGAGAAGATTTATCCCAAATTTTTCCTCTTTATAAAAATCCCTCGCTACAATTCTTAAGAAGGGTACCATTTTCAACTAGACACAGGAAGGAAGAGATAACTTTGAGGCCATCAAACAATTTATCTCTCAACATCCCACCCTATTCAACCCCAATTATGATAAATATTTTAATCTTTACACTTTTGGATGGGAAGGTAGCATATCAACTATTCTAACCAAGAAAAATGAAGAACAATTGGAGTAGCCAATATCTTTGTTTAGTCAATCCTTGAAAAGATATGAGGAATATTACAATTTTTTGGATAAGTAGGTATATGCCATAATTAATGATCTCAATAAATTTAGACATATGCTCTCTAATAATAAGATTCAACTAATGGTGAGTCACTAAAGTTTTAAAGAGTTTTTGCTCAGCCAGGAGATAGATGGAAAAAGAGTAGGATGGATCACTAAGGTCATGAATTATGATGTAGAAATCAAAGTTACCAAGTTGGTGAGAGGAAAGGTTTTATGTGAATAATTGGATTCCAACATTATAAATATTGAAATAATATCTAAAGTAGTATATGCTCAAAATGCACCTTAGCTACTCAACCCACCTATTTTCAATAGCTATATCCAACACATGACCAACTTCCTATAAATAGATGAATACCTATATGATCTTCAATAGTCTAAAAAAAGGTATTATAGACTTAAGTCCATTCCTTATGTCCTTGTTAGTGGAGTATTGTTTATAAAGGATATGAATGGAGTCATGTTAAGATGTATTGATCATAATCAAGTCCCCAATATGCTCAAGGAATTTCATGATGGTCCATTAGGAGGACATTTCTTAGCAAGAACCATGGCTGTAAAGATAATGAGAGGAGGCTATTATTGGTTTGAGTTGTTCAAATATGCCCATTAGTGGGTAAATAACTATGAAAAATGTGCTTACTTCACTGGTAAATAGAGATTAGTAGCACTCCCCCTCAAACCAATTCAATAAAATCAATCATTCACTCAATGGGGATTAGATTTTATTGGTATGATCAATCTACCATCGAGTGTATGCCATAAATGGGTCCTCATAGAAACAAATTAGTTCACATGATGGACTGAGGTAGTTTCATTAAAATATGCCATGAAGGCATATATTTTGGACTTCATGGATGGTATAATGTTAAGATTCAATGTACCTCACACCATTATCTCTTATAATTTTAAAGCATTCATGGTCACTCAAGTGAGTCAATGGGATCTAAAGCATAATGTGTACCTGAGTACTTATTTCAATTATTACCCTTAGGGTAATGGCTTGGCCAATTCTACCAATAAAAACCTTATCAAAATTATCAAAAGAATAATGGAAGATAACCAAAGAACTTGGCATACAAAGTTGAAATCAACACTATGGGTTGATAGGATCACTCCTAAGAGATCCATTGGTAATTACCCTTTCATGTTGGTATATGGAAGAAAATCAAGAGTCTCAATGTCAATTGAGTTACCACCTCTAGAGCTTAATCACCAATTAGATTTGATCGATAATGATGCAATGATATTAAGATTGGCCAAACTTATGGAACTCAACGAAATTAGGAACCAATCAATGAAATTCTTGGAATCAAATCAAGATCAAATGAAGAAGACTTTTGACAAATGGGCATCTGAAAGGAGCTTCAATGAAGGAGACATGGATTTCAAATGGAAATCAGACAAAGATAAACCAAGAAAGCACACCAATTTTGATGCAATATAAAGTGGTCATATATATTAGAACTCAGTGCAAAGGAGCTAAAACATTATAGATATCCAACCTTTATGGATCAAAACTGCCTATCACAATCAATGGGATATACCTCAAAGCTTACTTTTGAGGTAGGAATTCATTTTGAAAGTCAAAATATTTTATATATAGTACATTTAGTTGTGTTTTCAATAAGTGATTTTTCATAGGTCAAACTTATTAGGAGTTTTTATGTCCCTAGTGTTTTTTTCCCTATTTTTTTCTATGTTTTCCTACTTTGTTAGGCAAACCCCAATTTTTTCTTCACTAGGTTAGAGTTTGTTAATCTGAATTAACTCCATGCCCAATGAAATAGAAGACTACTAGATGAAAATTCATTAGCAAGTAATTAACCTACAGAGGTTACTAAAATATGTTGATATTTTTATCCCAAAAATATAAAAATATCAAATACCCTAAGGGATACCCCCTAATTTTTTGATAAAATCCCCTAAAATGCCAAAAAAACAACTTTCCCTTTGTATTACAAAATATAAAACTTTGGATGCAATTTTCAATTTGCAAAATTACAAATTATTTCCTGAACTCCACCTCCCATAATACACTAGCTTCCCATAATCAGTAGATTCCATGACTCAATATGTAATTTGCAATTTTGCAAATTGAAAATTGCACTCTAATCTCTACATTCCATGAAGTACTAACTGGAAAAATTTAGAACTCGAGATTCAATTTACAATTTTTAAAATTGTAAATTGTTTCCTAAACCCTAGATCTAGTAAACCAAACACTCCCCATAGAATCTAGAACTTGAACTACAATTTTCAAATTACAAATTGCATCCTAATTTATACATCCCCGCACCAACTACCCAAGTTGTGGAATTCAAAACCCCAAGTACAATTTGTAACTTTTCAACATTACAAATTGCTTATGGACTTTCACTTTCCCATTTCTAAATCAAATCAAACATATGACCCCCATGGACATGGAACCTATTCCAAATAGCTCAAGGTTTTACCACCAACCACCATCAAAGGAATTAATTGAAAGGATTTTCCTATTTAAACATATGATTTAGGTATTTTTACTCATTTTTTTAACTTTGATAATTAATATTTTGAGCCCTGACAATGACCTTGCACCTTGACTACACCTTGATCCATGTATCAAGCTATGTTTTTAAGTATGACTCCACCATCATGAACTATATAGTATTCAAAAAATTCCCTTATGTTTTTTTGCCATTATTCATATAATTGAATCTTGTTTTAATCATTTCTATTTCTAAAAAATTTAGTTACATTTTTCTTACTTAGACATTTGGTATTTTATGGCATGTCAAGTTGCATTCTAGGGTCTACATTTTTTGAGATCAAGTGGATTGTCAATTTTTTGTGAAGCTTGTCATTTTTCCACAAAGGTGAGGTCTAAGGTTTCTAGGGTAATAATTTTAATTTTAATCATGAAAACCTTAGGATTTTCCCCAATATATTTGCATTCAAATTTAGGGATTCACCAAAACCAAGTGAATATTTTGTAGCATATTTTAAAGTAATCCTAGTGAATATTCCTGAAGATACTTCTAATTCCCCACAAACATTGGACCTACCTTGAACACCTCACTTTTATATGGGTTTCACCATTTTTCTAAGCACCTATAATCCCTAAAATATTATAAGTCCCTATGAATAATGGACTTGCTCCAAATACCTTAGAGTCCCACCAAAACTTTCATCTACTCAAAACACCTTCCCTTTTCATCAAAGATTATACTTGTCCATAAAAATTATTAGTTTAACAGAGTTCTCACCTACTTGAAACACCTAAGAGTTTCACCAAAAAAAATTCCTACACATATCACCTCTCATTCCATCAGAACCTATATCTACTTTAATCACCTGCATACCCCTTCAGCTTCTATAGTTGGTTTTCCACAAGATTTTTCTCTAGTTTCCATGTCTCTGAAGGAAATGAATTTTAAATCAAAAGGCCCTAGAGTGACTCTTAGATTATATTCCAACATAATATAGATAATTGACATAGATTTAGGTCACATTGACCTAGGGGAATTCTGGGCCTAGATCAATGCAGAATTTAAGAATGATTAGATATAGGGTATTTATGAATCTAGACTTCCATAGGTAGAAACTTTCCCTCTAATGGTCTGAAACCCTAATTTGGTACTGACATTAGCCCAAAATTATGATCTAGATATATGAGAGGTTATAAATTACAAAGGGGAAAAGGTTTTAGATCTAGACCCCAACTTCATCAATTCAGTATTTGTTGTACCAAAGTTCAAGATTTATCTTGACATAATTCTAGAGACATCCCAACAATTTTTTGAAGATAAGAGAGATGGGTGTCAGAAGATGATAAATAAACAATGGCTAAAATCCCTTGAGGCTACATCCACCAAATTACTTAATACCTTATATAGGATTGATTTCATAGATGAAGCTAGAGGTATTACCATATTATTGCATAGGATTACTAGTAATATTGATGCTAAGAGCTTCTAGGAGTGGATGTACTAGTACATCTAGGTCATAAGATAGAATGCCCAATACATACATTGGGCTCAGCTCATTAGTGATTCCCTCTACAAGTAATTAATGGAGGTGTATAAAATTAGTAAATTCTTCATGACTTCTTACATTATATACATTTTGGCCAACGGGAGACCTTTTTCAGGCCTTAACATAGTACCTAGAGAAATAATCAAGGTATATAATTATTATCCTAAATTCACATTGAAGGATAGTATAAAAAACTCAAGAGAGTTAATGACGCTTTCATCTATTACATAATCATCATGTTTGATAAGAAACAAGGGAGAATAAGATTCTCATAGGTAGTAAGGACAAAGATCACAAAATGGAGCTCCTACTTAATTCAATTCTCCACTTATGCATACATAAGGGCAAGGGGCTTCATTGGTTACCCCTACATAATCCCTAAATATGTTAGTGATAAGTGGGCACTAATGGAGTTAGTAAGATAGCTTGCAGAGACCTACAAACTCATTTTTATAGGCACAAGTGAAGAATTCACTTCTTAATCAATATTTTTAGATACGCATGCACTTCTCTCCTCAAATTAAAGTGTGCCAAGGAAAAAATATGCCAAATGACCCTAAATAATTTGGAGTATATGCCACATTATGATGTTTATGTAAATATCACATATTGGGAGTTTCTATATACCTTCATGTTCCATATTTTGAAGATTATTGGGAGGATTTGGAAGATAAAGAGAGGTTCAGGATGAAGGATCATGCTAGAATGACTTTACAGCAAATCAAGGATTATGATTTGGCACTAGTTTTTGATGATTTGGTAGATGATTGGTCCCTAGTGGACCCAAATTATTATATATAGATTATTACTCAACCCCTATCACAAATTAGGTGGTCAACTCCAAAATATTTTTCTTTGATTAATAGAACAACCTATGTCATCAACATAATGATCAATTGGTTGAGGATCAAAGTAGTTCAAGGAATAAAGGATACAATAGGTGTTAGAGATAATATTTTAAAGCTTAAAGTAGGAGTTACCCCATCAAGGGAGGGTCCCAGTGGGATAGAAATTGAATAGATAGAAGAGCTAGTGACCCATAATAATAAGAAGAAAACTAAGGCCAAAAAGGGGCAATCTAGAAAAGAGGGGTCAACATCAGATGAATCAATTGACATCTCATCAAAAGACATAGTTGCAATAGAAGCTTCCATAGATTCTACCCCAATATCTATCATAATGACAACCACCATTTCTATTGTTCACCCTTCACTTGTCTATATTATTCTAGAAGCTCTAACTCCTCCACCTTAGGTCTCCACTCCCCCTCTCATTCCTACTACCTCACCTACCATAATAAGTCCATTGCAACCTGTGATATCAATTTAGGTGGACACTCAAGGTCTCCCATTAATGGATATTCAAATTTCCATTCCACTTTCCCTTCCTCCAATTTCACCTCTCCTTCCTTTTCACTCCCCCTTTCCATTCCACTCATAGTTCCTTCCAATCCATCCCCACTAATTTGAAACATCACTCAACAATACAAGGTTATAGACTCAATCATCCTAACTTCAGTTCCACTAGTCATCCCAACACTTGGGATAAGTACTTATTTATATTCATCCCTTTCACCTTCCTCACCTCATCAACCCTAGTAGTCTATCCCATTTGATTGATTAATTCAATGCTTTGGCTTCCACCCTTCCACCAATTCCCAAATTCAAAGCCCCTATGTCTTTTCCTCTAATAGACACAATTATTTCCATTTCTCCCATCACTTATAAAATTCTCACAAAACCTTTAG
This sequence comes from Torreya grandis, assembly GCA_037957365.1. NCBI lineage: Eukaryota > Viridiplantae > Streptophyta > Pinopsida > Cupressales > Taxaceae > Torreya > Torreya grandis. Next base: position 1,027,838 of record JARHVA010000327.1, read on the forward strand.
TGGAGATAAGATAAACACAAGTGTTTGGTGTGAATGTATATTTTCAAATGACTAATGGAGATGAAATATCATAGGCATTTCCTGAGTAACCAATGACAACATCTATTCAAGATTGTATAATTGTCATGATACCTACTAGTGCAGTAATGTTAGTTATTGATTCTTAAGTGATAGTATCCACACAACTATATGTTACCCCTAGTTGGGTAGTAAATATAGTAAGGAAGAAGTGAAATCAAATGATTTACTCTAGTATATTAGACTTTGGCCTGTTAGAAATTAAGAAGAAATCTAAATCTACTCCCTAGACATTATTTAGGATCTTAAGTGATGACAAAGGGGAAAGATATGTTGAGATTGTAATCCCCCCACCAAATAAACCAAAGGAAAATATAATGGTGGGAAATTATTAGATTTCAGATATCCACCTTGGATGGCCAACAAAGGAGGGGTTAAAATAGGATGTTTAATTTAGCATCAACTCCCTCTTTGAGATACTAGATCATGATAAGGACACCAAAGATGAATTGAAAATTAAGGTGGATCAATTCATGGTTACATTAAATAAGTTCATAGATCTTATTGGATCACCATAACAACTAGAGTCAGCATAGTTAGTTAGCCAAATTCCATATCAAGCAATAATTGATGTGGTGACTAAGATTGATATCATGGAAAGGGCTACCAAATAATGGTTAGAAGAAATTATTTCTAAGGGTAATAAACTTATTTATATAATTATTGACCATTGTGAAGTTATCATAAAAAGGAAGAATGTCTTAATAGGATAGGTCAGTAAGTATGAGGGGAAATTACAAACTTTTAATCTATATTAATCTAAGTTGATAGTTGTGGATTCAATCGATATATACATCTTCCTTACTAAAAAGATACTAAAAAATGATGTAGAGAAAGAGGAATTACATAGAGTATCTAAATTATATATAACGATACTTATAGAGTTTTCCCACAAAGCCAAGGTGGCACATGACAAGGCTATTTATACATTATATGACATTGAAGGAATGTTGAGTAAGATGTCATGCCAACTAGTAAATGATGGAGATAACCTATTTTCAATACAAGAAGTACATATAAATTTGAAGGAGGTAGTTTAAAAAGAGTATATAATGACTATAGTCTTCACCCTAAGTTCTATTCATCATTATATTAGGTATCATAATGTAATGGATAGATGAGGACAGAAATGTAAAGAATCAAGACTTTCAAGAGGGAGTTATTTGAAATAGTATAAAATTATTTAGCCTCTGACCTATACTCCTTCAATCCAGATGAATAAAGAATTCAAGAAATTTTAAAGGCATTTGATGCATACGTTTAAAAGTTATGGGACAAAAAAAACCAGAAGGTAGAGGAAGTTTTGTAAATTGATTAGTTTTTTTTTATTGAAATATTTTCATAAATTGCAAAAACATTGTAAATTTGTTTATTGCAACTATATTTTATATTTATTTATGAGAAAGAAACACATGTATTTTACACTTTAGATTTTTTGACAAGCTGAAAGTTGTAAAAATCAAAATTTCAAATTACACTTTCTATTTTAACAAGTTATAATTGCTAAAAGTGTAAAAGCATACATGGAAAATTGTAAATTCCATTTTGGCAAAGTGATGAGACTTACAAGTTGTAAAAGTCTCACTTGTAAATTTCAAGTTCATTTTTTTGAAATGTGACTTTATTTATTCTAAATTGATCTTTTGTTAAAATTTTGAGTTGTATTTTGGGTGCCACCCATCTACATGAAGAGCCACTTCTACCTACATGAAGAAAGAGAAGCATTACATGAATATCTTCCAACTCCTTTCTTGTCATTCTAATCTAATGATCATTATAGATCTTTCATGTTATTTTTCAATCTATTTTACCAAGTAAAAGATGCCAAGAATATAATATTGCACCTCTTTCATGTGAATTTTTAGATTTGCATGTTTCCTTCTATTGGGTGTTGAAGTTTTGATAACTACATCTCATTTATGGGATATTTTTGTATAAATATAGATATAACCCATGGCCTAATCTATGTTTTTCCTATTAGAAATATTATTCTACATTTTGAATGTATTTTTCTATAAGTTATAACCTAGAGAATGAAATAAATTAAAGATTTTGTCTTTCTTGTCTGAGGAATCCTTGTGTATACAAGTTATTTGAGTATTTATGGACATTATAGTTATTATTTTTAGTCACATGAAATTAATTTATGGTATTCTCTACCCTTTTGGATGATTTTTTGGTAAAATAAATAAATTTTGGCCCTTTTATGAAAATAGCAAATATTGCCTTTGATTTATCGTTTGCTTGAGTTTGTGCTCAAAAAAATTTCAGTCAATTTTGTTTATCTTGTGTTCATTTAATAAATCACTAAGAACCATTAAAATATTTGGTGCAATCACCATTTTCAATTTTTCAAATTTCATTCTTAACTCTTTTCCTAGTCAAAACCCTAGTTTAGGAACAAGAACACTAAAGTAATAAAAATTTATATAAAACTAATATTTTATCAGTTGCAACATATTTAGTGAAAGGAATTTAACCTTATCTTGAGGTCAAACTCATGAAAAATCTCCATGGATTATAATTTTTCCCATTATATCATTAGATATCACACATCAGGCTACTACATATCAAGGAACACATGCAAAGGATATGTGATAATAGTTTTTGGAATGTCTGGTGGGACATAAAAATTACAAAGAGATTTTTTTTATTATTAATGAACATTGTACAAGTTTTGTACACATTTTAAAATCACTAGAAAATCCACTGGTTTATGGTTTTAGGATTTTAAGGGTTACATATGCCAAGCAAACAAACAAGGTCAACTACAAAAGGTAAGAAAGTTAATTTTTTAGATTTGTCATTTCCACTTTAAAATAGATCAAAATTAGTTTTACCTCATTATAAATAATATCTAGAAAAATTATTTGCATCTTCTGTAAGTAATCCTACTCCTATTAGTTTCATTCCTATAATGGCTAGAAATTTAAATTTTATAGATTTTAATGGTGTCATCCCTCTCCAGTTGTCTCAATATGATGACATACCCACCTCAACTTTAAAAAACCTCCCATATTTCATTAGTGAAACTTCCACTAGTCCTATAGAACACATATAAAATGTTGCCAATCTATGTGCAGTTCATAATGTGGTATAAGACAATGTTACAATTAGACTCCTAGTCTCCTCTATCAAAGGTAAAGCCTTAAAATGGTACAAAGGTATACCTCTTAGTTATATCCATGTTTTGGATGATTTAGGCACCTCATTATGTGCTCAATTTAAATATAAGAGTGACCACCTTTCCCTAGTTGAATAATTGCCTGCTATTCAATGGGCTCCTTACGAGCTCATGACTAATTTCAATTTCCATTTTCAGAAGACATGGAATAGAATTCTAACATTAGTCAAGCCCACTCCAAATAGTGACTTCCTATATTACTTAATATCATTAAATAGTGATATATCTATCATGATTTAGTCAATGGGTGGTACCACACTTCTTGAGGCTTATGAAATTATAATAAGGGGAAAGAATTATTTAATTCAAGCTAGAAAAATTACCCCAAGACCACCACTACCTCTATTTATAGAAATAGATCCTACACCACCTATAATTACTGTAATCCCCACCACAAGAAAGCCACCAACTTTGACCCCTACTCCTACAGATGAACCATATGAGGTTAAGTCACTACTTAAAAGTTTTAGAAATGAGTTAGTATCAATAAAGAGGTAGCAATCTCATAATTATAAGCCTAATTAGTAGGCTAACCTAGTATACCAACCTAATAGGCATCTATATCATGGTAATTAGTAGCTTCAATGTCAAAATGCACAACCAAAACCTCTAAATATTTGTGCCTTACCTATACCAAATACTTCCAAAGTGATTGTGCCTATTCAAAACAACCTAGTTCAAGAATGAGTGGTGTTATACTTGTTCATAGCCACATAATTATAATACTTGTCCTAATGACATCATCAATCAGGATTTGATTTTACAAGGGATATCAAATACCCAAGTATAACAAGAAGAATACATTCCTTAATAAGAATATACACAAGAACCTGCTTAATGTGAGGCTACTCTTCTAAATTGGCATGAGGAGGATTTTTGTGGAGTAAATGAAGAGGAAGAACTTTTCAATGGTGGAGGTCCATTGGTAGCCAATACATTCTTGAATAAAATATTAATATAGAGTGATCATCCCCCTAGGTTAGAATAAGCTAAAACTTCCAAAGTTTTGCCAAAACCTACAAAGAGCAACACAGTACAAAGGCCACCCTTTATTCCCACTAGCCAACCCAAATCAAAAGTACCAACTCCAAATCTTGTGAAATATGGCATATCACCTATAAATATTCTATCAAAGGTTGATAATATCCCTTTTAGTATAGTGGATCAAATGAAGAATACCAATTTGAATGTTACTATGTGAGAGGCACTCTCTATACTATTACAAAGAGATTTGTTATGAGAGGCTTTGAAGAATTTTGAGATAGAAAATAAGGTTCTATCCAAGAGGCATAATACTATAATTAATTTGTTTCAACAATAAACTAAATCTAATGCAAACAAAATTGGTAAGCCTCCCCTTTATATGTCTCACTTATAGTAGGGAAGCATCTAGCTCATATTTCATGGTAAATTTAGGGGCTAGTAGTTATGTTATGCCCAAAAAGATAGTTGATGCCCTTGGTATAAAATATACACCTATAAATAAAGGAATGGTTAAATTAGATGGGAATATTGTTCAAATAGTAGGGATAATAAAATATTTAAATCTCACTATCCATACTTGTCTAAGTTTTTCAATTTCTTAAGATATCTCAGTTATCAATTTTCCCCCTTATTTCACCATTTGCCTTTCATGATATTTTACCATAAAAATGGAAGGATATATGTCTTTAGATTGGTCTCAAATGTTAATTAGGATGAGGTATGAGACAATAGTAAAAATAAGAGTTGAGCTAATAGCTAAGGACCATATTGAGCCATACAATCCTCCACCTATAGACATGAATTATATACTACATGACCAAAAAGAGGAAATTGATCACGAAGAAGTAATAACCATAAAAGATATTCTATACATTCACTTGGATGAATGGGGATCATTTCTACAATTTAATCCTTGATCCAAAACTCAAAAATTTTGATTGAAATATATTTCAAGAACATAAAAAAAACATAGTAACAATGATTTCTCTAAGAAGAGATGTTTTATTACTCAATATTGCAAATACAAACATATGTGTATCTCTAGGAAGAGATGTTTAATTTCTTATTTGGGTTATATCTTAATTTATACACATTTTAAAGTTAGGAGGATGTGAAAGGTCACCAATATTGAGGGAGATTAAGTGGTTTGACTTCCATGATTTATAACAATATAGAATTCAAGGAATTACTATTTTTAGACTACACTATTAAAATTAAAATTTGGGTCACTTCCATTGGGTTTTTGGGGGTCCTCATTCTTAGATTTATAATGGTTAAAATGGGGAGTCAATCAGAACTATGGTGCAAAATTTATGGCTCCTTGAAGTTCCAACATCAATTAGGGTAGAACCGTCACCCAAATTATCACTTGAATTGTTGCCCAGATCAATCCTTATGACTATGTACAAGAAATTAGGTTGGGTACATATTTCATACATGAGAATAATGCAATCATTGTTAATATTATAAAACTAGCTAAAGATCTTTAAGGAATATGGAAACTATTATTTAATGGTTTGAGGAGTGGAAATGGTGTAGGTGCAAGTGTCATCTTGATCTCTCACCAAAAAGGGATCTATTTCTATTCTTTCAAACTTCAATTTAGTTACACTAACAATGTAGTTGAATATAAAGCTTTGATTTGAGGATTGTAGTTAGTCAAAGAGAGAGGACTAAAATTCTTTAAAATATTTGGAGATAGTGAGTTGATTGTTCACCAAGTAAGATCTAAAAATGTGACTAAGAATAATTTATTGAGATCTTATAAACATAGGTTTTGGGACCTATTTTAAGATTTCATCACCTTGAATATTTAAGTAGTGCCAAGATCATAGAAAAAATATGTTGATCGTATGGCCTTGGTGGGATTCTAATCTAAATTACCCAAGGAAATAAATAAATAAAATAGCCAGCATGTAAAATTGGGAGTAAGATTATATGTTCCTAATAACATAACTAATTGGCAAGTCTTCAATAATGATCAATAGATTGTCAACTTTATGAGAAAAGAAGTTAAAATCTTAGATAAGAACCAACCATTACCTTGCTTTTTTAAGAATTTGAACATGTTCCTTTGATTGAGGACCCAATGCCTTTGTTTTCATTTTTTATATTTAAATATGTCAATGCTTTCCTTGTGGACATTAGACTAAGTCATGTCCATTTAATTGTGTGACATTTAAACATGCCCCTTGTTTGAGGTCTCCTTGGACCATTTATTTTTGTCTTGATTTTAAGTGTTATTTTTGTGTGTGCATGTGATCAATTTATTTTTGATATTGTATTATTACTATATGGAGATCAAATCATCTAGTTAAAGAGAAATAAAATACCTATGGGTCTTATTACATTAAATAACATCTTCAATTCAAATGACCAACTAAAAGGCAAAAATAAGAACATCATGGTCAATGAAGAATACTATGAGTTGATGGTCATTTCTGAAGGCAAAACTTTGAAGCTAGGAAAGGTATGTAAATACTTTGATAATCAATATTTTATTGAATTTTGCCAGGAATTTGATGATAACTTCATTTGGAGTTATCATGATCTAAGAGGGTTTGACCCTAGTTTAGCCTAGCATATGATAGAACTTGATCCTAATACCAAGCCTGTTAGACAAAAGCAAAGAACAATTAATCCAAAGATAGAACCCCTAATGAAAAGTGAGCTATCTAAATTTATAGAGGCTAGTATTATTTTTCCTATCAAGCACTCATCTTGGGTTGCAAATTTAGTCCCTATAATAAATAAGAATGGTGACATCAATTTTTTTGTGGATTTTAGGGACCTAAACAAAGCATCTCTAAAGTATCATTATCCTCTCCTACCCATGGATAAAATTTTAATAATATACTAGTATCTGAAAGGTCTTCCCTTCTAGATGGTTATTATAGCTATAACCAAATCCTAGTGCAAGAATCAGACTAGGACAAAACTACCTTCACCATAAAATGGGGCATGTATGCATACAAAAAGATGACATTTGGTTTGAATAACGTTGTTTCAACATTTTAGAGAGACATGGATATGGCATTCATGGGTTTGATAAATTAAATGATCTTAGTATATCTATATGATATCATTATCTACTCAAAGCATGTCGAAGTGCATTTGTATCACCTTAGGAAAAAAATTTAAAGATGAAAAGAATTTTGGGTTTATTTAAACCCAAATAATTAAATTTTTATAGTCCATGAAGGGAATATATTGGGACTTATAGTGTCAAAATAAGGTCTTGTAATAGACCCAGAAGGATTTAGTGGTATATCTTCATTAGCACTACCAAGCCATAAGAAAGGATTCTATATATTCCTTGGAAAGATTAATTTTGTGATAATATTTGTCCCAAACTTTACCTCTTTGGCAAAACCCCTCACTACAATTCTTAAGAAGAGTACCATTTTCATCTAGACATAGAAAGGAAGAGATAGCTTTGAGGCCATAAAATAAGATATCTATCATGATCCCACTATAGTCAACCCAATTATGATAAAGATTTTATTATTTACACTTTTGGAGGGGAAAGAAGCATCTTGAATATTCTAACCTAGTAAAATGAAGAATAATTAGATCAGCCAATATCTTTCTTTAGTCAATCCTTAAAAGCATATGAGGAAAATTATGGTTTTATGGAGAAGCAAGTATATTCCATAATTAAGGATCTCAATAAATTCAGGCATATACTCTCCAATAATAAGATTCATCTAATGGTGAGTCACCAAAGTATTAAAGAGTTTCTGCTCAGTTAAGAGATAAATGAAAAAAAGAGCAGAATGGATCACCAAGGTCATGGAGTATGATGTATACATAAAAGTTACCAATTTGGTGAGAGGAAAAGGTTTATGTGAACAATTCGCTTCTAACATTATAGATTTTGAAACAACATCTGAAGCACTATATGCTCAGAATCCACCTCAACCAACCAACCCACCTATTTTCAAAAGCTAGATCCAAGACATGACCAACTTTTTGAAGATAGATGAATATTTATATGATCCTCAATAGTCTAATAAAAGGTATTATAGACTATAGTCCATTCCTTATGTCCTTATTAATGGAGTATTATTTAGAAAGGATGTGAATGGAGTCATGTTAAGATGTATTGAGCACGATCAAGTCCCCAAGGTGCTCAAGGAATTTCATGACAATCCATTAGGAGGACATATCTCAACAAGAACCACGACCATCAAAATAATGAGAGGAGACTATAATTAGTTTTAGTTTTTTAAATATACATATTAGTGGGTAAGAAACTACAAAAAATGTGCTTACCTCACCAAAAAATAGAGATTAGTAGCACTTCCCCTCAAACTGATTCAAGCAGATCAAATTTTTTCTCAATAGGGATTGGATTTCATTTGTATGATCAATCTACCATTTAGTGTAGGCCATAAATGGGTCCTCAAAATAATAGATTATTTAAAATGATGGATCTAGGTAGTTTCACTAAAAGATGCCATGGAGGCATCTATTTTGGACTTCATGGATGGTATAGCGTTAAGATTTAGTGTACCTCACACTATTATCTCTGATAATGATAAAGCATTCATGGGTACTCAAGTGAGTGAATGGGATATAAATCATAATGTATACCTAATTACTTATTCTAATTATTACCCTCAAGTTAATGTATTTATTGAGTATACCAATAAGAACCTTATCATAATTATCAAAAAAATAATGAAATATAACCAAAGAACTTAGTACACAAAGTTCAAATCAACAGTATGGGATGATAAGATCACTCCTAAGAGAGCCATTGGTAATTCCCCCTTCATTTTGGTATATGGAAGAGAATAATGAGTCCCATTATCAATTGAGATACCATATCTAGAGCTCAATCACCAATTGGATTTGATCGATAATGATGCAATGATAGTAATATTGGCCAAACTCATAGAACTCAAAGAAATTAGTAACCAATCAATGAAAGTCTTGGAATTAAATCAAGCTTAAATGAAGAAGACTTTCAAAAAAAGGGAATCTTTAAGGAGTTTTAATGAAGGAGACATGGTTCTCAAATGGGATGCAGATAAGGCTAAATGAGGCAAGCACACCAAGTTTGATGCAATATGGATTAGTTTATATATAACTTAGTGTAAAAGAGCTAATGTATTCCAGTTATCCAAGCTTGATGGATTAGAACTACCTATCCCAGTTAATGGGATATACTTCAAACATTGATTTTGAGTTAGGAATTCATTCTAAATGCTAAAAAAAATTGTATATAGTAGGGTTAGTTGTGTTTTTAATAAGTGATTTTGCATAGGTCAAACTCATTAGGATTTTTTGTGTCCCTAATTGTGTTATTTTACCCTTTTTTGTATATCTAATTTTCCCTACTTTTTTAGGCAAAACCTAGTTTATTATTCACTAGGTTAGAGTTTTTTAATTCAAACTGACTCTATGCCCAATGAATTAGAAGGATACCAGATCACCCCACATAGGTCACCAAAAAATGTTGATATTTTTATTCCAAAAATATCAAATACCCTGAGGGAGACCCCCTAATTTTTTGATAAAATCTCCTTAAATGCCCAAAAACCAACTTTCTATTTGTATTTTGAAATATGGAACTCTGGATGCAATTTACAATTTGAAAAATTACAAATTGTTTCCTGAGCTCTACCTCTTACAATACACTAGCTTCCCATATCTAGTAAAATCAAGAACTCAGGATGTAATTTTTAAAATTGAAAATTTTACTCTAATCTCCACCTTTCATGAATTGCTAACCATTGGAATCTATAACTCAAAATGTAATTTGAAATTTTTAAAATTTTAAATTTCATCCTGAGTCCCTGATCTTGCAAACCAAACACCCCCTAAGGGATTCAAAATTTGAACTATAGTTTGAAAATTACAAATTACATCCTAAGTTCCACCCCCCACCAACTATACAAGCCATGGAATTCTAAACCCTAAGTGAAATTTTAAACTTTGAAAAATTAAAAATTTCTTATGGAGTTATAGCTTCCCATTTCTAAAGAAAATCAAAATCATGACCCTCATGGACATAGGACCTATTCTAAATAGCTCAAGGTTCTACCACCAACCACCATCAAGGTCATTAAATGTAGTGATTTTCCTATTTAAACATGTGATTTATAGATTTTTACCCATTTGTTTAACTTTTATATCAATATTTTGAGCCCTAACAATAAACTTGTACCTTTATTATGCCTTGATACATGCATCAAACCACATCTACAAGAATAAATCCACCATTTTGAACTCCATGGTATTCTCATGAACTTCCTTGTGATTTTTTACCATTATTCTTTTTATTGACACTTGTTTTAATCCTTTCCATTTCCAAAAATTTTAATTGCATTTTTCTTGCTTAAACATTTGGTATTTTAGGGCATATCGAGTTTCATTCTAGGGTTTACATTTTATGAGATCATAGTGGCTTGTTAGTTTTCTATGAAGTTTATCATTTTTCCACAAAGGCAAGGTCTATGGTTTTTAGGGTAACTATTTTCATTTTCATCATGAAAACCTTAGGATTTCCCCAATAGATTTGCATTCAAGTTTATGGATTTTCCCAAACCAGGTGAATATTCTGTAGCATATTTCAAAGCAATCCTAGTGAATATTCTTGAAGATACTTCTAAGTCCCTATGGATATTGGACCTACCTTGAGTACCTCACATTTTTATGAGTTTCATCATTGTTCCAAGCACCTAAAATCCTTGTAAGATTTCAAGTCCTTACAGATAGTGGACTTGCTCCAAATACCTTAGATTCCTATCAGATATCTACTCAAAACACCTCCCCTTTCCACTAGAGATTATACTTGTTTAGAACATTTTATAGTTCCATGGAGTTCTCACCTACTTTAAAAACATGTGAGTTTCATCAAAAAAAATTATTGCTTAGAGCATCTCTCATTTCCACCAAAACTTATATATGATTTAAGCACCTATAAGCCCCTTTAGCTTCTATAGTTAGTTTTCCACAAGCTTTTTCTCTAGCTTCCATGTCTCCAAAGGAAATGAAGTTTAAATCAAAAGGACCTAGAGTGAATCTTAGCTTACATTATAACATAATAGATATAACTAGCATAGATTTAGGTCACATAAACCTAGGGGAATTTTGGGCCCAGATCAATGCAGAATTTAAGAATGATTATATATAGGGTATTTATGACTTTAGACTACCATAGGTAGCAACTTTCCCCCTAATGATCTAAATCCCCAAGTTGGTGCTGAAATTAACCCAACATTATGATCCAAATAAACGAGAGGTAGTAAATGACAAAGGGAAAAAGGTATTGGATCTAGACCCTGACTTCATCAATTTAGTATTTATTATACTAGAGTTTAAGAGTTATCTCAAAATAACTCCAAAGGCATCCCATCAATTCTTTGAAAATAAGAGAGATGGGTATTATAAGATGATAAATAAATAATGGATAAAAATCCCCCAAGGCTACATCCACTAAGTTAACTAAGACCTTGTATAAGATTGATTTCAAAGATGAATTTGGATATATTATCATATTGTTACATAAGATTACTGGTAGTCCTGATGTTGAGCTTTTAGGATTAGATGTACCAATACATTTGGGTCATCTAATAGAATACCCAATACATACATTAGGATCAAATCATTACTAATTCCCTCCATAATCAATTGATAGAGGTGTAAACAACTGAGAAATTCTTCATGAATTCTTACATTATATACATTTTGGCCAAAGGGAGACCTTTCCCAGGCCTTAACATGGTACCTAGAGAAATAAATAGGGTATATAGTTAGTATCCAGACCTCACATTAGAGGCTAATAGACAACACTTTAAGATATTTAATGATGATTTAAACTATTACATCATCATCATGTTTGATAAGTAATTAGGGAGAACAAGATTCTCATAGGCACAAATGATAAAGATCATATAATGGGGCTCCTACTTCATTCAATTCCCCACTTATTCATACAGAAGAGCAAGTATAGTTTGTGGTTGCCCTTACACACTCCCTAGATATGTCAGTGATAAGTGGACACTAATGAAATTATTAATATAACTTGTGGAGACCCATAAACTCCTTTCTAGTAGGCATAAGTTAGGATTTTACTTCCCAATTAGTATTGGTATATACACATGTGTCTCTCTCCTCAAAGCAAAGTGTGTCAAGGAATAATTTTTTTAAATGTCCCTAAAGAATTTAGAGTCTAGGCCATATTATGATGTTTATGGAAATATCACTAACACACTAGGAGTTTCTACATACATCCATGTTGTATATTTTAAAAATTATTGGGAAGACATAGCTTATGAAGAGAGGGTCAAGATGAAGGATCATGCTAGAATGACTTTTAGAAAATCAAAATAATGATTTGTCACTAGTTCCTAATGATTTGTAAGATGATGGCTCCCTAGTGGACCTAAATTATTATAAACAAATTATCACTCAACCCCTACCACTAGTTAGGTGGTAAACTCTAATATCTTTTTCTTTGATTGATAGAATAGCCCATGTCATCAAAGAATGATCAATTGGCTGAGGATCAAAGGAGTTCAAGTAACAAAGGATATAATAGGTGTTAAAGAGAAGCTTTTAAATTTTAAAGTAGAAGGATTTTCCCCATCAATAGAGGGTCCCAATGAGATAGTAGTTGAATAGATAGAAGGGCTAGTGACCCATCATAAGAAGAAGAAGAAAAATAAATCCAAAAAGGTGTAATATAGAAAATAAAGGTTAGCAATGGATCAATCAATTAACATCTCATAAAAATACATAGCTGCAATAGAAGATTCCATAGCTTTTACCCTAATATCTATCATAATAACAACCCCCATTTCCATTGTTTACCCTCCACCTATCTATATTTTCCTAAAGATCTAATTCCTCCACCTCAAGTCTATACTCCCCCTCTCATTCTTACCACCTCACCTACCAAATAAGTCCATTTAAACCTATGCAATCAATTTATGTGGACACTCTAGGTCCCCCATTAGTGGATATTCAAATTTCCATTCCACTTTTCCTTCCTCCAATTTCACCCCCTCATTCCTTTTCACTTCCCCTTTCCATTCCATTCATAATTCCTTCCATTCCATCCCCATTAATTTTAAGTACTGATTATTAGTACAAGGCCACAGACTTAGTTATCCTGACTTCAATTCCACTAGGCATCACAAAACTTGGGATAAGTACTACTTTATCTTCATCCCCTTTCACCTTTCTCACCTCACTAACTTTGAGTGGTCCAACCCATTTAATTTATTCATTTAATTCTTTGGATTTTATATGCAATCATTAATACATCATGTCTATAAATCAATCCTAGCTTAGATAAGATAGATAATACCTACACTTCTAATTGGGAATACATTTACTAAACAAGGGAATGACAAATATGAGGATCTGTTAGTCCTAACTAGGATATCACTTGGCATAATACACCATGCTAGGAAGGGTTACAAATCGTATAGTCTAACACAATCATATAACAACCCTAAAATCTACCTAGGTTTAATGTTCAATCTATTCTAATAAACAATAAATTAAATCTAATCTAATGCACACCAATGCTTATGGCACAAAGTGGGGGCTGGAAACAAAAAGAAATTAAACTAAACATGCATATAAGACATTTACTCACATCAATGTCTATAGAATCCTATTACATAAGAGATAATCACAAATACATTATCTATTTACTCTTATAAAGGAAAAATAAAGTTAGGAATACTTACCTTTGAAAATGAGACCATCAAGCCTTAATATATCCCTTGGTCAAGGTGTTTCGTAAGAGATTATTGTGGTATGTAAAGATAACAAAGACAAATCAGATCTAGGTTATACAACCTATCTATACATTTAAAAGACTTATCCAAAAGATAAGATCTATATCTCCAAAGAAAGTATGGAACCCTAAGTTTTATTCCTCAAGTATAATGGTCAATAAGAAGATGTTCATTCACACTTATTCTTCTTCACTTCTCTTCTTACCAATAGTACAAAATGAACTTGTATATATATGTGAATCTTGTCCTAAATAATTCTAAATATGTCAGTAGTACAGGGTCAGCCCTATATGTTTTTGGGAGATAATTCACTAGGTCTTGAGCTAGTTCACTCGAAGGGATAACAAATATCCTAATGCAAAATACCCCTAAATAGTATAGGGTTAACCTAATCAACCCTATACAGTAATTAGAATTTAAAAATTATATAGGGTTGACCCAATTGACCTAGTAAAGTCAACTAGTTGAAAGGGGGTTAAGGTAAGAACAAGGAGGATAAAGCATGGTAAATGACTATAATAGGTAAGGTTAAAAAGAATAAGCTTAAGGTAAATTATTTTTAGGAGATGAGTGTGTAGATGGAAAGTGGAAAAAGGAATAACAAAGGGGCACTAATATTGATTCTTGATCAGTGGGCTTATCATGTGAGAGAGCCATGGGGGAGGAAGGGATTAGGGCTACTAGTGATGAGGTCAATTCTCAGACCACATCATGATTAGCCATGGACTAGGTGAACATGATAGGGAATAGAGCAAGAGGAGAGAGATGTAGAGGTAGTGTAACTAAATATACCACCACTAGCTCTATAGTAAGATGATCTATGACCATTGAGGATATGACATCAAAGCGGGTAGAAGGATTAGGAGAGAGTGGAGACTATTACCATCCTTGATGACCCAATAAGTGAGCCAAAGGATAGTTAGATGATAGAGAGGCCACTCAATTATAGGCTAAGGTAGATGTCATCTATGATAGCTAGATTTGAGTTGAAGAGGTAACCTATAGAGGAGGTGCTAGGAGGCCATATGGATGGAGAGACTATTCTAGGTGATTACATGGATGGTGAGACCATATTGGTTGAGACACAAATAGGTAAAAAATATGATTAGATCATTACTTAATTTTTTATTTTGAAATAGAAACTAGAGGTAGATAGATATTATGAGATATGATAGTGATCTAATATCTATCTGGGTGTGATTTTATAGGTGTGGATGAGGATGAGGAGGAGAGATGGGGGTCCCTTATGAGGGGATCATTCCATGATGTCCTAGATGAGACTCTATAGCTGTATAACCTTGATGCATTATAAGACCCTAGTGTACCATCTTCCCTAGCTTAGGCAAGCTAATTCAAATTAGTAGGGGAGGTAGCAAGGTAGATATAAGCATAAAGAGAGAGGATGTATCCACCAGTAGAGATGGGTACAAGTGAGATATGGTAATGTAAATTCCTAATATAGGAGAGAGATATGCATCTAGATATAGTGATGTAGATGACACAAACACATACAGTGATGCAAACCCAATTAGCATAGGCACAAGTGTAGATAGTGCACCTATATGGATAGGTAGAGGGATTAAGATTGTGAATGACCTCCTTATAATGTATTATTCAAAAAAATTATACTAAGGCCATAATAGGTATCATGGCTAGGCCATGAGATAGATAGGATGGATCCTAGCCATAGAGTTGGAGCATTATATATAGTTGTACTTGTTATATTAAAACTCATGAGATGTATATATATGATGTATCATTTTGGTATATTGATGTTGATTGTCTATGTTATCATTATTATGGTTCTGGTTGTGGATGCTTTGGATATATTTCTTTCTAGCACATGTATTTAGCTTTTGTTATATATGTTATAGGAAATATATCAGATGTGGTTTCTTTTCTAGCATTATGAAAAACACATGCATGGTTTAAAAAAATAGGCAAAAAGACTTGGTAAAATATAATGAATCAAAAATTTAATACACACTATTTCAAGTTAGGAAATGTTTAATAACAATAAAATGACTAAGTATAAAGAACCAATGGATAGTAAAATAGGATGGTAAAAAGGAATTTGTTTTTAAACCAAAGTGAAAGATTTTTTCACCAAATTAAAAAAAGTAAAATCATACTAAATCATGTTGGGAAGTATGAAAACAATGTAATAAAATGGAAGGTATGTAAAATGGCTCAAATGGTCAAAAAAAATAGTTAAGTCAATTAGTTATACCAAATCACATTGGGATGTATAAGAGAAAAACAAAATTGGCAAAAGATTGGTCTTAAATTTACCACACTAATTCAAGCTAGGAAGTATGAAAAATTTAATAAATGGTTGGATTCTTACATGCACTTAGAAAATAAGAAGATAAAAGTTAAAGAGAAATGAATTAATAATAAAACATACTAAATCAAGTTGGGAAGAATGTCAATGATGTGTAACTTCATAAACAATCACATCTTATCTCTTATTTGACACATGTAATTTTGTATGTGACTTATATTATTATAAAATTTTGTAAGGAATGTTAGGTCTTATCCATAGTCTTAGACTACAACTCCCAAAGAGAACACCACTAGGATGGAAAAAATAAGAAAAATTGGGTAACAAGGGTTGTGGGTAATAGGAAGGTAAAATGGTGGTAATTTGTGAGGATGGCCAGGTCCTATCCATGGTCTTACAATGCAACTCAAAAATGAAATCCCAAGGGGAGTGATCAGTAGACAAAAATATTTCTCAAGAGGAAATATGAGGGATATAAAGAATGAAAAATGGAGTGTAAAAATTAAGAATTAGGCATCTTGTGAGAAGACCTTAGGAGGCAAGAGGCATACTACAAACATGAGAAGATACCAAGTGACTAGTGACCATCAATGTATAAAGGAAACTTGTTTGCTAGAGACACAAAACTTTATAGGCATATAAACATGCTACTAAGATCAAATCATGAAGGTAGTTTGGTATAAGAAAAGGTAAAATGGACCTACCTTCCCATGATGTATTTCTCATTCTTTAGGACCCCTTATAGAGCCATCAGTCTACTGCGAAGATTGCATACTTGCATGAGAAAGTAGTTAGCACTAAAAAAAAATTATTATCCTCTTATAATCTACTAACCTGCTTCACCCCAAAGGACCTAGACTCTACCATGAGGCCAAATATGGAATTTGATATTTTATTAGAAGAAAGAGATGTGCTTTGAATCACATATTTTAGTGTGATTTAACTTTTAAGAATATTTTTGTTTTTTTTAAAATGATTTGGCTTTTAAATTTTTATGGATTTTTAAGATTCCTCCTCCATATGGATTTAGAGTGAAAATCATGAGAGATGTAATGATACACATGAATGAGTGTTAGGCTAAGGCTAAAGGAATCTAAGTAACCAAAGATAAAGACTAACTAGGACACTTAGGCTTAATAATGAACTAACATGTGATCTCAAGTCTCAACCATGTATATGCTTAGTTTGTGAAAAAGCAAGAATGGAAAAGGAGATCCAAAGGTGGACCAGTGAAAGGAAAGTATAATGAGATCCATTTTTTGCTAACTGATCACATGGTAATAGAAGATAAGTACCAAAGGGAATAGGGTTTGTATAACCAAGTCACAATAACAATTATATGTGGAAAAATAGAGATAAGAAAGCAAACAATCATGAAGACACAAGAAGAGATTTTTGAGAAAAAATCAATAAAGAAAGAGGAACCAATGATAAAGAAATACAATCATATGTAAAGATAAATGAAAATATACGTAAGATATAGTACCAAAATTAAGATCATTATATAATAAAAATATAAATCTAACATAGTGTCAAATGATATAATAGATAGATAAGAATGAAATCAAAAAACATGTCTAATCAAAATGTAAATGTAAAGGCACCATGCTTGTGCTCATAAATATTGATAAATATATCCACACACATTATCCAAGATGTCAAATAAATATCTATGAAGCTAGATATGAAATGTTACTAATATCTCATCAATATTTAATAAAATTTGGGAAAATACTTCTCTTCTAATCTCCTCAACTAAAAAAGTAGGAATACTCGATGGATCATGTTAAGGAAAATTAGGCAAGGGATGTTTAGAGAATGCATGGGAGTGTGATTTAGAGGAGATGCAAGAATCACCAATGTATAAGGATCCATGGGTGAGAGACTCACAAGTGGAGAAGGATCCATGGGTGAGAGACTCACAGGTGGAGAAGCATCCATAGGTGAGGGAAGGTCCACAAGTGAAGGAATCATAGGTAGAGGCATAGAAGGTGATAAAGGAACCATAGGAGGGGATGGAACTAGTAGATTTAGATACATGGGAGAAGGAGGAGGAGCCTTCTTATGGTAAAAACATGTGGGATGAATAAAAGAAGGTCTAGGAATAGCTATAATATGGTCCTCAAGGTATTGTTTAAGGATATGGTAATGATCAATGTGATTGGTGCCACATAGGTGTCACAAATAATACACCTCTCCATACTTAGGTATATATTTAAGTATATCCTTTATGGGAGGCATGACTTTATTTAAGTAAAGAGAGGAAGGATGCAAAGTATCAATATATTGTTGCAACTTATGACAATGGGTAGAAGAATGATTATCTATCCCATGAAAGCAACAGATATTATTGTGAGTGGTCTCAAGAGAATAACTCATTAGCAGAGGTGATACACGAGTGGAAGAAGCTATAAAATACTCATTGGCCCATTGGTTGGGAAATGAATCCATCTTAGATAAGGTAAGCAAACCATCACCAAGGGAAGGTGATGATGGAGGAGGAATGGAACTAGGATCAATAGAAGGAGCAATGAAATGAGAAGTAAGGGTAGGTTTAGCAATAGTAGGAGTGGGAATAGGATCAACTATAGTAGGAGAAAGAAAAGGCTCAAATATAGTAGGAGTGGGAATGGGCTTTGATAATGGATATATTGAGGGAGGATTTGGATTTATAAAAGGTCTAAGGAGGGCCACACTAATCTCAGGAGTAAACCAACTATGGTGATCAGGGAACCTTTTAAAATGGCAATGCCCAATCATAGCATAATTTATAAGCATACTCCTATGAGGCTCCTTAGAAACTAGAGGTGTTGGTGCCATCTCTACCCTATGATAAAGAGGAAAACCACTAAATTTAGGAACTTTAAACAAATTAAAATAACAATATACATGAAAATACTCAAGTAAATAAGAATGATAATGAACAATTTCAACATTACAAGCCTATACAAGACCACCTAAGAAAGGATCATCTAGGTAATAACCATCATTATAATATAGGGTATGAAGATCAATGACATAAGTAGGGATAACCTTATCATCTGAGGAAGGGTGGTGAATATAATGTCAAGTCTTGGTCAAGAATATAGGAATATCATTGCAAGGAAGTAGGAAGTTGTGAGATGAGGTGAGGTGAGAGATCAAAAGTTTTAATCTTTAGGTTAATCTCATTAGGCTCATCATCATTAGAATCTAAGATGTTAAGAGTCATGTTCCCAATGAGTTTAGAATGTCCATTATAACCTTAGGTTGAATTAACATGAAAATTGAGATGCTAAGACTCATGGAATGGAATGTTAGGCAAAGGTTCAAGAGTAAGAATCTTGAAGACACCACGGTCTTGGAAATACTCAAAATTCTAATGGTTAGTGTCACCATGAATCCTATAAATGGCTCCATTATGAGGGAATTTAATGCATTGATAGGCATAAGAAGTAGTAAATCTCATATGGTGAGTCTAAAACCTATCAAGCAAGATGTTATATGAAAGGGGAATGTTAAAAATCATCACCTTCACATAAACGGTGATAGGTGGGATTGTAATGGGAAACCACACATAACCTACAGGAAGTATTTTCCTTATATCATATCCTTTATAGGTTTTATGTGTAGACTTGAGACTACATTATAAATATCTAAGGGTCTTAATTAAATTGAGAGAGGCAATTTAGGTGTTAAAACCCTCATCAATCAATAAATACTTAACTTGGATACCACCTATTTGAACACTAATGAATAAAGGAGGATCATCCGTACAAAGCAAAATCTCATCGAGAATCACTGAAGATGAGGGAAATTTTAATGAAAATAAAGTGTCTATATTTTTATCAACATTGATCATCATTTATTCACATTATTGTAATATACTAGCCTTGGATCTAGATGAGGCCACCTCCCATCATGTTAGGAGACGATGAGGCACATTCATCTTGAATAATAATTTCATAAGATGATTTATATGATGGGGAGAAGTCCTCATAAGCTCAATAAATATAATTTGGGATGGGAGATTAGTGATTTATATGATGGGATTCCACTCATCATAACCCATAAGAAGGTTGTTATAAATAGGTGCATAATGATTAAGGATGTCCTCAGAAGGAGGAACCGAAGTTCATTGAAATTTTTGTTGGTAAAAAGAAGAAGGTTTATAATAAGGTTTTAAATAATGTTATGATGATGAAGTAGTTGATTCAAGTTGATATTGATAATTGGTAGAATAAGTGTTATTGGAAACATGATTATCATTAGTTTTAGAAGATGATGGAAGAGTGGTATAAATAGAAAAGGAAGTGTTATCCAAGGGACAATCAAAAATTGAATCATAAAAAGTAATAAGGTCATCTTTCCCCAACTCATTTAAATGAGTTAGAGAAGAATATTTGATAACACAATATGTTCTAGATGAAGGAGGAGTGTAGATAGGTTTAAAATAAATGAAAGCAACCACCCTTCACATATTAGTCATGTTAACCACATTCTCTTTAGAAGTTGGTTCAACAAAACTTTCTACATTATTGGTGGAAGGGGTGGATTTGTCTTGATTGTCTTGAATAGGTTGATGATTAGGAGGATGATATTTGTAGATATCCAAATGAGCATTGGCCTAATTCAAGGCTTGAGTTTTATCATGTGATTTATAAGCTTTAAAATCAATTTTATAAGCTTGTTGATGCTTTCAAATGATATAATCATAATCAAAATTAGGACCAAGAATAAATTCCATATCTAAATTATGAAGTTGTATATATATCTCATGAGAATGAACCCAACTAACATGAAACCAACAAAACTTATTTGGATCATTTCAAGATTTCATATGATGAGTAGGGTTAAGATCTTGTGAAAGAGGCCTAGGTAGATGCTCAAGCAATTTAGTTGAGGATAAAAATTTATGAACATTAATGTTAGTTGGTGAATATAAGTGAGGATTGGTATATTGTTGAGAAGGAGGAGTTGGTTTCAATGAAGGGGTAAGAATGATGACTTGAACATTTTGAATGGTATCATAAGAATCGATAACACCATAATTGGTAATATTGTAATTTTTGTTCTTAAATAAGAGACAAATCCACAGAAGGTTGGGGTGGCTCGAATTGATGCATAATGAAGTCTTGTCATTTATCTTGGTAAATAACCTCCTCTCATGTATGTATATAGAGAGTGCAGACCTAATATTCAAGTTTAAGAAAAATGGCATTAGTAAAGAGATGGAAAATATTATCATCAACCATGTTATGTTCACATCTATTTGACAAAGTTTTCCACCTTATAACAAAGGCTTGAGTAGTTTTATTTTCAAGTTGTTTGTAATTTATAAAGTGGGCCAAAGTGTTTTCAGGAAGATTACTAGTTTGGAATTATTGAACTAAGGCATTCACTAAATCCTCCAAACTAGTGATGGAATGAGTTCTAAGTTGGTTGTATCAAACCAAGGCATCACATATGAGAGTTTTGGATAAGATTTTGGTAGATTCAAAGGTGTTCAATTTTACCCAATCCTTATAAATATTTATAAATGTTTTGAGATGAAGGATGGGATCATTTGATCCATTATAATAAATTATAGGTGTGATACTTCTAATATCAATGTTATAAATTTGAGCAGTAAGAGGTTCATTTTGGATATTATTAATGCTTTTATTTGTCAAAGGAGTTTGAGGAATGATATTGCATTAAGAATATTGAAGAGGAAGAGGGGGAACATTTAGGTTATGTGTGCCCTAAGCCATTGGTTGAGGATGAGATTGAAGATGAATAAGGTGGTTTTGCATTCTCGTCATTTGATTTATGTTATGAGCTCAAAAAGTGTTCATTTGATTGAGTGTTTGTAATAATACTTGATGTGTTTGAGTAGCATTGTTAGAAGCACTAGAGTTGGTTTTTGTGTCTTGGGTACCATTATTAGTGTTGATAGGAGCTTAAGAGGAATTATGAGAATGTGAGGCACTAGTGGAAAAATTTTCTTGTGTAGCAAAATATGGACTAGTGAATTGTTGAGAAGAAGAAACACTAGTATGATGATTACCTTGGGTAAATGAATAACTAGTGTGAGGATTAAGTAGTGGATATTATAAGAGTCCCACTAGATGTAGAACCTACCATGTTAGTGGATATACTAGACATGGAGGTGGAAGAATTTAGATAAGAAGAGTTCATGGTATGAAAAGGGGTCGTAATTGAAGGAAGAGGCTAAGAATCAAAGAAAGTGGTACCCCCAAATCTAGTTGAGAATGCAGGAGTAGGTGAATGAGGTTCTTCAAATTGACCACTAATCATAAGATTGTAAATGGTAAAAGGATATTCTCCTCAATGTTAAGGAAATTCAAAGATAAATAACAAAATTTTGGGGGTATACTCTCATTTAGGCTGGTAATCTAATGAGAAGAGATAATTATGTTGTAAAGAGGTATTAGGAGGCGTCCCATATTTCATTGTGCGAGAGGAAATATGAACATTACTAGCATCTAAGAGAGGATCCATACTTTGTATATGGGAGACCTTATGAGGATTGGTAAGATTCATCATGTATACTAACTAAAACTTAGTATTGTCATCAAACAGAAAGCCCACGATGAAGGGAAAGAAAGAGAGATGAGAAATCAAGAAAATAAGGAATGATAATAATAGTACAGGGTTGACTAGGTTGACCTAGCACAAAAATAGGGTCTGTAAACTATATAAGGTTTATTGGATCAATCCAATATAGTAAATAGAGGCTAGAAAAAGAGGAAATATGGTCTAAAAACTATACAATTTTGATCTAGTATAATGAATAGGGGATGGAAAAAGGTGCAGGGTCGACTGGGTTAACCCAGTACATTAGAGAGGGAAAATTGAAGAAGCCTATAATAGATTGTGGAATAAAAAAAGACATCTTTTGAAAATAATTTGAAGAGAAGTGATAGAAAATAAATAAATATTCAATTAGATTAACATTGGCCAATCCAATTAAATCACATAACACAAAACCTTACACCAATACTGACTAATGCAAGTTTTTGCAATATAAAATATAATTGAGCAAAGAGAAAGCAATCAACTTAGAAAGTAAAGAGATAACTAATTATTCAACCTAAATGTTTATTATATTATTAGGATATGATTTTAAATGTGATGCTAATTTATCTATAAGGATCTAAAATGGTAATCTAAGGATGGTTTCAAGTAGTTTGGGCTAAAAGGGACTATAGTGGAAATGATACAAGCTTAGTATTGGGGCCTATCCCATCACTTCACACACTGCAATGATAAGGGTGTCAGGTGTTTAGCCAAAATATACTATTAACCATGCTTTACACTTAATCATAATATCGATTCAACTTCCCCCTTAGTGATGAAATCCAAGTAGGTTGGCCTTGGGTCGACAAATGTTAAAATGTTTGTTTAGATTTTGTGATTTGGCTATGTGTACATAAAATAAAAAATAGTAAAACTAAATGATTAATTTAAAACCATCTAATTAAGCTATTTGATCTATTCTAAGCATGCAAGTAAAAATAAAATAAAGTGTGAATTAATTACTAGCGTATAAGGTTAATTCCATCTTTAAAACAAGGTATAATTTTGATATGGTCAATAGCATATGCATAAAATATAGAATAGGGTTGAAAGGGTCAAACCTGTACTATGGAAGTAAGGTCCGAAAATGAACAGGGTTGGTAAGGTCGACCCATTTATCTATACAACACATAGAACATAGAAATGGGTCGACAAGGTTAATCTAATTGACTATGTAAAGGCAATTTTAAAGACCATAAACTATGAAAGGAAAGACTATAAATAAATATATAGAGAGATATAAAGGAACCTTCATGGATTAGAGATGCAGAGAATGAAGATTTCTATTCAATAACCATGATATATGTTTGCAAATTATATTAACTAGGTCAACTAGGTTAATCAAACTTTACAAAAACCTATTGTTGAGTGTCTCAAATGTATAGGGTTGACTGGGTTGACCGAGTATGCTAAACCTAATGTTTGAAAAAGTATAAGGTCAACTAGGTTGACATAGTAGTCTAGATTGGATGTCTCAAAGTTTTAAAATTTGTATTAGGTTGATCCAGTAGCTTGTACCTAAAAACTTACACATAAAAGCTAGATATTGGGTCAACAGAGTCGATCTAGTATGAAAAATATATGATAAAAACAATGATGAAAGAATGAAAAAAAGTTAAATAAATCTGACAAGGGTTAGTTCATGTTAGGTTCATCATAATATATGCAATCAAAAATGCATCATGTTTATAAATCAATCCTAGCTCAAAGAAGATAGAGCATACCTACACTTTAGATTGGGAATACTTGTGTTAAGTATGGGTATGACCAATATGGGGATCTACTATACCCAATTTTTAGGATTAGGAGCACAATTGATTACCTTGTATAAGCAACTAAACATGGAATTTACCAGAAGTAATAAGTAACTAGAAATCAGAAAAAACACATAATTTGAGAGACAATACAATCTTGTATTCAACTCATCCAGAAGGAAATACAATAAAGAGATTACACTCTTCCAACACCTCTTGGGCATACCAGTAACTCTTCCTCAAGAGTTCTTTCTCTCACAACCAATTACAACCACAACTCAAACATAGAGTTGTACCCTCCACCAGTCAGTAACAATACTGCTAGTACCAAGTACAAAAAGTACTCCAAGTAGATCTCCCTAATCTTGCAACAACCTATAAATCAACTTGATCTTATTTACCATGTAGATTTCCCCTAATCTTGCAACAACCTGTAGATTAACCTGGTCTTACACACCTGCAAACCTAGATCTTACAATTAGAAGGATCTCTTCCTTGTCCTTGATTACAATATAGCCCCATGAGTCTATTATATAGATCCCATGCAAACAATAATTAGACATCTAATTACAATAATTAGAAACATAGACTCAAGACTAAAATTAGTCTTTTACATGCAAACAAACTATCCGTCTAAAATAAGACCAATTCTAGAAGCGCATGCAAATGCATGCACACACAAGCTGTCGATGTCAGTGCCTCTCTGATCGATGTCATCCAACCCATAACTAACGTTAGTTATTATGAACACTGAAGATGACTAACATTGGTTGATTAGACTGATGTCAGGTACTTTGCAACTCAGCAACCTCCTCCATTTTCATCAATGAAGCTTTTAGCTCCATAACCTAACAATCTCCCACTTGGAGATAAATAGCTGCACCTATACCTATACCTGTACATCATCTAATTTTGTTTATTATCTTGTATCCCTCTTCAAATTAAATCTTGAAGACCAACGACCACACATCTTGTGGTGCTACGCCTATCATCTAAGTCCCCTACCACATTTGAATCTACATACCCATGTAGAGAAGTCCCTGACTCTGCATCGCATGTTAACTTGTTGCTAGTCCCTCTTAGATACCTAAGAATCAACTAAACTAATTTCCAGTGCTTCTTTCCTAGATTGGCCACAAACTTGTTGACAACACCCACTGCTTGGGCAATATTAGGTCTAGTACACGTACTCAACCTCATCATGTGAATTGGGACACTATTCTGTGAACTATCCATCCATAGGTGTGTTAATTGGTTCTGCATCCTACATCTTGAACCTTGCCACTACCTTATTCACACAATCATCCTGAGACAACATCAACTTGTGATCTTCCCTGTCTTTAGGAATACTCATACCAACGAATTTTGTTGCTCCCAAATTTTTCATGACATACCTCTGAACTAACTTTACCTTTAGCTCAGCAACTCCCTGCATGTGTGACCCTATAACAAGCATACACACAACATATAGTAATAGGATAATGTAGTTAATATTATCCAACCTAGTAAAGGAAACACAAAAGTTACATTGACATTGACTAAAGCCATGCTTTGTCATACACCTATCAAACCTCTATTATCCTGCAGCCTGCTCAAGACAATATACCCTGGCCTTCTGTCTCACGTGTCCATTCTCTCTCTTCTTTAACCTAGGAATCCATTCATATTTTAGTGCTAGGAATCAACTTCCTCATTCATGCCATGTTCCCACTATTTCTTGGATTCTACGTGCTCTGCTTCTTTAAAACTTCCTGGTTCTTGACCATTAGTGAGCAACAAGTAGTCTAAAGAAGGTGAATAATGAATTTGAGGCTTACTTACCTTTTTAGTCTTCCTCATGGGTGTTTGAGACTATTTGATAGCTTGTTGTCCACCAAAAATCCATTTTTTGGTCGACCCTGGTCTGCACCCAACCGATGTTGATCCCACCTGATCACTAATGCTGGTTCCCTTACCGACATCAGTGTCCACATAGTTGTTAATGTCAATTCTCTAATTGACATTAGTTGCCACCTACCTGACACAACTAAGTTTGGTCTGCACATGACCGACATCGGTACCTACCTGTTTGACGTCAGTTCCACCTGATTGACGTCGATAACTGTGTTTTCCTATGAGTGATGACTTTTTACCCATGAGCTCACCTTGGATCATAACCTTGTCTAAACTACTCTACTCAAAATTATTCAGCCCCTTGAGCTAATCTATGTTCATCATCTCCTCCTTGAAAACCAAGGCTTTCCTCTTCTTATTAAAAACATCAGATTTCCTCTTTGTGCAATAGACCTGATCCTTTTTTTTAGCATGAGTTTTAAGAAACCTCACTTTCTTCTGTTGCTTACAAAAATTTCATTCTATGCTTCCCAAATCTAAACTCTTACTTTTTGACTCAAGAACATGCATCCCCTTCTTACTCATATGACCAAGCCTACGGAGCCACATCCTCGCATCTACATCTGAAGTAGATAAACTAGAAAGAGAATTAGTAGTACAAGTAGATAGATAAAGAGTACCTACTTTCTTACCTCTTGCTAAAATAAGTGCATCCTCAAAAACCTTCCAAGAATCTACTGTGAGAGTTATTTTGCATCCCTCATCACCCAAATTTCCAATAGAAATCAAGTTTCGCTTCAGGATTGGGACATGCATGACCTCCTTCAACACCCATGTGTTTCCCATCTGCAATTTTAGCTACACTTTCCCTTTGCCAACCATTTTACATGGCTTAC
Source organism: Torreya grandis (assembly GCA_037957365.1). Lineage (NCBI taxonomy): Eukaryota > Viridiplantae > Streptophyta > Pinopsida > Cupressales > Taxaceae > Torreya > Torreya grandis. The sequence goes on from JARHVA010000327.1 coordinate 1,055,173, forward strand.
CATCCCCTAAATAAATATCTCCAAAGTCTCCTTGGACATATTCATGAAAAAATTCTCTATTTGGGGTTGCATGGAAAGAGGCACCAAAATCTAAAACACAAGATTCCACTTTATCCAAGGAACATACAAGAGCATCCTGTGCAACAACACCTGTAACATCTGCTTCTTCATTTCCTTCATATTGATCTTCTATAAACCAACAATCTTTCTTTACATGCCCTTTCTTTCCACAATTCCAGTAGATTTTACTGCCATACCTGGGTCTGGATCTCCTGCCTATCTTTGACCTTGATTTCCCTTGCTCAATCTTCTCTCTTTGCCTTCCCCTACTTTCAACACTTAAAGCATTACCTGATGATTCACCTGTGCTTTTCCTATGAATTTATTCATTCAAGATTACACTAACAACATCATCAACTTTCAAGATATTTGAAGTAGACGCAGTATTACTAACTGCCATTACCAAACTATCCCAACTTTCAAGTAATGAGCATAAGATTAAGAGAGCCTTAATTTCATCATCAAAAGCTATATTGACTGAAATTAACTAGTTTACCAAACCATGGAAATCACTAAGATGACTATGTATAGATCCACCTTCCAGCATTTTCAAATTAAATAATTACTTCATAAGAAATACCTTATTCAAAGCTGAGGGTTTTTCATATAAATTTATCAAAGATTACATTAACTCTACCATTGTCTTAGCCTATGATAAGTTGGAAATCACAGATGATGCCAGCCTCAACCTTACAGATCCCAGAGCCTTCTGATCAAGAACCTTCCATTCTTCATCTTTCATATCCATGGGCTTGCTTGCAACCCCACCCAATGGTAAGTGCAGATCTTTCTAATACAAAGAATCTTCTATCTGCATCCTCCATAATTGATAATTTCTGCCATTGAATTTCTCTATTCTTAGCTTACTTTCTTCTACCATTGCTTTACTCCCACTCAATCAGAAACCCCTGAGAGTGACCTGTAATCAAACACAAACCTACTCCGAACCAAGCTCTGATGAACTTGTAACCTCACTTTGATACCACTTGTTAGGATTAGGAACACAATTGATTACCTTGTATAAGCAACTAAACACAGAATTTAACCAGAAGTAATAAGTAACTAGAAATCAAAAACAGCACAAAATTTGAGAGACAATACAATCTTGTATTCAACTCATTCAGAAGGAAATACAATAAAGATATTACACTCTTCCAACACCTCTTGGGTGTACCAGTAACTTTGCCTCAAGAGTTCTTTCTCTCACAACCAATTACAACCACAACTCAAACATAGAGTTGTACCCTCCACCAGTCAGTAACAATACTTCCAGTACCAAGTACTCAAAGTACTCCAAGTAGATCTCCCTAATCTTGCAACAACTTGCAAATCAACTTGATCTTACTTACCATGTATATCTCCCCTGATCTTGCAACAACCTATATATTAACTTGGTCTTGCACACCTGCAAACCTAGATCTTACAATTAGAAGGATCTCTTCCTTGTCCTTGATTATAATATAGCCCCATGACTCTATTATATAGATCCCATGTAAACAATAATTAGACTTCTAATTACAATAATTAGAAACACAGACTCAAGACTAAAATTAGTCTTTTACATGCAAACAAACTGTCCATCTAAAATAAGACCAATTCAAGAAGCGCATGTAAATGCATGTATACACAGGCTGCCGACGTCGGTGCCTGTCTGACTGATGTCAACCAACCCATAACTGACATCAGTTACTATGAACATCAAAGATAAACAACATTAGTTGGTTAGACTGATGTTAGTTGCTCTGAAACTTAGCAACCTCCTCCATTTGCATCAGTGAAGATTTTAGCTCCATAACCTAATAATCTCCCACTTGGAGATAAATAGCTACACCTATACATGTACCTGTACATCATCTAATTTTGTTTCTTGGCTTGTATCTCTCTTCAAGTTTAATCTTGAAGACCAACCACCACACATCCTATGGTGCTAGGCTTGTCATCCAAGTCCCCTACCACATCTGAATCTACATACCCATGTAGAGAAGTCCCTGACCCTGCATCGCATGTTAACCTGCTCCTGGTCCCTCTTAGATACCTGAGAATCCATTGAACTGCTTTCCAGTGCTTCTTTCCTAGATTGGCCACAAACTTGCTGACAACACCCACTGCTTAGGCAATATCAGGTCTAGTACACATGTACTCAACCTCATCATGTGAATTGGGACACTGTTCTTTGAACTTTCCATCCATAGGTGTGCTAACCGGTTCTACATCCTGCATCTTGAACCTCACCACTACCTTATTCACACAATCATCCTAAGACAACATCAACCTATGATCTTCCTTGTATCTAGGAATACTCATGCCAAAGAATTTTGCTGCTCCCAAATTCTTCATGACATACCTCTGAACTAACTTTACCTTTAGCTCAACAACTCCCTGCATGTGTGACCCTGCAACAAGCATACACACAACATATAGTAACATGATAATGTAGCTAATATTATCCAACTTAGTAAAGGAAACACAACAGTTAGATTGACATTGACTAAAGCTATGCTTTGTCATACACCTATCAAACCTCCATTGTCCTACAGCCTGCTCAAGACCATATACCCTGGCCTTTCATCTCACATGTCCATTCTCTCTCTTCTTTAACCTAAGAATCCATTTGTCTTGCAGTGCTTTCTTTTCAGCTGGAAACTCTACCAAATCTCCCATTTGGTTCTCATCCAAGGAATCAACTTCCTCATTCATGCCATGCTCCCACTGTTTCCTCTATTCTACCTACTCTGCTTCTTTAAAACTTCCTGGTTCTTGACCATCAATGAGCAACAAGTAGTCTAAAAAAGGGGAATAATGAATTTGAGGCTTACATACCCTTTCAATCCTCCTCATGGGCATTTGAGACTCCTTGACAGCTTATTATCCGCCATAAATCCATTTTTTGGTTGACACTGGTCTACACTCGACTGATGTCAATCCCACTTGATCACCAATGCCAGCTCGCTTACTGATGTCAGTGTCCACCTAGTTTCTGACATTGATTCTCTAACTGACATCAGTTGCCACCTGCCTGACACCACTGAGTCTAGTTTGCACATGACTGGCATTGATACATGCATTTTCGATGTTGATTCCACCTGACTGACATTGGTAACTGTGTTTTCTTGTGAGCGATGAATTTTTACCTGTGAGCTCACCTTGGGTCATAACCTTGTCCAAACTACCCTGCTCAAAATTATTTAGCCCCTTGATCTGATTTCTATCCATCATCTCCTCCTTGAAAACCAAGGCTTTCCTGTTCTTGTCAAAACCATCAAATTTCTTCTTTATGTAATAGACCCGATCCTTTTTTGTAGCATGAGTTTCAAGAAACCTCACTTTCTTCTATTAATTATAGAAATCTCTATCTATGCTTCCCGAATCTAATCTCTTACCTTTTGACTCAAGAACATGCATCCCCTTCTTACTCATGTGACCAAGCCTACGGAGCCACATCTTTGCATCTACATCTAAAGTAGATAAACCAAAAAGAGAATTAGTAATACAAGTAGATAGATAAAGAGTACCTACTTTCTTATCTCTTGCTAAAACAAGTGCACCCTTGGAAACCTTTCAAGAATCCATTGTGTGAGTTACTGTGCATCCCTCACCACCCAACTTTCTAACAAAAATCAAGTTCCGCTTCAAGACTGGAACATGCATGACCTCCTTCAACACCCATGTGTTTCCCGTCTGCAATTTTAGCTACACTTTCCCTTTGCCAACCATTTGACAAGGCTTACCATCCCCTAAATAAATCTCTCCAAAGTCTCCTTGGACATATTCATGAAAAAATTATCTATTTGGGGTTGCATGGAAAGAGGCACCAGAATCGAAAACCCAAGATTCCACTTTATCCAAGGAACATACAAGAGCATCATGTGCAATAACACCTACAACATCTATTTCTTCATTTACTTCATGCTGATCTTCTACCAACCAACAATCTTTATTTACATGCCCTTTCTTTCCATAATTCTAGCAGATTTTACTGCCATAATTGGGTCTGGATCTCCTGCCTATCTTTGACCTTGATTTCCCTTGATCTATCTTCTCTCTTTTCCTTCCCCTACTTTCAACACTTAAAGCATTACCTAATGATTCACCTGTGTTTTTCCTATGAATTTTTCATTCAAGATTAAATTAACAACATTATCAACTTTCAAAATATTTGAAGCAGACGCAGTATTACTAACTACCATTACCAAACTATTCCAACTTTAAGGTAATGAGCATAAGATTAAGAGAGCCTTAATTTCATCATCAAAAGCTATATTGACTGAAATTAACTAGTTTACCAAACCATGGAAATCACTAAGATGACTATGTATAAATCCACCTTCCAACATTTGCAAATTAAATAATTGATTCATAATAAATACCTTATTTGAAGTTGAGGGTTTTTCATATAAATTTGTCAAATATTCGATTAACTCTACCATTGTCTTAGCCTGTGATAAGTTGGAAATCATAGACGATGCCAGGCTCAACCTTACAAATACAAGAGCCTTTCGATCAAGAACCTTCCATTATTCATCTTTCATATCCATGGGCTTGCTTTCAACCCCACCCAATGGTAAGTATAGATCTTTCTTATACAGATAATCTTATATCTGCATCCTTCATAATTGATAATTCTTGCCATTGAATTTCTCCATTCTTAGCTTACTTTCTTCTGCCATTGCTTTACTCCCACTCAATCAGAAACCCCTGAGAGTGACATGTAATCAAACACAAACTAGCTCTAAACCAGTCTCTGATGAACCTACAACCTCGTTTTGATACCACTTGTTAGGATTAGGAGCACAATTGATTACCTTGTATAGGCAACTAAACACAGAATTTAACTAGAAGTAATAAGTAACTAGAAATCAGAAACAACACAAAATTTGAGAGACAATACAATCTTGTATTCAACTCATCTAGAAGAAAATACAATAAACATATTACACTCTTCCAACACCTCTTGGGCATACTAGTAACTCTCCCTCAAGAGTTCTTTCTCTCACAACCAATTACAACCACAACTCAAACATAGAGTTGTACACTCCACCAGTAAGTAACAATACTGCCAGTACCAAGTACTCAAAGTACTCCAAGTACATCTCCCTGATCTTGAAACAACCTACAAATCAACTTGATCTTACTTACCATATAGATATCCCTTGATCTTACAACAACCTGCAGATCAACCTGGTCTTGCACACCTGCAAACCTAGATCTTACAATTGGAAGGATCTCTTCCTTGTCCTTGATTACAATATAGCCCCATGATTCTATTATATAGATCCCATGCAAATAATAATTAGACTTCTAATTACAATAATTAGAAATGCAGACTCAAGACTAAAATTAGTCTTTTACATACAAACAAATTGTCCGTCTAAAAGAAGACTAGTTCTGGAAGTGCATGCACACATAGGCTGTTGATGTCAGTGCCTATCTGACTGATGTCAGCCAACCCATAACTGACATCAGTTACTGTGAACATTGAACATAATTGACATCAATTGATTAGACTGATGTTAGTTGCTCTGTAACTCAGCAACCTCCTCCATTTTCATCAGTGAAGTTTTTAGCTCCACAACCTAGCAATCTCCCACTTGGAGATAAATAGCTACACTTATACCTGTACCTCTACATCATCTAATTTTGTTTCCTAGCTTGTTTCCCTCTTCAAGTTCAATCTTGAAGGCCAACCACCACACATCTTGTGGTGCTACGCCTATCATCCAAGTCTCCTACCACATCTGAATCTACATACCTATGTAGAGAAGTCCCTGACCCTGCATCGCATGTTAACCTACTACTGGTCCCTCTCATATACTTGAGAATCCACTAAACTAGTTTTTAGTGCTTCTTTCCCAAATTGGCCACAAACTTACTGACAACACCCACTGCTTGGGCAATATCAGGTCTACTAAACATGTACTCAACCTCATCATGTGAATTGGGACATTGTTCTATAAACTGTCTATCCATAGGTGTACTAACCGGTTCTACATCATGCATCTTGAATCTCGCCACTACCTTATTCACATAATCATCCTGAGACAACAACAACCTCTGATCTTCCCTGTCTCTAAGAATACTCATGCCAAAGAATTTTGCTGCTCCCAAATTCCTCATGACATAACTCTGAACTAGCTTTACCTTTAGCTCAGCAACTCCCTGCATGTGTGACCCTACAACAAGAATACACACATCATACAGTAACTGGATAATGTAGATAATATTATCCAACTTGGTAAAGAAAACATAATGGGTACATTGACATTGACTAAAGCCATGCTTTGTCATACACCTGTCAAACCTCCATTGTCCTATATCTTGCTCAAGACCATATACCCTAGCCTTTCATCTCACGTGTCTATTCTCTCTCTTTTTTAACTTGGGAATCCATTCATCTTTCAGTGCTTTCTTTCCAATTGGCAACTCTACCAAATCTCCCATTTGGTTCTCATTCAAGGAATCAACTTCTTCATTCATGCCATGCTCCCACTATTTCCTAGATTCTACCTACTCTACTTCTTTAAAACTTCCTGGTTCTTGACCATCAGTGAGAAACAAATAGTATAAATAAGGGGAATAATGAATTTGAGGCTTACTTACCCTTTCAGTCCTCCTCATGGGCATTTGAGACTCCTTGATAGCTTATTTTCTGCCCAAAATCCATTTTCTGGTCGACCCTGGTCTGCACCCGACCAATGTCAATCCCACCTAATCACTGACACTAATTCACTTATCGACATCAGTGTCCACCTAGTTGCTGACATCAGTTCTTTGACTGACGTCAGTCACCACCTGCCTGACACCATCGAGTCTGGTCTACATATGACCAACCTCGGTATCTACCTATTTGACATTGGTTCCACCTAACTGACGTTGGTAACTGTGTTTTCCTGTGAGTGATGACTTTTTACCCATGAGCTCACCTTGGATCATAACCTTGTCTAAATTTCCTTGCTCAAAATTATTCAACCCCTTGAGCTGATCTCTATCTGTCATCTCCTCCTTGAAAACTAAGGCTTTCTTGTTCTTGTCAAAAACATCAAATTTCCTCGTTGTGCAATAGACCCGATCCTTTCTTGTAGCATGAGTTTCAATAAACCTCACTTTCTTTTGTTTCTTAAAAAAATCTTGATCTATGCTTCTCAAATCTGAACTCTTACCTTTTGACTCAAGAACATGCATCCCCTTCTTACTCATGTGACCAAGCCTATAGAGCCACATCTTCGCATCTACATTTGAAGTAGATAAACCAGAAAGAGAATTAGTAATATAAGTAGATAGATAAAGAGTACCTAGTTTCTTACCTCTTGATAAAACAAGTGCACCCTTGGAAACCTTCCAAAAATCTACTGTGAGAGTTATTGTGCATCCCTCATCACCCAACTTTCTAATAGAAATCAAGTTCCACTTCATGACTAGGACATGCATGACCTCCTTCAACACCCATGTGTTGCCCATCTACAATTTCAGCTACACTTTCTCTTTGCCAACCATTTGACAAGGCTTACCATCCCCTAAATAAATCTCTCCAAAGTCTCCTTGGACATATTCATGAAAAAATTCTCTATTTGGGGTTGCATGGAAAGAGGCACCAGAATTTAAAACCCAAGATTCCACTTTATCCAAGGAATATACAAGAACATCATGTGCAACAACACGTACAACATCTGCTTCTTCATTTCCTTCATGGTGATCTTCTACCAACCAAAAATCTTTCTTTACATGCCCTTTCTTAACACAATTCTAGCAAATTTTATTGCCATACCTGCATCTGGATCTCCTGCCTATCTTTGACCTTGATTTCCCTTGCTCGATCTTCTCTCTTTACCCCCCCTGCTTTCAACATTTAAAGCATTACCTGATGATTCACCTGTATTTTTCTTGTCAATTTCCTCATTCAATATTACACTAACAACATCATCAACTTTCAAGATATATGAAGCACATGCAGTATTAATAACTACCATTACCAAACTATCCCAACTTTCAAGTAATGAGCATAAGATTAAGAGAGCCTTAATTTCATCATCAAAAGCTATATTGACTGAAATTAACTGGTTTACCAAACCATGGAAATAACTAAGATGACTATGTACAAATCCACCTTCTAGCATTTGTAAATTAAATAATTGCTTCATAAGAAATACCTTATTCAAAGCTGAGGGTTTTTCATATAAATTTGTCAAAGATTCCATTAACTCTATCGTTGTTTTAGCCTGTGATAAGTTGGAAATCATAGATGATGCCAGGCTCAACCTTACAGATCCTAGAGCCTTCCAATCAAGAACCTTCTATTTTTTATTTTTCATATCTATGGGCTTGCTTACAACTCCACCCAATGGTAAGTACAGATCTTTCTGATATAGATAATCTTCTATTTGCATCCTCCATAATTGATAATTCTTGCCATTGAATTTCTCCATTCTTAGCTTACTTTCTTCTATCATTACTTTACTCTCACTCAATCAAAAACCCCTGAGAGTGACCTGTAATCAAATACAAATCTACTCTAAAATAGGCTCTAATGAACCTATAGCTTTGCTCTGATACCACTTGTTAGGATTAGGAGCACAATTGATTACCTTGTATAAGTAACTAAACACAAAATTTAACCAGAAGTAATAAGTAACTAGAAATTAGAAACAACACAAAATTTCAAAGATAATACAATCTTGTATTCAACTCATCCAGAAGGAAATACAATAAAGAGATTACACTCTTCCAACACCTCTTGGGCATACCAATAACTATCCCTCAAGATTTCTTTCTCTCACAACCAATTACAATCACAACTCAAACACAAAGTTGTACCCTCTACCAGTTAGTAACAATACTGCCAGTACCAAGTACTCAAAGTACTCCAAGTAGATCTCACTAATCTTGCAACAACCTACAAATCAACCTGATCTTACTTACCATGTAGATCTCTCCTGATCTTGGAACAACCTCCAAATCAACCTGGTCTTGCACACCTATAAACCTAGATCTTACAATTGGAAGGATCTCTTCCTTGTCCTTGATTACAATACATCTCCATAAGTCTATTATATAGATCCCATGTAAAAAATAATTAGACTTCTAATTACAATAATTATAAATGCTGATTCAAGACTAAAATTAGTCTTTTACATGTAAACAAACTGTTTATCTAAAATAAGACCAGTTTTGGAAGTGCATGCACACACAGGCTACCGACGTCAGTGCCTGTCTTACCAATGTCGGCCGACCCATAATCGATGTTAGTTACTTTGAAAACTAAAGATCACTAATGTCTATTGATCAGACCGATGTTAGTTGCTCTTCAACTCTGTAACCTCCTCCATTTGCATCAGTAAAGCTTTTAGCTCCACAACTTTACAATCTCCCACTTAGAGATAAATAGTTGCACCTGTACTTATACCTGTACATTGTCTAATTTTGTTTCCTAGCTTGTATCCTTCTTCAAGTTAAATCTTGAAGACCAACCACCACACATCCTGTGGTGCTACACCTGTCATCCAAGTCCCCTACCACATCTAAATCTACATACCCATGTAGAGAAGTCCCTAACCCTGCATCACATGTTAACCTAATGCTAGTCCCTCTCAGATACCTAAGAATCCACTGAACTCCTTTCTAGTGCTTCTTTCTTAGATTGGCCACAAACTTACTGACAACACCCACTGCTTGGGCAATATCAGGTCTAGTACACATGTATTCAACCTCATCATGTCAATTGGGACACTGTTCAGTGAACTATCCATCTATTGGTGTGTTAACTGGTTATGCATCCTACATCTTGAACCTTGCCACTACCTTATTCACACAATCATCTTGAAACAACATCAACTTGTGATCTTCCCTATCTCTAGGAATACACATGCCAGAAAATTTTGCTACTCCCAAATTCTTCATGACATACCTCTAAACTAACTTTACCTTTAGCTCAACAACTTCCTACATGTGTGACCCTGCAACAAGCATACACACAACATACAGTAACAAGATAATGTAGCTAATATTATCCAACCTAGTAAAGGAAACACAACGGTTACATTGACATTGACTAAAGACATGCTTTGTCATACACTTGTCAAACCTCCATTGTCCTGCAGCCTACTCAAGAACATATACCCTAGCCTTCCGCCTCACATGTCCATTCTCTCTCTTCTTTAACCTAGGAATCCGTTCATATTTTAGTGCTTTCTTTTCGACTATAAACTCTACCAAATCTCCCATTTGGTTCTCATCTAAGGAATCAACTTCCTTATTCATGCCATGCTCCCACTATTTCTTAGATTCTACCTGCTCTACTTCTTTAAAACTTCCTGGTTCTTGACCATCAGTGAGCAACAAGTAGTCTAAAGAAGGGGAATAATGAATTTGAGGCATACTTACCCTTTCAATCCTCTTCATGGGTGTTTAAGACTCTTTAACAGCTTACTGTCTGCCCAAAATCTATTTTTTGGTTGACCCTGGTCTGTACCCAATCGATGTCGATCCCACCTGATCGCCAACACTAATTCTCTTATAGACATCAGTGTCCACTTGGTTGTTGATGTCGGTTATCTGACCGACATTGGTCACCTCCTACTCAACACCACCGAGTTTGGTCTGCACATGATCGACGTCGATAATTGCCTGTTCGACGTTGGTAACTGTGTTTTCCTGTGAGTGATGACTTTTTACCCGTGAGCTCACCTTGAATCATAACCTTGTCTAAACTGCCCTGCTCAGAATTATTCAACCCCTTGAGCTGATCTCTGTCCATCGTCTCCTCCTTAAAAACTAAGGCTTTCTTGTTCTTGTCAAAAACATCAGATTTTCTCTTTGTGTAATAGACCTGATCCTTTCTTGTAGCATGAGTTTCAAGAAACCTCACTTTTTTCTGTTGCTTATAGAAATCTCAATCTATGCTTCCTAAATCTAAACTCTTACCTTTTGACTCAAGAACATGCATCCCCTTCTTACTCATGTGACTAAGCCTACAAAGCCACATCTTCGCATCTACATCTGAAGTAGATAAACCAGAAGGAGAATCAATAATACAAGTAGATAGATAAAGAGTACCTACTTTCTTACCTCTTGCTAAAATAAGTGCACCCTTGGAAACCTTCCAAGAATCTGTTGTGAGTGTTATTGTGCATCCCTCATCACCCAAATTTCCAATAGAAATCAAGTTCTACTTCAGGACTGGGACATGTATTACCTCCTTCAATACCCATGTGTTGCCCATCTACAATTTCAGCTACACTTTCCCTTTGCCAACCATTTGACAAGGCTTACCATCCCCTAAATAAATCTCTCCAAAGTCTCCTTGGACATATTCATGAAAAAATTCTCTATTTGGGGTTGCATGGAAAGAGGCACCAGAATCTAAAACCCAAGATTCCACTTTATCCAAGGAACATATAAGAGCATCCTATGCAACAACACCTGTAACATCTGCTTCTTCATTTCCTTCATGTTGATCTTCTACCAACCAATAATCTTTCTTTACATGCCCTTTCTTTCCACAATTCTACCAGATTTTACTGCTATACCTAGGTCTGGATCTCCTGCCTATCTTTGACCTTGATTTCCCTTGCTTGATCTTCTCTCTTTGCCTTCTCTTACTTTCAACACTTAAAGCATTACCTGATGATTCACCTATGTCTTTCCTGTGAATTTATTCATTCAAGATTACACTAACAACATCATCAACTTTCAAGATATTTGAAGTAGACGCAGTATTACTAATTGTCATAACCAAACTATCCCACCTTTCAGGTAATGAGCATAAGATTAAGAGAGCCTTAATTTCATCATCAAAAGCTATATTGACTAAAATTAACTGGATTACCAAATAATGGAAATCACTAAGATGACTATGTACAGATCCACCTTCCAGCATTTGAAAATTAAATAATTGCTTCATAAGAAATACCTTATTCAAAGTTGAGGGTTTTTCATATAAATTTGTCAAAGATTCCATTAACTCTACCATTCTCTTAGCCTGTGATAAGTTGGAAATCACAGACGATGCCATGCTCAACTTTACAAATCCCAGAGCCTTTCGATCAAGAACATTCCATTCTTCATCTTTCATATCCATGGGCTTGCTTGCAAACCCACCCAATGGTAAGTATAGATATTTCTAATACAGATAATTTTCTATCTACATCCTCCATAATTGATAATTCTTGCCATTGAATTTCTCTATTCTTAGCTTACTTTCTTCTGCCATTGCTTTACTCCCACTCAAGCAGAAACCCCTAAGAGTGACCTGTAATCAAATGCAAACCTGTTCTAAACTAGGCTCTAATGAACCTGCAACCTCGCTCTGATACCACTTGTTAGGATTAGGAGCACAATTCATTACCTTGTATAAGCAACTAAACATGGAATTTAACCAAAAGTAATAAGTAACTAGAAACCAGAAACAACACAGAATTTGAGAGATAATATAATATTATATTCAACTCATAAAGAAGGAAATACAATAAAGAGATTACACTCTTATAACAACTCTTGGGTGTACCATTAACTCTCCCTCAAGAGTTCTTTCTCTCACAACCAATTACAACCACAACTCAAACATAGATTTGTACCCTCCACCAGTCAGTAACAATACTGCCAGTACCAATTACTCAAAGTACTCCAAGTAGATCTCCCTAATATTGCAACAACCTAAAAATCAACCTAATCTTACTTACCATGTAGACCTCCCCTGATCTTACAATAACCTGTAGATCAACCTGGTCTTACACACCTGCAAACCTAGATCTTATAATTGGAAGGATCTCTTCATTGTCCTTGATTACAATACAGCCCCATGAGTCTATTATATAGATCCCATGCAAACAATAATTAGACTTCTAATTACAATAATTAGAAATACAGACTCAAGACTAAAATTAATCTTTTACATGCAAACAAAATGTTCATCTAAAATAAGACCAGTTCTAGAAGCGCATGCAAACACATGCACACATAGGCTACCAACATCGGTGCCTGTCTGATCGATGTCATCTGACCCATAACTGACGTCAGTTATTATGAACACTAAAGATGACCAACATCAGTTGATCAGACTTACGTCAGTTTCTCTACAACTCAGCAACCTCCTCTATTTGCATCAGTGAAGTTGTTAGCTCCATAACCTAACAATCTCCCACTTGGAGATAAATAGCTACACCTATACCTGTACTTGTACATCATCTAATTTTGTTTCTTAGCTTGTATCTCTCTTCAAGTTCAATCTTGAAGACCAACCACCACACATCCTATGGTGCTACATTTTTTATCCAAGTCCCCTACCACATCCGAATCTACATACCCATGTAGAGAAGTCCATGACCCTACATCACATGTTAATCTACTGCTAGTCCCTCTCAAATACCTGAGAATCCACTAAATAGCTTTCAAGTGCTTCTTTCCTAGATTAGCCACAAACTTGCTGACAACACCCACTACTTAGGCAATATTAAGTCTATTACACATGTACTCAACCTCATCATGTGAATTGGGACACTGTTCTATGAACTATCCATCCATAGGTGTGCTAACCGATTCTGCATCCTACATCTTGAACCTCACCACTACCTTATTCACACAATCATCCTGAGATAACATCAACCTGTGATCTTCCCTATCTCTAGGAATACTCATGCCAAATAATTTTTCTACTCCCAAATTCTTCACGACATACCTCTAAACTAACTTTACCTTTAGCTCAGCAACTCCATACATGTGTGACCCTACAACAATCATACACACAACATACAGTAATAAGATAATGTAGCTAATATTATCCAACCTGGTAAAGGAAACACAATGATTACATTGACATTGAATAAATCCATGCTTTGTCATACACCTGTCAAACCTTCATTGTCTTGTAGCCTGCTCAAGATCATATACTCTGGTCTTCCATCTCACGTGTCCATTCTCTCTCTTCTTTAATCTGGGAATCCGTTCACCTTTCAGCACTTTTTTTCTAGCTAGCAACTCTACCAAATCTCTCATTTGGTTCTCATCCAAGGAATCAACTTTCTCATTCATGTCATGCTCCCACTATTTCCTAGATTCTACCTGCTCTACTTCTTTAAAACTTCCTAGTTCTTGACCATCAGTGAGCAACAAGTAGTCTAAAGAAGGGGAATAATGAATTTGAGGATTACTTACTCTTTCAATCCTCCTCATGGGCATTTAAGACTCCTTGATAGCTTGTTGTCTACCCAAAATCTATTTTCTATTCGACCCTAGTATGCACCTGACTGATGTTGATCCCACCTGATCGCCGACACTAGTTCCCTTATTGACATCAGTGTCTACCTGATTACTGACATCAATTCTCTAACTAACATCAATCGACACCTACCTAACACCACTAAGTCTGGTCTACACATGATTGATGTCAGTACCTACCTGTTCGACGTCGGTTCCACTTGACTGACATTGGTAATTGTGTTTTCTTGTCAGTGATGACTTTTTACCCATGAGCTCACCTTAGATCATAACCTTGTCCAAACTACCCTACTCAAAATTATTTAGCCCCTTGAGCTGTTCTCTGTCCATCATCTCCTCCTTGAAAACTAAGGCCTTCTTGTTCTTGTCAAAAATATCAGATTTCCTCTTTGTGCAATAGACCTGATCCTTTCTTGTAGCATGAGTTTCAAGAAACCTCACTTTCTTCTATTGCTTACAAAAATTTTGGTCTATGCTTCTCAAATTTGAACTCTTACCTTTTGACTCAAGAACATGCATCCCCTTCTTACTCATGTGACCAAGCCTACAGAGCCACAACTTCACATCTACATCTAAAGTAGATAAACTAGAAGGAGAATCAGTAATACAAGTAGATAGATAAAGAGTGCCTACTTTTTTACCTCTTGATAAAACAAGTGCACCCTTGAAAACCTTCCAAGAATCCACTGTGAGAGTTACTGTGCATCCCTCATCACCCAAATTTCTAACAAAAATTAAGTTCCGCTTCAGGACTGGGATAGGCATGACCTCCTTTAACACATATGTGTTGTTCGTCTGCAATTTCAGCTATACTTTCCCTTTGCCAACCATTTGACAAGGCTTACCATCCCCTAAATAAATCTCTCTAAAGTCTCCTTGGACATATTCATAAAAAAATTCTCTATTTGGGGTTGCATGGAAAGAGGCACCAAAATCTAAAACCCAAGATTCCACTTTATCCAAGGAACATACAAGAACATATTGTGCAACAACACCTACAACATCTGCTTCTTCATTTCCTTCATGTTGATCTTCTACCAACCAACAATCTTTCTTTACATGCCCTTTCTTTCCACAATTCTAGCAGATTTTACTATAATACTTGGGTTTGGATCTCCTGCCTATCTTTGACCTTGATTTCCCTTACTCGATCTTCTCTATTTGCCTTCCCCTATTTTAAACACTTAAAGCATTACCTGATGATTCACCTGTGCTTTTCTTGCAAATTTCTTCATCTAAGATTACACTAACAAAATCCTCAACTTTCAAAATATTTGAAGCAGACACAGTATTACTAACTGCCATTACCAAACTATCCCAACTTTCAGGTAATGAGCATAAAATTAAGAGAGCCTTAATTTCATCATCAAAAGATATATTGATTGAAATTAACTGGTTTACCAAACCATGGAAATCACTAAGATAACTATGTACAGATCCACCTTCCAACATTTGCAAATTAAATAATTGCTTCATAAAAAATACCTTATTCGAAGCTAAGGGTTTTTCATATAAATTTGTCAAAGATTCCATTAACTCTACCGTTTTCTTAGCCTGTGATAAGTTGAAAATCACAGATGATGCCAGGCTCAACCTTACAAATCCCAGAGCCTTCTGATCAAGAACCTTCCATTTTTCATCTTTCATATCCATGGGCTTGCTTGCAACCCCACCCAATAGTAAGTACAAATCATTCTAATATAGATAATCTTCTATATGCATCCTCTATAATTGATAATTCTTGCCATTGAATTTCTCCATTCTTAGCTTACTTTCTTTTGCCATTGCTTTACTCCCACTCAATCAAAAACCTCTGAGAGTGACTTGTAATCAAACACAAACCTGCTCTGAACCAAGCTCTGATGAAACTGCAAACTCACTTGATACCACTTGTTAGGATTATGAGCACAATTGATTACCTTGTATAAGCAACTAAACACAGAATTTAACCAGAAGTAATAAGTAACTAGAAATTAGAAAAAACACAAAATTTGAGAGACAATACAATCTTGTATTCCACTCATCTAGAAGGAAATACAATAAAGAGATTACACTCTTCTAACACCTCTTGGGTGTACCAGTAACTCTCCCTCAAGATTTCTTTCTCTCACAACCAATTACAAACACTACTCAAACATAGAGTTGTACCCTCCACCAGTCAGTAACAATACTGCCATTACCAAGTACTCAAATTACTCTAAGTAGATCTCCCTGATCTTGCAACAACCTACAAATCAACCATATCTTACTTACCATGTATATCTCCCCTGATCTTGCAACAACTTATAGATCAATGTGGTCTTGCACACCTGAAAACCTAGATCTTACAATTAGAAGGATCTCTTCCTTATCCTTGATTACAATACATCTCCATGAGTCTATTATATAGGTCCCATGAAAACATTAATTAGACTCGTCATTACAATAATTAGAAACGTAGACTCAAGAATAAAATTAGTCTTTTACATGCAAACAAAATGTCCATCTAAAATAAGACCAGTTCTTGAAGTGCATGCACACACAGGCTGCCGACGTTGGTGCCTGTCTGATCGATGTCAGCCAACTCATAACTGACGTCGATTACTGTGAACACTAAAGATGACTAACATCGGTTGATCAGACTAACGTCAATTGCTCTACAACTCAGCAACCTCCTCCATTTACACCAATGAAGCTTTTAGCTCCACACCCTAACAATCTCCCACTTGGATATAAATAGGTGCACCTGTACCTGTACATATTATTATCAAATTTTGTTTCCTAGATTATATCCCTCTTCAAGTTCAATATTGAAGACCAACCACCACACATCCTATGGTGCTACGCCTATCATCCAAGTCCCCTACCACATCTAAATTTACATACCCATGTAGAGAAGTCCTTGACTCTGCATCACATGTTAACCTACTTTTGGTCCCTCTCAGATACCTGAAAACCCACTAAACTACTTTCCAGTGCTTCTTTCTTGGATTGGCCACAAACTTGCTGACAACACCCACTGCTTGGGTAATATCAGGTCTAGTACACATGTACTCAACCTCATCATGTGAATTGGGACACTATTCTGTGAACTATCCATCCATAGGTTTGCTAACCAGTTCTGCATCCTACATCTCTAACCTCATCACTACCTTATTCACACAATCATCCTGAGACAACATCAACCTATGATCTTCCCTATCTCTAGGAATACTCATGCTAAAGAATGTTGTTGCTCCCAAATTCTTCATGACATACCTCTGAACTAACTTTACCTTTAGCTCAGTAACTCCCTGCATGTGTGACCTTACAACAAGCATACACACAACATACAGTAATAGGATAATGTAGCTAATATTATCCAACCTGGTAAAGGAAACACAATGGTTACATTGACATTGACTAAATCCATGCTTTGTCATACACTTATCAAACCTCCATTATCCTGTAGCCTACTCAAGACCATATACCCTAGCCTTCTATCTCACGTGTCTATTCCCTCTCTTCTTTAACTAGGGAATCCGTTCATCTTTCAGTGCTTTTTTTCTGGTTGGCAACTCTACCAAATCTCCCATTTGGTTCTCATCCAAGGAATTAACTTCCTCATTCATGCCATGCTCCCACTGTTTCCTGGATTCTACCTACTCTACTTCTTTAAAACTTCTTGGTTCTTGACCATCAGTGAGCAACAAGTAGTCTAAAGAAGGGGAATAATGAACTTGAGGCTTACTTACCCTTTCAATCCTCCTCATGGGCATTTAAGACTCCTTGATAGCTTGCTGTCCACCCAAAATCTATTTTCTCATCGACCCTAGTCTACACCCGACCGATGTCAATCCCACCTGATCACCGATGTCGGTTCCCTTACTGACATCGATGTCCACCTAGTTGCCAATGTTGGTTCTCTAACCAACATCAGTTTCCACCTGCCTAACACCATCGAGTCTAGTTTGCACATGACCGATATCGGTATCTACCTATTCGACGTTGGTTCCACCTAACCAACATTGGTAATTATGTTTTCCTGTGAGTGATGACTTTTTACCCACGATCTCACCTTGGATCATAACCTTGTCAAAACTACCCTGCTTAAAATTATTCAGCCCCTTGAGCTGATATGTGTCTGTCATCTCCTCCTTGAAAACCAAGGCTTTCCTGTTCTTGTCAAAAACATCATATTTCCTCTTTATGTAATAGACACGATCCTTTTTTGTAGCATGAGTTTTAAGAAACCTCAATTTCTTCTGTTGCTTATAAAAATCTGGATCTATGCTTCTCAAATATAAACTCTTACCTTTTGACTCAAGAACATGCATCCCCTTCTTACTCATGTGACCAAGCCTATAGAGCCACATCTTCACATCTACATATAAAGTAGATAAACCAAAAGGAGAATCAGTAATACAAGTAGATAGATAAAGAGTACCTACTTTCTTACCTCTTGTTAAAACAAGTGCACACTTGAAAACCTTCCAAGAATCCACTATGAGAGTTACTGTGCATCCCTCATCACCCAACTTTCCAACAAAAATCAAGTTCTGCTTCAGGATTGGGACATGCATGACCTCCTTCAACACCCATGTGTTGTCCATCTGCAATTTCAGCTGCACTTTCCCTTTGCCAACCATTTGACCAAGCTTACCATCCCCTAAATAAATCTCTCCAAAGTCTCCTTGGACATATTCATGAAAAAAATTCTATTTGGGGTTGCATAGAAAGAGGCACTAGAATCTAAAACCCAAGATTTCACTTTATCCAAGGAACATACAAGAGCATCCTGTGCAACAACACCTGCAACATCTGCTTCTTCATTTTCTTCATGCTAATCTTCTACCAACCAATAATCTCTCTTTACATGCCCTTTCTTTCCACAATTCTAGAAAGTTTTACTACCATACCTAGGTCTGTATCTCCTGCCTATCTTTGACCTTGATTTTCCTTGCTCAATCTTCTCTCTTTGCCTTCCCCTACTTTCAACACTTAGAGCATTACCTGATGATTCATCTATGCTTTTTCTATGAATTTATTCATTCAAGATTACACTAACAACATCATCAACATTCAATATATTTGAAGTAGACGCAGTATTACTAACTGCCATTACCAAACTATCCCAACTTTTAAGTAATAAGCATAAGATTAAGAGAGTCTTAATTTCATCATCAAAAGCTATATTGACTAAAATTAACTGGTTTACCAAACCATGGAAATCACTAAAATGACTATGTATAGATCCACCTTCCAGCATTTGCAAATTAAATAATTGCTTCATAAGAAATACCTTATTCGAAGCTGAGGGTTTTTCATATAAATTTGTCAAAGATTACATTAACTCTACCATTGTCTTAGCCTGTGATAAGTTGAAAATTAGAGACAATGCCAGGCTCAATCTTATAGATCTCAGAGCCTTCCGATCAAGAACCTTCCATTCTTCATCTTTCATATCCGTAGGCTTGCTTACAACCCCATCCAACAGTAAGTACAGATCTTTCTAATAAAAATAATCTTCTATATGCATCCTCTATAATTGATAATTCTTGCCATTGAATTTCTCCATTCTTAGCTTACTTTATCCTACCATTGCTTTACTCTCACTCAATTAGAAACCCCTGAGAGTGACCTATAATAAAACATAAACCTACTCTGAACCTGGCTCTGATACCACTTGTTAGGATTAGGAGCACAATTGATTATCTTGTATAAGCAACTAAACACAAAATTTAACCAAAAGTAATAAGTAACTAGAAATCAAAAACAATACAAAATTTGAGAGACAATACAATCTTGTATTCAACTCATCCAGAAGGAAATTCAATAAAGAGATTACACTCTTTCAACACCTCTTAGGTGTACCAGTAACTCTCCCTCAAGAGTTCTTTCTCTCACAACCAATTACAACCACAACTCAAACACAGAGTTGGACCCTCCACCAGTCAGTAACAATACTGCTAGTACCAAGTACTCAAAGTACTCCAAGTAGATCTCCCTAATCTTACAACAAACTACAAATCAACTTGATCTTAATTACCATGTAGATCTCCCCTAATCTTGCAACAACCTATAGATCAACCTAGTCTTGCACACCTACAAACCTAGATCTTACAATTGGAAGGATCTCTTCCTTGTCATTGATTACAATACAGCCCCATGAGTCTATTATAAAGATCCCATGCAAACAATAATTAGAAACACTGACTCAAGACTAAAAGTAGTCATTTATATGCAAACAAACTGTTTGTCTAAAATAAGACCAGTTTTGAAAGCACATGCACACACAGGCTACCGACGTCGGTGCCTGTTTAATCAATGTCGGCCAACCCATAACTGATGTCAGTTAATATGAACACTAAAGATGACTGACATCGATTGATCAAAATGATGTCAGTTGCTCTGTAACTCTGCAACCTCCTCCATTTGCATCAATGAAGATTTTAGCTCCAAAACCTAACAATCTCCCACTTGGAGATAAACAACTGCACCTGTACCTGTACCTATACATCATCTAATTTTGTTTCTTGGGTTGTATCCCTCTTCAAGGTCAATCTTGAAGACTAACCACCACACATATTTTTGTGCTACAACTGCCATCCAAGTCCCCTACCACATCCGAATCTACATACCCATGTATAGAAGTCCCTGACCCTACATCACATGTTAACATGTTGTTCTTCCCTCTCAGATACTTGAGAATCCACTGAACTGCTTTACAATTCTTCTTTCTTAGATTGGCCACAAACTTTTTGACAACACCCACTACTTGGGCAATATCAGGTTTAGTACACATGTACTCAACCTCATCATGTGAATTAAGACACTATTCTATGAACTGTCCATCCATAGGTGTGTTAACCAGTTCTGCATCCTGTATCTTGAACCTCACTACTACCTTATTCACATAATCATCTTGAGAAAACATCAACATGTGATCTTCCCTATCTCTAGGAATACTCATGCCAAAGAATTTTGCTCCTCCCAAATTCTTCATGACATACCTCTGAACTAAAATTGCCTTTAGCTCAGCAACTCCCTGCATATGTGACCCTTCAACAAGCATACACACAACATACAATAACATGATAATGTAGCTAATATTATCTAATCTAGTAAAGGAAACATAATGGTTACATTGACATTGACTAAAGCCATGCTTTGTCATACACCTGTCAAACCTTTATTGTCTTGCAGCCTGCTCAAGACCATATACCCTGGCCTTTCGTCTCACATGTCCTTTCCCTCTCTTCTTTAACCTGGGAATCCATTCATATTTTAGTGCTTTTTTTTCAGTTGGTAACTCTAAAAAATCTCCCATTTGGTTCTCATCCAAGGAATCAACTTACTCATTCATGCCATGCTCCCACTGTTTCTTGGATTCTACATGCTCTGCTTCTTTAAAACTTCCTAGTTCTTGACCATCAATGAGTAACAAGTAGTCTAAAGAAGGGGAATAATGAATTTGAGGCTTACTTACCCTTTTAGTCTTCCTCATGGGTGTTTGAGACTCCTTGACAGCTTGTTATCTGCCCAAAATCTATTTTCTGGTCGACCCTGGTTTGCACCCGACTAATGTCAATCCCACCTAATCGTCGATGCTAGTTCCCTTAGAAAAAGTTGGTGTCCACTTGGTTGCCTACGTTAGTTCTTTGATCAATGTCAATCACCACCTACCTGACACCACTGAGTCTAGTCTGCACATGACTGACATCGGTACCTACCTGTTTGACATCGGTTCCACCTGACTGACATTGGTAACTATGTTTTTCTGTGAGTGATGACTTTTTACCTGTGAGCTCACCTTAGATCATAACCTTGTCCAAACTTTCCTACTAAGAATTATTTATCCCCTTGACCTAATTTCTATCCATCATCTCCTCCTTGAAAACTGAGGCTTTCTTGTTCTTGTCAAAAACATCAGATTTCCTTTTTGTGCAATAGACCCAATCCTTTCTTGTAGCATGAGTTTCAAGAAGCCTCACTTTCTTCTGTTGCTTACAGAAATCTCAATATATGCTTCTCAAATCTGAACTCTTACCTTTTTACTCAAGAACATGCATCCCCTTCTTACTCATGTGACCAAGCCTATGGAGCCACATCTTTGCATCTACATCTAAAGTAAATAAACCAGAAGGAGAATCAGTAATACAAGTAGATAGATAAAGAGTACCTACTTTCTTACCTCTTTTTGAAACAAGTGCACCCTTGGAAACCTTCCAAGAATCCACTATGAGATTTACTGTGCATCCCTCAGCACCCAACTTTCCAACAAAAATCAAGTTCTGCTTCAAGACTGGGACATGCATGACCTCCTTCAACACCCATGTGTTGCCCATCTATAATTTCAGTTACACTGTCCCTTTTCCAACCATTTGACAAGGCTTACCATCCCCTAAATAAATCTCTCCAAAGTCTCCTTTGACATATTCATGAAAAATTCTCTATTTAGGGTTGTATGGAAAGAGGCACCAGAATTTAAAACCCAAGATTCCAATTTATCCAAGGAACATACAAGAGCATCCTATGCAACAACACCTGGAACATCTACTTTTTTATTTCTTTCATGCTGATCTTTTACCAACCAACAATCTTTCTTTACATGCCCTTTCTTTCCACAATTCCAGTAGATTGTACTGCCATACTTGGGTCTGGATCTCCTACCTATCTTTGACCTTGATTTCTCTTGCTCGATCTTCTCTCTTTGCCTTCCCCTACTTTCAACACTTCAAGCATTACCTGATGATTCACCTATGCTTTTCTTATGAATTTCTTCATTCAAGATTACACTAACAATATCATCAACTTTTAAGATATTTGAAGTAGATGCAATATTAGTAACTGTCATTACCAAACTATCTCAACTTTCAGGTAATGAGCATAAGATTAAGAGAGCCTTAATTTTATCATCAAAAGCTATATTGACTAAAATTAACTGGTTTACCAAACCATGGAAATCACTAAGATGACTATGTAAAGATCCACCTTACAGCATTTGCAAATTAAATAATTACTTCATAAGAAATACCTTATTCGAAGCTGAGGGTTTTTCATATAAATTTGTCAAAGATTCCATTAACTCTACCATTGTCTTAGCCTATGATAAGTTAGAAATTATAGACGATACCAGGCTTAACCTTACAGATCCCAGAGCCTTCTGATCAAGAACCTTCCATTCTTCATCTTTCATATCCATGGACTTGCTTACAACCCCACCCAATGGTAAGTATAGATCTTTCTGATATAGATAATATTCTATCTGCTTCCTCCATAATTGATAATTATTGTCATTGAATTTCTCTATTCTTAGCTTACTTTCTTCTGCCATTGCTTTACTCCCACTCAATCAAAAACCCCTGAGAGTCACCTATAATCAAACACAAACCTGCTCTAAACTAGGCTTTGATAAATCTGCAACCTTGCTCTGATATCACTTATTAGGATTAGGAGCACAATTGATTACCTTGTATAAGAAACTAAACACGGAATTTAACTAGAAGTAATAAGTAACTAAAAATCAAAAACAATACAGAATTTGAGAGACTACAATCTTATATTCAATTTATCTAAAAGGAAATACATTAAAAAGATATTACAACAACCTATAAATCAACCTAATCTTACTTACCATGTAGATCTCCCTTGATCTTGTAACAACCTACAGATCAATCTGGTCTTGCACACTTGCAAACCTAGATCTTACAATTAAAAGGATCTCTTTCTTGTCCTTGATTACAATACAGCCCCATGAGTCTATTATATAGATCCCATGTAAATAAAAATTTGAATTCTAGTTACAATAATTAGAAATACAGACTCAAGACTAAAATTAGTTTTTTACATGCAAATAAACTTTCTGTCTAAAATAAGACCAGTTCTGAAAGCGTATGCAAACGCATGCACACACAGGCTACCGATGTTGGTGCCTATTTGACCGATGTTAGCCGACCCATAACTGATGTCAGTTACTATGAACACTTAAGATGACTGACATCAGTTGATCAGACTGATGTTGGTTGCTCTACAACTTAGTAACCTCCTCCATTTGCATCAGTGAAGCTTTTAGCTCCACAACCTAACAACCTCCCACTTGGAGATAAATAGTTGTACCTGTACCTATACCTATACATCATCTAATTTTGTTTCCTAGCTTGTATCCCTCTTCAAGTTCAATCTTGAAGACCAACCACCACACATCCTGTGGTGTTATGCCTATCATCCAAGTCCCCTACCACATCCGAATTTACATACCCATGTAGAGAAGTCCCTGACCCTGCATCGCATGTTAACCTCTTGCTGGTCCCTCTCAGATACCTAAGAATCCACTGAACTACTTTCCAGTGCTTCTTTCCTAGATTGGCCACAAACTTGCTGACAACACCTACTACTTGGGCAATATCAGGTCCAGTACACATGTACTCAACCTCATCATGTGAATTGGGACACTATTCTATGAACTATCCATCTATAGGTGTGCTAACCAATTATGCATCCTACATCTTGAACCTTTCCACTACCTTATTCACACAATCATCCTGAGACAACATCAACCTGTAATCTTCCCTATCTTTAGGAATACTCATGCCAAAGAATTTTGCTTCTCCCAAATTCTTCATGACATACCTCTAAACTAACTTTACCTTTAGCTCAGCAACTCTCTACATGTGTGACCCTACAAGAAGCATACACACAACATACAGTAATAAAATAATGTAGCTAATATTATCCAACCTAGTAAAGGAAACACAATGGTTACATTGACATTGACTAAAGCCATGCTTTGTCATTCACCTATCAAACCTCCATTGTCCTGCAGCCTGCTCAAGACAATATACCCTAGCCTTCCATCTCATGTGTCCATTCTCTCTCTTATTTAACCTAAGAATCCATTTGTCTTTTAGTGCTTTCTTTTTGGCTGGCAACTCTACCAAATCTCCCATTTGGTTCTCATCCAAGGAATCAACTTCCTCATTCATGCCATGCTACCACTGTTTCCTAGATTTTACCTGCTCTACTTCTTCAAAACTTCCTAGTTCTTGACCATCAGTGAGCAACAAGTAGTCTAAAGAAGGGGAATAATGAATTTGAAGCTTAATTACCCTTTTGATTCTCCTCATGGGTGTTTGAGACTCCTTGACAGCTTGCTGTCCACCCAAAATCCATTTTTTGGTCGACCCTAGTCTGCACTCGACTGATGTCAATCCCACTTAATCACCGATGCCAATTCCCTTACCGATGTTGGTGTCCACCTAGTTGCCAATGTTTATTCTCTGACTAATGTTAGTCACCACCTACTTGACACCACTAATTCTAGTCTCCACATGATCGATGTTGGTACCTACCTATTCGATGTCGGTTCCACCTGATCGATATCGGTAACTATGTTTTCCTGTGAGTGATGACTTTTTACCCATGAGCTCACCTTGGATCATAACCTTGTCCAAACTACCCTGCTTAGAATTATTCAGCCCCTTGAGCTGATCTCTATCCATCATCTCCTCTTTGAAAACCAAGGATTTCCTATTCTTATCAAAAACATCAGATTTCATCTTTATGCAATAGACCCGATCCTTTCTTATAGCATGAGTTTCAAGAAACCTCACTTTCTTCTGTTTCTTATAGAATTCTTGATCTATGCTTCTTGAATCTAAACTCTTACCTTTTGACTCAAGAACATGCATCCCCTTCTTACTCATGTGACCAAGCCTACAGAGCCACATCTTTGCATCTACATTTGAAGTAGATAATCCAGAAGGAGAATCAGTAATACAAGTAGATAGATAAAGAGTACCTACTTTCTTACCTCTTGCTAAAACACGTGCACCCTTGGAAACCTTTGAAGAATCCACTGTGAGAGTTACTGTGCATCCCTCATCACCCAACTTTCTAATAGAAATCAAGTTCTACTTCAAGACTGGGACATGCATGACCTCCTTCAACACCCATGTGTTGCCCGTCTACAATTTTAGATACACTTTCCCTTTGCCAACCATTTGACAAGGCTTACCATCCCCTAAA
Source organism: Torreya grandis (assembly GCA_037957365.1). NCBI lineage: Eukaryota > Viridiplantae > Streptophyta > Pinopsida > Cupressales > Taxaceae > Torreya > Torreya grandis. The sequence continues at coordinate 1,081,423 of JARHVA010000327.1, forward strand.
TAAATCTCTCCAAAGTCTCTTTGGACATATTCATGAAAAAATTCTCTATTTGGGGTTGCATGGAAAGAGGCACCAGAATCTAAAACCTAAGATTCTACTTTATCCAAGGAACATACAAGAGCATCATATGCAACAACACCTGCAACATCTGCTTCTTCATTTCCTTCATGCTAATCTTCTACCAACCAACAATCTTTCTTTACATACCCTTTCTTTCCACAATTCCAGTAGATTTTACTGCCATACCTAGGTCTGGATCTCCTGCCTATCTTTGACCTTGATTTCCCTTGTTTGATCTTCTCTTTTTGCCTTCCCCTGCTTTCAACACTTAAAGCATTACCTGATGATTCACCTATTATTTTCCTATGAATTTATTCATTCAATATTACACTAACAACATCAACTTTCAAGATATTTGAAGTAGACACAGTATTGCTAACTGCCATTACCAAACTATCCCAACTTTCAGGTAATGAGCATAAAATTAAGAGAGACTTAATTTCATCATCAAAAGCTATATTGACTGAAATTAACTGGTTTACCAAACCATGGAAATCACTAAGATGACTATGTATAGATCCACCTTCCAGCATTTACAAATTAAATAATTACTTCATAAGAAATACCTTATTCAAAGCTGAGGGTTTTTTATATAAATTTGTCAAAGATTCCATTAACTCTACCATTGTCTTACCCTGTGATAAGTTAGAAATCACAGACGATTTCAGGCTCAACCTTACAGATCCCAGAGCCTTTCAATCAAGAACCTTCCATTTTTCATCTTTCATATCCATGGGCTTGCTTACAACTCCACCCAATGGTAAGTATAGATCTTTCTGATATAGATAATTTTCTATCTGCGTCCTCCATAATTGATAATTCTTGCCATTGAATTTATCCATTCTTAGCTTAATTTCTTCTGCCATTGCTTTACTCCCACTCAATCATAAACCCTTAAGAGTGACCTATAATCAAACACAAACCTGCTCCGAACCAGTCTCTGATGAACCTGCAACCTCACTCTGATACCACTTGTTAGGATTAGGATCACAATTGATTACCTTGTATAAGCAACTAAACATAGAACTTAACCAGAAGTAATAAGTAACTAGAAATCAAAAATAACATAGAATTTGAGAGACAATACAATCTTGTATTGAACTCATCTAGAAGGAAATACAATAAAGAGATTACACTCTTCCAACACCTCTTGGGCATACTAGTAACTCTCCCTCAAGAGTTCTTTCTCTCACAACCAATTACAACCACAACTCAAATACATAGTTGTACCCTCCACCAGTCAGTAAAAATATTGCTAGTACCAAGTACTCCAAGTAGATCTCCCTAATCTTGAAACAACCTATAAATCAACATGATTTTACATACCATGTAGATCTCCCCTAATTTTGCGACAACCTGTAGATCATCCTAGTCTTGAACACCTGTAAACCTAGATCAGTCATCTTCAGTGTAAAGAATTCATAGACTTCTAATTATAATAATTAAAAACACAGACTCAAGACTAAAATTAGTCTTTTACATGCAAACAAACTTTCCATCTAAAATAAGACCATTTTTGGAAGTGCATACAAACACATGCACACAGGCTGCCGACGTCGGTGCCTGTCTTACCAATGTCAGCTGACCCATAATCAACGTTAGTTACTGTGAACATTGAAGATGACTAATGTTGGTTGATCAAATCGATGTCAGTTGCTCTAAAATTTAGCAACCTCCTTCATTTGTATCAATGAAGCTTTTAGCTCCACAACCTAACAATCTCCCACTTCGAGATAAACAATTGCACCTATACCTATACATTGTCTAATTTTGTTTCCTGGCTTGTATCCCTCTTCAAGTTCAATCTTGAAGACAAACCACCACATATCTTGTGGTGCTATGGCTATCATCCAAGTCCCCTACCAAATCTGAATCTACATACCCATGTAGAGAAGTCCCTGACCCTGCATCGCATGTTAAGCTGTTGTTGGTCCCTCTCAAATACCTGAGAATCCATTGAAATGATTTCCAGTGCTTCTTTCCTAGATTGGCCACAAACTTATTGACAACACCTACTGCTTGGGCAATATCAGGTCTAGTACACATGTACTCAACCTCATCATGTGAATTTGGACACTGTTTTGTGAACTATCCATCCATAGGTGTGATAACCAATTCTGCATCCTATATCTTGAACCTCACCACTACCTTATTCACATAATCATCCTGAGACAACATCAACCTGTGATCTTTCCTATCTCTAGGAATACTCATGCCAAATAATTTTGCTGCTCCCAAATTCTTCATGACATACCTCTGAACTAGCTTTACCTTTAGCTCAGCAACTCCCTACATGTGTGACCCTACAAGAAGCATACACACAACATACAATAACAAGATAATGTAGCTAATATTATCCAACCTATTAAAGGAAATACAATGGTTACATTGACATTGACTAAAGCCATGCTTTGTCATACACCTGTCAAACCTCCATTGTCCTGTAGCCTGCTCAAGACCATATACCCTGGCCTTCTATCTCACGTGTCCATTCTCTCTCTTCTTTAACCTAGAAATCTATTTATCTTTCATTTCTTTCTTTCTGACTGGCAACTCTAACAAATCTTCTATTTGGTTCTCATCCAAGGAATCAACTTCCTCATTCATGCCATGCTCCCACTATTTCCTAGATTCTACCTGCTCTACTTCTTTAAAACTTCTTAGTTCTTGACCATCAGTGAGTAAAAAGTAGTCTAAAGAAGGGGAATAATGAATTTGAGGCTTACTTACCCTTTCAGTCCTCCTCATGGGCATTTGAGACTCCTTGATAGCTTGTTGTCTGCCCAAAATCCATTTTCTGGTCGACCCTAGTCTGCACCTGATCAATGTCGATCCCACATGATCGCCAATGCCGGTTCCCTTATTGACATCAGTGTCCACCTAATTGCTAACATCAATTCTCTAATCGACATCAGTCACCACCTACCTAACACCATTGAGTTTGGTCTACACATGACCGACATTAGTACTTGCCTGTTCAACATCGGTTCCACCTGATTGACGTCGGTAACTGTGTTTTCCTGTGAGTGATAACTTTTTACCCGTAAGCTCACCTTAGATCATAACCTTGTCCAAACTACCCTGCTCAAAATTATTTATCCCCTTGAGCTAATCTCTATCCGTCATCTCCTCCTTGAAAACTAAGGCTTTCATGTTCTTGTCAAAAACATCAGATTTCCTCTTTGTGCAATAGACCTGATCCTTTCTTGTAGCATGAGTTACAAGAAACCTCACTTTCTTTTGTTGCTTATAGAAATTTCAATCTATGCTTTTCAAATCTAAACTCTTACCTTTTGACTCAAGAATATGCATCCCCTTCTTACTCATGTGACCAAGCCTACAGAGCCACATCTTCACATCTACATCTAAAGTAGATAAACCAGAAGGAGAATCAATAACACAAGTAGATAGATAAAGAGTACCTAATTTCTTACCTCTTGTTGAAACAAGTGCACCCTTGAAAACCTTTGAATAATTCACTATGAGAGTTACTATGCATCCCTCATCTCCCAACTTTCTAACAAAAATCAAGTTCTACTTCAGGACTGGGACATGCATGACCTCCTTCAACACCTATGTGTTGTCCGTCTACAATTTCAGCTACACTTTCTCTTTGCCAATCATTTGACAAGGCTTACCATCCCCTAAATAAATCTCTCCAAAGTCTCCTTGGACATATTCATGAAAAAATTCTCTATTTGGGGTTGCATGGAAAGAGGCACCAAAATCTAAAACCCAAGATTCCACTTTATCCAAGGAACATACAAGAGCATCCTGTGAAACAACACTTGCAACATCTACTTCTTCATTTTCTTCATGTTGATCTTCTACCAACCAACAATCTTTCTTTACATGCCCTTTCTTTCCACAATTCCAGCAAATGTTACTGCCATACCTAGGTCTGGATCTCCTGCCTATCTTTGACCTTGATTTTCCTTGCTCGATCTTCTCTCTTTGACTTCTCCTACTTTCAACACTTAAAGCATTACCTGATGATTCACCTGTGCTTTCCCTGTGAATTTATTCATTCAAAATTACACTAACAACATCATCAACTTTCAAGATATTTGAAGCAGATGCAGTATTAGTAACTGCCATTACCAAACTATCCCAACTTTCAGGTAATGAGCATAAGATTAAGAGAGCCTTAATTTCATCATCAAAAGCTATATTGATTGAAATTAACTGGTTTACCAAACCATGGAAATCACTAAGATTACTATGTATAGATCCACCTTCCAGCATTTTCAAATTAAATAATTGCTTCATAAGAAATACCTTATTCGAAGCTGAGGGTTTTTCATATAAATTTTTCAAAGATTCCATTAACTCTACCATTCTCTAAGCCTGTGATAAGTTGAAAATCATAGATGATTCCAAGCTCAACCTTACAGATCCCAGAGCCTTCTGATCAAGAACCTTCCATTCTTCATCTTTCATATCTGTGGGCTTGCTTGCAACCCCACCCAATGGTAAGTATAGATCTTTCTGATACAAATAATCTTCTATCTGCGTCCTCCATAATTGATAATTTTTGCCATTGAATTTCTCCATTCTTAGCTTACTTTATTCTGCCATTGCTTTACTCCCACTCAATCAAAAACCCATGAGAGTGACCTATAATCAAACACAAACCTGATCTGAACCAGGCTCTGATGAACCTGCAACCTCACTATGATACCACTTGTTAGGATTAGGAGCACAATTGATTACCTTGTATAAGCAACTAAACACAAAATTTAACTAGAAGTAATAAGTAACTAGAAATTAGATACAACACAGAATTTGAGAGACAATACAATCTTGTATTCAACTCATCCAGAAGGAAATACAATAAAGAGATTACACTCTTCCAACACCTCTTGGGCATACTAGTAACTCTCTCTCAAGATTTCTTTCTCTCACAACTAATTACAACCACAACTCAAACACAGATTTGTACCCTCCACTAGTCAATAACAATACTGTCAGTACCAAGTACTCAACGTACTCCAAGTAGATCTCCCTGATCTTGTAACAACCTGAAAATAAATCTAATCTTACTTACCATGTAGATCTCCCCTGATCTTGCAACTACCTACAGTTCAATCTGGTCTTGCACACCTACAAACCTAGATCTTACAATTGGAAGGATCTCTTCCTTGTCCTTGATTACAATGCAGCCCCATGAGTCTATTATATAGATCTCATGCAAACAATAATTAGAATTCTAATTACAATAATTAAAAATAGAGACTCAAGACTAAAATTAGTCTTTTACATGCAAACAAACTGTCCATCTAAAATAAGACCAGTTCTGGATGTGCATGCAAATGCATGCACACACAAGTTGTCATTGTTGGTGCCTGTCTGAACGATGTCGGTTGACCCATAGCCAACGTCAGTTACTGTGAACACTGAAGATGATTGACGTCGATTGATCAGACCGACGTCGATTGCTCTATAACTCAGCAACCTCCTCCATTGCATTAGTGAAGCTTTTAGCTCCACAACCTAACACCAATTAGGGGATCACTTATAAAAATACACCATGATATAAAGGGTTCAAAATCCTAAAATCTAACATAATCATGCAACAACCCTAAAAGATTCCTAGGTTTAATGTTCACTCTATTCTAATAAACAAGAAATTAAATCTAATCTAGTCCACACCAAATCTTGTGGCACAAATTGAGGGTTAGAAATAAAACAAACTAAAATAAATATTCATATAATACATATACTCGTGTCAATGTATATGTAATCTTAGTGTATGGGAGAGAAGCACAACTACATTATCTATCTACTCTTACAAAGGAGAAATAAAGTTAAGAATACTTACCTTTGAAGATTAATCCATCAAGCCTCAATCTCTCCCTTGGCCAAGGTGCTTTGCAAGAGATTGTTTTGGTATGTAAGGATAACAAATACAAATCATCTCTAGGCTACACAACCTATCTATGCATCTAAAAGACTTCTCCACAAGATGAGATCCGTATCTCCAAAGAAAGTATGGAGCCTTAAGATTTATTCTTCAAGTAGAATGGTCAATAAGATATTTTTTTGTATTTATTCTTCTTCTCTTCTTAAAAATGGTTGGAAATGAACTTATATATAAAGGTAGATCTTACCCTAAATTCTTCTAAATATGTCAGTTGTACAGGGTCAACCCATTTGACCCTATATGTTTTCAAGAGATAATTCAATAGGTCCTGAGCTAAGTCAACTAAAGGGCTAACAAAAGTCCTAATGAAAAATACCCCTAAATAGTAAAAGGTCAACCTAGTTGACCTTGTATAGTAATCAAAATCTAAAAACTATATAGGGTTGACCTAGTAAAGTTAACTGGTTAAAAGGGGGTCAAAGCAAGAATAAAGAGGATAAAGCATAAAAAATGACTGAATAGGTAAGGCTAAAAAGAATAAGCTTAGGGTAAATGGTTTTTAGGAGATGTGTATATGAAAAGTGGCAAAAGGGACAACAATCTTATGAAGCACTACTGGTTTACCCACCCCTTTTTTGGTGTACCCCTTAAGGCATGCACTTAGATATATTGAGACTTGATGAGTTTTTATAAGATATAAAGTGTCAATAATCAATAAAATTTTGAAAATAATGTGTATACAGCTTCCACCCTTTCACCAGTTCCCAAATTTAGAGACCCTATGTCTTTTCCCCAATAGACATAGTTTTTCCATTATTCTTATCACTTTTAAAATTTCCATGACACCTTTGGTGGAGATAGGAGAAATACAAGTGTTTTGTGTGAATGTAGATTTTCAAATGACTGATGGAGATGAAATCTCATATGCATCTCTTGAGTAACCAATGGCAACATCTACTCAAAACTCTACAATTATCATGATACCTACTAGTGTAGCAACATTAGCTTTTGATTCTCAAGTGACAGTATCCACATAACTAGATGTTACCCCTAATTTTCTATTAAAGATAGTAGGGAAGAAGTTAAATCAGATGATTTCCCATAGTATACTAGACTTTATCCTATCAAAGATAAAGAAGAAATCCAAATCTACTCCCTAGACCTTCTCTAGGATCTCAAGTGATGATAAAGGGTAAAGATACGTTGATATTTTAGTCCCCCCACTAAACAAACTAAATGAAAATCTTATGGTTGGGGATTATCAAATTTCAAAGATCCACCTTGGATGACCAAGAAGAGAGGGGTTACAATATGATGTTCAATCCAGCATCAACTCCCTCTTTAAGAGAATAGATCATGATAAGGCCACCAAAGATGAATTAAAAAATAAGGTGGATCAACTCATGACTACATTAAATAATTTCATAAAGCCCAGTGGATCATTGTAACAACCAGAGTTAGTATAACTAGTCAACTAAATTCCAAATCAAGAAATAATTGATGTAGTGACTGAGATTGATAGTATGGGAAGGGCTACCAAATAATGGTTAGAAGAACTTATTTCTAAGGGAATTAATCTTATTTATATATTGATGGACCACTATGAAGATTATCAAATAAAGTAAGAATGTCTTAAAAGGATAGGTTAGTAAGTATAAGGGATAAGTACAAACTTTGAATCTATATTGTCCCAAGTTGACAGTTGTGGATTCAAATGATATGGACATCCTCCTTGCTAAAAAGATACTAAAAAATGATGAAAATATATAAGAACTGCATAGAGTATCTCAATTCCATATAAGGAACAAAGGCTTCCCACAAAGCTAAGGTGGTACATGACAAGGCTATTGATACATTATATGACATTTAAATAATGTTGAGTAATATGTCACGCCAACTAGTAAATGATGGAGATAACCTATTTTTAGTAGAGGAAGTATAGATCAAGTTCAATGAGGTAGTTTTAAAATAATCTATAAAGACTACAGTCTTCACCCTAAGTTATATTCATTGTTATATCTAGTATCAAAATGCAATGAACCAAATGAGGATAGAAATGCATAGAATCAAGACTTTCAGGAGGGAATTATTTGAAATAGTATAAAATTGTGCATCCTCTAGCCTATACTCCTTTGAGATAGATGAAGAAATAATTCAAGAAATTTTCAAGGCATTTGATGCATATGTTCAAAATTTATAGGATGAAATAGACTAGAAGGTAGAGGAAGTTTTGCAAATTGATTAGTTTATTTTATTGAAACATTTTCATAAATTGTAAAAACATTGTAAAGTTGTATATTGCAACTATATTTTTATATTTATTTTTGAGAAAGAGACACATGTATTTTACACTTTATATTTTTTGACAGGGTGAAAGTTGTAAAAAGCTCAATTTCAAATTACACTTTCTATTTTGAGAAGTCATAGCTGCTAAAAGTGTAAAAGCATGTATTGAAAATTGCAAATTCCATTTTGATAAAGTGATGTGACTTACAAGTTGTAAAAGTCTTACTTGTAAATTTAAAGATAGGGTTTTGCAAAGGTTTCTTTAGTTATTCTAATTGATCTTTTGTTGAAACATTGAGTTTCATTTTGGGCACCACCCGTCTATATGAAGAGCCACTTCCAACTGCATGAAGAAGGAGAAGCATTGCACAAATATATTCTAATGACTTTCACATCATTCCAAGTTAAAGATCATGAAATCTATTTCATGTTATTTTTCAAGCTATTTTACCAAGTAAAGGATGCCAAGAATAGAAGATCACACCTCTATTGTGTGAATTTTTAGATCTGCATGTTTCCTTCTACTAGGCATTGATGTTTTGATAACTATATCTCATATATGGGATATTTTTGTATAAAGATGGATAGAAACCATGGCCCAGTCTATCTTTTTTATATTATGAATATTATTCTACATTTTGAATGTATTTTTCTACAATTTACAACCTAGATAATGAAATAAATTGAAGATTTTACCTTTCTTGTCTAAGGAATCATTGTGTATACAAGTTATTTGAGTATTTTTGGACATTATAGTTATTATTTTTAGTCACATTAAATTAATTTGTGGTATTATCTACCCTTTTGGATGATTTTTTGATAAAATAAATGAATCTTGTCCCTTTTACAAAAAATCAAATATTGCCTTTGATTTCTCATTTGCATGAGTTTATGCTCAAACAAATTTCAATCAATTTTATGCTCTCTTGTGTTTATTTGAAAAATAATTAAGACCTAATAAAATATCTTATGCAATCACCATTTTTATTTTTACAAATTTTATTCTTAACTCTTTTCCTAGTCAAAACCCTATTTTAGGAACAAGAACACTAAAGCAAGTGTAATTTATATAAAATTGATATTTTATCAATTGCACCAAATTTAGTGAAAGAAATTCATCCTTCTCCAGAGGTTATCCTCAATTTTCCAAAGTCCCATATCTTAGAGGTTTTCCCATTATATCATTAGGTATTACACACTAAGCTACTACATATCAAGGAATAGGTGTAAAGCCTATGTGATAACAATTCCAATTCGGTTGCTCATCCAATGTAGTAGAACATGAAGGGATTTATCATGGCCTCCAATAGGCAAGGAAGAAAGGTATAAAGTAATTTCAAGCATATGGTGGTAGTGAACCAATAGTAAAACAAGTTAGAGAGTAGAATTCTACCAAAAATCCATTGTTAAAGGCATATAAGCATAGGATTTGGGACCTCATTAAAGACTTTGACACCTTTAACTTGAAATCAGTCCCAAGAGAAAATATCCAATATGCTAATAGATTTATAATAATATGGGATCATTTTGACATCCCAAATGATTTAAAAAGTGGGAAACATCAACCACATGTCAAATTATTGGTTAGACCATCTGTCCTGGATAACAATGCAAGTTAGAAAGTCTTTGATAGTGATAGGTAGATTACATATTTTCTATGTGAAGAAGTTGTGTTCTCAAAAAATCAAGCTAAATTTTAACAACAATATGGTGACCAAATAGTGCAGTTGTAGTCCAACAAGATCCCTAAAGGATTGGTGACCCTTGAAAGCATATTCAATGAAGAATATAAAATGAGAAATTATAAGGTAGGCATGTCTACAAGTGACAATCATTTTTATTGAGTTGTAATCTTTAAATACAAACTCCTCAAGCTGGGAAAGGTATGTACTAAGGCTAAGAAGGTTTCATTTGTTGTATTATATAGATAATTTTTAGATGTCTTTGAGTGAGAGTATGCTGACCTCAAGGTATTTTACCCTAATCTAGCTCAACACACCATTGAGTTGGACCCAAGTGCAAAACCAATGAAATAAAATCAAAGAACCATTAATCCCAAGGTTGAAGTTTTGATGAAGAAGGAACTAACCAAGTTAATTGAAGCAAACATCATCTTCCTAATAAAACACTCTTCAAGGGTTGATAATATAGTCCCTATGAGTAAGAAGAGTAGGGAAATCATATTATGTGTTTATTTTAGGGATTTAAATAGGGTGTATTTGAAGGATTTTTGAATGGTTGTTGGGTCTGAATGTTTCTCCCTCTTGGATGGGTATTCCAGTTATAACCAAGTTTTGGTAAAAGAAGAGGAGTAATATATAACTACATTTATAACCAAATGGGGCACCTATGCCTACAATAATTTACCTTTTAGAATTTTTAATGAATTAGCTACTTTTCAAAAGGCCATGAACATGGCCTTTTAATGTTTGATTAACAAGATGGTGTTAGTGTACCTTGATGATATTATTATTTTTTCAAAAGATTCTAGTGACCATTTAGCTCATCTACGACTAATTTTTTATAGGTGTGGGTAGTTTGGGATATCCTTGAACCCCCAAAAATGTATTTTTACAATCAATGAGGGAAAGTTACTAGGACACATTATCTCTAAGGAAGGGCTGACCATATAAACTAAAAGGGTGAAATTTATCTTGGCCATGTCTCTACCATTGCATAATAAGGGAATGAAATGTTTTCTTATAAATACAAACTTCATAATCAGAATTATACCTAGTTTTTCTAACCTTGTAAAACCTTTGATATCCATGTTAAAGAAGCATCAAACATTTAGCTAGACTAAAGAAGGGAGAAGCAATTTTGAAGCTATAACACAAGCACCTACCTTGATTAATCCTAAATTTTCAAAGGAAATTTTTGTGTATGATTTATATAATATTTACACCATATTTTCCATGTTAATGAAATAAAATATTTAGGGTTTTGAGAAACCCATTGTATTTTTTAGTCAAAGGCTTGAAGACTATGAATAAAAGTATACTTTTGTAGAGAAACAAGTCTTGTCAGTCATAATAATCTTGAAAAAGTTTAGACATATGGTCTTAAAAAATAAAATACACAATATGATATCACATCCAAGTGTCAAATATTTCCTTCTCAATAGGGACTTAAATGAGAAAAGGGCAAGTTGGATTACTAAAGTGATGGAATATGATGTAGAGATTAAGGTCACCAAACTAGTAAGAGGGAAAGGCCTATGTGAGCACTTACCATGGGACCTTCAAGGTAATAAAGATTCAACCTTGGTACTACAATATGAACCTAAAATAGTAGCACCTTCACATGCTACAAGCTAAATACAAGACATGACAAGGTTATTGTAAATAGTTGAGTGCCCAACCAGCTTCGATAAGTCAAAAAAGAGATATTTTAGGCTTCAAACTATACCTTATGTCCTTTTAGATGGGATCACTTTCATAAAATATATTAATGGTATGTTTCTTAGATGTGTTGATATTAAGAAAATAGGAAAAAATTTAGAGCAATTTCATGATGGGCCTATAGGAGGCCACTTTTATCCAAAAACTACAATATCAAAGATAATGAGGTCAGGTTACTATTATCCTAGCCTCTTCAAAGAATCTTATGCATGGATAATAAGTTGTGTAAATTTTTATTTCTTCACTATAAAGCAAATTTTAGTAGCCTTACCTCTCAACTGCATCCAAGTTGACCAACCACTCATGTAATGGGGGCTTGATTTTATAGGTATGATTAATCCTCCCTCAAGTTTAAGTCATAAATGGATACTCACAACCATTGATTATTTTAAAATGTGGGTATAGGTATTAGATCTTAAGGAAGCTAATTAAAAATTAGTCCTTAATTAGTCCTTGATTTCTATGAGAGCATAGTGATTAGGTTAGAGCACCATCAACCATCATATTTGATAATGATTTAGAATTCATCGGTACGAAAATAAGTGGGTGGGAAAATGAGTATGGCATATACCTAACTACCTCCTCTAATTACTACCCCCAATAGAATGGACTTATAGAGTCTACAAAAAAAACTTGATTAAAATCATTAAGAGGATGGTTGATGACAATCAGAAGACTTGGCATGCAAAATTAAAGATAGCCTCAAGGGTTGACAGAGTCACTCCTAAGAGAGTTTTAGGTAACTCACCATACATTATTTTGTATGATAAATAGTCAAAATTTCCTATTTATCTTGAGTTCCATGCCTTAGAGTTGGCACATTAGCTATAACTAATAGAGAATAACCCTATGGAGGTAAGGATGCAAAAATTGATGGAACTAGAGGAGAAGAGAAATGAAGCCATGCACACTTTAGAGTACCAAAAATAAGAGATATAGTTAAATAAATTTCCAATAAGGTGATCTTGTTTTAAAGTGGGATGAGGATAGGCCAAGATTGGTAAACACATAAATTTTGATACATTATGGACTAGGCCGTACTTGATCATTGGCTACAAAGAACATAATGCCTTCAAGATATCAAGACTCAATGCAGAAGAGATAAGTATCCCAATAAATAGGATAAACTTGAAGCCCTATTACTAAGGTTAGTTTGATGTTTTGTACATAGTTGTGTGGTGTGTTTGTTTTTAATAAGTGCCTAACATAGTGTTTTATGTGATTTTATTGTTGTGTGGTTTTTCATAAATGACTTTGGTATGCTGTGTTATTTCTTACTATGTGGTTTAGTGTAAGTTTGAATATTCAAGAGGTATATTAATTTTAGATTGCATCATGAGAGTGACTCCATTGCCCAATGGAAGGATAAATCCACTAATCTGTTAGCATTTTAGACATGGTACCCATGTGAATCACTAATTTGTTGACCATTTAGACCCCAAAGTCAAAAGGGTCAACCCCTATAATTTAAAACTTTTTCATAGGGATTCCCAATCTTATAGGTTGTCACCTTTGTATTTTAATATCCTTTAAGTGGTCAATTGAATCCTTGTTTAGCATTGTTTAAGGTTTGGGTCTCGTTATGTACTTGTATAGTTTTAAGATCATTCATGAGTTAATGTTGGTTGTCCATGTGTGTTCAATGTCATGTCATTGTGATGATTCACCATATAAATTTTAGTTATGCCTTTGAGGTCATAGAACCATGCATTAATTTATCACTATACTTATTAATGCATCCTAAGGTCTATTAAGTCATTCTTAAGCCAAATTTGAGGAATTGTATGTACTTTTCAAAATAACAAGCACTTAAATAGATTTATAATGTGAATGGTGTTAGGAGGTGGTCAACTTCAGATAAATTTATAGTCTAATGTCCAAAGATAGAGAATCATTCAAAAGAGGTAGTTTTAGTCATTTGTATAGACATGAGGATCCACTTTTAGGTAAAAATACATATAGGAATGTATTTTAAACTTACTCAAGTCATTAACAAGGAAAATAAGCTTGAAAAAGTGTAGATAGGTCAAAAAATGCATTAAATTAGTTAGAAGCTTAATCAAGTTCTTCACAAGTTTGAGAAGGTCAAAAGTTTATGCTTGGTTCATGTAAATACAAAGGAGCTAGGTAAAATTATCCTAAGAATAAGAGGTACCCCTTATGGGCTTAATATTGATGAAAATATTTTAGGGTTTATGTGGTTGATTTATATGAATCATCACTAACAAGATAGGTAGTCAAAAATACCTAGTAAACCCCATAGGCTAAGTTTTACACTAATTTCATGAAATTTGGAGCTTTTTGGATAATGATGAGTAATATATAATGTATATATGAGACTACACAACCATATCATGTTTTTCTCCATCAAGTTGGCATATGTGAATATTAGGTACTATAAGAGGAGCCTCCATGTGAGACATGTTATAGGTTTTCACTAGAAGTTTTGGAGGATTTGACAGGGTTAAATGCATATAAGTGATGTTTAAATTTATTCACCTTATTTTCATCTCACTCAAATTTGTCCAACATGATTGGTCACTTTGTACTAGTTCTTCAAGTAACATGCATGTTCCTAGCCTAAGGATTATGTTGTGAGGCTACATGTACATATGGTTTCAAACAGTCTTGTATTTCATTATTAGAATCATATGAAGATCATGACCTCATAAAAAATTTAATTATGAAATGGATAAATATTCTTAGGATTGAAAATATCAATCCAATCATCGTTCAAGTCCTAAAACATGAAAATACAGACCTACAAGTCTATAGACTTATAGGTCTCTTTTTCATGAGAAAATGTATTGAGATGTGTATCAATATTGGATTTTCAAGGCATAAAATATGAATTCAATTTAGTGTTTCTACATTTGGAGAAGTTTAGGACCAATGGATAAGTGTGGCTTCAAAACCCAATGCTTAAGACACCCCAATGACACCTACAGATAGGAAAGCAAGATGTGAACAGTTTGAGGCTTGAGTCAACATGAAAAACATTTGAAAGTGTAATTTTTAGATGGAAATATTTAAATACCTAGTGACTTTTAAATGAGGATGTATATTTTGGTAATGACTCAAGAATACAAACCATGTCTTGAACAAATATAAAAGAGAAGATGTATGCTTGTGAGGATGTAAGGTATTGAAAAATTTGCATATGTTCAAAAGAAGATAAATAAGTTATCAACACTATGTCAAGGATCATTTAAATTCTTAGTGATTTTTAATTGATTTCCTAAACTCCAAAATTTATTCAAGACCCCAATGACTATCTATAAGACTACTTGAGTAACTCAAGTTGGTTTCAAACTTGAGAAGATGATGCAATGCATAACAGTGGATTTGGAGTTTAGGTTAATAAATCAAGTGAATAGAATCAATATAAATTAAAATTAAACCTAAAAATAATTATCATGAGAGTGATCAAAACAATATCACTTTAACCCCTGTAGTCACACAATCAAGTGCTCCTATAGGCCTACCTAGTCAAATGAAGGATGCATAATTGGTTTGAAAAATAAAGGCCTATAGGAAGAATAAAATTAATGGAAATATTATTATCTAATTTTATTATGACTATATATTATCTCTATGGTCAAAAAAAATGGTGTCAAGGTTGATAAGTTTGTTTAGGAATAGTAAGCCTAAAAACACTCACATAAGATTGTGTATACAATTATGAGAAGAGTGATTTATTGAAGGTGAGATGAGAATATAAGGGCACTAGTAAGTTCATAATTATGTAATAAAACATATATAAGTATCCATAGGTATATCAAGACAATAAAATAACCATTTGGCTTATAAGACCTTCTTGAGGTCTTCTAGGTACAAGTTACAATCCAATATAGATGTTCTCTTGTTCATAGTGACTTTAACCTTGTGCATAGGGTCTAATAGTTTTCAAGGATGGTTAATGAGCCTCCATAATCCAATATTATTTAATTATACATTGGTTTAGGTCCCTAACATGTATGAATAGTTGTTAAGACTGTAGAGCATTCTCAAGTGGTATAGTGGAAACCTGAGGAGCACTTTTTCAAGCTCAAAATAGTATAGACAAATTACATGTGTTAATCATAAAATATATTGAGATGGGGGTTGAATTAGTATATTATAAATATTTTACTTAATCAAACCCCACTTAACCATAGGTTCAAGATATGCAATGAATCTGAAACAATAACATGCACCACACAAGAGAGAGAGATAGAGACCAGATTTTTACGTGGAAACCCAATGTAGGTAAAACCATGGAGAACAATCTCAAGTATAAGAATGATCACTAACTCAAAATATAAAGTTTTCAAGCATCAACTTGTAGGATCACCAACCCCTTTGATGAGTACCAACACAACAACTATTTGTGAGCACCAACCTATAGGAGCACCAACCCCTCTTATGTATAAAACACAACTATCTCTCAATGTTGTTTTCTCAAAAAATGATAGAACTCTACAATATATCTTTCTATTCTCTGAATTTTTTCTTATATAAAACAATTACAAACCATGCACTCTCTTGCATATTACAAATGGCTTCTCAATCCTTTATTTATAGCTTTCCAAATGACCGTTGGCATTCACCCTTTATGACCCTTCACTCCTCATGGAAAATGGCACCAAAATTACATGACCCTTCAAATTCTTATATTTGAAAAGTTTTATGGTGACCCTTCATAATCAAATACATCTTTTTCTCTTTTGTCTTTATCTTGGTGACCTTTCAAATTCCTTAAGGTGACTCTTTATGGAAAAATTCACCATACCCTCTTTTATCTTCACTTGGTGACTCTTGAAATTCCTTAAGATGACTCTTCATGGGAAAATGCATCCCATTCCTCTTTTGTCTTTAACCTGTGACTCTTTGACTTATCCATGGGCCCTCTTTTGAATTGTATGCAACCAAAAATATATTTTTTAATATTAAATAAATATCAACACATTTTATCCAGAATATGAACATTAAAAACACATTTAGATAATAAATGCTATGAGGCCTTTATCACCAATGCTAGACCTTTGACATCGATGACAATATTTCCAATAATCTCCCCCTTTGTCATTGATGGCAACCTCAAATTAAAACTACCACATCATGAAACCTATATTATACATGTCAACTTGCACATACTACCATATAAAAAATATATACTAACTCCCCCTTACTGTAGCATCTTGTACCTATTCCTTGTACCTATTTCTATACCCATTTCTACACATGCTCCTTGTACCTATTCTTGTACATGTTCCTACTCTTCTCCCCCTTTGACATCATTGAAATATCCTAGAGCTAACACTTAGCTCCCCCTTAACTGATGTTGATCCTCAATGGTAGGAAGTAAAATAAATTACTCCTAACTTCTTTCATAGATACTTGAATGTGTCTTTTGGTAGTGCCTTTGTGAAAATATTTGTAATCTATTTTGTAGTACTGATATATTCCATCTTAACCTATTGATCTACAACCTTATCTCCTAATAAGTGATATCTAATAGGAATATGTTTTGTTCTTAAATGCAACACTGAATTCTTAGAAATATTAATAGCACTTGTGTTGTCACAAAAAATAGAAATAGGTTCATCATATTTTACCTTGATATCTTCCAAAGTTTGCTTTAACCAAATAAATTGAGTTCAACACAATACTACTATAATATATTCTACTTCAGCTATAAAAAAATATTGAATTTTACTTTTTGCTTAGCCATGATATAAGCTATCACCGAGGAAGAAAGCTCTTCCACTTGTACTCTTTTTGTCATCCAATAAACCTACCCAATCTAAATCTATATAAGTAACCAAAGTGAAATATCTACTTATGAGATACCATAATCTATAATCTAATGTCCCCTTGAAATATCAAAATATTATCTTCACCAACTAAACATGACTCTCCTTTGAGGCTGCCGGATATCTCACAACTATGCCTACTGCATGCATGATGTTTGGCCTCAATTATTTCAAATATAAAAGACTATTAATCATAGATATATATAAATATTGATCTACAATAGGTGAATATTCATCCTTACTCACCTTGTTCCTTATATTCATTGGTGTTCCAACTAGTGCAAAAACCTCATAACCAAATTTTTTCAACATTTCTTTGGCATATTTACTTTGAGATATAAAAATTCCTTTATCTAACTAAAATATTTGAAATCTTAATAAAAAATACAATTCTCCAAGAATAAACATCTCAAATTATTTTTGCATATTATCAAAAAATTCATTTGTCATTATTTCAATGTTACCTCCAAATATTATGTCATCAACATATACCACAACAATCAATTGATGCTCACCTTCTATTTTGATGTAGAGATTGCTATCAACAAAACCTCTCTTGAAACCTTGATATTGTAGGTACTTATCAAGTCTTACATACCAAGCTCTAATATCTTGTTTCAATCCATATAGTGATTTCTTTAGTCTACATACATGGATACTATCATTTAAGAGAATAAATCCTTGAGGATGCTCAATGTAGACCTCCTATTCTAGATTCTCATTCAAGAAGGAAGACTTGACATCTATCTGAAACACTTCAAAAAATTTAAACATTGCATATGCAATAAATATTCTAATAGCCTCTAGCCTTGCCACTAGTGTAATAGTTTCTTCAAAATATATACCCTCAATCTAAGTATACCCTTTACATACTAACCTTGATTTATTCCTGGTAACTTCACCATCTTCATTCAACTTATTTCTATATACCCATTTTGTTCTTATCATATTTTGATCTTTTAGTCTAGGCATTAATTCCCAAGTATCATTTTTTTCTATTTGATTTAATTCTTCATCCATTGCCTTAACCCAATACTCATCATGTCTATCTTCTAAAAAAATTCTAGGTTAAATTTTGGATAACAAAGAAAAATTAACTTGTTCAAATTCACTTACCATCATCCTTCTAGTGTGAACTCTTTCATTTATGTTCCTAATGATGTCACTCTTATTATGATTTCTCTGAACATATTTGGATGGGGTCTTGGTGTCCTTTTGCTTTTCCTTCTCATCTTCATCTGACTCTTCAAAATATTCTTTTTGAATAATTTTAAGAGTGTCCACTAGATCACTGGCTCTTTGTACTACATCTTCATCTATCTTGACACTTACACTTTTAATAATATTTTTGGTTCTTTTTTTATAACATTTATAAGCTTTAATTTTATAATAATATCCAATAAATATACATTCATCTGTTCTAGATTCAAACTTAGCCAATTTTTCATCGATTCTCTTTATGAAGCATCTACTACCAAAAACTCTAAAATAATCAATTGTAGCTAGTTTGTCCTTCTATAGCTTATAGGGAGTCTTGTCACTATTGACTCTTAATAAGGCTCTATTCTAGATGTTCACTACTATACCTGCTACCTCTCTCCAATATTTATCTAGTATCTTAGATTCATTTAACATTATCCTTGTCATCTCCTAAACTGTTCTATTTTTCCACTCAACTACTCCATTTTTCTTTCACATTCTACCTACTAAATGATGTATCTTTATCCCATGGTCTTGACAATACTCAATAAACTCATCTAACATGAATTATCCTCCTTCGTCTAATCTCAGGCACTTAATCTTCAAATTAGTTTCATTCTCAAAAAAATCCTTGAATGCTTTGAAGTGGATGAAAGCTTTTAATTTTTTCTTCAAAAACATCACCCAAGTCATACGTGTAAAATAATCAATAATCAACATGAGATATTTCTCACCTTGAGTAATTTGAGTTCTCATATGTCCACATAAATTAGTGTGAACAAGCTATAACATCTAAGTGGTTGAGTATTCTTTTGTTTTGAACTATCTTCTGACCTACTTCCCATGCTGACATGGTTCACAAAGTGTGTTAGAGGGATTTTTAATCTTTAGAAGATCTCTGAATACTTACTTCTTACTGATGTTGACAATATTGTCAAAATATATGTGTCTCATTTCATGTGCCATAGCCAAATTTCCTCAACTTGACTCAAACAACATTTTTAACCTTTGATATCTAATAACATATACAAATTATTGCCTATTCTCTAAGCATTTTCAATCAACACATCTAAATCTTTTCTCCTAATTTCACAACCTTCTGAATAAAACTTTAGTGTGTGTCCCTGAACACACATTTTAATTACACTCAAAATATTATACTTAAGACCTTCTACATATAAAACATTTTTAGTCTTAGTTATACCATTATCCAAACTTAGTGTACCTTTTTTAACAATTCTAGCAGTAGTATTATCTCCAAATTTCACTGTGTCACCATTGGTCTTCTTCAGAGTTATGAACTTGATCTTGTCTTTTTTCATGTGCCTCAAATATCCACTATCAATGAACCATATATTTTATTCATTTATTGCATGCAAAGCTATTTGGACCAACATCAAATTTTTAGGTTGTTTCTTCTACCATGAACCTGTCTGAACTTTATTCTTGACGAATAGAGCTTTGAAACTTTGGTTCTTCTTAACTGACTCAAACACACTTCTATAGTAATGGTCTATGTGTCCAAAATTATTGCACTTATAACATATTATGGCCTCTTCATTAAATCTTGATAGAAGAGTAAAAGAGTTGTGGCTTCTTCTTGACTCTGTATGAGTTTCCTTCTCTATGTTTCTGAAATTGTTAGCCCTTTTTTGAAATTCTATTTTCTTATGACCATATCCATTACAATAAAAATATTAACCATAAAAATAGAACATATTTTTGTATCTATGATTTGATTACCTTTTGTAGCTCTACTCCTTCTAGCCTTCTTTATTTTAGATGTCCTCTATATTCTTACTTCTTTTTTCATTTCCTCTTTTGTAAGAGCTTCAACATAGCTCTTTCATTTTTCTATGTTAATTTTATCTGTGAAAGTAGTGGCCTCCCCTTTCTCTTTTTCAAATCTGATACCTATCTTATCTAACATTTATATTTGAATTTATAATATCTTATTCAACATATTAGTGTTATTCTCAAATTTTGAATCATTAGTTGCTCTATCATTAACTGATTTATTTGTTTTCTCATTATCTACTTTTAAAAAGGTAATTTCAACAACATACCTTTCACATTCTTCACTTAATTTTTTAATTAAGCTATTAGATCTTCTTAAATATTTTTGGCTTCTTTAATGTTTGCTTTTAGATCTTTAATTATTTATTTTGACTCCTTTTTATTTTTCTCAATTTGTCACTTCAATCATTGATTCTTCTTCTCAAGAGCTTTTAATTATTGTAAGATGCAAATGAGTTCTCCTTCCAAATTCAGCTTAGCTGCATCTTGTTCTTCTTCTTGATCATCTATACTTTTTCTTGTGGAGGCATCTTCATGTATGGTCATGAATAGAATCTCTTCTTCATCTGAATCACTAACTCCACTATCTTCAGCTAATCTAGGATCTTTAGAGTATAAACTCTTCCTCTCGAATCCCTTCATGAATTTGCCTTTGAAATTCTTCTTGTATGTAGACCTTCCTTCTTCATTGTCACCATTGCTATTATTTGGGCACTTATCTACAAAATGTATAATCTTTCCACAATTAAAATATTTAAAAGTTAATTTTCCTTCATATTTACTTGTGCCCTTTTTTGGCTTGCAAATGAATAGAGCTCCATTGTGATATTCATCATCACTAGAGTAGCCACTTGATTCTTGAATCTTAGCCTTGTCTTTCTTTGATGTCTTGAAAGTAGATTCTCTTTTTTAGGGTTTTTCTTGTTTGGTCTACATCTCATAAGTTGTAACAATACCATTTAACTCATCCATCTTTATCTTGGCTAGATCCTTCATCTCCTTGATTGTTGAAACCTTTGCATCATATCTCATTGGTAGATATCTCAAAACCTTTTGCACCACTACTAATTCTTCTAACTTTTCTCCAAGGCCTTGAATATGATTAACTATTTGATCAAACCATAAAAGATAACTCTATATTTTCTTCCTCTTCCATTTACAAACTATCTTATGAAAGTCTAGAGCTTAGCTTGTTAAACCTTTCCATCACCTTTGTAAATATGTTCAAGCTTTACCCAAGTCTCATGAGTAGATTTACATTGCATAACTTTAAAAAATTATGAACATTTAAATCTTTAGCATTATTTTCACTTACCTTCTTTTCTACTAAAGTAATCACAAGTGTCTGTGGCTCTTTTTATTCCTCCATAACTTCTTGCCAAATGTCGAATCTAAGAGACATAAAATAATTCCTCATCCTTATGATCTAAAAATCATAATTTTTCCCATCAAATATAAGTTCCTTATTTTTATAAAAACTTTCATGTGATCCAACCATCATGCTTTCCCTGATCTACCTTCAAGTTGTAAAACTTTTTCCAAAATAACCTACTCTGATACCAATTGTTAAGAATGAAATATACTGAGAAGGGGGGTGAATTAGTATATTATATATCTTATAAATATTTTACTTAATCAAACTCCACTTAACCATATATTCAATATATGCAATGAATCTAAAACAATAACATGTACCACACAAGAGAGAGAGAGAGAGAGACCAGATTTTTATGTGGAAACCCAATGTGGGAAAAACCATAAAGAATAATCTCAAGTATAAGAATGAGAATCAATTCAAAATATAAATTTTACAAGCACCAAATTATAGGATCACCAACCCTTTTGCTGAGCACCAACACATCAACTATTTGTGAGCACCAACCCATAGGAGCACTAACCCACAAGAGCACCAACCCCTCTTGTGTATAAAACACAACTATCTCTCAATATTTCTTTCACAACAAATTAAATAACTCTACAATATATCTTTATATTCTTTATTCTTTTCTTATATAAAATAATTACAAACCATGCACTCTTTTGCATATTATAAATGGCTTCTCAATACTTTATTTATATCTTTTCAAATGACCTTTGGCATTCACCCTTTTTGACCCTTCACTCCTCATGGAAAATGGTACCAAACTTGCATGACCCTTTAAATCCTTGCATTTGAAAAGTCATAGGGTGATCCTTCATAATTAATGTGTCCTTTCCTCTTTCATCTTTATCCTAGTGACCTTTTAAACTCTTTAAGGTGACTCTTCATGTAAAAATTCACCATACCCTCTTTTGTCTTCACTTGGTGACTCTTGAAATTCCTCAAGATGACTCTTCATGGGAAAATGTGCCCATTCCCCTTTTGTCTTTACCCCATGACTCTTTAAATTCTCCATGGGCCCTATTTTGACTTTTATGCAACCAAAAATATATTCATTAATATTAAATAAATATCAACACATTTTAGCCAAAATATAAACATTAAAAACACCTTTAGACAATAAATGTTATGGGGCCTTTATCACCAATGCTAGAACTTTCACATCAATGACAATATTTCCAAAAATATGGGATCCTGATCACCTAGGGCTAGTTGAAGACACTTGTTCACTTGAATTTCATGGCATTGGTTTAGGATTTAAGTCCTAAGGGTTTATGAACAATTGTTAAGACCCTGAACCACTCCAAACCCTCCTAAAACCCTAATAGGAACTTGATGAGAGAGGTTGGATTCCTAATTTACTAAAATGAGTTGGATTTTTCTTTAGACCACTTTAATGTCATTCCTCACTGTAGGAAGGTTCTTACCATGAATATGTTTTGTACTTACACTTATATGGACACATTAAATGATATGTTTTTATGAGGTTTTAGACTCAAAACAAGGTGTTTGACCTCATGGATAGATGAAAATAATTGGATAGGATGGACTAAGGTGTACTATATCTCCTCAAATCTAAAAAATTATACATACAACCCTAGAAGTGCTCCTACAAGTCTTAATATTGAAGGCATTATGGAGAAGGCTTGTGAAAAAATATGTTTTTTGGCCATTTATTGGTTTACCCACCTACACATGGTTTCATAAGACCAAATTTGGAATGGATAATATTGAGGGGGTCATAAAATTTAATCAAACACTTATTTTTGGTTTCACATGTGTGGGAGAATTAGGGATCCAAAACTTAGTTTATAGGCCTAGAGACCTAATTCAAGCCTAATTGGAGAGAGAAATCAAGTGAATAAATATACTTCCACTCAGTTTGTGTCATGAAATTTGGAATAGATATATAATATCATATTGGGTACTCATAACTATTCCTATTTTCCCAATATCATCCATACATTATCCTATGCAAGGAGCTTTATGTGTTTTCAAGGTTACAAGATATTGAATAAAAATTTAAGATTTAGGTGAAATATGAGATCTTGGGGAGTGTTTTATGGATTAAAATGATTTTATTTAGGTATTTTAAGATATATATATATATATAAACTTTCATGAATAAATAATGCATTCATGAAGATGAAATCAAGTTTTGAGGCTTTGGAACAAGGCGAGGCATGGTAGAACTAATGGGTTTCAAGAAACCTAAGGAGATATGTGATTATAACCACTAAAATGTCATCATAAAAAGTTTTAAAACTGATTTAATGTGTCAACAACAAAGGTAAATGGAAATTCATAGTTTCTTATGATCAAGTAATTCCATTTGTCATTCCTCACAAGCTAAGATAGGAAGTTTTTCTTGAATGATGAACCATTAAACTCTCTTACATAACTCCCTTGAAAACTATGATAAAAAAAATGCAACACATGTCAAAGAGGGTCTCATAAGACTATTACGACTTAATTATTTTTTTAACTATATATTTCATAAGTAACACTTATCAATTACTTTTTCCATGCCACTTTTCTCTCTCTTCCTCATTCTCTATATATGTTACCTTTTTGGACAATGTAAGCTATCCACATATTTGTATGGTGAAGCCATGCTAAATATAATATTGATTTACCTTTGGAATAAATAATTCAAATTTTTTTTGGATTTATCAATTCTTGAATTAAGTGTATGAAATAGTTTTTTTTCTAATGATAAGTGATATTTTCTTTCCTTGTATTCATATATCTCTTTCAAGTCTTTGTGTGAGTAATCTACTCTCTAGCAGGTCATATAATGTGTAGATGGTAGATTTGTGTGATTTTTTGTGTAAGGAGGATTATTAGTGTCCATTATTAATACTATTATTCATCAACATTTAATTATACCTTCATATTGACACTCTATTGTTATAAGAACCTTGGATTTTAAGATCAACTTTGTATTTGTTTTCCATAGTGCAAGTTCAAATAAGTGTGGATTTTACTTTGGTGCATAACCTCCATTAGAGTAGTATTTAATGTCATTCTATCTCTTTTCCTTCAAATCAATTAGGTTAGTGATTAGTTTTATGTGTTGTATATGGTAGTTATCCCATAATCTAGAGATTCACCTCTTCTAATTGTTACCCATAGCATATGAGGTGTTTCCATGTTATTCCAAATTTGAGGAGGCTTAAGTATCCCTCCTTAGGGTGAAAATTTGGGAGATAAAAAGGAACATGTCCAAAACTTATATAAAAATAATATAAGTAGGTTTAGAAAATTATGGTAATGATATAAAGTCTGAGTCATCATTATAACATTGGTTAGACAAAGAGATAAATAATAGGTAGTGTGAGATAGTGTATGCAAGAATTTTGGTAGAAAGAAGGTATATAAGTTGAAGGTACATCCATGATATGTATTTTACAAGTGTATAAGAATGAGGTGATATATAATTTATAAATTGTGTCTACATTTCCCCCTCCCCTAATCTAGTAATGAAATTATTATTTTAAAAGAAAAGAAATATATACTTGGGTGTGTATAACACACCTTACCTTTTCATGATTCCAACTTGAGTATTTTTATTGTGATTGACCTACAAATAATATCATGTTATAGTATATAATTAGTACATATAATCTGAAATTTAAAGAATTGAAATAATTGTAATTGAAAGAGATAAATGTTTAGGAGAACACTTGTATTGATGCAACCACGTTGCCTTTTTGATAATTTGATTTGAAAATGATGTATTATTATGAATAATTGAAACAAAAATTAGGACAAATATAAATATAGAAAGTGCATAAATATATAAATATTTTAGGACACATGCCCTCAACCTTGGATAAAAGGTGAGTTTCCACTTGACAGTTGAGATTAGTTCAACCATGTAACCCAATCATATTTATAACCAAGTGACCATGAATGAACCATTTCAAATCACACTATAAATATGGTGAGATTGGATGATGTAATAAAATATTACTCATAAAATTTTCAATATCAATTTATTTAATCACCTT
The DNA here is from genome assembly GCA_037957365.1 of Torreya grandis. Lineage (NCBI taxonomy): Eukaryota > Viridiplantae > Streptophyta > Pinopsida > Cupressales > Taxaceae > Torreya > Torreya grandis. Next base: position 1,107,219 of record JARHVA010000327.1, read on the forward strand.
TACCATACCAAAAAAAGTGAACTAACTATTGCAATAGATTGGCTCAATATAGTTGTAATAGTCCAACCTAGTGAGCTAAAGTCTATAAAAGTGTTTGAAATATGAAATCTGGCTTGATTTTGCAATTTTAGGTACTCTTTTTCATAGCAATGCACCTTATGTATGTCTCATGTTGAAACATAGGTATAATAATGGTACTAACATATAGAATAATACCACAATTTATGTATCTAAATAATATAACTATGATTTTTGGCCAATTTACAAAATGTGTAAGTGTGGAGAACATGTTTCTATAACATGTCCCCATTGTATATTTAAAACTAAAACTAGTGTATGTGTGGAAAAAATGTTTCCAAAACATGCCCCCAATATATATTTGAATCTAGTGAACTATGAAAAATGTGGAATTCATGCCTCTATGGCATGCCCCAACTAATATGGCCCTCTTTTAAGGTGAGTGGAATTAGATATTGGTAGTCACCTTACCTCAAAATGATAAAATAATTGTATAATATGTGTATGAAACATGTAGTATATAGAAGGAGAATATCTAGGTAGATATATCATTGAGAAAAAATAATGTGATCACATCAAGTCCTAAGATGAATGATGTGAATCATGGCAATGTCTAGATAGTAACAGTACAAACTCAACAAGCAATCAAGCACACACACAAGAGAACTCAATATTAAATCAAAATAAAATGGTCCAAGGAGACATCAAATAAGGAGCATGTTTAAATGCCACATAATTTAAGGGATGTGACTTAGTCAAATGTCCATAAAGCAAGGAATGACATATTCAAATGTCAACATACAATAAAACATGACATATACAAATGTTATAATAGGAAAACATAGGCACAAGGGCCACAATCAATAAAGCATATTCAAATGCTCCACATGTAATACAAGACACTTAAGGAAGTACAAAAGGAAAACATAGATAATAAGTAACCAATATAACATAGCATACTAGCCCATGGATCATGTGTTATCTATTTTTTTAAGTTTAATATCCTATCAAGTACATTATAAAAGATATAATAATGGATAAAGGCATGTGTATGTACATAAGCTCAAACATGATAATGGAAAATTATCATAAAATGGTATAATCTAGGTCTATCATGATCAAATAAGTAGATACCCCCAATGTCCACATGGCATGAGTAGAGTGAAGGCCCAATATCCAAAGTTGCATAGATCATGTATCTATGTATGCCTAAATCACACTCAAAAGATGCATGAAAGATAAAAATAAATGATATGTTATCTATCAACATGAAACTAAAATATATATATGCCAAGGAGCTAATATAAATTGTGAATGTTACAAATGTTTTTGTATTTTTGAATTTTTTTATTAATTTTACTATTATTTTTGGAATATGTCAAATAAAAAACTATCCTACGATCTCATTCAATGGATGCTCATAGGTATCTCCCCACTGGGAACCTAGTGCAATAAACTAGTGGTACTGCCAAGGAACATGTATAGGTGCAATATCTATCACTATAGAATCTATAATTTTCTACTTATGTGTAATAAGAATATGTGGTTGTGAAGAATCAATTGAAATCAAGGTTTGTGGAACCCATCAATGAGTGCTCTATGGTTTTATTAGAATAGATATAATAAGAACATGTTTATGTGTTTTAGATATCTGAATATTATGTATAGTAGATGTGTATTTTGTAGAATTCAATGTGGATCTATAATGCAATGGTCTCTCAAGTATTAGTTTCCTAGGAAAGGGGATTACATGTTACTTACCCTTTTGTGGATGATTAACCTAAGCAAATTTGATAACTAACTCCTTGGGTATAATTTTTTATTATTTAAGTGAATGTTTATATGGAATTTTGGAAACTTTAATTTCCCAATTGGCATGAATGTTAACACACCCATGTACTTTATAAGGTATTACTCAAAGTTTATGTATCCAAGGTCATCCTAACAACATATTAAAGACACATATAGAAGGTATAACTAAGAAGGTAGTAACCACATATGTGGGACCTACCTATAAAGGTATGTAAATATCACTAAGAATCTATTATGAGGTTCCATCAAATTATCTAATTGATCTATTCGAAGTATTTAAATAATGATTTATATAAACCAAATGCATAAGTAATGTCATGGTACAAATTTTTTCACTTACACAATTATTAATCATAATAATGTGTATAGGCTAGTGATCAAGGTATGCTCAAATGAATAAGGAATAAATTATTAAGTCATCATCCCTAATCTCACCATCATTTAAATTAATAAAGGGTCTCTGAACCATAGGAGGTATATGCCACATATAAGTACCAATAATCCCATCCAATGGGTGCCTATAATGTGATGGAGGAGGATGTGCATTATATGTCATTTGTACTTTTAGGTCATTCTTATAATGGTCTTGTAAAGTATTTTCAAATATTTTTTATTTTTTATGATCACCAGGTTGTGAACCTAATTCCTTTGGAGGCTCATCAAATTTAATATTTTGGTTATCAATGAGGTCTTATATTTTATGAATTAAGGTAAAATATGTGTTTGTAGAATGTCTAGGGCCTTGGTGATAATCATAATAAGAATTTACATCATACCCTTTGGGTAGAGGTTTGCTCATATATACCTCTATAAGATGATGGAGAGATATGAGGTGACACTCCAGAAGCCATGGGAGTAATGAAGCAAGAGACTTAAGCAAGCATGTAAATTGTATCCATGGTGCATTCAATCATGTAAACTAATTAGGTTTTTGTGACACCACATTAACCATGGTAGTTGTTTCTTTTTTAGGTTCAAGAAGTTTTACCTTGTAACTTAGTTTGATAGAAAAGTTGGTATTATATGTAGATGTAGTTAGTGTGTTTGCTACATAATTTTGTTTAATGAGATAAGTTTCATTCGCTATCATGAAAAATATGTCATAAGTCAAAGAAATAATTAAATTTATTAAAGATAGTGGACTCATGTAAAGGAGTAAGTAAACTTTACTTGAATATGCCCTGAAGCTATTTATCTACCATATGATTGGTCATTCTAGCTAACATTATCTTGTATCATAAAAAATCATTAATTGGTTCTTTAGTTCCTTGTTTTATTCTGGAAATTTGAGCATATTAAACCTTTTTAGTGATATTGATAGATAAGTGTCCCAAAAACTAGTATGCAATAGGTTTAAATGCATTTACTGATTGGATTTGTATATCAAGAACCACTTTCATTCATAATATTTTAAGCTCCTTGGAAATAATCTAGTCAAAATTTTCTCATTGTAGGCATAATCAAGGTGATGAGCCCAAAAAATGTCCTATTCTTGTCCTCATCTATCACACTCATCCTTCTTATTTTACATGCTTTTCCATCAAGTTTCCTTCCACAAATAGCCATAATCTTGCAAATAGCATTATGTTTCTATACTCTTTGAATAGTTAGAATTATGTATTAGAATTAAATATATGATATTTATCTACTACTTTAGGACATTTTTTATATAATAAGTTTTAAGGATGTTTTGTAGAAATAGGTATATAGCCCAGAACATCCTATAGCAAAGGAATCTCATCACATGGACTATCCTACAGCTACTGCATGACCAAAGCTACAAACTTTGATTCCTCTTTAAACTGACTTGCAAAAATAAATATAACCTCCATGCAGCCCAAAAAGGAAGCAATTAAATAATGAAATAGATTTGTTTGTCCTATATTAATGTCAAAAAAATTCACATGAAATATGACTTTAGAAAAAGGAGCCAATTTTGACTATCCTAAGTCTAATGTTTCTTAAATTAGAATATATATTGTTTTGTATAAAATAATCTCCTATGTGGTGTGTGTGTGTGTGTGTGTGTGTGTGTGTGTGTGTGTGTGTGTGTGTGTGTGTTTAATAACAAATTTGAGATATAGTAGATGTTGATTAGAGATTATCAAAAGCATGTTTTGTCAAGCAATTGTTATTATAATTTCTTGCAACAATTCATTTCTACATTTTTTATTAATATGAACAAGCATTTTTGAGTTCAATTGAGTGTTATGAGAGGAAGGATTGAAGTTGGAGTTGGAATAAGGAAGGGCCCCCTTGGAAGTATGTAGTAATAATCTAACCTATTTAAATAGCTAAGCATGTTATTTGATTTATTTATGCATTGTGTGTTTTATTTTCAAATAGTGTGATTTACATTATTTCTTAGATTTGTTTAAGGAAGCCTCCAATGTATAAGCATTTATTTCATAGTATTATATTCATGTTTAAATTCTAGCATTTCATTTACTGCATGAATTCAACATCTTAGATAACAATTAGTAGAAGGTCAAATTAGAAGATTGAGTGTACACATATAGTGACATCACCTTATCAAGTCTACATCCTCAGGTTGACATTTAAATGAAGTAGAATGTATAGGTCTATGTTAACTCTCCTTGTTAATTTTGATCAAGATAATTATATCTGATTATGAATCAATTGCTAGTCATTTTTGGCATCATTATTGGGGAAGGGTGTCACACACTTATAATCTTTAATCTTGATAGCAATTATTTCTATATGTTATTATTTTTATTTCCAAAGATTGTTTTTCTTTAGATTAAAAATTTCTTTCTTTCATAGTTTAAATTTCCCTTTTTGTAAGTAGGATAGTGTAAATTTCAAAAAAACCCATATTACTAACCCTGTACAAGTAGGGTGGGAAAAAAGTTTTAAAAAAAAGGGTTCACATTTGTAAAACAAAGGGGAATATATAGGAATATTTTTGCCTAAATAATAAACTATTTCTATGAGATTGAAAATTCATCCTACATCAACTGAGGAACATGAAGTAATTCCTAAAGATCACTCATAGTTATTAATAGAAGAGGTAGAGAAAAGAAGAGTTTTTGGCTAGAGTGGTAGCACAAGATGGATATTTTGAAGAGGTTCATACCCTTGGAAGAGACCCACATACACAAACTTTTATAATTTCCACCTTATCACCTCATACTCAAGAATTTGAAGTTCACTTTCTCCATCACCCAAATTTCTTGTTAAGGAGGCATTCAAGGTCATTCTTGCTCCAAGGAGAAACACCAAGCTAATAAAATCTTCTAATTTAGAGAGACTCTTTACCGAGACACTAGTTGAATCTTATAAAACCTCCACACCATCCCATTTATATAGGAATCAATATATTCCTAATAAAAAGATAAAGTCTCCATCTTCTACACCCTAAAATATAAAATAATTGATAGGAATTTTGAGTGATGGGTAGCAACAACTGTTGATTTACCAACACAAAGAGTATTCATGGGGGATCATCAAGAAGAAAATATTACCAATGATTCTAATAATTTTTAATTTCCTATCCTTAATCCTAATGGAAATGCACCCATGAATAATATCCCTCATTGTTCCCTCCCTACTATCAAGGGAAAAGTATTTGAGGATCTAGACACATTTCTTTTTGACTTCGACATCTTATTCCATAGCTATGATTATAATCAAGATGAACAAAAACTAAAATTGTTTCCATCAACACTCAAAGATGTATCACTTAAATGGTTTACGAGACTTGGAAAGGATGTTATTTATACTTGGGAAGAAATGAAAGAGAAGTTTCTGATGAAATACCAAGACTATTGCAGGGGCAAGAACTACATGAGAGATTACATATTCTAAATGAAACAAGCTAATGATGAGTCATTAGAAGAATATATGGATATATTTTTGTTTAGATTGAAAAAATACAAGTAGACTATAATGGATAAATAATTTGTTAAGCTGATATTCCTAAAAGAATTTAGAGATGATTGTCTCAATGTACTAGATCTAATGTCTAGTAGTGATGTTTCTACACTACCCTTTGATGAACTAATAGTTCTATCTATAAACTAATCCATATCAATCATGAACAAAAGTAGGGGTAAACCCCTTATTATAATATTTATAGTAGGATTATCTAAAGGTAAAGTTAGCAACCTACTCTATGACATGAAGCAAGACATTATCAGCCAACTAGCTACTCATCTTGATACATAACATACATAGAAGAGGAAAGAAAATTTTGATAAAGACTTAACTACCTATTTATATTAATGTATGAAGAAAAAGGTGGATTTTACATGCCATTATATAAAAGCTTAGGTAGCTAGCATAACTGAGAAGAATCCTAAAATAGTGTCATAGGAGAAGGTGAGAATCAAGTTTTTTTTGTGGCTCAACTCAAACCATGGGTACAAAGACAAGGTGTAATCTAGGAATTTGACTCAGGAGAGAATGGTTAGTATGGTGTTAGTTCCAAAATGAAATAAACACACTATAGCATAACATCTCTAGGCTTAGACACTAGGGAGAGCTTAGTTAACTAAAGCGAATTACATACACAACTAAAAAGTAAGGAATAAAAACATAAGAATTCCTTCACCTTCCTTGGATTCTCCAAATGCCTTTGTAGTGGTGGCTTGCTCAACTTGTGCTCATGAATTCCTTGTCAATGGAAGTTTGTCTACCTCCATCTTTCCTTGGCACCTTTGGCTAGGCTTGGAATCAATTTGGCATGGTAACACTAGTTTCTTAAATATTTTTGAACCATTTGAGCATTATATCTTTTCATAATCAAGACTTATAAATGATGTTAATGGCCTCTCTATTTATAGATTTTGCAAATGTCTAGAATTAACTTAAACCATCCATCCTAAGATTGAGATGTGTGGTTGAGGATTAATTCAATTTTTGGAATTAAGTTTATAATTATCCTCATCATGATATTGGAATAAGGGTCAATTAAGAGGCATGGAGGGAATCATGGAAGGAATTGATGAGTCATGGAGGGCATGAATCCTGATATTTGTAGCATTTATGGCCTAAGGATGTCTTTTAAATAAATGAGGTCACTTGATGATGTAGATATTCAATATTCATTTCCAAAACAAAGTATTCAACAAGTTTCCATGGAATTATTGATTAGGCCTTGATTTTGAGTTAATTATATCTTAAGCATGATTAAACACTTTGTGCATAAATTACTCAAATTGATCATAATGCCTTGTTATTAGATTAAAAATTGACTGGATTAAAATTGGAAGGCAATGTTAGATGCATTGGATCTATTATCCCATTTAGAATGTTTCCAACAAAAAATAATGAAGGCACATGCCTCATGTAAGATATTTTATAGGAAAGAGCAATTCAAAGCACCCAAGTGCAAATTTAACATTTTGACTCAGAATGATCTGATCAAAGTTATTTGGCCCATAAATTGCATTGCCCCATTTAGGGATACCCTAGCCAAAATTATCACTTGAATATGTCATTTTCAAATCTTTTAGTGTGTTTTAGTGTTTTTAGGCTAAATTGTGCATTTTGGGTGAAAATTGGCCAAAACCTTGATTGGAGGTTATCGGTGGCTAGTTTTAGGTGTCTACACAAGGTATGCCATCAAACTCTATGTTTGAAAATTATCAATTCTCAAATAATTCTCAATATGGTTATTATATAAATATACCCAATAAAAATTGGTCCCAAACAAATTTGTGGCTACCCCATAATTATTTATGTTTGCAACAAAATGGACAACAACCTCAACCTAGGCAATTCTAAAACTAGCAATGATTTTTCCCTCTAATCCATGGCAATAGCAATAGAAAGGTAATCAAGGCTTTCCCAAAAAAATAAAAAAACAACAAAAAAATAACAAGCCATAATTCCAAACAATCAAAAACATGTTTTAACCACTCAATTACTCACCTATCCCATCCCCAATCCTGCCAATAAGTTGGTTCAACTAACACAATCCATTGAAATAATATAATATCCAACATACACTTTGGATATTAATCAAGTTCAACTTCACTTAGGTCATGTTCTTCCAAAACACATCTCACCCGTAATCACATAACACTTTGAAATAACCCTAATCCATATTAATCCATAGCCTCCCATGGCCAATCCTAAGCCAAGTCCATCCAAAAATCAAAAAGAATATGACAATCCTCCTTTTCTAGAGAGATTGAACATATCACGTCCTGAACCAAAACCTAAATTCAATATCTTAGGACAACTAAAGAATATGTGCATAAAAATCCCACTCTTTCAAACAATAAAGGATGTTCTTATCCAAAATAAATTTGTTAAAGAGCTATGTTTGAAAAAATGAGGAAAAAAGAAGAAGGATCCTAAAACAGTCTAGGTCATTAGCCAACTAGTAGATATTATGTTGGGAAATATAGTTCCCCCAAAATATTTTGATCAAATAATTCTTATAATTAATGTTATAATCCATAGCCAATCAATCTCCATTACTTTAATTTAATTGGTCATAGCCATCAATGTGATGACCATGGAGACCATGAAACAGCCAAAACTTACCACTCTCCCTCCAACACCCATCATCCTCCAAATGGCTGATAGATCAATTTTTAATCTTGAGTGGATTTTTGAGGACCTTGTTATCACTATGAAATCTTTGCAATATCCTACAAAATTTATTATCTTACAACCAAAAATAAACTTAGGGGGTTATCCTTTCATCCTTGGCTTCACATGGTTGGTCACCTCTAATGCTTTTATTAGTTGTAGGTTAGGAGAAATACTAATTTATAATATAAATGACACCAAGAAATTAGTTATGTATCCACCAGCTTAGCCTTCCTAGAATGATGGCCCAACCCCTTGGATTAATGACTTTGAGGAAGTTCTCTCCTTATAGACTCTCAGCATAATATACCAAAGTCTATATCTATAGGCATAAGAAGAAGACACTGCCCTTACTGGTATCTTGAAAAACACCTATTGATAGGATCTTGTAGCCACAAACCTATTGGAATTTACACCATGCCCTCTTCATAATAACTTTCTTGAGAATGATCTTACTAAAACTACAAGATATATTTGGACATTCCATCAATTTCTTCCCCATCAATATAGCTATGCTCTTTTAATCACTAATATAGAAACCATGATTTATTTAACAAAGCAAGTAGACATTCTTCCAAACAAACCTCTCAACATCAGCTCCTCCTTAGCACCCCAAAAAGAAAGTTAATTACTTACAATGTTGAGAAAGAACACAATAACATTTGCCTAGGATTACCATGACATGAGAGGAATACACCCATATTTATGCACACATCATATTTACATTAAAGAGGAATACAAATCTATTTTCCAACCCTAATGATGAATGAATCCTATAGTTAAATATAGTGTCAAAATTGAGTTGCAAAAAGTCTTGGATGTAGGATTTGTTTATCCTATTTTGGATAGCCAGTGGGTCTCTCCCATGGTCATTATCCCTAAAAAAGGGGGTAAATGGCATATTTACATTGACTACCAAGAATTAAATTCTAATACTAGGAAGGATTACTTTCCCCTTCCATTTATTGATCAAGTATTGGATACATTAATAGGGAAAAAGTACTTTTCCTTCTTAAATGGCTATAGTGGTTATAATCAAATATGAATTGCTCCATAAGACCAAGATAAAACCACTTTTACTTGTCCTTGGGGAACCTATGCCTATGTCATCTTGCCATTTGATCTTTGAAATTCCCCAACCATCTTTCAAAGGGTTATTTTGAGCATATTTTATGATCTCTCCCATGACTATGTTGAAATCTACATAGATGATTTCACTATCTATGACCAGACATTCAAAGAAATGCTCACTAACCTGAAGAAAGTTATTCAATACTACCAAGACCACTAATTATCTTTGAGCAATGTAAAATGTTATATGTTAATGACTAAAGGTATTGTGTTAGGGTATCACATATCCCGTTATGGAATCAAGTTGACCCAACAAAGATAAGTATCATTAAGGATCTACCCACACCAAAAATTTTGAAAGATATTAGAAGCTTTTTAGGACATGCTAGTTATTATAGATGATTCATCAAATATTTTAGTAAAATTTCCACCCTATTGTTTGGATTGCTTACCAATAATGTTGAAAATACATAGACTAATGATTGTCAAACTACCTTTTTGCAACTCAATTTCCTTTTCATAAAAACTCCTATTCTAAGAGGTCCTGATTAGAAGAAACCTATTCACATCCACATAGATGCATCTGACACCACTTAAGGATATGTCCTTGGCCAAAAAGAAGAATCTCTAAGTTATGCAATCTATTTTATCAATAAAAATCTTTAAAGGGATAAACTCAACTACATTGTAATAGAGAAAGAATTTCTTTCCATTGTTTATGCCATCAATAAACATTAACACTACATTATAGGTTACCAAGTATTCATCCACATAGATCATGCAGTAATTAGGTATTTAATGAACAAACCTACTACTATACCAGGATAATCTGATGGTTGCTTTTGCTATAGGGGTTTGATATTACCATTATGGATAGACTAGGTAAGGATAATGTACTAGAAGATTTTATTTCTCAATTTCAAAATGATGATCACAATCCTATTGTTGATGACTATTTTCCTAATGAACATTTATTTGTAGTAACAATTCAATCTCCTTAGTTCATGGATATTGTTATCTTGTTGCAAGAGTACTACCACAACATTTCTCACCTAGGGAAAAACATTTGATCTAAAAGAGCAGACATTATTCCTAGATTGTAGGATATCTCTTTATCACTGGAATAGATTTAGTTATGATAAGATGTATTTGAGAAGATAAAGCTTACAACATTCTCAAATCCTACCATGATGAACCCTGTGGAGGTCATTTTTCTACCAAATGGACTACCATGAAAGTACTCACTACTGAGTATTACTTGCCTTCTTTACATAAGGATGCCATGATGTATACCCACAAATGTGATCAATGCTAATGTATGGGAAAACCCACTCATTCTAATGAAATGCCATTATAGCCACAACTAGTTTTGAAAACCGTTGACAAATGGAGACTAGATTTTGTAGGTCCCATTGATCCTAAATCTAACAATAAAGAATATATACTGGTGTGTAGTGATTATGTCATAAAATGGGTAGAGTTCAAAGCCTTAACTCATGCCTAAGATGATAAAGTAGCTAAGTTCTTATATGAATAAGTCTTCACCCACTATGGAGTAATAAAAGAAATAGTTATAGACCAAGGCCCACAATTCACATTAGACCTCACAGCTACCTTGGTAAAAGAATGTGAAAATAGACACAAAAATTCTATCCCTTACCATCCATAGTCAAATGGTTAGGTGGAAGTGACAAATAGATAATTGGAAAATATCCTCACTAAGACTGTCAGCTTGTATAGAAAATATTGGTCAACTCATCTTCTAGTGAAAAACCATAACTAGGTTCACTCCATATGAACTAGTTTATGGTAAAAAGCTTGTTTTGCCCATTGAGTTTGAATATAAAACTTTAAATATAGCGCTTGATTTGGCCTTGGATCTTTCTCAATCTCAAAAACATAGGATCATATAGCTAAATGCACTTGATGAACTAAGAAATGAAGCACTTTATCACATTAAAATAGTATAAATACAACATGTGGGTTTGCATGATAGGAACATCAAAACTAAGAATTTATAACTTGGTGATTGGGGACTCCTTTTTTATTCTTAATACAAGGATCATAAATGAAAGCTATAATATAGATGGCTTGGGCCTTATTCTATCTAACAAGTTTTTAAAAATGGAGTTGTAAATATCATGACCATTGACTTTGTTTGGTTCTAATTTCTTGTTAATAGACACAGGCTCAAGCTATATAAGAAACCATTTTTTAAGGAAACTCTCACTTGTAAACTTATTGAAGAACAACATCCATATCTTCTTCATGAAGTAAATCAACCTATTCCTATAGTCAAAGGGTATTTCTATCAACCCTTTTCTAATATTTTCCATGAAGAATAAAATCTTCCTACAACCAAGAACAAGTCATCCCAAATGGCTTAGTTTAGGCTAAATAAAATCTTACCCCTTAGATTCCTATATTTCTAGTTGAGTTTGGACTAGAAAATCTTAAAAAAATCAAAAAAAATAGTAATGAAAACCTTCAAGCATTGTTAATGGATGTTGTCTAAGGAAACTAGTTCACTGGCTGACCAACATTCATTAAAAAATAAGCACTAATACAATATAAAAAAAATTGTTTTCATCTATTTTTACTTGTAGATTCATTCTCTTGGAGCAAATATACATTTTCCTCTTTGTTATAGGATGAAAAACTTGTTGCTGCAAGATATAACTTGTTGTTCTAGGATATAACTTATTGCTACAAGAAACATTTTTTACTACAGGATGTATTCTTAACATTTATCCTACATTCTATTCTCATAAAGCATTTTTCTCCCAATCAAATGACAACACATGCTAGACCATCACTTTGAATCATCATTTGCACATTAATAAAAGGTATTCCTATAAGTAACAAGGTAATTATTTTATATTTATTTCATGATATACATTTTAATTATTACTAAGATAATATGACTTAATACTATTAACATTCCACCATATCTTATCCTTATCATGACAACTTGCCATGTTTTCACCTTCACTGATTGATGTGCTGCTATTCTCACCCTTTGTTATTGCCATGAGTTGTTTGCTCATGTTAGCTTCATCCCTTAAGGACAAGCAACAATTTAAGTTAGGGGGAGATTTTTCATAATTCAAATGGATTATTTTTCTCCCAAAGAAAAAATCACAAACATTTTGCCAAATCCAAAAAACCCTTACTAAAATAACATAGCCTATAACTCAAGTTTCATCTCAAAATATGGGAGGGGACTTGATTAAACATGAAAAAATTGATATCACTCCTTTAACCAATAACCTTGACATCCTGGCCCTATTCCAAAATGAGGATGGGCATAATATTTTAAGAGGATACAAGCCCTAGATCAAGGAATTATTGAAGAATTCATTGGTTCATTACATAAAAACCTAGAAATAGTAAGAGGAATGGAAATAAAGCTAATAGAAACCATCATTATTAGAGTAATAGGATTTCCATCAATAGGGGAGGCATGGAAATAAAAATTTGATGTTGAAGTGGAGAGGTAAAAATTCATTAGAGTAAATGAAATCCTATAAAATTTAAAGCAGGGTACTGCATAGCTATCTTTACCAGCAAGATGGGCCAAAGATGTTGAGTTCATCTATAGATATTTCACTTGTAAAGTGAGGAATTCCATGCTACATGGCATTCAATTCAAATTCATGAATCCTTTATGGCATGGTATATAGATAAATTTCCACAACTTATTACTCTAGATGATCACAAAAATATCAAAGGCATTTCAAAGAAGTAATTCTAAGGGTCCTTCCCATCATTTTTTAATCCAGTTGATTATTCAAGACTATCTACAAAGGACTAAACCCAACATAAGTTGGGAAGAATTTCTCCAAGTACAAATAAATGTATAAAGTGATAGAGAAGGAAATGAAATAGAAGAAAAAATGGAGGTATAAAAATAGAGGATAGAATAAGCCCTTCTTATAGCTCCACAAGAACCTACAGTAGAAAACTTCCTACAGTTCCACAAGAACCTGCAGAAGGAGACCTTCCTATAACTATTAGTGTAGGTTTTTATTTTTCCCTATTTATTAATTAGGTAAATTGTATTTCTTGTGCATACATGGAGTTTTCCTACATTTGTGGGATAGGCTAGCTTATGTGGAGGTGTGTGTCATAGATGTGTCATAGGTGTCATAAGAATGTCATAAGTAACTCCCTTGATGGGAGTTACTTCTCTATTATTAGCACCTTATCACCCACTTTCATGGAAGAGTTACATTATATTCTTGGGGTTCCTTGTCCACCTTTTGTGGAGGAGTTACTTACGTACTCTCCTATTTGTATTCCTCACTTTGGCCATCTCATGTTAATCAGATTTTGGTTTTCTCCATTTTGTCTTGTGCAATTTATCTTATTGTGTTATTTTCAAATTGCTTTAGCATCTATGTGGTGTGAACTTACTTCAACTTGTGTGATCACATCTCCATTTCACTCACATTATCCAAATTTTGGCAACAACTCTGATATGGTATCAGAGCTAACCCGGTAATCTTGTGTGTGATTATGCTTTTAGCTTATTTTGAAATCAAGAGGAGTGGAGTTCTCTTTATTTTTTATTCTAGATTTGTTCTAAAATTTAAAAAAATAATTGTCTATATCATTTTTGGTTAGTTTCCTTGGGATCCGTGAATTTGGGTGTCTTGACAGAATACCACTAGTAGACAAGCTATTTCCAGATAAATCTGCAGGTTAATGCACTCAAGGGCCATTGTTGAGCAGAGAGCAAGGAGGTAGGCACCAAATTTTTATTGTTATCCTTAACTTTTGTGCCTATATTCTATTCTGCACCCTCCAACATTAGTTCCAGCCAAGCCTTCAGCTATACGGCATCCTTTCCTACCAGCCAAGCTAGCCGTATGGCCCAGGTCTATTTTTTTTGTTTTTTTGCAAAAAAAAATTCAAAACTGCCCCTTTTTTGGATGTCACCTGCTATTTGGTTTGTTGTTTTTAAATCAGCTTCTACACCTCTTTTTTGGTGAAGTCTTCTACCATGCCTCAGATAGGTTGTACGGTCCAACATAGGTCTGCTACTTCCATTTTGTCTTTTCTGCAAATCTAGACTATGTTTTGTTCTTTGGTGCCCCTTCCTACTTGGCATCCCATGTGGACCTTTAAAAACTTTGCCATTCTATCCATTCTGTCCTTAACTAAAAAAATTTATTTAAAATTAACTTGTAAAAAATAAAAATCAATCAATTTGACTGAGTATTAAGGTTTTTAGACAATTTGGTAATTTTGGGGGTTTGAATTTTAACTTGTATCTTCGACTTACAAAGATGAAGGGTGAGGCCCGGGTTGGCAGGAGGCCAATTCCCCCTCACACAAACCTCCTTTGGATTCCTCGTTCCATGCCAAATCTAATTTGTGGTTGGAAGGCCACTTTCTCTCTCAAAATAGGTATTTTTTTAATGTTTTAGTGCTTTTTTTGCAAAAACACTAGTTTATGAGAAAATTGAACCTTTAATATCTTGCAAATGATAGCTCAGATTTAGGTGCCATTTTTTTTCAAAAGTGTTTGTAATTCAATTATCCATAGTGTAGGCTTGTTATTTGTCAAAAATGCACTAGTTTATAAAGTGCCAAAAATTTGGCTCTCTTGGGATGCATTTTCGGCTAAGTCTGACATCCTGTTTGCTTTAGTCTTGCACTGATTGCTCTAAGATGCATTCTCGGCTAAGTCTAATGTCTTTTGAGTGTGCACTTTCATATTTTGGGGGGATCAATATTTTAGGGGGGTGTGATTGCTTTTCATAACTTGATTATCTTTGCTTTCATTCTCCTTTTTGCATAAATTCACAACTTGATTATCTTTGCTTTCATTCTCCTTTCTACATAAATTCACAACTTGAAATCAACACAACTTCACCTAAATTCAGATAAAAATGGATTATTTTCAACTTAAACCCCTAACACCCTTCAACTATCATGAATGGAAGGTTAAAATGTCAATCATTCTTAGAAGCAAAGGGTTGTATAGGATCACCATGGGTATTGAAGTAGAACCCAACATTGATGTTGAAAAGGTCAAGTGGTACAACCGTAGTGATGAAGCCTATGGACTACTAAGCTTGTCTGTGTCTCCATAACTTATCTTCCATTTAGAATCCTCCCAGACTCCTAATGACATATGGGACACCTTAGAAAAGTTATTTGGGAAGCTTGATGAGATGAGAGGTCATGAGCTCGAAAATGAACTCATAAGTCTAAGTCCTAGCAACTTTGACACCCTATAGGACTTCTTCACTAAGTTTAAGGCCCTTAGATTGCAATTGAAATAATGTGGGATAGAGAAGAAAGATGATCAACTCATCCTTTCTATTCTCACAAAGTTAGGTCCAAACTATTGAGTCTTTGTCTCCACTTTCCATGCCACAAAAAGTGCCCTTGGCACTATATGGAAAATGCCTTCTTTGGATTCATTCATTGCTGACTTGACTAGGGAGCAAGATAAGCTAATTCAAATGGGCATAATGAAGTCTACTCAACCCCAAGCTTTGATAGCTAGAAATGGTAAGGATAAGACTTCAATAAAGGAGAAGAAGAAAAAGAATAAGGACCAAGAAAAGAAGAAAGAAAACACCAATCCTGCCAAAAACAACACTGAGACTTCATCTTCCAATGTTAAACCGAAGAAGGAGAAGGTTAAGTGTGCCTATTGTAAAAATACAGGGCATGATGAACACAAATGCATGAAGAAACAAATAGATCACCTAACTCATCTTCTAGAGAAGAACAACATAGGTGTTCCTGAGTCCATCAAGAAAAATTCATCTTCCCAAGATTCTACTAAGGCAAAAGGTAAGGGTAAGGAAAAAGAAAAGGGCAAGGCCCTTGTAGCTATAGTAGCTTTTACATCTTCAGGGGTCATCGACTCGAGTGCTTCACACCACATGGGCTCTTCACTAGTTGAGTTTTCATCTTTAGAGCCTTGTAGCATGACTTCAATTAGTTTGGGTGATGACACTTCAATTTATGTTGTAGGGAGAGGGTCAGTTGAAATGGAAGGAGGAACATTTAATAATGTTCTAAGTGTTTCTTCTCTTTCAACGAATCTCCTATCAGTGTACCAAATCACTCACATTGGTCAGGGTATGAGTGTTGAGTTTTCACTAGATTTAATGGCTATCAGGGAGTTGCATAGTGATACTACAGTGGCAGTGGGTAGGGCAGATCACCAAGCCAAGTTATATACCTTCTCACATTTTGCATTAGATTCTTCCCCAACAGCATTGCTGACTCATTCAGATGGAGTTATCAAATTGTGGCATGAGTGGTTTGGCCAACTTAACTACCGCTACCTTGAGCAACTTTGCAAAAATGGCATGGTCATTGGCTTGCCTCGTGTCTAATTCTCAAAAGGACTTTGCGAGGGGTGTTCCCTTGGGAAGCATCCCGAAGCAAAATTTGACAAAGGCAAAGCTTGGAGGGCTTCACAACCTTTGGAGTTGGTCCACAGTTATGTATCAGGACCCTTTTCCAAACCATCTTTCACAAGGGCCAAGTACATCCTCATTTTCATTGATGATTCCCCTAGGTACACTTGGTTATATTTTCTCAAACAAAAGTCTGAAGTGTTTGAAATTTTTCTAGACTTCAAGGCTCTTATTGAGAAAGAGTGAGAAATCCATCAAGGTTCTTTAAACTGATAATGGAGGGGAGTATGTTAGCATCAGGTTTGAGTAGTTTTGTACCACAGAGGGGATTGATTTGCAATGCACAGTCACTTACAGTCCTTCATAGAATGGGATTGCAGAATGCAAGAATAGGTTCTTGAAAGAGATGGGTAGTTGTATGATTCACTCCAAATCCTTAGCACCATAGTACTGGGCTGAAGCCATCAATTGTGCTTGCTACATTCAAAATAGGGTTCCTCACAAAGCTTTGAAAGGGATAACACCCTTTAAAGCTTGGCATAAAAGGAAACTTGATGTTGAGCACCTTAGAGTTTTTAGATCCCTAGCCATGACCCACATTCTGAAGAAGAAATGCAAAGCTATGGAATGTCAGTCCAAGCCTTGCATCTTTATAGGATATTCGGATGGTATCAAGGGATATCACCTTCTAGATCCAATCACTCATGAGTTGTTCATCAAGAGAAATGTCCATTTTTAGGAGAGTCCTAGAGACTCAACACTTGACACTTCTTCTCCTTCATCAGATCTACTTCTTCATGATGATTCTTTATCAGATTCAGATCAGCCACAGTAGATTCTTGAGCCAGAGTCATCTTCTTATTCTTCAAGTTTAGATAGTGAGGACAGTGATGCAAAGTCATCCACATTTAGTCAGTCAGAGGATGAGGAGTTATCACTTAACTCACCCACTTCTGGGCCACTTTGGGCTAGACAGACACTTTAGAGTGATGGCACTTGGGTAGGAGATCCTGAAGAGGATAGACGTATTAGGGCAGATTTTTAGAGAGATCCACATGCCTTCTTTACTTTGGTTTCAGATCTATAGACTTTTTGAGAGGCATTGGGGGTACCTAAGTGGGATAATCCTATGGAGGAAGAATATTCTTCCTTAATCAAAAATCACACTTGGGATTTGACTTCACTTTCTAAGGGAAGAAAGATGGTTTGATGTATGTGGATATATCAAACCAAGTTTGCAGTAGATAGGTTAGTTGATAAGTACAAGGCATGATTGGTTGCCAAGGGTTTCTCATAGGTGGCAGGCATTGACTACTCAAAGACCTTTACACCCATTACAAACATGACTTCTATCTGACTCACCTTGGCTATTGCCACAGCACATGGTTGGGATGTGCATCAGATGGATGTGAAGAGTGCCTTTCTTCACGGATACCTTGAGGAAGAGATATACATGGAGCAACTGCCAAGATTTGTTTAGGATTCTTCCTTAGTATGCAGACTTAGGAAATCTATCTATGGCCTCAAACAGTCCCCTCAGGCTTGGTATGCCAAAATGGATTCCTTCCTTCTCATAGTGGGTTTCACTAGGTGCCATTCTGATCCCAATGTCTACTTCTTGTGGCAGGATGATTTGCTCTTGATTTTGGTTCTATATTTTGATGACCTTTTGATCACCGGGAGTTCTTCATCAGCTATTACAGTGGTGAAGGCATCTCTTCAAGATAGATTTGACATGACAAACTTGGGTTTGTTGCACTACTTCCTTGGCATCGATATCTCACAATCAGATTCATGGATTTCTCTTGCATAGCCTATGTATGCTCTTGACCTATTGGCTCAGTTTCACATGGCTAATTTCAAGCCATCTCTAACTCCCTTTCTATCAAGAGTCAAGCTTGAGGCTGATTTTTCTTCACCATTGGTTGATGCCACTTGGTATTGACAACTTATTGGTAGTCTCATCTACTTGACTCACACCAGGCCTAACATATCATATATAGTAGGACTTGTCTTTAGATTCATGCAGGAACCTCATGAGCTGCATTAGAAAGTAGCTAAGAGGATCTTGCACTACATACAGGGTTCACATAGATATAGGATTCATTACAGATTTGGCATAGAGGTTGACTTGGTTGGATATATAGATTTAGACTAAGATAGCAATTCACAAACTCGCAAGTCCACTTCTGGTTATAGTTTCTCTCTAGGTTCTAGTCCTATCTGTTGGTCTAACAAGAAGCAGAATGTTATTGTTATATCATCCACAGAGGCAGAGTATAGGGGAGTTGTTAATGCAGCTACTAAGGCTATTTGGCTTTAGGGGATACTTTCTAAGTTTGGCATTCCTATCAAGTAGCCCACCATCATTTATTGTGACAACCAAAGTACCATTTATATTTTTAGGAATCCAGTTCAGCACTAGCGGACCAAGCATATAGAGATTCACATGCATTTCATTCGGGATCTTATTCATAATAAGGTCATTAACTTGATATTTTGCTAGTCTTCAGAGTAAGTTATAGACATCTTCACCAAACCTTTCACTGAGAGTAAGTTCATTCATCTATGAGCTCTTTTTGGGGTGTGGTCCACATCTGCAGCATCATCATCTCTAGGGGGGCTTCTAGCCTCTTCTTTATTGTATGTCTCTCTTTTGGGGGGGAATTTTTTCCTACGGGTTTTCTCCTTTTCTCTATCTTATGGGAGATTGCATTTATACATGGGTACCTCATCAGGCCTAGTTACCGAGACCCATTTTATATTTCCACACTGCCCACCTAAGCTGTGCTTATGGGGGGTATTAGTGTAGGTTTTTATTTTTCCCTATTTATTAATTAGGGAAATTGTATTTCTTGTGCATACATGGAGTTTTCTTACATTTGTGGGATAGGCTAGCTTATGTGGAGGTGTGTGTCATAAATGTGTCATAGGTGTCATAAGCATGTCATAAGTAACTCTCTTGATGGGAGTTACTTCTCTATTCTTATCACCTTGTCACCACCTTTCATGGAGGAGTTACATTCTATTCTTGGGGTGCCTTGTCCACCTTTTGTGGAAGAGTTACATACTCTCCTATTTGTATTCCTCACTTTGGCCATCTCATGTTAATTAGATTTTGGTTTTCTCCATTTTGTCTTGTGCAGTTTATCTTATTGTGTTATTTTCAAATTGCTTTAGCATCTATGTGGTGTGCACTTGCTTCAACTCATGTGATCACATATCCATTGCACTCACATTATCTAGATTCTGGCAACAACTCTGATAGTAGCCACACAAGAACCTACAATATAAAACCTTTATATAGATCCATAATAACCTATAGAAGGAGACCTTCCTATAGCTACACAAGAACCTGTAGAATATCTTCCTATAGCAACATAAGAACCTACAATAAGGATTGAAAAAAGGACTTCCATAAGTAGGGAATCTAGAAGAAAAAGGAAGAAACTCATTCTCCAACCTAATTCAGAGGAGTCTAAGGAGGAACTTCCACTTTCTCCAAAAAATTCCAAGGTAACCTCTACTCCTTGTATATCTCACATATTAAGAAGAAAAATAAGAACTAAACCTTATTCTATTATTGAAATTAATGAACAATCTAGAGAAAAACAAACTGTCAGTAGTGATGAATTTCTAAAGGTTGAAACCAAAAAGGGAGAATGTTCTCTAGAATATAATCAAGAGGAAGAACAAGTATAGCATAGTCTTAAAGAGTTTTAAGAGTAACCAATGCAAGAAGAAGTAGAATAAATGGAGTAATCTACCATACGAGTGGAATTTCCCACTCTCGAACAAGCCCTAAAAGAAATTAAGTGACTAAGAAAGAAGCTACAAGATTAGTCTAGAGGAGGACTAGATGCCCTTGCTACATCAAATTTTTGGATACAACCCTCTATTTAAGACCATCCTACAAGCATTGTTTCGTACCATTCTGTAGAGGTAAATCAATAGAAATAGCCTATAATTTCCCAAGATGTCAAGTATCATTTCTCATTTGCAATATCTTCTAAATTGATGAATTTGATGGATAGTCAATTTGAAATTTTGAATACATTAACAAGAGAAAATAAGAAATTAAAATGAATAATAGGTTGAAGGAAGAAAAAATCTCCAAATTACAAAAAAAAAAATTGAATACATGTCTTGTCTTACCCAAGAGCTCATTGACTACATACCTCTTGCAAGAGTATATTTCATCTATCTTGAAGAGCAATGGCATAAGTTTAAGCTTATCAAAACTTACTATGATTTGTCTTGTGAAGTAATTAATCCCCTTTCCTTCTTTCAAATCTATAAAGAAATCTCACAGGAAGAACAAGCACAATTGTGTGAGTTCTATCTTCACAATTATGTTATCCCTTATGACAAGGAATGGAACCCTAGTTTATATGTTTGAGATGTCCAAATAAAGGAATTACCATCATATCTATTTAATGATAAAAGAAGAGGAAGAGAATTAGTTGAATATAGGAAAAAGGAGAATGAAATCCAACTACTCATCAGAAGAGAGTGAATGGCACCTGATGTTGTATTGATAGAATGGGATAATATCATGTTAAAAAAGGATGTAAACGATTAGTTTGCTAAGAATTATGATGAAGCCCAAGATTTTTACATAGGATTAGGAAATTTTTTTGGTCCTACATCCAAAGAGTATTTCATTGAATAATGAAATGAGATCACTCATACACTAAGAAAGAAAGATCCATATTCCCCTTTTAAATTAAAGTCAACATTTAATAGGATCATAAGATATATTCTTCTTGTAAGTGAAATGGGATCTCAATTATTGACCCTCACATTTTATCCCCCTCTATTTTGGTATCCTTTTCTATATTGGAAGGATAAATCCCCATTATATGAAGCTAGGGAGGTCAAAATCTGGTAACTATTTGAATAGAGTCATGGATTTTATGCTCACCTTGCCAATGGTGTCATAGATCCCATGGATTTTAGATTTCTTTGTGAAATGGAAATGAACAAGTTTGTTTTTCATGGTCAAGAAAAATCTTAATTTTGGGGTGTGATGAGCCCCAAAAATGTATTATTCTTGTCCTCATCTATCACACTCATCCTTCTTGTTTTCCATGTTTTTCCATCAAGTTTCCTTTCATAAATATCCATAATCTTGCAAATAGCATTATGTTTCTCTACTCTTTAAATAGTTAGAATTATGTATTGTAATTAAATATATGATAGTTATGTATTAATTTAGGATGATTTTTCTATAATAAGTTTTAAGGATGTTTTGGATAAATAGGTATATAGCAAAAAACATCCTGTAGTAAAGGAATCTCATCACACGGAATATCTTGTAGCCACTGCATGACCAAAGTCATGGATGAACATATATTGATTCCTCTTTTAATAAAATCATAGAAAAAACTATAACCTCCATGGATCCTAATAAGGAATTAGTTGAACAATGAAACAACTTTGTTTATCCTATAACAATGTCATAAAATTCACATGAAAGATGACTTTAGCAAAAGGAGCCAATTTTAGTTATCCTAAGTCAAATGTTTCTTAGATTAGAATATGTATTGTTTTGTATAAAAAAATCTCCTCTATGGTATGTGTGTGTGTGTGTGTAATATCATAGTTGAGATATAGTAGATGTTGATTAGAGATTATCAGAAGTGTATTTTATTAAGCAATTATTATTGTAATTTTTTGTAGTAATTCATTATTGCATTTCTTTTTAATGTGAATAAGCATTTATGAGTTCTATTAAGTGTTGTGAGAGGAAGGATTGAATCTAGAGTCAAAAGGAGGAAGGGACCCCTTTGGAAGTCTATATAAATAATCCAACCTATTTAAATAGTTAAGCATGTTATTTGATTTCTTTATGCATTATGTGTTTTATTTATGAATTGTGTGATTTACATTCTTGCTTAGATTTGTTTAAGGAAGCTTCCAACATATAAGCATTTATTTCATAGTATTATATTCATATTTAAATTCTATAATTTCATTTACTACATGAATTCAATATCTTAGATAACAATTAGTAGAAGGTCAAATTAGAATATTGAGTGTGCATATATAGTGATGTCATCTTATCAAGTCTATGTCCTTGAGCTGACATTTAAATGAAGGTATAAGTCTATAGTATCTTTCCTTGTTCATTTTTATCAAGAGAAGTATATCTGATTGTGAATAAACTACTAATCAGAAGGCATGCTACATAAAAATATTGAAGACATTGTTCAAGACCACCCTTGCCATCATAAAATGTGAACTTAGGTGCAACAAAACCAATTAACAAGGGGTGTAAATATATCTCTAGTGTAGGAAGATTATGCAACACCTCTTTTGAATCAATAGCATAATGTTATTTCATAATTTTTTTTTCAATATTTGTAACCTTAGTGTGTAAAAGTTTAATATTTTGGATAAGAACTTGTACCTCTTGGTCTTTAAGGTTAGATATTTGAAAAGTCACCAAAGGAGGTGTACCCAAAGGTTGCATAGATATAAGCACTAAAAATGATGGTTGGGTTGAAGTATTAAAGTTTCCCATGTAATATGTGTAAATAGTAGTTTTAGGTAACTAAGGTTGGAATACATATCTCATGCTCCCATTAAAATTATGTAGCAAAAATGTGTTCAATGAGAGGGTTTTTGGTATATGGGGATGACCCTTAGCTCCAATAGTATGATCAATAGATGAAGTTACTTGTGCATCTATACTTTTTGATGTTTTAGTTTCTAATATGTTTCTTATTATTTCATCAAGATCTTCAAGGTTTAGACAAATACACTCACAAAATAATACAATTTATTGTACTTTCTCGTGATCTGATTTCTCATGTTCATCAATTTAATTAGACTTATGGTTTTCATTATCTGAATCTTCTTCTATGATAACCTCATTAGTATGTTTTCCATTATCAACATTTAAATCATCATGGACCATAATATTAGACCCTTCATTAATTTGAGACATTTTAGGTGGTATAAGAGGAAGCTCCATGTGTTTGATAGGCACACCTCTTATTCTAGGGCTACACTTAGGTTACATGCAAAATAATATCAATAAGAAATGAAAAAGAACAATAATTTGAAACTTTGACTAAAAACCCTAAGAATTGGAAAAAATTGCATTCATAAAGGTCAAGTTCACCAAATGTTTAGCCATAAATCTAAATTAGGGAAACTAAGGTTAAATGGGTAGAGATAACCTAGGGCACAAGGATGGTAGACTATCTCTAAAATAGGCCAATAAATTTGTAAACTTAGATAAACATATATTAAATTTATTATGTTGAGATATGATAAAAATACAAAGTATAGCTATGTTAGATATTGAAATGATAATGAAAATAAGATTCTTAGCTAGGTTTGATGTTAAAATAGATCTAGATATGGAACAAGAAAGAATAAGACTAAAATTGGATTTTAGATCAGTCTTCAGATTCTAGATTAAGCACTTTTATGAGTTTAGACACTTACATCGACCTCAAATGGTTGTGTTGACACTTATATATAACCTAGATGAAAATGACCTATACGTAATAATTGACAGATCTAGATGTAACCACCTACAATTTTTTGGGTTCTATGTCACCTTCTCTCTAGTGTGCTTGGATTTGGCTCATGGACTATTGCTCTTTATCAAATAGCAAAACCCTAGTTCTTCATATTTATAATAGTTATGGTAAAAATGGGTTAGTGGTCACATGGTGTCGAGTGTTTTCAAATACCCCTTTGTAAATGAGCATTGCCTACATAACCAATACTCTGAATAGGGCCTCAAACTTATGTAGTTTTCTCCAACATGTTAACTTATGTGTGTATTGTTAGTAACCTAGATAGCACCCTACTTGAAGGCTGATAGATTTTTCTCTAAAAGTCCTTCACACTTGGACTAACATTGGAATGATCTAAGGTTTGGGACACCTTAACTCAAACTAGAGCTCTATATTTTGATGAGGCTAGATCCTCCAATGTATCACTTTGATCTACTTACGAAATTTCTAGTTTTTGGGATGAAAAGGGTAAGAGAGATACTAAAAGGGAAATATTATTCTACTATTGGTGATACACTTATATTTCTAGTTCATCCACTCTATTTGAGCTCTTAAAACACTGATAAGATAAGAAAAGACTAAATCTAAAACTCAAAATGGTTCCTATCTAGCAATATCTCATGTAGAGGTTTTATTAGTTAATCAAAACATGAGGAAAATAATGGAATAGTCCTAATTCAAGGCACTAACCAGTCATTTATATCCATTGTTATCTTATCCAAATGACATCAAACACTAAAACATGACCTGCATAATATCATAATCTAGTAACTAGGTGAGATTAGGACTCGACAAGGGAGAAAGTTCTACCACATGCAAATCAAACCAATATTACACTCTATACCAAAATATGGAATCTAAAAAGTATTTTATTTATCTCAAAATGTTATAAAGCTCAATCTTGGTAGAGTCTAGACATGCCCAATAGAGGGATGGATGGATCTGTTGGCCAATTTTAGCCCACATACCAAGTTTTTGCTTGGATTGAATAGATGAGTAAAGTTCCTATTTGATTGAATGATCAAATGACTTGTACAAGCTTTGAAGGACCAGAGCATCATAAGACAACATGCAAAAATGGATGGATCATCTTGTTTGTTAATTTAATATGTAAACTTGTGAGGTTGACTAGAGCCAAAGAAATGCATGGACATGAAATCCTTCATGCCTAAATCATACTCTACAAATTTCATGACTTGATGAGATTTTTATCTCAAGTTACAAGCATTTAAAGTTGAACCAATAGTCTGAGATGGGCAAATAGACATCAAGTTCAAGATTTAGTAAATAGTCATTTAAATTCAAATGTTCCTAGAATGAATGCATAAGTGACAAGTTTCCAAATCTCAGGAGCTAAGATCAAATCCAATAGTGAGTAGTGATCTAACAGTGTTAGTGGGTCATGAAGATACAATGGTGTGCATTGGATCATACATCAAAGATCAATGGTGAGTTTGTAATCAAAAATTTATTGGGGTCCATAAGAAGCACACAAAACTAACAAGTGTCACATTATCAAAGGCTAAAATCAAAGACCAATGTGGGGATGCCATGTGGAAAGATATCATGAGCTTGAAGGTAGATCAAATGGCACACAGGCATATATAGAGTTAGTGGTCCCAAAAAAATCTATGGTATACATTTAATTATACTAAGTAGATCAATGACAAGTAGTGAGTCAAAAGGTTAGTGAATACTAGGAACAAATAAGGAGCTACCAGGTGTCATGGCTATGGCAACTGTTAGGAAAATCCATAGTTCACATTCATTTTTATAGAGAAAGATCAATAGTACATGACCAAGAAGATCCAATGGTGATCACCTAATGTGGATCAAAGATCAATGGCCAATGATGAAGGTCAATGGTGTTATAATCTTGAAGGCTTAGATTGAGATTAATGGCTAATATTAGGAGATAAAATCTAAGGGAATTAAATGTAGAGGTCAAACATGTAACCTAGGTCAAACTAAAGTGATGTTTGAAAAGGAATATGCCACCATTAGAGCTTGGTCAAATGTCATTTATAGATATAATTATACAATAAAGGTTGTTAATGGTGAAGCTTCATTACCAATAAATTTTAGAGGCATAATGAGGTTTGTTTAGACCTAATAAATATCAATAGCAAGGATATGTAGTATATATGTCTACATTGACATAATATCTATAGGAAAACCAATAAAAGAGATTGTTTTTAATATATAATATAGACCTATGATTGGGTTTGAAGGATGGGACAGATGTGTGATTTTGGAGAAGTGTCTTATCTATTAACATGGTTATTTCCTCAAAAAAATGGGTACTTAATACCACTAAAATTAGACATGGTGATGGCTTTATCAGGCCCAAGGATATAAATACCTTTCCCTTATAATGAAGCAAGTGGAGATGGCATGGAGTATCAAAACAAAGAGAGATGGTGGTAGGAGAAGCAGTTGGAGTGTTGATTATATTTAGAACCATAAATATATTTTATCCAATAGACTTAGTCATGAATCATCATGTAAAAAATAACCCTTATCTTCTAGTGGACATCTCAGCCAATGAGAATAACTTGAAAACTAATTGGAGCAAATGAAGGTTAGCATGTTGATAAAGGATTAGTCTTGATTGGAAAAAGGCATTCATATAGAAAATAATTAATGAACTACCACCACATTTTTTTATCATTAATGACCCCTTCTCTATTTTCCCATGCATGTTCCCCATCTCTCTCATTCCCATTCTAATATATATACAGGCTTCTAAGCCTTGAAATTCATCCCTCTCTTGGGCATGACTAGACTCTACCAAGATTGAGCTTTGTAACCTCTTGAGATGAATAGATGACTATTTCTAATTCCATTATTATGGTATAGTGTGTTAATGTTATTTTAATTTTAATATGTGGTAGAAATCTCTCCCTTGTCAAGTCATGATATCACCTAGCTACTAGTTTATCTTGTTATGCAGGTCATGTTTAGTATTTAATGACATTTGATTGAAGCTAGCATATGGATACATTAACTAGTTAATGCCTTGAATCAAGCCTTTCCATCACTTCCCTTAGGTTTTAATCACTTGGTGAACCTTTGCATGAAATAATGATGCATAATAAACATTTAGAGTTGTAGATCTAGTCTTTTTCTTGTCTCATTAGTGTTTTTCAAAGTTCAAGTAGAGTGGATGAATAATTAATTTAGGTGCATCACCAACATTAGCTTAGATTTCCCTTTTAGTTACATTTATCTCCCTTTTCACCCCATAAATTAGAATTTTTTAGTGGAAATGAGCTAAGTGATACACTGGAGGACCTAGCCTCATTAGAAATTCTAGAGGTTTGACCCAAGATCAGGTAATCCATAGCCTAGGGTCATTCCCATGTTGGACTAGATTTGAGAAGAGGACCTAAATAATCATATACTCAACTAAGGTGAAATCTAGGTCTATAATAGTTATGGCATGCCTGATGGGACCAAGATCTAAAGGAGTGGAAATATTGTTGGTGTGTCTTTCCTCTAATCAGCTTTTGGAAGCAAGCAAGTTATCACCAATGATGACTCTGAATCAAATATTTTGGTTGTAAGCATCCCAGGTATGTCTAATTGAATATTTTAATCAGTTTTTACATCTCATTTGACATATGAGATTGATATGAACAACTATGGTAGTTACCCCTATCATTCACATACTTATCAGTAGTTCCAACATGATCTTCATGATCCATATGAGCCTAATCAGCCTTACCTAGAGTTCTATAAAATATATGATGAGCCTTATCAATTTTTTCATGATCTTTGTTATCAAGGGCATAGATATTACCTTCCTCATGACCCATATCAGCCCTACCATGATCTCTATCAGACTTATGATGATCATCACCAACCATATACAAAGCCTTACTAATAGTATGGTGACTCAAACTAATCCCATGATAACCCTCATGAATCTTGGTGTCTTCCTGATCAGCCCAATCAAGCCCAAAAATGATCCATCTTAAGCTTCAAACAAACCCTATTTGACTATGAGAAACATATGACAAGCATAGATACCCAAAAAGGCTATGGATAGGATATCTCTAAGCATTAAATTTAGAGTATGAGGGATAATTTTTAGGAAGCTAAAGAGGTATGTTTATATTCATAAGGTAAGGTCACCCAAAGTCTAGCTATAATATTATAGACATTAGTGGTCTAATAGTAAACATTGAATAAAGGCTAGTAGTTTATGAGGAGCCCCAAGGTCATTACAATCATCATCATGTTCCCATAGATCTTCCATTTTCCCTTCATGAATGGAAAAATAATATTTATCATAGCCCTCAAAAGTCCATTTAGACCTTTCCTAACTTTCCTACTTGGAAGTATATCCAAGAGAGGCCTTGAAAGGTTGAACAAGAATATTTTGAGGAGAATTCATTTTTAGTTTTATAGGGAGACATCTCTGACCAATTAGTCCATGATTTTGATTCTAATTTAGTCAAGCAAATTGAGTTTACAAATTGTCATCTTTGGCATTCAATAGTAGCTACAAAGGCAAAATAGTATCAAACTCCTTTCTCACCCATAACAAAAACAAGTGCAGAAGCAGAGGTCTCTAAACCTAAATTTATAACTTAGAATTAGATTCAACAATCAAGAAAGAAGGGATATCAATCAGGCATAAGCCAAGATGCTAAATTCAAGATCAAACAGGAGATCATTAAAACTCCACTCCTTTCACCTTAAAATTATAGAGCCTTTCCTTCATAGAGATCCATTCAAAAATCAAAGCAACAGAGAGAGGAGGTGAAGGTGATCCAAGAAGAGTAGCTTTATGAGCAAAATTAGTTATCTATGGTAACTTTTTTGGATACTTCTCATCTTATTGAGTACTTTTAGGGATCTACCATGCCAATTTTGGAGAAAGAACCTATTTTTGTAAGGAAAATGAAGAAGATGTATTCAAAGAGATAGAAAATAAAGGTGACTTGAGTGAGAAAGAGGAAGAAATCATTATTGGGACACCACTTAGGAAGGACAAGCATGATTTGATATTTCATAATGTTAAAAAAGATGAGATAGAGGTTGGGATATAAGTACAAGAAAAAAAATTCAAGTATGTAATAATAATTTGTTTATTATAAGTCTCTTGATCACTTTCCAATTGTCTCACCTCAAGAAGTTCCTCAAGAGCCTATAAAATTGACCATTGGTGAATGTGAGCCATCCAAAGAGGATAAGATTTAAGGTAATTATGATGATTTATGATAGAAATAAATGTATATTTATGATTAATATCAATCTTTTTAGGGTCTCATAATTCCCATGAAAGATCTTAAAGATAAATCAATTGTTGAATCTATTCATTTTAACTCACAAGAAGAGTAAATTCATGAAGATATGAAGAATTAACATATGTGTACTGATATAGTAACTCAAATTATTTTTTTTAGCTACATGAGAGAGCTATCACAAAAATGAAATCATGCTTCAAAGTTTCAAGGTGCACCAAATATCTCTCCCTTTTAACCCTAGAGGAAATTTTGTCACTACAGGTTAGTTATTCTAGGTTTACTTTATTTCAATAAGTGATTAGCACAAGCAATAGTTTGCTTCCCTTTTTTGTCTTATTTTGCCTATTTCCATAAGTTAGTGGTCTTTGTTTTTTTTAGGTTATTTTCCCTTCTATTATGTGTTTCCCTTCAATAAGTGCCTTAGGAACTTTGTTTTATTTTGTTCCCTTTGGTCTTTGTTTATTTCAAGAGATGTTATCCAAAGGGGTAGCCTTATATCATTTCATGTTAGCTGAGAGAAGAGACTTATGACTCCCTACCCAATGGACCAGTCAAAGACAAATAGTCTGGGTTCTCAAGCATAGTAGGCATGCTTCCCTATGAGTCAATAGAAATGTTGACCAATTTTGGCTCACATACCAAGCTTTTACCTAGTTTGAAAAAATGAGTAAAGTTCCTATTTGAGTGAATTATCAAATGACTTGTACAAGATTTGAAGGACTAGACCATCATAAGACATCATGTAAAAATGGATGGATCATCTTGATTGTGTATTTAATAAGTACACTTGGGAGGTTGATCAGAGCCAAAGGAATGCATGGACATAAATTCCTTCATGCCTAAATCATGCTCTAAAAAATTTATGACTTGATGAGCTTATTATCTCAAGTTAAAAGCATTTAAAGTTGAACCAACAATCTGAAATGGGCATGAAGATGTTAAGTTCAAGCTTTGGCAAATAGTTGTTTAAATTTAAATGTTCCCAAAATAAATGTGAAAGTGACAAGTATCCAAATCTAAATATCTAGGATCAAATCCAATAGTGAGTGGTGATCTAATATTATTGGTGGGTCCCAATGATCCAATGGTGTGCATTGGATGATACATAGAATATCAATGGTAAGCTCATAGTCAAAAGGTTAGTGGGGTCCACAAGAAGCACATGAGACTAACAAATGTCACATTCTCAAAGGCCTAAATCAAATACCAATGTAAGGATCCCAATTTGAATGATATTGTGAGATAAAATTCAAATCCAATGGCACATGGTCAAAAATAGAGTTAGTGGGCCCAAACAGATCTACAGTGCACATTTAATCATACCAAGAAGATCAATGGTAAGTGATGAGTCAAAAGGTTAGTGGATCTTGGGAAAAAATAAGTAACTACCAAGTGTAATGACCATGGAAAATGTTATGCAAATTTATGGCTCACATTCATCTGTATAGAGAAATATCAATGGTGTGCAACTAAGAATATCTAAAGGTGATCATCTAATGTAAATCATAGATCGATGGTCAATGATGAAGGTTGATGGTGATATAATCTTGAAGGCATAGATTGAGATCAATGGCTAATATTATGAGTCAAAATCTAAGTAACTTAAATTTATAGGTCAAACATGTAACCTAGGTTAAACCAAAGTGATTTTTCAAAAGGCATATGTTGCCATTATAGCTTGGTCCTATGCCATTGTGCAAATATAGTTATATAGTCATGGTTGTTAATGGTGAATATCCATTACCATTAAATTTTAGAGCCATAATTAGGTTTTTTTATACCTAATAAAGATCAAGAATAAGGCTATGTATTCTATAGGTTTGCATTAATATAATAGCTATAGGAAAACCAATAAAGGAGATTGGTTTTCAATCTATAATATAGACCTATGATTAGGTTTTAAGTATGGGGTAGATGTGTGATTGTGAAGTGTCTTGTCTATCAACATGGTTATTTCCTTGAAAAAATGGGTACTTACCACCACTCAAAGTAGACATGGTGATGGCTTTGTCAAGCCTAAGGATTAAAGACCTTTCCCTCATAATGAATCAAGTGGAGATGGTGTGGAGGATTAAAACAAAGATAAATGGTGGTTGGAGAAGTAGTTAGAGAATTGATGCTATTTAGCATCATAAATATCTTTTATCCAATAGACTTAGTCATAACTCATCATGCAAAATAAACCCTTATCTTCTAGTGGACCTCTCAACCAATGAGAAGAGCTTGAAGACTAATTAGAGTAAATGAAGGTTAGCTTGTTGATAAAGGATTAGTCCTAATTGGAAGAAGGCATGCATATAGAAAATAATCAATAAACTACCACCACATTTATTGATCATTAATGAATCCTCCATTTACTCATGTATGTTAGCTATCTCTCTCATTCCCATTCTACTATATATATAGGATTATAAGCCTTGAAATAAATCCCTCTCTTTCATATGACTAGACTCTACCAAGATTGAGATTTGTAACCTCTTGAGATGAATAGATGACTATTTTATATTCCATTATTATATTATAGTGTGTTAATGTTAGTTTGATTTGCATATGTGGTAGAAATATCTCCCTTATCAAGTCCTAATCTCACATATCTACTATTTTATCTTTTTATGTAAGTCATGTTTAGTGTTTAATTCCATTTGATTAAAGATAGCATGTGGATACATTTACTGGTTAGTGCCTTGAATTAGGCCTTTCCATCACTTCCCTTAGGTTTTGATCACTTTGTGAACCTCTACATGAAATATTGATGCATAACAGACATTTGGAGTTGTAGATCTAGTGTTTTTCTTATCTCATTAGTGTTTTTAGAAGTTTAATTAGAGTGGATGAACAATCAATTTATGTTCATCAACAACATTATCTTAGATTTCCCTTTCAATTATCTTGCTCTCCCTTTTCACCCTAGCAATTAGTAGGTTTTAGTGGAAATGATCTAAGTGATACATTAGAGGAGTTATCCTTGTTAAAAATCCTAGATTTCTAACCCAAGATTAGATAACCCACAGCCTAGGGTCATTCCCATGTTCTAGATTTGAGAAGAGGACCTGAACAATCTTTTGCTCAGCTAGGGTGCAATCTAGGTCTAAAATAAGATCTTGGCTTGAAACCCTATATATATAGAAAATGTAGAATAGAGAAAGCCAATAAATTGGTGAATAATATATAAGAAGAGGTAAAATACATCTTAACTCAAATAAAATCTAAGTTCAATTTGGTAAAAAAGTCTTCAAAATATATCCTTAGTGTCATTGTATTGCATGAAACCTCTTTTTGGCATTGAAAAAGTAATGGGCCCATATTGAGTTGTCAAACACCTCATGCATGATATTTATGCCATATTTTTTATAATTATCTCCAATTTGAGTGATTTTAAAGTGTTTAAAATCCTTTTATTACATGAAAACAAAGGAATATGCATGTATGTTTGGTCCACTCATGACTAGTCAACTTAGATTCATGGTTCCTTAAGACTAGTTAACTGCCCCTCTAGCCCCTTCCTGCATGAAATGAAACCTTTAATGATGTAATTTTCATGATATCTCCATGTTAATTCTATATGTGGCATATAAACTCCATGTGAACTCTTTGATAGCCATTTTAATGCCAACTTTCTCTTTGATGTTTGATAAATTAGGCCTACTATGCCAATTAGGCCTAGTAGCCTACTCTGTGCACTTGAAACTCTATATAACCTATAAAAAAACTTTAAAACCTGAAAATAATATGAGATTATACTTGAATCATCTCCTCCCATCATGAGATAGGTGATTTTGATGAAGAAACTCTTGCCACTCAATCACTAGGGCTGACTAGGTTTATTTTTCTTTATTTTCTTGTAGACTAGTTGTTTTTAAGGAGCTATTAGGGGCACTTCTAGGCATATTTTTACCATATTAATATTTGAGTATGAATAAAAAATCTCAATCTTCAACATCCATGAGTTTTATTTCATGTAAACTTCATTGTACCTCATTTTTCATGCTTTGTCTCCAAAAAACTTGATTTCTACCTTCATTTGTACAACTCCATAAAAAAATTGGAATTTATGGAATACTCTCTAATTCTAATTAATGTTGAAGATATTTTATGTTGATTCATGAGTTTTTGATAGTAATAAAATCAACTTTTCTCAAATTATGAGGGTTTTAGAGGGTTTTAGATCTGAATCTTCTTAATGATGATTCATGAAGTACATGCCTCCAAATTCAAACTTATTTCCATTAATGTTTATTATAATTTCCCTCTCAAAATCCTTTAAAATATTGAATTCCCATACAAAATATATGAGAATATATCATGTAAAGGAAAATTTCATGTAGGGTTTTACTTGCATTATGGACTACCTATGCTCTTAATAATTGTTCATAAATCACATCCCCTCAACCAACCTAAATTTTTCAAGAATTATAATTACATATGTTTCCTCAAATAATTATAAGTTATTTTTTCCTAACTCTTCACGTGGTGAAAGATATGAGCATCTGATGATGTGGTTTAGGAAGGGTGTTTAGAACTATAGAAATCAAATTTCTCCTCATGGATGAAAATGACTCTTCCATTACTTCTCCCTTCCTTAAAAAATCATCATTTGGCTTGTACCGTGTCATCAAATCACTCTAAAATTGTCTTCTTGCTTGATATGTCCAATATTGCCTTTTGGCCTATATGTTTACTTACTTGATTTTGCCTATATGAGCATGGTTTGCATATGATTTGGAGTTTGGACACTCTATAAATATATTATGAAGATTAAATATCATCATCCCATGCTTTTAAAACATTTCAATTATCTTATAAACTTCTTTATCACCTCAATGCAACCAAGAACACTGTCTGCTCTAATGGTGTTAGTGAATGGACATATAGGGGGATGTGTAAAAATAGTGATCACTTTCACTTGTGCAACGGACTTGAAAATTATATTGAATATTCCTCAAGTCCTTATGATGATTTCTATCAAATTTCAAGTCTTGAATCCACCTATAGATGCCAAAAAATTTAAACATATCTAAAAATTGCCTCTCTTCCATGGTTTGAGCATACTTTACTGTGTAGATGCATATTAAAAGTGATTTCATGAGTAATGAAGGTGTCTAGGATCAATTTATCATTCATATATTACCTTAAATTTCTTTAACCTCACTTGAAATCATGTCTCACCTTCTACTATCATGTTTTGACTTTTCAAACAAGGCATTTAGGCCTCATATAATCAACTTTTGTATAGTAGGCCTATACTATCTCCCTTCTCTTGGAAATCATATTGGTGGTTTGAAACAAGTTATGAATAATTTTCATCTTCTACTTGACTTGTCTCTCTTTAAATTGAATGATGCCTCTACCCTTTTATCTTAGGGTCTAAAACTAAATCTTCTCATTGTATATGACTGATGTATGCATCTTAGGATGAAGTTGACTATGTAAGTGCTTGAAAACTTCAAATTATCATTTTTCCTTATTCAAATGAAATTTTTATCCTTTTGAACCTTTCTCATGATCAAGAAAACAACAATGTATCACAATGTACCCATCTTCTTATACTTCATATCTTTGAGATGATTGCTTATTCTCATGGCTATTGGTGAAAGATTTTGAAGGTGTATGATTGTGTTTTAGGTGTTAAATAACCCTCCTTTTCTCAAATTATGTTTTATCCCACTGATCTTGAATTTTCATGTAACCTCCTTTTCCTACTATCACTTCATTATCCTTTTTTATTATAGACCTTCTAAAGGTGATTTGACTATTGTAACTTCTTAGCAGTTGTAGGATGCATATAACATTAAAACTTGATTATAGTTGGCATTTCTCTTTTCATTTGACCTTTTAAAACCTAACTTAAAGGTCTTAAACTTTGAAACCCTCTTCCGTAGCTAATGTCTTTCCCTTTGACTGTATCATGATTATAGGGTTGGTTTTAGGTCGCATCTAAGGTGAAAATACCAAGAGGATCTTGGTTTTCTTTTATATTACACACTTAGGTAAAAAACTTATGATCATCTCTTTCCTATCACATTCACATGTTCACCATCCCTAACACTATTGAAATAGACCTTCTCTTTCTCATATGATTGTGTTTGACTTCTCCACACTTGTTTAGACCAAGTAAAATTATCAACCTTGATAAGGTAAAAGGTTAGGTTTATGATATCATGTCATTCCATGAGGTGTTTCTTTATTATACCATTTCCATCATTCTTAACAACTGATCATAGATCTCTATCATTATATCTTGACTATAGGTTATGCTACTAGGTTGGCTGTAGGCTACCATTCTTGAATAAGCCCATCCTTAACTTTATGGTATGCCCCTTACATATTATTTATTCATGTGGAAGTCTATCTCAAAATTAACCATGTCTTTGTTGATCAAAACTATTTTATTTTAACCTTAAAGGTCCTTCTTACTACCAAGTAGACCTCTTTAAAAAGGCATAGGCCTGTAGGTTTTTGCTTTAGGGATATAGGTGCTCTTTTTAATCCTCTCAAGCCCTTAAAAACCTTGAGCTTATATTTCTCCTAAACCACCTTATTAAATTTAACTATCCTCATGTTTCCAAGACCTTACTTCTTCTTGAAAGGATTTAGGTTGCCAAGATCTTAACCAATAACAAGTTTTGACCTTGAACAAGCCTGTAGGTGACCTTAAGTTGTTATAGGTGTCTAATCATGATTTTATCATTCATACGTTGAGTCATGGATGAAAACATAATAGGGATTTATAACCCTTGAAAACACATCAACATACATGTCTTAATGTCTTATCATCATCATAAGGGTTGTGATATTTATCAAATGAAGGTGAATATATATACCATTTGTATGGAATATATCTTTATTTGTATTTGAAACATGCTTATATAGACCTGTCATAACCTTCATGATGTGTTATACTTTGATTTGGAGTTTTCATTGAGTTTCACTCAACCTTCAAATAGCTTTAGACCTCCTTTAAACATGTTTGATCTCTCCTCAATCTATTTGGGTTGTATGTGGATGTCACCATGTTGCCTATACAGAAGAATGGTACTATACCTTGAGAAGGTCTCAAAACATGTATAGGAGTACTCCTTCTTTGGAGAAATGACTACCTTCTTGATGTAAGAGGAAATAAACAATAACCTTAAGAGGCAACTTGAAGCCAAACCTTCCTTTTTCCTTCATGAAAATCTTGTTATTCAATACTTTGTTGGTTATAGGTGACTATCCCATGATAGTTTAGAATAATTTTTAGGGTCCTTATAGTCTTGAAATATTTATGAGGGTCTCTATTCATGCATCAAACTCCTTATTTTGAATGGATTCTTTAGTTTTAAATTCCCTCAAGGAGGTATCTCTCATACTTTCTCCTCATTGATACTTTATGACTAATACTTGACTACTTTGGCCTACTGTAGGCCTCATTTTCTAACTGTATAAGATGTTTCACTTGACCTATATCTTCTTGTCCATGTTCATGGTGATTTTTTTCAGTCCTTGACCATTTTATGAAGAACTAATGAAATTTATATGGGTGTAAGAGTGGTGTAGTTACAAATATTATGGAAACACATGAATGGATATGAAAAATAAACAAAAACACAATAAGAAGATAGTGTATGATAGTGAGGTTGAAGGTGAGTGAGATGGAGGTGGGAAAGAACACTGTAAACATGACAAGGGAAACCTTTATGGTTAATATGGAAGAATTTAAAAATCCTTCTCACACATTATCAATTTGTAGGATATTTGAGGAGAAAAAAGAGCTAAATTTAAAACATAGGTTTTTGAAAAAATCTTAAATTTCCTTAAAGAATGCTAAACCAGGCCTCTTAAGACACTTTGAGAGCATAGAGATGGGATTATTGATATGAATATTGGATAAATTCTAATAATTATGATTTTAAAACACAAAATCATGAAAGATATCCATGCCATGGATGAAATCAAGAAATCCTTAAACCCATCTCTCTTGCCTAGACTGTACAAACTACTTTTGAAGCTCATAGACTATAGAATTGAACTCCTCTTGTCAAAAATCCTTTGTTTTAACATCACACATGTGAAAAGGATATAAATAATGAGATTTTAAGTTATATTAGGTCCTTGATAATCTCCATCAATTGGAATTTTCTTGAAATGATGCCCTAATGAGGAAAAATTGGTTATTTTTTTAGTTTCAAGGCTGCATAAACTATCCTAAATTTAAATTGATGGTTCATGAGGTTGGATAAGTAAATTATAAAACCAATTAATCCATGAGGAATACCCTTAAGTCTAATTTATTTTTCCCAAAATTTAGACTTGTACCTACACTCTCTAATTTGTACCATCATGAAACTTGCAAGCCTATCTATATGTGCAAAGAAGTAAAGTGCATGAAGATGACCGGTTTAGGGCTTGTATGGCCTCTAATCACCGTGAAACTCATTTTGAAACCTTTTAATATCTTTCCCTTCATATTTCATCCTTTAGGTTGTATGAAACTCTGTATAGGTCCGTACTTTCACTTGTAAAATGAATGAAATAGCTTCCTTTTTTGTCCTTTTAAAGAGAGCTCAAGTTTCCACCACAAATTTTAATGCATGGAAGTAATATCCATGAATAAAAAACGTTTTATAACAATAAATTATATTTTAAACATCTCCATAGGTCCTAATTTGGAATGTGTGGGTCATTTGGGGTCTTTTTTGGGCTTATATTTGCATTTAAACACTTTTTCAAGTTAATAAAACTTTGGACTTAGGATATAGTAATATATTTTAATATATTAAAATGCATTTTAGGATAATTTAATGACCATTTGATCCCAATTTTGACATATAAAAGACCAAAATTGAATTTTAAGGCCAAAAAACATCAGTTTGACTAGCTTGAAGATGATATTGACAATATATCAAAAAGTTTTGGATCACAGGGATTGGTATTTGGCCTTAAAAATCTAAAATACCAAAATTTATGGTGACTCACATGTATTGAAAATCATGATTGTCAAAATAACTTAGTTTATTTTACATGACAATGGCAAACTACAACATAAAAACTTTGATTTGATGACTCTCTTGACTAGCAAACAGACTCTTTTGGGATTTATAACACATTTATTGACTATGACACAACAAGACTAAATGGAAACAATAAATAAAACTATAAAGTAAGGAAAAATAATCTAATTAAAATAGGAAAATACAACAAAATGGAATTAGATTGTTGTTTGTGCTAATCACTTATTGAAACAAAGCAAACCTAAAACAACTAACCTAAATTGACAAGCTTTCCTCCAAGATCAAATGGAAATCTATTTTGTGCACCATAGAAATGTAAAGTGTGATTACTTCATTTTGATGGATTTTTCTTGTAGATAGGAACACTTTCATGTTCATTTCTTCTATATGATGTAGTTGGTCCTCTAAATTCCATTTTTAGGTGTATGGATTAAAGATATGCATCTAAGACACAATCATCTTCTTCCAAACTTCTTCTTTCTTGAATAAATAATGCTAAATCTACCTCATTCATAGTCTGATTATGATTTGACACATTCTCATTCAATGATTATATTGGAAACTTAGTTGGTATGCTTGGATTGGTATCTTTATTACATTTCATTTGAGGTAATGGCTTGTTAATATCTTCAATTTATTGATAAGTGTTTAGACATGGCTGAAATATATCATTAATTTCTTCTTGATGAACATCTAAAATAGTAA
This sequence comes from Torreya grandis, assembly GCA_037957365.1. NCBI lineage: Eukaryota > Viridiplantae > Streptophyta > Pinopsida > Cupressales > Taxaceae > Torreya > Torreya grandis. The sequence goes on from JARHVA010000327.1 coordinate 1,146,557, forward strand.
TCTTTACAAGACATTCCTCAATATCCATATGGGTTAGAGATGGACTATCAAAATTTGAACAAAAACCCTCCAAGTTATCCCAAAAGGCCATTTCATCATGATCAATTGAAAAGACATGGAATTCATTTGCATTCTTACCATTTGAAACATGTTTATCACATATTTATAACCTTTTGATGGATTCATATGGATGTTCTTGATCTACTACACTTGGTTCATCTTCATCTTCTATAGATAATGGCCTCCCATCTATCCGAACAAGTTCTAGCTCATCTTGCCTTGGCATCTCTAGAATAGAATTACCTTCTTGAAGCTCCAAATCATTAGTGGAATTATTAGATGAATTTTCAACCTATTGTCCTATCTCATCATTTAAATTTTCCATCTTAAGCTCTTCAATTTCACTCATGAACTCATGATACAGTTGTTGCCAATTATCATCTTTTTCAAGAAAATTCTCCTCCTCAACAATGACTCTATGTGAGTGTTATTCATGGCTACCTTTTTAATGAAGAGTTACATGTACTTGATCTTTATCAGCTACTATAAGCTCTTAATAAAACTCCTACAACTCATCTTCTTTGGCATCATGAAAGATTGAATCATGCTTGTCCTTACCAATCGGTGTCCCAATAATGATTTATTATTCTTCAATTGAAACATCTTTCTCATCTTCATGAACCTTATTCATTTCAATGAAACTTTCTTGATTTACCTCATAAAGGAGAGGTTTTTGATCTAAAATTGGCATGGTATATACATGAAATTATTTAATAGGATGTGAAAGGTCTAAAGATTCTACCATGTTTGCTTGATTTTTCTCATGGAGCTACTCTTCTTAGATCACCTTCACCTCCTCTCTCAATTATACTATTTATTGAATGGCTTTCCATGAAGGAAAGGACTTATGATTTGAGGAGAAAGGAGTGAAGACTAAATGATCTTTTGTTTGATCTTTATTTTAGCATCTTAATTCATGATTGAATGTTCTTCTTTCTCTATAGACTGTTGTACCTGATTTCAAGTCATGAACTTGGGTTTAGAAACTTCTTGAATTAGACTCGTGGTAGATATAGGTGTGAAATAAGGAATTTATTGTTGTGTTTCCTTTACAACTACCATTAATACTAGAGATAATTATTTGTGAACTCAATTTACTTGGCTAGATTAGCCTCAAAATCATGAACTAAATCATTGGATATCTCTCCTTGCAAACTTGAAGATGTAGAATTTTATATGATCTATTGATCAATGTTAAAATTATACTCCTCAAAACATACTTGTTTAGCCTTCTGAGGCCTCTCTTGGATAGACTTCAAGGTGGGAAATCTAGGCAAGGTTTGGATTGACTCTTGAGGGTTGTGATAAATATTAGTTTACTAATCATGAAGGGAAAAGGGTAGATCTATGGGAACATACTATTGAAAATGATGACCTTGGGGTTTATCATAAAACACCCGCCTCTCTTTAATCCTTATAATTAGACCACCTATGTTTATAATGTCAGCACTAAAATTTGAGTGACCTTGCCTTATGAAATATACACATACCTCTTTATCCTACTAAAAATTAGCTCTCATGTTTTGAATTTCATGCTTGGGAATATCCTATATATAGCTTTTCTTAGTGTCTATGCATACCATCTATTTATCATAGCCAAAATAAGTTTATTTTAAGATTAAGATTGATTGTTTTGGGACTTGATTGGGTTGATCAGGAGGATAACAAGATTCAAGAGAGTTTTCATAAGACCGGTATGATCTTTCATACTATTGATAAAGCTCTGTATAGTCATCATATGGCTGATATAGATCATGGTAGGATTGATATGGGTCATGAGGATCATACTAGAAAAATTGATAAGAAGAATAATGATGGAATTTTTCTTTGTAGGTTGTTATAGCTTAGAAAATCATGAAGAGAATTGAAATTATGAACAAAAATATACTTTTACCTTGAGATAAGGACCAAAGGAGTATCAAAATTAGATTTGAAGATGAATATATTGTAAACTTGTACTCTAATGGTTGAATTTGTTTCCCATTAGGCATCTTAGAAATATTAGTATTTTTTACTATCAAAGCCAAATACCAACCCCTCTAATCTAAAACTTTCTAGTATATTGTCAATAGCCTCTATGAGCTGGAACAACTAGTGTTTTTGGCCTTAAAAGTCAACTTTGGTCTTTAAATTTTCAAATTTTGGATTAAATGGTCATTAAATTATCCTAAAATGCCTTTGACTATATTCAAATATATGATTATATCCTAAGTCCAAAAAAAAATTAACTTGAAAAAGTGTTTAAATGCAAATATAAGCCCAAAAAAGGCCCCAAATGACCCACACATGCAAAATTAGGACCTATGGAGATGTTTAAAGGCTAATTTCTTAGTATAAAATGTCATTGACTCATGGTTATTCCTTCCATACATTCAAATTGGTGGTGGAATCTTGAGTTCTCTTTAAAAGGCTAAAAGGAAGTTATTGCATTCATTTTAGAAGTGAAGGTATGGATTCATATGAAATTTCATACACCTGAAGGACTAAATTTGAAGAGTGGGATATTAAAAGGTTTATAGATGAGTTTCATGGTGATTAAAGTCCATACAAGCAATAAACCAGTCATCTCTAGGCACTTTACTTATTTTCACATACAGACAGGCTTGTAGGTTTCATGATGGTATAAATTGGAGAGTACACGTATAGTTCTAAATTATGGGGCCAAAAAAGTAGACTCAAAGGAGATAGCCTCATCAAAATATAGAGGTATAGTCTAAGTTTAGTTTTCCCACACCTCAGATCATTTTAATGTTAGTCTAGGTGTGAAGGAGTTTCAAAGCAAAATCTATTAGCCTTCAAGTAGGGTGTTATGTGGGCTGCTAACATGTATCAAGCAATGTGTGATAATCAAGTACATAAAGTGATCTAACTTTTAAATTGGAAAATGTGTCTCATGGGATGCTCTTTCAATAATTTATACCTATAAATATGTTATCCCTATGACTGATATGGAAATAGGAGAAAATAAGGAAGTTTTTCTCACTTGAATGCTTGATTGAATGCTTAGGGTAAGTTTTCTCATGAGAGATAAGAAGTTTCTAGGTGATAAGTGAATGAGGGTTAATTATAAAAATATATTTGTAGAATATATTACATTAAATTACTTAGATTGACCATAGGAATATGTTACATTTGTGAAATGGGTGACTTTAAATCACTAGACACTTACATCAGGATAGGACACTTGCTCTATATAGGCATCTAACTAGGATGCAAGTGTATAGGTAGATAGAAAATAGGCATAGGTCCAAAACTTATAGAAACATAATATAAGCATGTTTATAATATTTTGAGCATGATAGAAGGTTTGAGTTATTAGCATATCATTGGTCAGACTAAGCGATAAACAATAGCCATAGAGAGATAGTGTATGTGAACCTTTTGGTATAATGAAGGTCTAGAATCTAAAGGTATAACCTTGATATGTATTTACTAAGTGCATAAGACTAAGGTGATATATAATTCACAAATTATGTCTATATTGGATACCTATAGATCTTTAGATTCCCAATAATATGTCAAGCCATTGATATTTAGTGATCATTAATTTGAAAAGAATACACCAAGTAAAATATACCTAATAGTAGATAGGTTCAAAATAATATTCCAAGTTAAATATACTTATCAATCATTAGGTTCCTTAGAATAAACCAAGTCATTATTACATATGGTCACTAGGATCTTGAAAATACACCAATTCTAAGATACCTACTAGTTTTTAGGTTCCCAAGAATACACTAAGTCATTGATACCTAGTGGTCAATAGGTTCCTAAGAATAATAAAATTGGAATATAACTAGTATTAACCAAAATCCCAAATAATATGATAAATAATTGATACATGATATCCCTTAAGTTCCCAAAAATATGATAAGTCATTAGTACCTAGTGGTCATTAGGTTCCCAAACATTAAGACAAGTTGTTTATACCCTGCAGTCACTAGATTCATATGACAATCAAAATTTTAATTTTATAAACAATAATTTTATCTAATCATGAAAATTTAAATATAAATTTAATCTTAACTAACCAATATATTTGTTATTATTTATCTATTTTTTTATTAATGTGACCCTAATAGCATAAAACTAATATAATATATAGATTGTTTAAGAACTAAAATTATTAAAAACATATGTGTGTAACTAGCTACATATAAAATCTCAATATTTATATAAAATGTTTAAAATAATTAATTTTTTATCTTATTTCAAGTTTATATAGGTATGTGGCAAGATATAGTCATCAATAGTGATCAAAAAAAGGCCTATGAATTATTAAAGCCAAAAATAGAGAGTCTGTGCAAGCCTAGACAAGTCTACACTTCCTTGATGCCTGCATAGTGTAGAATTATCTATTATGGTGTGGATCCATCCTACATGCATGTGCTTATATTTAATCTTTATAAATATTAAATTTATTTATGATAAGGCTTGTGTATGCAAATGTCTTCAATCCCATGCAAATGGCTCTGTTACCCTTATACTTGTTCCAAAACCCTAGTTGTGCATTGTAAGACCACTATAAAAAAGGGACATCATGTGAAATTAAAGGATTAATATATCATTAACCACCCCATATGGCTAAGTGTTTCCTACCTACCCAATACTTAAAAAAGGGAAGTCAAATCAAATGTGATTCTTCCACCTAGTTGAGTGTGTGGAATCTTATGTAATATTAGCATTTAGTGCAATCTTGTGTATAGATTTTAACATTTGAAAACATATGAATTTACCTTATAAATGGTATTAAAACTTATCTCAAGGATTTATCCTTTGATTTATTACATATTTTATATCTTTAGGGAAGTTCCTCTCAATGTACAATGTGTTTCCCATTAATAGATAGATTGGTGATATGTGATCAAAATGCCTAGGGTTGATATGTTTATATATTTGAATATTTGAGTGATTTAATCTAAAAATACATGAAAAGTATATCATTTACCCATATATATAATATAAATTCAATAAAGTGATCTTTAAATGGCATGTGAGAAATTCTAGCTTATGTGGATACATTCATAGTGCAATAATGTATAAGGAGGCCTGGACCTATCTAGAGAGCAAGAACAATGATCTAAGATTATGAGGCATTCTAAGAATGATATTATGTTATTTAGGTATATATTAGGGAAAAAATTTATAATAGTGTAGATATGAAAATATTATTTATATAATACATCAATCTTGTATATTTGGCAAATACCTATCATGGTTGTGCCTTTCAGTTCTAGACCTTCCCATTATCAAAAGGCTCATGTTCATTATATCTTTGTGCCTAATTAATTATCTATTAGTCTGACCATTTTTTTTATGATGACCAGGCCTTATATACTATGTAAACCTAATTATTATCCTTCACTACCAATTTTATACATTACTTATTTTATAACTTCTTGGACACTTGTGTCCCAGGTAGACACATGCATCAATGCAAGTATCCACTTTCCTACCAAGTGTCCAATGCCCAAAAGTCATCCAATTTGAAAAAAAAACATATTAAAATAATATTTTTAGTGATTTAATGTAATATATTTACAAAATGGATTGGTATATATACATGATCAACCCTCATTCATTTCTTACCTAGAAGTCACATGCAACTCAAAGGGTAAAATACCAAAAAGCACACAATCAAGCATTCAAGTGAGCAAACTTACACTATTTGTCTTTATTTCCATATCAATCATAGGATTAATATTTACATAGGTATAAACCATTCAAATAGTATCCCATGAGCCATATTTTCCAAGTTGCAATATAGGTCATTACATGTCTTTGTTTATCACACATTTCACACTTGTACACACATAAGCCAACACATAGGGGAGAACTGCACTATTTTGATGCTTTATTCATAGTATTGGATATGTACATAGCACCTATTTAAAATATTCATTGATTTTATTTTTGGTATTCTAGATTTGCACCCTAGCTGAATAAGAGGATTGTTAAAATCTTCCTACTCAAATCTAGTCCAATATGCAACTGATCCTAGGTTGTGGGTATCCTAATAAAGGATCAGACCTTTGGAGAAGGTTGGATTCCTTATGGATCTATCACATAAACTATACTTAATCTAACACTTGCTTGTAAAAGGTGAGTGATATTAACAATATATGAAAGCATGTAAATGAGGTGATGCACTAGTAATTAGAAGATTTATACTTTGCACAAGACACACTTATGAGACACATTCAAGACCAAAGAGATCATTTTCACATGATTATTTCATAATAAGGCATGATTATATTATCAAACTAATATGAGAGGGCACATAACCACTTTTAGGTTTAAAAACAAACTATAAATTGCACTTATAATGACCTGTGAGAACTATCAAGTACTTCATGAAGGTGAGAAAACTCAAACATAGACAAGGAACATACATTCACTTAAATACGGTATATGAATTCATAGAAAACACTCCAATATATCTTGAAAAATGGTGTAATTTATTATTTATTACATCAAAAGGTCTTACAGTACAAATTTTGGCATAGACTAAGCAAGCCAAAACATAAGAGTATGTTTCTCTAAAAATTGCTAGAGATTTCTTTCTAAAAACTTTCAGAGATTTTTACATGTAGTAGAAGTTGGAACATATATAGAAATAAGAAGAGGGAGAGAGAGTTGTGATTTATTAACAAAAGATCAAAGATGTTAACTCAATGAGCTTATCAACAAGGAATAAATTCTATAAAATAATTAAACATTTATTGCCCTTATCTAACTACCAGGTCTCCTTTTTAGAACCATGTCATCATCTATCTAATATTTTGACAAGGATAATGTCTTGGAATTGATATAATTGTGCCACATCTTCTTTGGGTGACCATTTATACCTGTTCATTAAAAAAGTGACCCTGATGATAGGTGAGACACCTTTTCATGGTCTTTATTTCCTCCAATATCAAACAAGGTCTATTATAGGTGAAAACCAATCCAATTATTGGTTTTCACATAGTCACAATATCCATGAAAACTTGTAGACTACTTGTTATTGATTCACAATCACTAGTCTATTTTCAACCTCTGTATTTGGTCCAAATTGACTTATTTTACATATATAGAGCCCTACTGGTAATCTTTGGTCCTGTTAGTTCCCCCCAGATCTTGCTTGAGCTCTGGTTCTTTTATTTTTATCTTACCCTAGTCAAATAGTGCTCTATTGACTTCCATAAAAAATGTCCTAGGCTTGAACTTTGTTTATTGGCTATCAATTTCCAATTTGGACCATTGATATGTTAACCCATCTCACTCTGTTAGAACCTACTTGTCCAGATGAACACTGATCATTGATCTTCTACCAGTTGAATGCACTATTGAAAATTTTCATGCATGCATTTATTTTTGAGATCCACTAACCCATTTTACCTTCACTCATCATTAGATCTAAATGTATGATTGAATGCATGCTATTAGATCTACTTGGGACCCATGGTTTGAAATCTAATAGCTATTTATGGTGCTTAAATTTGATGTCCATGCGACCATCATGTGACATCTATGTAGATATATTTTATGTCTTATATACCATCAAATTTAAGCTCTAATTTATTTTTATAGTGGCTTATAGTTGACTTCTATGCAAATGTATCTCATGATTTGACCAATTTTGAAGATTTATATCTTGAAGTGCAAAACTCATGGAGGGACCAAATTTAATGGAGATGTTCCTAAAGTTAAAAGTATTTTACCCACTTGATCTACTAGCTTTGGGAGCTTTCTAAATGGAGACAAATTTGCTCAAATAATCTGGTTTATATGTCTTTGTATGACATCCACACAATTGTCTAGTCATTTGAATCTCAATGACTATTCACCAAGGCCTAAATTTGACACTTGTGTGATCATCTTGCTCTATTTGACCAGCTTTGGAACCCCATAACTTAATCTAGTAATCTCACACAGACTTAAAACTTTTAGGATATTTTATTAGTAAAATGGACTTTATGGTGATATAATCTCATCGCTCATGAGGCTTTTTTAGCTTGTTTATAAAATGTCCAAATAAACTAATCCATTTGTTTCTTGCGTGACATCCTAGTGATGGTCTAGTTCTTCAAATTTGCATAGTCTATCTTTTGATCAATATTTCAATTTTATGATGATATCTTAAAGCTTGTACAACCTAATTCATGTTCTTTGACACCATGAAAACTACTTGGATCCTTCACCTGTAACCATAGACTTGTCCCTTGAAGATCAATTAGATCACACTTTGAGGTTGCTTAAAATGTTTCAAAAGATTTAAAAAATATATATGGTTTAAAAAATATAAAATACACTACAAAATACATAGAATTATTAGAAATTATAGTTGAAGGGACCCAAAATCTAGTAAACAAACCTTCATAGAAGTCTAAAACACTAGTTTCATTAGCTTCTTTTAATGTTACTACCTCTATCCATCTAGTAAAATAATATGTGGAAATTAGGATCCACTTGTGTCCTAAGCCTGAAGGGGGATTAATAAGACTAATAAAGTCCAATCCCCATTAGATAAAGGGTTGATTCACTAAAATTGGTTGGAGAGGTAAGGTTGCAAGCTTAACCTTTCCAACAAATATGGCACAGTGTCTATATTTCCTAACCCATGTATGAAAATCACCAACTAATCTTAGCCAATAATACCCACCTCTCATGATCTTGAGGGATATTATCCTTTCTGAATAATGTCCTCCACCATTTCCATCATGGAACTACTCAATAAATCTTTGTGTTTGACCTGGTTCTATGCATCTTAGCAATATTCTATTGAGGTCTTTTTTGAACAACACACTATCAACAAAAAGAAAAGGAATTGAATGTAATCTAAAATATATCCTCTTAAAAAGGGTTAAATGAGAAGGATAAATACCATCCTATATATATATTACCATATCTTGGAACTAGCTAGAAGATGAGGCCTAATCACTTGTAACTTCTTCATCATTTGACACCATAACTAGTTCATTAGTCTCTTGCAAGTCTTGGGCTATATATTCACAAAGTCCATTACCTATAACTAGATTTGTGACCTTGATCTCAACATCATATTCCATGAATTTGGTTATCTAATGAGCTCTCTTGTCATTTATATCATTGATCAAGAGAAAATCCTAGACACTTGAATGTGCAACCATCAAATGTATCTTATTATTGGATAACAAGTACCTAAACTTTTTAAAAGACGTTCTGACTTAAAGTACATGCTTCTTAACAAATAATACCTTGTTTCATATTCTTCTAAACCTTAAATTAATAAGTCTATTGGTTACTCTAAATTTTCTTTATTCTACTGCAAGAGAATACCTAAAATTGTATCAATGTTAGCATAGGTATATAATAATAAATATTTTGTGAAGTCAAGGTTCAAGTGTGTAGGAGCATTGGATATACATTTCTTGATCTCTTTAAAGTTTCTTACTCCTTATTTGGACCAACTAAAACTCTGACCCTTCTTTAGCATGGCTATGACTAGCCTAGATAAAGTATCAAAATTTAAAATGTATCTCCTTATGAAATTGATCTTGCCTAAAACACTTTACAAGGCTTTCTTGTGCTTAGGCAAGGAAAGTACAAGAATTGAATCTATCTTATCAGGATCTATGCTTGTACCATTTTTTGAAATCACATGTCTAAGAAGCCTACCTTTATGAATAGAGAAAACATAGTATTTTGGATTCAAAGATGCTCTAAATTCCCTACACCTTTCAAACACTTGTCTGAGGTGAATCATATGCTCATTTTCACTGTTAAAGAAAATTTTTATGTCATCTAAATAAACAAGTATAAATTTGTTAAGGAGACCTTGAAATTTCATGTTCATGGCTTTCTAAAAAGTGTCCCCAATATTAGATAATCCAAAAGGCATCTTTATGTATGAAAATGTCCCCCACTTTAAGGTGAAGGTTGTTTTGAACTAGTTTTCATCTTTAACTAAAATTTATTTATATCCACTTTAGCCATCCAATAAGGAGAACCATTTTGAATCTATAACTAAATGTAAAATCTAATCCATTGATGGCAATGGATAGTGGTCTTTAAGAGAGGCCTTATTCAGTTCATGGAAGTTAACACATAGTATTATTTCACCATTATTTTTATGTACTGGAAAAATGTTTGCCACCCAAGTTGAGTGCTTAATTGTAAATATTATAGTTGACTCAATGAGATTATGTAGTTTAGCTCTCATCAATTTTCTAAGCATTAGGTTAATATGCCTTTGTATCTGTCTAACCAACCTAGTCTCACATTCTAACTCAATGGTATGTTGATCTAGACTTGGATGAAATCCTTTAAGGTCACTATACTACCATATAAATACATCTACAAAACTTGAACATAATTCAATAAAAGTTTCTTTCTCTAAAGATGTGCAAACTTTTCCCAACTTTTAACTCTTGCCAATGGCAATCTCCACATTTGTATAATGTTCTTCCTTTTTTGATAAATTAAAATTTTCTTTTCTTAGTTCATCATATATGTTGAATATGTTTTCTAGGGTGACCATTCCTTTAGGAAACTTGTTTGTCTTCAATTGCACAATCTAGTCACCATATTATTTTAAATACTTGTCTTGGTTTCTTGAGAAGAATTTAGCTTCCTCTTAAGAATCTAACAATTTGACTATCATCTTCAAATAATTTACAATTGTCATAGTTATCTGAGACTGAAGGTCTCATAATTACCTTGATGTGTGATTGAATCTTTTCATTTTTTATGCCATCTAGGATACTGAATGGCCCAATGACAGCCACCCTATCTACATGCTTGTTCTTATTTCTTGATATGGCTTAAATATTGAAATCTTGAAAGTCCTCAACTAGGTCCCATACTCTATGATTATATGACCTAAGTAGTGGGTTATTGCATATATTAAGTCTCCTTACTTGGTGAACTACCATTTCACTATCTCCAAAAAAATTTAAAGAAATGATCTCCATCTTTCTTACCCATTATAAACCATGCACTAGTGCTTCATATTTAGTAAAATTATTAGAACAACCAAACTAAAACTTGAGAAAATAGTAATACCTTTGATTTCCTATATAAATTAACATCATTCTATATCTAGTGCCATGTTTGTTCTTGGATCCATTAAAATATAGTTGCCACAGTCCATCACTAGGTTGATCATCTTTCATCAATGTTAGAATTGGTGCATCATTTTCATGAAGACAATAAACACCAAATCCTTATTCTTTAATTAACTTCTAGGGATCATGCTCATGAAAATTAGAGGCCCATTCATCAAGGAAAGGATCTATAACTCTATCTAGAGGTGATTCAATTTTGACCTCACTATTTTCTAGTACTTTGTCTGAGATAACACAATTGATATTCACCATACTTGGCATATATGGCTCCAAATGAAATATTGAAATAGGTTTAGAAAATATTATTACCTTAGTACCATATCTAGTCTTGAACATTAAATTGTTCCAATTAGCTGACAAATATCCTCCAATATTTCAAGTAAAGTCTCTTGATAGATGCATGGAAAAATAAGGAGGCAAATCCACTACTGTTACATCTTGTTGAATACTAACATTGGGGCAAGAATGTAATGCTAGTTTAATATATTTTATTATGCCTAATGTCTTTTTTGGTGACCCATATAATTTAAATACTCCTTTGGTATTTAGCTCATAGACAAGACAAAGCTTGTCTATAATTTTCTTAGGCATGACAGTGTTGCTAGCCCCACTATCTACTATATAATTATGAACTAAATAGTTACCTGATATCAAAGAGAGATAAAAGTGAGGGGTTTTATTTGATTTGACATTGGTTTTTTCAACATTTTTCATGTTATGTACCTAATGATTAGGTTGTTTTATTTTCTATTTTGAATTAGCCAAGACATCTCCTTATTTCTTAACTGGTTCTTTAAATACCTTAAGATCTAAAATCTCTTGAATAATCATTTTATTTTGTCTTAGAATGGAAATTTAATCCCACATTCTAATGCTAATATTTTATGTCTTCATTTTTTATATTATGTTGAATATGTTTCACTAGCCTTTGGCTACAACTTTTGAGCCACTAATTGTTCTCTAATTAGAGGCATTTGGGGAACCTTTATTGTCTTTGTATTTTAAATATTTTGGGTTATAGGAGTAGTAACTTGATCCTTAACACTCTTGTAAATAAAATTAGGAACACTATAATTATTTCTCACATCTTGAGCTTCCTTAACTACTCTTCTTTTAGCTTTAGTTGGAGTTATAACTTGACCATTTGTGTTGCTAGTTTCACCAACTTGGTTGAATGCAATATGATCATCCAACTACCAATTAACATTGATAGAATTAGGTTACCCTAGAACATGTTGAGCTTCTCCTTGGAATTATATATTCATGTCTTGATACTAACCACCTTGAAGAGATAACTCTTCTTATGTCATTTATGGTATAGTAATATCTTGTGATATCAAGGCTTAATTTTGGATGTCATTTAGATTAGAAGGTTACCAACCTAGATCTTGCATCAATTTATTTTGAAGGACAATAGATTTTTAATTGGAAGGTACATTAGGATCAAGGGATACTTATGTCTTAGTTTGAGTTATGCCTCCTTGAGTTTGATAAGGTTGCCTATTATCCTTGAAACCTTGATAAGGGGGTCATTAGTTATTGAAAGACTAATAAGTGTTCTAATTTTGTTGTTGATAAGGTCTACCTTGGTACTATTGTCTCTTGAGTTAAACAATCTCATTTCTAAAATATTGTAACATGCTTTTTAGATCACCAATCTCATTAGCTTGATTAGGAGGGGCCAAAAATTAGAATTTTGGGGATGGAATAAAGGCTATAAATGTAATCTAGAGAAATTGAGGAGGAGGAATAGGTTGTACTTCTAGGAGTATGGGCATTAGATGCATTGGATCAAGTTTACTAGCTTGTATTAAGCTATTTTTTGCTCATATTACAATTTCATAGGCATTTAGCAAGGTATTACCACCCATATACTGTATCATGACACTTATATAAAAATTAAGGGCCTTAAGATAGTACATAAATGTATACTCTAGAGACGTTCTAACCAATACAAGGATCCTAGTCTATGTCTTTTGGAATTTGAGGTTAAAATCAGACCTGAACTCATGTAGGTACCTTTATATGGTAATTAGTTATTGAGCCAAAAATAGATTATCAGACTTGTCTTCAAATTGCTTAACTAAGGTTGCCCCTAAATCATCCCAATATAAATGGAGATCAAAGGGAGGTTCTTATACCATTTTAATGCTTTTACTTTGAAGGAGGTAACATAGTAGTTTGATAGCCATATTATCTTGAGTAACATTATGAATATAACATAGATTGGCAATAACTTGGATATACTCAATAGTAGTAGTTTTATACCATTCTCCTAAGAATAAAGTGATATTTTTTAAGGAAGACATAAGAATTTCATCATATTAGGCTAAATTCAGGGGCATACCCCTATTAAATAGAACAAACACTTGATTCTTAATAACCATTTGGGTAAAAGGGATTTGAATTATGGGGATAATGGATTAGACTAAAATAATATAATGACCAAGATATGAATGTTTATTTCAAGGATAAGGTCTTGTACTATTGAATCTTGATTTTTTATAGAAGTAGAAGGCAATTTAATGTGTTCAAAAGGAATACCTTTACTTGATGATCTTGTTGTAACCTTTGGCCTGAAAGCACTATCTGAAGGATGCTATGAACTCTATAACTTGAAGGATATTTAGCTCTTATTGATGATATATATGTCCTCCTTTTATAATTTCTTCTACTCAAGTTTCAAACTTTAATTATGCCAAAGAATATTTGTCCCATCGAGCGTGCAAAAACTATTGGTGTTCTAGATTTACACCCTAGCTAAATAAGAGGATTATTCAAATCTTCCTACTCAAATATATTCCAACATGGTACTGATCCTAGGCTATGGGTATCCTAATAATGGATTAGACCTCTAGAGAAGGTCAGCTTCCTTCTAGATCTATCACCTAAACTAGACTTAATCTAGCACTTGCTTGGAAAAGGGGAGAGAGAATAATAATAATATATGAAATCATGTAAATGGGGTGATGAACCAATAATTAAAACACTTATACTTTGCACAAGACACACTTATGAGACACATTCAAGACCAAAGAGATCATTTCCACATGAGTATTTCACAATAAGGTATGAATCAATTAGCAAACTAACATGAGAGGGTACATAACCACTTTTAGGTTAAACAAACTATAAATTGCACTTATAATGACCTATGAGAACTATCAAGCACTTTATGAAGGTGAGAAAACTTAGACATAGACAAGGAACATACATTCACTTAACTACGGTGCATGAATTCATTAAACACACTTCAATATAGCTTGAAAAGTGGTGGAATTTAGTCTTTATTACATCAAAAGGTGTCATAATACAAATTTTGGCATAGCCTAAGAAAGCCAAAGCATAAGAGTCTATTTCTCTAAAAATTTCTAGAGATTTATTTCTAAAAACTTTCAGAGAGTTATACATTTAGTAGAAGTTGAAACATATATATAAAAAGTAAGAGAGAGAGGGAACTATGATGTATTAGCATAAGCTTGAGGATGATTACTCAATGATCTTATCAACAAGGAATAAATTTTGTAAAAGAATTAAATGTATGTTATCATTATCTAACTACCATATCTACTTCTTGGAACCATATCATCATCTATTTAATCTATTGACAAGGATCATGTCTTAGAATTGACATAATTGTGCCACATTTAATTTGGGTGACCATCTATACCTATTCATTAAAAAAGTGACCCTAATGATAGGTGAGACACCTCTCCATGCTCTCTATTTTATCTAATATTGAACATAGGTCCATTATAGATGAAAACCAATCCAATTATTGGTTTTCACATAGTCACAGTATCCATGGAAACCTGTAGATTACTTATCCTTGCTTCATAATAATTGGTAAATCTTCAACCTCTATATTTGGTCCAAATTAGCCTATTTTACCTATATGGAGCTTTGTTGGAAATGCTTGGTCCCACTGGTTCCACCTGGATCTTGATCAAGCTCTAGTTCCTTTATTTTTATCTTTCCCTGGTCGAAGAATGCTCCATAAAATTCCATCAAAAATGTATTAGGTTTGAAATTTTTTTATTGGGTGTCAATTTCCAACTCAAACTATTGACATGTTAACCCATCTCACTTTGTTAGATCCTACTTATTTATATGAACATTGATCATTGATATTTTGTTAGTTAAACATACTATTAACACTTTTCATACATGCATTTGCTTTTGAGATCCGCTAACCCCTTTGACCTCCACTCACTCTTAGATCTAAATATATGATCGAATGTCTGTTATTGGATCTACCTGGTACCCATGGTTTGAAATCTAATGGATATTTTATGGTGCTTAAATTTGACATCTACATGACCATCATTTGATGTCTTCACAGACGTATTTGGCATCCCATAGATCATCAAATTTAAGCTCTAATTCATTTTTATAGTGGCTTAAATTTGACATCTATGTGAATGTATCTCATTATTTGACCAACTTTTAAGATTTATATCTTGAAGCAAAAAAATCATGGAGGGACCAAATTTGCTATAGATCTTCCAAAATTCAAAAGGATTTTTCCCACTTGATATATTGGCTCTAAGATATTTCTAAGTGGAGATAAAAATTCTCAAACAAGCTAGTTTGTGTGTTTTTTCATGACATCCACATGACCATCTAGTCATTTGAATCTCAATGGCTATTCATCGAGGCCTGAATTTGACACTTGTGCAATTATCTTTCTCTATATGACCAACTTAGGAACCTCATAACTTAAGCTAGAGAGCTCATGCAAACTTGAAACTTTTAGGATATGTTCTTGGCACAAGGGACTTTATGGCACTATAATCCCATTACTCACAAGGCTTTTTGAGGTTATTTATAAAATATATAAGTAAATTGGTTCATTTTTTCCCATGTGGTATCCTAACAATGGTCTAGTTCCTCAAATTTCCATAGTCTATCTTTTTCTCAATCTTTCAAGGCTCTAATGATTTCTTAAAGCTTATGTAACCTAGTTCATGTTCCTAGACACAATGAAGACTACTTGTCACCTACAACTATAGACTTATCCCTTGAAGATCAATCAAATCACACTTTGATCTTGCTTTAAATGTTTCAAAATATTTTCAAAAGCTATATGGTCTCCACTTGAGGTCTATATGTTCTTTGGGACATTAGGTCACTCTTCAATTAGGATTTTTCTCCTTCCATTGGACTCTTAAACTAGGCACATTTTTGTTATGTAGACCAAATTTGGTCAATAGTTGTCTCTACATTATAATCCCACTAACCCATTTTCCCACAATCACTCCAATGGTGAAGATTTAGGGTTTGATCATTTGATAAAGAGTGATAGCCTATATGCATGATATGAAGACATCATAATAAATGTGAGAAAAAATATAAAAATCTCTAGTTGGTTGCATCTAGATCTAGTCACTATTTCATATAGCACACTTATGCCATAGTTATACACTTGCATCAATGCAACTATCCAACTCTGACACGAGATTTTCATGCCATAGAAAAGATATTTATAAAATCTAAGGAATTTTTATGATCATCTTCCAGTTCACTTTTAAATTTTTCTAGCCCAGACCTGCATGTGCATAATAAACCAAGTATCATTATTTCTAATTTATTTCAATATCTATTAGATGTAAATTTCATCCCCTCTCCAAGTATTGCATTATTATTAGTTAGAGAAGTGAATTTAATGATTATTAGATTCTAGTTTTTATGGTATATCTAGATATTTATGTTGTATAGTTAATAATTGTATTATTTTCTTTCATTCTCAGTTTTTATTAAATGATAATCTAATGTGAATTTAGATATATTATATTATTGTGTATTATAATCTTATAAGGATGTGATTTCACTTAGATATTTGATTTTTAGTTTATAGATGTACATATATTTTGATTATTATATTATATTGTTACAAGTTCAGACTAATTACCTTTTTATTGATCAAGTTATTTATAGGAATATGCTACCCTCATAGAGTAAAATAAAGAGAGATTATCATCATAGGGGAGGAGGATTCAAATGTCAGCATTGGAGATAGAAAGAGTGAAATCAAACTTGCACACACACACACACTTACACTCTTAACTACTTAAATGAATTTAATGTTGATGGTGTTCTAGGAATGAGTTGAGTGTTTACTTTCCATTAGCTATCTTTATGGTTAATATTTCATGCTCACATTAATTTTGAGTTGATTATTTGTCTTACAGTGGCATAATTATTTTGTAATATATGCCCTTGATTAACATAATACATTAATACTATTAATATGCATTGGTTGTTTGAATATCCATAAAACCATTATATGGGCTAAACTTTAGTTATTGAGTTATATGTGTTATAGCCTTATTCTATACATTTAAAATCCATAGAGTATTGGGTATTTATTAAACCATGTTTTTTATTTAAATCATGTATAGTTTTTTATACTTATATACTACCATTTTTGGTGGCCTAGGTAGGAGAAAAAATGGCAAAAGGGTACCCAAGAAATTATATTAAATGAGTTTTGTAACTTAGGAAACTTTGGTGTTTGGTTTTCTATAAGGTCTTAATAGCTTTGTTTCCATTCAAATTTCAAATAAAAATGTGAATTAAGTTTTCTATTTATATGATTATGGGTTAACTTTGCCAATTGGTAAAAGGAGGGGTTTTACATGCAATGTCCATGCCCAAAATAGGGTATGGACTGTAAGTTAATGGAAATAGGAGCATAACATGAATTAATGAATTTGGTTTTCATTATAGTGAACTCACAGAGTTGTAACATAACTTATAAATCATGAAAAATGTGGATGAGGGGAGGAAATAGAATAAGAAAAATGAAGAGAAAAGAATGGGGGGATAGAGAAAGAAGAAAGGATGATTTTTCAAGAAGGAAAGAAACTACCAACACATACATTTGAATGATGTCCATTATAGTAACTATGTAGGTAAAGCTTTGAATTTGTAAATATAAAATGTATGGGCTTTTGATTGTATCAGTTATGGATTTAGTTTCCATTTGGGAGAAAAATAATGATTGTTCTTACCTGAGTTAGTGTATATCCCATCTAAACGTACATGTTGGTAGATCCTTGTGTAAAATTTAGGGTTTGATTTTTTTAGACCTGGGAATGGAAATCAGTTCTATCCATAGGCCTATAAAATTATTTTAAAAACATTATGGAATATAATCTCCATAATTTCATATCCTATGCATGACATTTAAAAATAAAGGATGGTGTTTTGTTGTTTAATAAAACATTCTTCTTGGAATTATGATAAACTTGAATCCTTGAGTTACCCAAAGTGTTTTGAAACTTAGGCAAAATCTCCTTTGATTAAAATTTATGGATTATGAAATAGTTAATGATGCTCTTATTGATCTAGGGAGTTATTATAGTCTTAAGGGCTTCAATTTAAAGTTATTACCTATAGGTGTATACCTTGCATAGAAATTATAGATGTATTTGTTGTATAATTAGTATCTATTTGTAGCCATATTTATGTTTACATAAGTAGAAATGCATATTTATTGAAAAAAAATTATATAGACCCATGTGATATAGGTGTTTTAAGATGATTCTAGGACATTTTGGTCAATTCATACATATACATTTATAGCCTGTAGTTTTTATTATTTTGGAATACAACCTCATGTATATATATTCAATCCTTAAGTCATACTACACTTTTGTCATTATATTTCATTCAAATTATATATATATATATATATATATATATATATATATATATATATATACATATATATATATATATACATATATATACATATATATATATAACATATATATACATATATATATATAACATATATATACATATATATATATAACATATATATATACATATATACATACATACATACATATATATATATATACATACATATATATATATATATATATATATATATATATACATATACATATACATACATATTTATGTGTGGAATGCTCCTTAAGTCATAATACACTTTGGTCATTATATTTCATTCAAATTAAACATATATATACATGTGTGTGTGTGCGCGCAAATGGACACACACACACACACACACACACACACACACACACACACATTTGTATAGCTGATTTGGGTGTTTTTAAGGTCCATAATATATACTTAGCCTGTAGCTATATCCTATTTTGTTATCTAGTCTCATGACAATGTATTCAAGTTGTAAGGTAAATTGCACTCAATTTAATATTCTCTTTTGAACAAGAAATAAACATATACATACATACATATATATGACCATGTGTAATAAAATACCATATGGTATACCTTGGTGACTCAGTTGAGCTTAGAGACTTATTTACTAGTGAATACATATACAGTCGTAGGAAGATAGTAGAACTTTAGATGGTACTATCTAGTGTTGACATACATGGGAAATTATATAGCTTGTTTGATGGTGTTTTAATTGTAAATGAAATAAATTTTTAAGAAAACTTGAATGGACTTTATACACTAAAACCTAATTTCAAGTGATCATATTTATTTACAAGGATTATTTTCAAAGCTATAAATAGTATTAAAAAATGTGCATATGATATGCATGAGTGTGAATAGTGCATTTATAATGGTTAAAATATAAGCTTTACCTGACTATGGAATTGTCAAAATAAGTAATAAAGGTTTGAATTTACTCTAAAAGTAAACATGAGGATTAATAACCTATCTCATACTAATAATTAATCTTTGGGTATGTGCAAATGAGTCATTTTATGTTCTATTAGATTTAATACATGAGTTGTATAATGTTAAAAAGAAATGAAAGGTGTGAAATTAATTTGAGATGAAAATAATGTATTTATCACTTATATTCTTATAATATAGGCATATAATTATGCTTTTATTTTGAAATTATGAATGTTATTGATTAATAAGAACCTGTAATCCTTAGATATGTCAATAATAGTTGTGTTATGGGAAAACAATGTGATTTTTCTATATTAGATGGATGTTTTTGCCTTGTATTGAATTGGATGAGTAAAGATCTATCTTGATTTGATGTGTATGTATATGTTGAAAATATATAGTTATTATATTTTGAAATTGGTGTATGAGATTTTATCATGCATGCTTCATTAAATAATAGGTGATAGGTATATGTGGTTGTTGTCATACAAATGTATATCTCTATCATTTGGTATTATTTGACAAATTTAGATTCATTATCAAAGAGTATGTGTATGGATTGACTTACATCCATAAGAGATCTAAATTATATAATGAAAATTTTGACTAAAGTAATGTTATAGTTGAGAAATTGTTATTCCTCTGTAATTTCTTGTTTACATGTTTATGCATCATGTCATATTATATATAGGATTATTTTACATGGGTTATGTGAATGTTGCATGTATTAGGGATTGTATAACACATAGGTTCTGGTTGAATTCTTGATATCTATACTACTTTTATTTACCCTTCCATGAAGGTAAGGGCCACTCCCAATGGGGAGGTGTGCAGGAGATTGATAGTCTATGGTTGGAGGAAAATCACTTTCATGATGTTCCCCTCTCTTCAATTGATCAACCATATTAAAATATTACTCGTGGATATTTTTATTAATTATTGAGTTGTCCTTTGATGCTCAAATATACTTTTATACATCCTATCATGTGTATTTTGATATTCATAGATAAAATGTAATAAATTATACATTATAATTTATGATTATTTAATACAGCAATGAATGTATATATTTTACATAATTCTTTTTAAATAGCAAAGGATACATATTTTTTGTATAGTTATAAATGTAGATTATTTCAATGTACCTATGTACACTTCACTCTTCTATGCATTATATGGGGAATATAATCTTCTATTCGGTTCCATATCATTTGATAGATAAATGGATCACATCTTAACTAGTGGGTTATTTATATTTTCTAAAATTACTATTCTATTTGTATTTACTAGTCAAATAGTGAAACATAATGATAATTATTGAAAATGAATATGAGTTAAGTATGTATTAAAAAAAATTGTGTAATCTTTAATGTAATCTAGTGGGTTCTAACATCAATAGTTGTACTTTACTATTTTTAGCAATCTCTATTGTATAAATTAAGAATATCATTTGTCTAAGTTTTCTATTAATTGGCTTATTTATTATATCATTTCACCACCCTTTTATAAAATATAATATAATATCCTTAACCTTGGATACCATACATATCTATATTTATGGTTAAACATTTGGTGAACCTAACCTTTAGTCTAAAACCCTATTGGGCTTAGGGTTTCCTGAGTTTTATCTAATTTCTTATTTCTAAACTACAAATGTTTTAAAATCATATTGTCATTTATTTTAAAGGAATCAATCATGGATGCATGTATTATTTACTTCATTTTATAATATTTCATAGTAACCCTTATGTTTTATGGTTCATGCATGGATAAATCAATTAAATTTTTAACTAAAATGGGTCAAAAATATGATAACAATAAATCAAATGTATTATTGCATGCTTCTCATTATTATAGTGTTTATAATGAGATTTCATCTGTCACCATTGAGCATTACAAAGAGTGCATGAAACACCTTTTTAACCATTCCAATATTACCAACCCCTCTGAGGATGTCATTGATAAAACTTCACTTTTGGATTTATTTCATAAATTTTCCCATTACAAAGATGTTATTTTGGATGCATTACATATGATCATATTACCAAGTAATGTGGAGCCCCTATATGTGGCCTTCATGTTGAATTCCATTAAATGGACTAAGCATAACATCTCTTTTGAAAGAGAAAATCTACCACCTCAGGATATTATAAATTATTTTTTACCATTGTATATCTAAGTGTGTGTTTGCAATAAAATAGTAAAATGAGTTCTTGTGGACAATGGTTTAGGACTCAACATTTTCAATATATCCCTTCTCTCCTTACTCAACATTGGGACTATATATTTGGAACCATCCAACATGAATATTAAGGGATTTGATAATATGTCATGAAAGGTATTGGGGAATATAACATTGAATATCAATGTACATTACCTACTTCATGTCAAGTTATAACAAATTACTTAAATTACAACATAATTTTGGGACATCCTTGGATATACAAAATGTTTGGAGTTCCATCCACTTTTCACGCATGCTTAAAATTCAGCCACTAAGGATTTCTCTATACATGACCAATAGATACTAGTCCCTTTAAACACTATGTAATGATAAAACCAATGAATGATTCTACACCACAATCATATAATTTTGAATTTAGCTCCTGATAATTTTTTAAATATGGATACAAAGGATAAGAATTATTAAATAATGAAAAAGGTATAACCCATCTTATTTCACCTTTTAATCATAAAAATCAATAAGGCTTGGGTTTTTTTAGGAAAAGATGCAACTACAAAATGAGGCACTCATAATACACCTTATTTTATAAAGACACAATCAGAACCCATGCATATATTTACATATAATACTAAGCTACAATTGTAAAATCCTCATTCTATTAATGAAAATGTTTCAATAAAAATTTTAACATTGGATGTTCTCTCAAATGATGAGTCATTGCTATGTTACTTGGGGGCATATGAGGATCTCTCTTACTTATATCATAAGAATAGGTTTCCTTATGCCCCCTCTAATCAAGCTTACTTTAGTGAGAGTGATGACTCTAATATCCAATATGATTCAATTAATATGATTCACACTACACCATATATCATAGAATGATCTACTTTGTTAAACGAATAAATAATACAATATAACTATGGAACAGAAAGCAATCCTTGACTAGTATTACTTTTTGCAATGATGCAGGAAGAGAAGGCAAATCTTAAAGGTAGCTCTTACATGATTTTCCATAATTATTCACTTGGGCTTATTTAGATATTCTTAGAATAGACCCATATATTGCAATGCACATTATTTTACTTTATCCAGATGCAAAATTAGTAAAACAAAAGGTTCATAAAATACATCTTAAAGCTGCATTACTAGGAAAATATTAAATTCAAAATCTATTGGATGTAGGTTTTATTAGATCCATTGCACATTATGATTGGATTTCTAATATTTTTCCCATCACTAAACTAAATGGTTATATTCAATGTTGCATAAATTACCATGACTTGAATAAAGCTTGTCCAAAAGATGATTTTCCATTGCCTACTATTAGCATGATTTTTGATTTTATATAAAGTTTTGAAAGATTTTCCTTTATATATGGTTATGTTAGATATAACCAAATAAAAATTAACCCAATATATCAGGAAAAGATAACATTTACTACCCCATGGGGAACATTTTATTATATTGCCATGCCAATTGACCCTAAAAATGCAGGAGCTACATACCAAAGGTAAATGGCACACATATTCCATGATTTCATTCATAAAACCATCAAGTATTATGTCAATTATTTACTTAAAAAATAAAAATACCTACAAGATCATGCTACCCATTTATGAAAACTATTTGAAATATTATGAAAATTCAATGTGTGATTGAATCCAAAAAAGTGTGTTTTTTGGGTATCCTTTGAAAAGCTTCCAAGATACATCATTTCACAATGAAGCATTAATGTTGATCCAAAAAAGGTATCTATTACTGAGATGCCACCACCAAGAAACTTAAAATAACTATGATGTTTACAGAGTAGAATTTAGACCATTTGATGTTTCATTATACAGTTGGATGATAAAAGGATAAATTTCACATGTTTTTGAAATAAGGACATAAAATTTGTATGGATGATGCTTGTCAACAAAACTTTGATAAAATCAAATAATACTTATCAAACCCACTAGTGCTCATTCCTCCTATAACAACTAAACCATTAATACTTTATATCTTAGCCACCCATGAGGCCCTTGGGGCCTTATTAGCACAATTTAATGATGAGCATAAATAATGTGCAATTTATTATATAAGTTGGAAACTAGTTGATTATAAATGCAAATCTATGTCCATTGAAGAACTATGTCTAGCATTATTATTTGCTACACAAAATTTATGGCACTACTTGCTTAATAATGACATCAATGTTATAATTAAAGATGACCCTTTAAATTTTCTCATGAACAAAACCCATATATAGGGATACATAGCTAAATGGGTGATGTAACTTATATAAATTGATATCAGATTTATTTATCAAAAAATAGTAAAAGGTCAAGTTTTAGTTGACCAATTAACTCCAAATCCATTGTGTGATCCTTTTATAATTATTTAAGCCTTACGTGATGAATTTGAAACATATAATATATCTTCAAATCTTTGGAGAATGTTATTTAATAGATCCAAATGTATGATAGGCATGGGTGAAGGTATCATATTTTGTAACCTTGAAGGATAATACATGCCATTCTCTTAAAAAATAGCCTTTTATTTCCATAATAATATAGTAGAATATGAGGCCTTGATAATCATATTATCCATAGCATGAAAACATCATATCAAGGACATCTAAGTTTTTGGTGAATCTCAGTTGGTTATTAATCAAGTTATTAATCATCACCAAATAAAAGAAGAGAGTTTACTCCCATATAAATAAATGGTGGATAGACTCAAAGAAACATTTGACACATTCTCTATCAACTGTATTCCACATAAATTTAACCACTATGTAGATGCAATGGCTAGTGCAGCATCCTTAATGCCTTTTGATATCAATGATGATTATATAAACTTTACCATATGATAATTATGACAACCTTCCATTACTCTAGATAAAATGGATGTTTTAGTAGTTCTCATTATTACTCACAGATTTATAAATATAGAATGGTACAGTGAAATTTATAATTTATTATACCAAGATTACATACCACATCACTTCATATGAAATGATAAATGAAAATGATAATGAGAGTCACTTCGTTATGTTATTATCGATAATTTTTTATTCAAGTGAAGATTCAAATGATAATTATTTTAATTCCTAAGAAAAGTTGACGCATAAACCACACTCTTATAAATACATGATAATGAGTGTGGGGTACACTTTAGTGGTAGGGCCATGTCCCAAAAATTATTATGAAAATGTTACTATTAGCCTACAAAGTAATAATTATGCATTTAAACCTGATAAATTATGTTTACAAAGCCAAAAATATAGCAGTCTAAATCATTCTCCATCTCACAAGTTAATGTTAATTATCTCACCATGGCCTTTCTCCTTATGGGGATTTGATTGGAAAAATAAATACCATGTCTTCTAGTGGACATAAATTCATAATTACAACTACATAATAATTTACAAAATGGGTGGTAGAAATTCCACTTGAGTTTACCATAGGGGATTACATATGTAGGTTTTTGATGACCAATATTATTTCCTATTTTGGCATACCTTCAACTATTTTTATCTATAATGGATCATCATTTAAAAATAAAATAGTGAAATGCTTTTTCAAAAGTACAAATTCAAACAAACATTTTCTACACCTTATTACCCATAGGGTAATGGATAAGTGGAAGAAATAAATAAAACTATTGTCAAAATAATTGTAAAAGTAGTTGAATGATATAGTACTAATTGGCACCAGCATATGGTGTATGTTTTATGGTAATACCACATTAGTGTTCATACACCTATTATAACCACACCTTATTCCTTGGTTTATGATACAGATGAAGTTTTAAAAATTAAATTATAAATACCATCCTTGTGTTTTTTTCTCAAGGATATTATAAAATATAATGAATATCGCAAAAAATGGTTACATCAATTGGAAAAAATGAGTGCAAAACATACTCATGCTATTTAAAACTTACGAGTTTACCATGATCACATCAAGCACACATATATATAAAAAATTATGCCACGTGATTTTTTTATGGGTGACTAGTACAAGAAGAAAATCAAAATAATACCAATGTAGAAAAAGACAAGAAAGGGAAATTTGTACCAAATTGGTTGGGATCATTCACCATTATAAAAATGGGTAAAGGGCGTATACCACCTAGCTACACTTTAAGGCAAACCTCTCAAAAACTCAATGAACATTATGCACTTGTGTAATTATATTACCTAAAATATATAATAAAATATAAAAACATTCAAATAATTCAAAAAAACCAATCAAAATTATGTTCCTAGTTGTATTGTTTCTTATACTTATGTTGTTTTCTCCATGTTAGTAGATAGCATATCATTCCTCTTCTATATACACATGTTTCACAAATCATTTAAGTGTGATCCATGTATACCCAAATATATGATATATGCACATATAGGTGTCGTGCCTTCCTTTTACTCATGCCATAAGTACATTAAGGGCATATGCTTCTTTGATAATTAAAACACCTAGGTTATATCATGCTATGATCACTTTATATTATCATGTTTTAGATTATACACTTACACATGCTTATACCTTTAATAGTGTACTTGATATGCTATGTAATTAATGTTTTTTACAAACACATGTTTTTAGAAACTAGTATGTTATTTTCATGTTGGTTTCTTATAATCCATGGTTTCATTCATGTACTTCTTTGAGTGTGTTCCTTACTTTTTATTGTATTGCATTGCATTTTTTATTTGAGAATTTAAATATGCTTTATTTATTATGGCCCCCATGCCTCTATTTGACTATTTCAACATTTGAATATGTCATTATGTGTTGTATGGACACTTGAATATGGCATTCTATGTTATTTGGGTGTTTGACTAAGTCATGTCTCTTTGATTGTGCAGTATTTGAACATGCCCCTTGTATGAGGTCTCCTTGGACCATTCTAATCTATGTATTACTTTTGAGTTCTCTTTTGTGTGCTTGATTGTTTTTTGATCTTGTATTATTACTTTCTAGATGTTTCCATGATCTATATCATGCATCTTAGGACTTGATATCATCACACACTACATGCTTCAATGTTATATCTACATGGACATGTTATTCCTATATGTTACATGATCCATACAAATATTATATAGTTATATTATCTTTTTAAGGTAAGGTAACTACCAGATTCTACTTCTCCTCACCTCAAAAGGGGGGCATGTCATAGAGTCATGACTTTCACAGTTTCATATTATAATGGGGGCATGTTATGGAAACATGTTGTTCACATTTGAACAAGTTCTTATTCTTACAATGTAATGGGGACATGTCATAGAAACATGTTCTCTAAATTTATACCAGTTCTTAGATTCAATTGGGGTAGTCATAAAAACATGTTTTACACACTTGCACTGATTTTAAATTCACCAGATTTTAATTATATGATTTAGATACATATTTGTGGCAATATTGTATACATTAGTACTTTTATTATACCCAAATTTTAGTTTGAGACATATATGAGGTGCATATGCCATGCAAAGGGAACCTAAAATTTCAAAATCAAATCATTTTACATATTTCAAATACTATTTAGGATTGTTATCATACCCAAGATAGATTGTTATGTATTGTTATCAAACTAGTCTATTATAGTAGTTGGTTCACCTTTGGAAGATTGAGTTGATTAAATCACTTAATCTTACCAAACTTATAATTTATATTTGATTAAATCATCTAAATTCACTATAATTATAGATTGAATTTGATTAAATCATCCACCTTCACCAAACATATAGTGTGATTTGATTAAATCTCTCATGCTCACCACACTATGAACATATTTGGGTTGCATGATTGAGATGAAATAATATCAATGGTTGTGTTGTAAATCACCTTTACACCAAGGTTTGGGTCATGTGTAATTTAATATCTATGTATATATTCACTTTTAGGTTCATAATTATCCTGATCTAAGCTTTAAGGCTTTATAATGAGGCATATTTTCAAATCAAATTACCAAAATGCAAGATGGTTGCATTGACACACAAGTGTACTCCTAACCTTGATCTTATTACATTAAATAATTTCAAATTACTTAAATTTCATATTTAATACATTGATTATATATTGTAGAATGCTCTTAATTATAGTCTAGTCACCACCAAAGCACTTAATTTAGGATCACACAAAGGTAAGATGTGTTACACATACCCAGGTACATATTTCTTTCCTTTGAACTAAAAATTTCATTACTAAATGAAGAGGGGAATGTAAATACTAAAATATGATTTATATAGTACCTTGGTCTTTTACACTTGGAAAATACCTATCATGTTTGTATCTTTCAATTATAGATCTCCCCACTAATGAAAGGTTCATCTTTACTACCTCTTTGTGATTAATTACTTATCTCTTAGTCTAACCATTATTATTATAATTACTAGGCCTTTTATACTATGTAAAAATATCTAAACCTTATTATTATCCTTCACTACCAATTCTAGACATGTTCCTATTTTCTATCTTATTGAACACTTGAGTCCAAAGCAGACACATGCATCGATGTAAGTGTCCATTTTTATACAAAGTGTCAAGTGCCCAAAATTCATCCAATTTACAAAATAAATGTATCCAAAAGTTTGGCCTATGCTCTCTAATGCAATATAGTTCCAAAAGGGATTGGTATATATAGAAGATCAACCCTCATTCAATCCTCACCTAGAAGTCACATACAACTCATAAGTTAATATACCAAGAAGCATTCAAGTGATAAAACCTACCCTATTTGTCCCTATCTCCATATCAAACATAGGACTAGTATTTATATAGATATAAATCATTCCAAGAATAGTCCATGAGCCATATTTTCCAAGTTACAAGTTAAGTCATTATTTGTCTTTACTTGTCACACATTGTACCTTTACACACATAAGCTAATACAAAGGGGGAAACTACAACAGTGTGAGGCCCTCTTCAAAGTATTAGCTATTTATGATTCCCCTCCCCTCACCCATTTATATAAACTCTAAACTCTAAACTCCTAATCTAATCTAATAAACTTTATTTCTATCTCTATATCTATCTTTCCACCATAGACATAGTGAATAGAATAGATAATCTATGTATGGGGTGCTACCATAAACAAAGCTAATATATGCCATGTCAATAAATATTGTGCCAAAAATATATATACCAATGAAACTAGATACTATGGTGGTAGCACCTATAGGTTCGATATGGAACAACTATATATATATATATATATATATATAGATTAGATTGGGCTCCTGAATCCATCCATCAATCCCCATATATAGATTAGTTCCATTGTCCCTTTCTCTATATGAAATTAGAATTGAAATGGGGAGGGGGAGGGGAAGGACTCAATTGATAGATCAAAGAGGGAGAGGGGATCCCCCACCCTATATATAAAGAGGGGTGTGAGTGATATTATTTGATTTAATTTGTGTTATTTCATGCCTTGATTATTAGAAATAACTCATATTTATCCAATCATTCTACCCAAAGTTTATCTATGGACCTTATTTCCCAATATTATTTTCTTTTCATGCCATATCTCAAGAATGTTTTTAGTACGGTCTAAATTATTAGTTTCTATTCATAGTCCTACTAGAAATTCTACATGAGTAATATTTTCATGACAATTCCTCATTCTCATTACTAACATATCCTTGATCTTCTTCTCCCAGATCTACAAAAATTAGTCCATAGAAAGAGCATTGTTCTCTGAACCCATCATGGTTTGAATGTCATTTATGCACTCTCAAGGATAGGTAATTTTGTTATGCTCTCAACCACCCCTACCCTACTCTATTTATAAATTAATAATCCAAATCTAGTATGTGTGTGTGTGTGTGTGTGTGTGTGTGTGTGTGTGTGTGTGTGTGTGTGTGTGTGTGTGTGTATGGGGTAGGAGTGCCACCATAGACATAATTAATAGAATATATATATATGGGTGCCAAAATATAAATATTATGTTAATTAAAATCTATCTAGCCCTCCCATATATCTATATTGTATTTAATATTGATTTATCTATCCCATATAGTTATAGTTATAATTATCTATAGATGGGTGAGGGGAGAGGGGGGAGAGCCACCCGTGGATAGAGGGGTCTTTGCGGTTAGCTCGACATTGTGATCCCACTAACCCATTTTTCCCATAGTAACTTCAAATGTGAAAATATAGGGTTTGATCATTTGAAAAAGAATGAAACTTATGTTCATAATCTAAATACATCAAAATAAAGGTGATAAAAAAACTCAAAAGTCTCCAATCAATCACATCTAGATCGAGTTAGTATTCTTTATAAAACACCTATAGTAAAGTTAGACACTTACAGCACAGTTAGATATCTTTTTTGATGCAACTATCTAGATACAACACAAGCATCTAAGGCCATATAAATTATATTCCTAGAATATAAAGACTCTTCTAAGATTATATTTTAATCCACTTCCATCCTATTCTATCCTAGACTTGCATATGCATAGTAAACCAGCTAAGCATCATTATTTCTAATTTATTACAATATATATCAATAGTTTTACTTTACTATTTTTAATAATCTTGGTTGTATAAATTCAAAATATTATTTATTTGAGTTATCTATTAATTAGCCTACTTATTAGGCTAGTCTACCATCCTTGTGTAAAATTTAAACTAATATCCTTAACCTTAGATACCATAAATAGTAATGAAAATTTAGGAAGGCCAAGACCATATATGGATGAATGGCAAAAGAACAATGTGAACAAAAGTCATGTATGAATGCATAAGTCAAGTATGATAAAGATTGGTCAAATATAACATTTTAAAGTGTCTACTATTGAATATGAGTGTCTAAATCTAGTGGAAATTTTAAGTAAATCTATTTTTATAGATATAATTTCATGTTTTTTGATTCATATTTATTTAAAGCATTAATATAGCACAAAAAATTTATTTTACCCTCAACTCCACATAATTTTAGATGTGTCATCTAACATGGTCTAAGAATGGGTGTCCATTACATAATTTGTTTATTTTCATTTTTAGATACTCAAATTTGGTATTAATCACTTAAAAATGACAATCTTGACATAAATTTAACAAATATGACTTATGCACACAAAGATGGTCCTAAGTTGCCATTTTATCACACTTACATGCTACCTTATGAGTTTGACCCTTCCATTATATTTTTATACACCTAAAAAATCATGTTTTATATTTCAAACCTACATATTATCCTACACATAAATGCCTATATGATCAATGTAATCCTTATATGTATGGGTAAATAACATAATCTATGTTGGTATCACTAGTTGATACTAAATTTCACCTAATGTTGTCAACCCTCTCCCAAAATGGCTAATTTTTAAAGTCAAATCCTTCCTTATGTTTATCCCATATATATCATGTTTATGGCATTATTAAATTACCCAATTGGACTCATATATATACAAATCAAGGCCTCACTTGATAAGGGACTTGCTCTTATCTAGTACACATCTATACACTACTACATATTGAGAAAATTTGACTTATTCTTCCCAAATTTTGAATTGGTCACTAGGAGTAGTCATAAGCCAATTTTAAATCCTACCAAAACCAATTCAAATTAAATATTTTTAATTAGTAGATCTAAATCATTAGTTGCATTCATATAGTGAAGGAGTATAATCATACAATCGCACTAGGTGGTAGAACTATGTGTGGTTTAATTTCCCTCTTTGGCATATCAGATACATGGGAAAAGGTCAATCATATATGAGAGTGATTGGGGTTAACTCAACACATTATAGTTTTTTGGTTTTTTTAGATTACTAGTTCTCATAAGCACACCTAGGGTTTTAAGGTGAAGGAGGTTAATTTTTGTAGTTGTGTGCATCACTAGGGTTCATAATCACCCATAAAGAATTGTAAAAGATAGACAAATGTGAGAATACATTCACAAGCCATATTTTATACATATATCACTATTAACCATTATAGGTTAGTATCAATAGTCAATACTAACCCATAGTTGATAGAACTGACCCTATGCAGATATAATGTAGTTTCAAATTTGGACAAATCAAAGGCATGCTTTAATCTATTTCCACTATTAAAGCATAGTCATAGTCAGACAGTTAGTCAAAAAATCTATGTATTTATCCTTTTTTATACTTACTATATTTAGCACAAGCCACTTTTCAAATCATTCCAATCTATTTGAGAATTTTAAATTCAGATGTATGTTTGCATTCCATATATATCACTATAAATTCACATACTAGTTTATATCTTATTAGGGTTTCTAAAATCGAATTATGGTAAAACATAATCATAATAATTGACCTAATCACAACTTAATAATGTATTTTATTTAATTAATTCAAGCCTTCCATACACATTTTTTATTATATATTTTTCCAAATACATTATATCTTTAAGTTTTTCATCTATCATTTTATTTCTTTAGCTAAGATTTAGGAAAATGTAAGGTCTTATAAGTCACCCATGTGATACTAACTTAATTACAACCTAATAATTTATTTGTTTTGAGTAATTCAAGGCTTCCCATAAAATTTGTATTTTGCTCATATTATTATGTAAAGCATAAACCTATTACATCCTTTTATCTTGTCAGGGTTATTTTTGAAGGAGACTTTAAACACATTTTATATGATAATTTATCCAATAATAATGTTATAAAATATAAATTATAATTTATTTTTATATAAGTAACAGGGAGAGGACCCATATCCCAAAACATTATCTAATAAATTTCACACCCAAGTAATTACAACTTTGGTAACCATAAAAATGTGAAGACAACCTTGAGTTCTAGAACTATGGTCAAATTCTAGAAACAAAATAAAAGTTAACATCTAAATCAAAATTTATCACCAGTCAAGTAAGTAGGTTTTGGCATCATAATAAAATACAAAAAATATACTCAAACTTTAATTATCACTTCATTCCTCACACCCACAAAGGAACTATCCATATGTCTGAAAACTCATTCATTTACACCTGATTTAACCTCTTAGGGTTTTACACAAGTAATTCCTAAGTTAGATTAAAGGGTTGAGATGTCTAAATTAGTTAAATAATATGTAATAATTAACCATTGATTTTTTATGGATTTTAACTTCTTTTGACTTACTAAAAATAGTAATAAATATGCATAAATAGATACTTATCTAGAAAGTAAATGTCTTGGATGATCTAGGCTCTAAAAACTAGATTTTACATAGGTATGAGTGTCATCAACAAGGTCCCAAGATCTCATTATTCATTGGATAGTAGTGCCCCACCTAGATATTAGTAGCATAATGTTGTAATGTCCTTAAATTGGTGATAGTGTTCTCTTTATAGGACTATTCCTATTTTCTTGGATCACCTACACCTATATTTCTAAGTTCTATTCATCCACACACAAAATATGGAACTTTGTATTATGCCTAAAAAACCTAATTTAGTGTGTAAACCCTAATCCTCCTTACAAGTATGGCATGAGCTAAAAATGTGTGTTTATTAGTAGGATAATTTGGACATCTTCAACACCCCATTGTGAAGAGAGTTGTATACATACCAATACTTCAAGGAGGGATCAAGCCTGATGTAGTTCTCCTACCTAGTGTTTGGTGCAAGTGCAAGTGAATGTTATAATGAGAGTGGTATTGAATGCCTTGAGTGTGCTTGAGCTTTGAAATCTAGGTTTAAGGATACTGTATATGGTAATGCATAAGTAGGCTAGAATAGGCATCAAATACCTTAATTTTTCTCAATGTATTTCTTATTTAGATAAGATTTATCATCTATTTTCCTTATAATGAATAGAGGTCAAATAATCTTGTATTTATAAAGATTTTTAGCTTGTGTAGATAATAAAATATACTTAGGTTGACTTTATGAGGGGCACATGTTTGAATAAGTATTTATTTGAGAGAGTTAGGGTAAGGGACACTAGTGCCTAGTTGGGGATACTAGTACCATGTGGCTGTAGTATCCTTAGTGTGGTGTTAATGTCCACCTAGTAAACTACTAGGCATAATGAGTTGGGATCTAAGAATTATGTCCTGGGACTATGTTTTGGCTGACAGAAGATGTCTATGGTTTTCACAATGGATCAAAAAGTGTGTTAAAGGCTATAGGATAGTTTTAGGGCTAATCTAGGAATAGGCCATCTCAAGCAACACTCTTAGCATCCAAATACCACTTTTAGGTGATTATATTTTCCCCCCTTTATGTTAGAAATTTATCAAATTAAAATGACTAGTATAAAGGAAAAATAAGTGTACCTAGATTTACTTAAGAAGTGAATCTTGTATACACATAATATTTTAAAACTTTTATAGATTACTGATACTTTGTATCTTGTAAGAACCCATCAAGTCTCAATCTCTCTGAGTGCATGCCTTAAGGGGTGCACCACAAAAGGGATGGGTAGACCATTGGTGATTCATAATATTATTTCCCCTTTTTCTACTTGCCATCAACACACTCATATCCTAAAACCATTTACCCATTCTAGTCATTTTTCCATGTTTTATCCTCCTTTTTATTGCCTTGACCCCCTTTCAACTAATTGACTATACTAAGTTGACTAAGTCGACCCTATACAATTTTTAGCCTCTAATTACTATACAAGGTTAACTAGGTCAACCCTACACTAATTAGGGGTATTTTTTCATTAAGAGCTTTGTTAGCCCTTTGATCAACCTAGCTCAAGACCTAGTGAATTATCTCCTAAAAACATATAAGGTTGATTGGGTCAACACTATATAGTCAATATATTCAAAAGGATTTAGGGAAAGATATACCTATATAGACAAGTTCATTTCCAAGCATTTGTAAGAAGAGAAGAAAAGAAGAATAAGTATGAATGAACATCTTATTAAGCATTCTACTTGAGGAATAAATCTTAGGGTTTCATACTTTATTTGGAGATATGGATCTTATCTTGTGGATATGTATTTTAGATTCATAGATAGGTTGTGTATCCTATAGATGATTTGTATTTTTTATCTTTACATACCACAACAATCTCTTGTGAAGCACATTGGCCAAGGGAGAGATTGAGGCTCAGTGGATTCATCTTCAAGGTGAGTATTCCTAACTTTATTTCTCCTTTATAAGAGTAGATAGATAATGTATATTGTGCTTCTCTATTCTATGTAATAGGATTACATATACATTGATGTTAGTATATGTCTTCTATGCATGTTTAATTTAGTTTTTTTTTAACCCCCACTTTATGCCACAAGCTTTGGTGTGCACTAGATTATATTTACTTGCTTGTTTATTAGAATAGAGTGAACATTAAACCTAGGACTCTTTTAGGGTTATTACATGATTATGTTAGACTATAGGATTTGGAACCCTTCCTAACATGGTGTATTGTGACAAGTGATCCCCTAATCAGGTATAGTAGATCCCCATATTGGTCATGCTCCTACTTAACAAATGTATTCCCAATCAGAAGTGTAGGTATGATTTATCTTTTCCAAGCTAGGATTGATTTATAGACATGATGTATTTCTAATTACATACATTATGGTGAACCTGACGTGGATCATATCCTATCACTAGTTGGATTATCTTCATGTTTTCATGTTATTCTTAATATTTTATTCACTTTGGCTTCACCTTCATAATACATTTTGGTGAACCCAATGTGAATTAACCCTTACAATATGTGTTCACCTTATTTAATTTCTTTCATTCTTTCATCATTATTTTTATCAAATATTTTCCATATTAGATCGACTCTATTGACTCAGTATCTAACTTTTGTGCATAGGTTTTCAAGTATTGGATATTAAATCGATCCTATCAACCCAGTACAATTTTTCAAATTTCTAGACATTCAATCCAAAATACTAGGTCAACCTAGTTGACCCTATACATTTTTAAACATCAAGTTCAACATACTAAGTTGACCTAGTCAACCCTATACATTTCAAGCACTCAGTATCAAGTTTCTATAAAGCTTGAATGACCTAGTTGACCCAGTTAACAAGATTTACAAGCATATATCAAGGTTATTAAATAGTAATCTTCATTATTTGCATCTCTGATTCACCAAGGTTACTTTATATCTCTCTATCTCTTTCTTTATAGTCTTTCCTTTTATAGTTTGTAGTATTCAAAACTTCCCGTGCATAGTCAACTAGATTGATACTACCGATTCAATTATGTGTTTTGTGTGCTGTCTAGATAACTAGGTTAACTCTATTGACCCTATTCATTTTCACACCTTGATTTCACAATACAGGTTCAACCTTGTCGACCTTGTTCTATATTTTATGAATACATTATTGAATATATCAACATTATACCTTGTTTCAAAGTTGGAATTAACCTTATATGCTAGTAATTAGTTCACACTTTATTTTCTTGTTGCTTGCATGCTTAGAATAGATCACATAGTTTAATTAGGTGGTTTTTAATTAAATTTTTAGTTCACTATTTTTTATTTTATGCACACATGGCCAAATCACAAAATCTAAACAAGAATTTTAACATTTGTCTACCCAAGGCCAACCTACTTGAATTTTATCACCAAAGGGGAAGTTGACTTGATATTTTGGTCAAGTATAAATCATGGTTAATGGTATATTTTGGCTAATCACCCAATACCCTTATTTTTTTTGGTATATGAAGTGATGGGGTAATCCCCAATACCAAACCTATATCATTTCTACTACAGTCCTTTTCAGCCTTAACTACCTAAAACCATCCTTAGATTACCTTTCTATTTCCTTACTTATATCCAACTTCCCCATCATATTTAAAATTCATATTCTAATAATATTATAAACATTTACATTGACCAATTAGTTATCTCTTTATTTTACAAGTTGATTTCTTGATCTTTGCTCAATTTTATTTTGTATTGCAAAAACTTGCATTAGCCAATGTTGGTGCAAGGTTTTGTGTTATGTGCTTCAATTGGATTGGCCAGCATTAATCTAATTGACTATTTATTTCTTTTATATCATTTATCTTCAAATTAATTGCAAAATTTATCTTTTTTTAGTCTACAAATATAATATAGGATTCTTAATCATCCCTCTTTGTTGTAATGGGTCAACCTAGTCGACCCTATACATTTTTTGGCCTCTATTCACTATACTAGATCAACCCAATCAACCTTGTACTATTTATAGATCTTATTTTCCATTTTCCCAGCCTCTATTTTTTACACTAAGTTGACTCAGTTAGCCCTGTATAATTTTTAGACCCTATTTCCTATACTAGATCGACTCAATCAACCCTATACAATTTCTTGCCTCTTTTTATTTTTTTATATGGTTATCTAGTCTTATCTCATCATGATGACAATTTTTTATCCTTATTTTAGTCAATAAAATTACATAATTAAGGATTTGGATAATAACCTCTCTTATTTCATTACTTTAGATGAAATTATCCAATTTCTTCCTCCCTCTTCTCCTAAACCAAAACCAATCACTACACAATGTAATGTAGCTGAGGTCATTCATCTTAATCCTTTTTCCAATACCAATTTGGATAATCTTCCATCGACTAGTCCCTCTCCTATCAACACTCATACCCTTACAACCAATGTTTATAATCCTTTTGTTACACCCATAATAAGATCACTAAGTCTTATCACTTCCCAAAGTAACATGGTTGAAATCTAGATGGTTACCAATTATTCAAAAACCTTGATAATAATACTATTTACACTCCTCAAAATAATGGTGGCTTTACCAAGCTTTTTTATTCTTCTACCACACTTTAGACAAATAATACTAATGTTGGGAATCCTCCACCTACAAAGAATCCTCCTCCCACCAATACTACCGATCCTCTTCATAACAAAACTAATACCCTACCTTCAAACCCACCTATTGATAGAACTCAACTTCTTGCACAAGTCGTACAATAAATGAACTTCATGTAAATAACTAACACCTCTTAAATGATGAACATGTAGCAACATTTATTAAACATGACTATTCAACCA
This sequence comes from Torreya grandis, assembly GCA_037957365.1. Classification (NCBI taxonomy): domain Eukaryota; kingdom Viridiplantae; phylum Streptophyta; class Pinopsida; order Cupressales; family Taxaceae; genus Torreya; species Torreya grandis. Next base: position 1,184,447 of record JARHVA010000327.1, read on the forward strand.
CCTCAAGTCATCATGTCTCAACCAAATCAAAATTTTATCCCTCCTCCTCTTAGATATTCCAATGGTAATATCATCCTTCAACCTCTAATGAATAACAAAATTCTTCAAAATCTTCAAAATTAAACATTAGCCCCATTCGTTGCATCCATAGATATTGGAAACATATTTTTGACTATCACATATAATGGGACTAAGGACCCTACTATATTTCTTAAGTCTTTTGGTAATCTCTATAAGAAATGGATCTAAACTAACACCTTTGCTACCACCAATATCTTAGCCAAAACCTTTATCATTGATGCACTTGAATGGTACAACCAACTTCCTAGACATTCCATTTCACAACTAGAGGATTTATTCATTGCTCTAGTGAAGGAATTCCATCACGATGACCTTCTTGAAAATTACATTAGCCATTTTATCAATGTCAAACAACTTCCTAATGAATCTACTCATACTTTAATTAAATTATGTAATTCTATCACTCATAAAGTGGACCATAACATGAATGATGATAATCTTTTAAAACTATTTGTTACTGCTTTTAAACCTCCCCTTCAATACAAAGTTCAAATCTTTTCTCCTAAAAATTTAGAAGAAACCTTAGACCAATCAAAAAGGTGAGAATTTCTTATGACTCAATTTAAACCATCTCAAATAACTACTAAAATACCTTTCCAATCACAATCTCATAACATAAATTCATCCAAACCTCCCCCACCTCAAAATGGAGCATCCAATTCAATCAATGTTCACCCAACCACCCTCTCTTGAGTCTAGAACAACTTAAATATAAATTTCCACCCTCTAAATCCATGAGCTTTGATCCTTCCAAACCTCCTCCAAAATGATACAATCTTGATAAATTTTGCTGGTGGCATGATACTATAGGTAATTCTCATGAGTCTTGTCTTGATCTTCACCATTTTCTTCTTTCTTCTTTGCTTGGTTCTCATTTTAATCTTGATATTCTCACAAAACAACATTATCAAGACTATCTTCAACCTTCTCAAATTCAATCTCAATAACCACAATCACATCAAAATCAACTATCTAATGATCAATAACACTCATCCTATACTTATACCTCATCCACTAATTTTTTTCAAACCACAGTTAGTCCTTCTTCCTACACCAATAAGTAAATAATAGCTAACATGAACAAATTTAAACATATTTTGTCATCTATTGAACCTAAACCTCTTAAGCCACATAAACCAAAAGATTACTTAGTTCTACTCTAAATGATATCATACATGGTCCTTCTTTGTATCCTTTATCTATTCATCATATGTCACATTCAGCATCCTTAAGATATACCAAATAAACACATTTACCTATTTCTAAATGCACCTACCAACCTAATGTAAATCATTCTAATGGTTCAATGTTACCTCACTCCAACTCATATTTTGGGGCATCTTATGATACCCATCCACATGTCACTTCAGACTTTGGGTCATCTTTTTATACCCATCCCTATATCTAATTACCCTTTGGGGAATCTTGTGGTACCCACTCTTATTCTAAAATGCATAATAATAATCAATTTCAACTTCAAGAAACCTTTCGAGACTTATAGACTTATATTTCACATGTTCATCTTTTTTATAGATGTTAGCATAGATCTTAGTTGTTCTTTTTATCTCATGTTTATTTGTTTTTTTACACTTTCTTTCTTTTACTTTCACTTTATAAGTAGCATTGTCTTCCTTTATGTTCTTTGGTTTTATTTCACATTACACTTGGCATTTGCTTTCATTTTTTGTCCTCATATATTTCTTTATTTTTTGTATTTTTATGTTATTCTTTGTCTTAGTATCTTTATGATTATTTTTCCCCTTATTTAGCATTCACCCTCATGGTTTTATCTTTTGTGATTTTACAGTATAAGACCATGGATAAGACCTGGCCCTCCTCACAAAATACCACCTTTGCTTCTTTTCTCATTTTATTATTTCACATTTTTATTTTTGGCACCATCATGGGTTTTTCTTTTATGAGTTACAGTATAAGATCGAGGATAGGACCCAATCCTCCTCATAAAATTACCATCTTATCATTTATTTTATAATAAAATATGTTATTTAATCCTTGTTCTCAACTTTAGCTTTTTGCTTCTTTTGGTAGATGGAATTTTCACAACAATCTATGTTAGCATGTTTTCCTCCATTTCCCTCATTCTTATGATAAGGAATCACACTTTACTATCATTGTATCCATTTTTTCCCTTTATCACATATTTTTCAATTTGAATTAATTCAAATTGTTCCATGTGTCATTCCACTTGATTTCCCCTTTATTTCACTCCACATTAGATAAAACAAGGTCAAAGTCAAGATAGCACTTTTATTTCACCTAGATTTATGAGACTCTTAGACCCCATGTTCATTGAATTTTATCTCTCTTATAAACTAAGTCCCAAGTATTCAAATTAAATTCATATTTAGCACTCATGTTTGGTTTTCCAAATCCTTATGGAGGAGGAATAGAAAAAGCCATCAAGAAAGTTAAAATAAAAATCATTTGAATCAAAAGGCAATGATATCTAAAAATCAACATACAAATTTCAAAATTTAAATTCACACCAAAATACAAGATTAAAAGCACATCTCCTATCTCCAATCAAATATCAAACTCCACAATTGGCCTCACATAGAGTCGAGGTCCATTGGGGTGTGGTAGGCTAGTAGATTGGAATAGGGGAATTCAACAAACTTTATGGTGCTACCTACTTTCTCATGAAAGTACCCAATCTTTACAGTAGATCAATGGCTCTATAAGGGGTCCTAAGGAATGGGGAACACATTTTGGGGAGGTAGGTCTATTTTAATTTCATGCATATGACATTCATGGAATGATATATATACTTTAATTATTGACCTAAGACTTGTGAGGCTAAGATAATTTCTTCATAGTCCTTAAGGTTGAAAGTCCTCTTGTTTTGACAAACCTAATTTGAGTGTCTTGACTTCAATAAATATTTCCTCTACTTTGATTTTTCCTTCATTTATCCCCTCCACCCATTTCATTTCCCCTCTTGATAGGTAAATTATGATTCTAAATCTATTTTCCCTCTTCTTTAAATTTCTTCTTCTTACCTCTTAGAAACATGCTAGTATTACTTTGTTTCAGTTTTATCTATCCTTAAAGCAAAGCAACATGTTTGAGTAACTATGGATTACACCCTTACACCATTTATTTACCACACCATCTCATTATCATCCTATTCATGTCATTATGTGGTTGTGTTTTCTTACTTTGCATCTTAGAACAAGCATTAAGTTTGAGTTTTCATCCTTTAGATAGTTTGATTTCATTTATCCATCATGTTCTTGTTTGATTTTTGTGGACTTCACTTATATTACATATGAAATTTTCCATTATTAAATGTTTCTTTGTATGTATGCCTTCTTCATGTTTGTCTCATATCTTCAATTGCATTTCATTTTCAGTCTTTCATGTCTTTATTTTTGCCTATATTACATGAGCTTACATATCTTTCTTTAATTTTTCTTGTATTGACATTCCTGTTTGCCATTTATTTTTTACATGCTTCCCAATGTTATTTAGTATTTTCTACATTCATTTTTTTCCATTTACATTATACATGATTTCCAACATGATTTAATGTGTTCTACAATCATTTGTCATTCATTTAAACTTATTTGTCATTCATTTTCCATCATTTGTCATTTATTTGCCTTTAGTATTTTAGCCTTGTCTTAACAATCCTAATTTTACAATTTTTCTAAAAAAATTGTCTCTACTAGCCTCTATATGCCTATCCTCCAAAAATTTCAATTTTTAGCTACTTTTTGCAATAAATTCTATAGGTTCACCTAGTTTTCTTCACATTAGATGTCTTCACATCTCTTACAGTCTACTTTTTTATCTACAATACTAAGGTAAGTAAAGGTATGTGTTTTTCAATTCTATTCTTTCCTTTATCTTATTTGTTACTTATTGCACTTAACTTAGCATTAGTATTGTGTGTTATCATGTTCTATTTCCTAAAGCACCATCCTATGTTGCACTTACACGATACGTGATGAAATTTGAGTGGGGCATATGTATACACATAATATTTTCAAACTTTTATCAATTACTGACACTTTTTATCTTGAAGGAACCCATCGAGTCTCAATCTCTCTGAGTGCATGCCTTAAGAGGTGCACTAGGAAAGGGGTGGGTAGACCATTGGTTCTTCATAATATTTTTTTCCCTTTTACCACTTACCATCTACATACTATTCTCCTAAATCCATTTACCCTAAGCTTATTCTTCTTATCCTTACCCATTCTAGTCATTTTTCTATGCTTTATCCTCCTTATTCTTTCCTTCACCCCCTTTTAACATGTTGACTATATTAGGTCGACTGGGTCAACCCTATACATTTTTCAACCTTTGATTACTATATAGGGTCAACTAAGTTGACCCTATACTATTTAGGGTTATTTTCATTAGGAGATTTATTAGCCTTTTGGTTGACCTAGCTTGATACCTAGCGAATTATCTCTTGAAAACATATAGGGTCGATTGGGTTGACCCTATACAATTGACATATTTGAAAGGATTTAGGGTAAGATCAACCTATATATAAGTTCATTTCCAAACATTTGTAAGAAGAGAATTAAAAAATAATAAGTATGAAATAATAGTTGTTTATTTACCATTCTAATTGAGGAATAAAGCTTAGGGTTTCATACTTTCTTTGAAGATATGGATCTTTTTTTGTGGAGAAGTCTTTTGGATGCATAGATAAGTTTTTTATCCTAGAGGTGATTTGTATTTTTTATCCTTACATACCATAAAAATATCTTGTAAATCACATTGGCCAAGGGAGAGATTGAGGCTCGGTAGGTTCATCTTTAAAGTAAGTATTCCTAACTTTATTTCTCCTTTATAAGGGTAGATAGGTAATGTAGATTGTGCTTCTTTCTTCCATGTATTAGGATTCTATATACATTGACATGAGTATATATATTATATGCATGTTTATTTTAGTTTGTTTTGTTTCTAACCCTAACTTTGTGCCATAATCTTTAGTGTGCACTAGATTAGATTTACTTTCTTATTTATTAGAATAGAGTGAATATTAAACCTAGGACTCTTTTGGGGTTGTTGCATGATTGTGTTAAACTATAGGCTTTAGAACCCTTCCTATCATGTTGTATTATGATAAGTGATCCCCTAATTAGGTCTAGTGGGTCCCCATATTGGTCATACTCCCACTTAACAAATTTATTCCCAATCATAAGTGTAGGTATGCTATATCTTCTCTAAGCCAGGATTAATTTATAAACATGATGTATTTTTTATTGTATACAAATTTCATGTAGTTGAGTTTGAGTATGTGAATTTGGGTCTGTGTATGTGAAACATGATCCAAAGTAATGACCTAAAATGAAACATGCAAAAATTAGTCCTTACTTAAGAGATTATCAAAATCAAAAGACTATGATAAAATAAAGTAACTTAGTAAAGAGAGAGGAAAGGAATGAATACACCTTGTTGGGTATTTGAACCAATGTATGAACTTGGTGAAAACCTATGTATGAATGTATATAGTGATCAAATCATTGAATAACATGGACTAAGCTAATAGCATGCTCAATCCTTGTATGGGTGGCTCAAGAACTCAATCCATTTTTGAATCCATCATTTCCCGCCCCTGCTCGATGGATCATGATTTATGAATAGCTTAGATAAAAAATTAAGTGTATCTAAACCTCTCATGTAGGTGTATTAAGAACTCAAGTGGGCCATGACTCCATCATTACCCACCTGTGTGAAGTAGATGCATCTAAAACTAAACTATACAAAGTGTTGAAATTATCTAATTGGGTATATCTAACTATGTATATCAGCTTTATGGCACTCAAGTACATTAGGTAGCTCTGGGCCACTCATAAATTCCAACCACTAAATTTTATGCCCTTAACCTATAGTGTGTCTAGGGATATGTGTGGTTGATTATGGCTTACATATCTTCATATTTACTTGTTGCATTTCTTGATGTTCTTAGGATGGTCAGCCTATGGAATAACCATGGCTAAGTAGAGTATATATAGCAGGTATTGGTTAGTATTTTATCATCATATTTTGAATTATGTTCTTATTGTATTATTTTGGAGGTTTCCCCTTTGAAGTGGCTTAATCATAATATTCAATTATTCTTCTCTATTTCTAATTATTGTTGTTTATCTACTTATTCTACCCTTAATTCTACCCTATATAATTATATTATTGTGAATCATCTAAGTAATTTCCTTACAAGTGGTATCATAGCATCGATTTGGGCAAGTTTTTTTTTATGTATTTTTTTTTTGGATCTAGTGTCCTGAGAAATTAAAGGCCAAAAAAGCATAACTTGTGATCTAGGAGGATTTGATTTTTTTCATCACTAAAATTCTATGCATGTGATTTTTTTGATATATATAGGGTTATTTAAGGCCCCTAGCCAAAAAAAATAAAATTACAAGAACCAGCCATAGAAATCCTAAAATAAAGACTAATCATAAATAGATAACTGAGGAGTAGAATGATGACAATCCTACCTCCTACCCAAAAACCAGTAACCAACATTAACTTGTGGGATAGTAGTCTAAAAAAAATAGCTATTTTTTCTTTTTTACCTTTTTTATTTTTAACCTCCTACCACATTTCTTGTTCAGCATTCACCATAACTAATTGTTTATCTGAGTTATGTGTTTTTGAAGTTCTATTTTCATGAAAATCCTTATCTAAATCGAAGATTTCAAACACATGTCCTCTTTTCATTCCCTTGGTTGGTTTCTTCAAAATGGAAATTAAAACAATTTATATCATCTCTTCCATGTGCACTTTTTCATTAGATGAAGTAGCTTTTTATCCTCTCTTTTTATCTCTCAATTCTATGTGAACTTATATTTATGGATTTTCAAAAAACATCTTCTACCACTAGTGATGGATTTAGCGCACTCCATTTATTTGTTTTAGATTTTTCTCCCTTCTTTTTCATTATTTGTGAATGAACCTGAGGATATAATAATTATGACCTAGTAATATGCAATTGTGGCATCTAAAAGCAGTATTCTCATAGTCAAGAATTTGAGTATGTTACATTTTACCATACTTTAAAATGATTTTATCAAGAACCCCTTTACTTAATTATAGCTCAACACAAAAATGGGCATAAGTTCATAAACTTGTATCACCCCACTCATTATTATTTTTCAATAATGATCCCAAATAATTAGTTATATCTCTATAAGCATGCCAAAAATGCAAATGAAAATTAGGTAGACAAACCCAAACTGGCATCTTATTGACTGAGATAGTGAGAGGGTTAAAATACAAAAACTAGGGTGTGATGAATAAGCCCACAATGTCCTAAAACCAAGGGTCTTTAAAGAGGTATTTTGTTAATATTTTTGTTCATAGAAATGAATAATAAAAAACCCTTAGAACATAGAGAGATTTCACACTAGCTCATCCATGTCTCATGAACCCATTTATATAAATCTAACGTAGATGGCCAAATACCATTACATATGAAAATGACTACATCTCTCACTAAATTATTAAAATAAACATCCACCTCCTCATTTAAGATCTCCATAGAAGGGACCTCCTTCACTTGATCAACAATGTAGACTTGAGGAAGGGGAGAGCTTTTCACTGAATGAGGGATGGAGGCAGCATTTCTGATTGCTACATCTAGGAATTTTGTTTTAACTACCTCCTTGAAAGATGATGGTTTCATAAAAGAAGTTTGTTTTGGTCTAGCAGTAACTCCCCTCAACTATGAGTTCATGATAATGGTGTAGTCCTTACAGATTTGATAATGAAATAAAGGAAAAAATTCATGTATTTTTTTTCCTTTGTAAACTAGACTTTGAATAGTCTTAGGGATCCTGATCAATTGATCTAATTGCCCTTTTAAATCCAAACCCAGATCAAAAAAAAATTCCCAAAGATAAAGAGTGTGACCTGATAGATATTTTATCATAAGCTAAAAACTATTCCTCTCTAAAACATCAATAGCTAAAATATCCAATCATGCATTCTAGTGCATAATATCTAGCATAAAGTGTGCATTATCCTCTATGGCATGGTGGGTATCTAGTGAGGAAGGCATGATGTTGGGATCAATTGATAAGCTAAGAAAGATAGCCATATTACATGATTTATGTCAACCAAATGCATTACCCTATATATTAACAAGGTAAATACTCAAGTTCCCCTTTAATGAATTCATAGGCCCCTCGTATAGGAGATTTTCCTTTTGATAGCCATATCAGTACAAACTCCCCTCCAAATCATTAGCTTCTATGTGCTTAGTGTATATTTTGGACTCCTTCCACCACTGAACTCACCTAAAGATACCACCATCGATCCATAAGGAATGCACTTTAAATTGCTAGAAACCCTAGTAGAGCCCATTTTCAATTCTATCAATCTCTAAAAGTTTGGGTATATGCATTTTTATAACCAAAATGCCCAAACCAGCAGTGAATATTATCCCTATCCATGGACTATGGAATATCTCATCACATTGAATGCAAGTTTTAATCCACTTACCAACCCCCATCATATTGAACATTGGGTCATTTATCCCATTACATGTGGATACTTTTCATAAAGGTGTGCATACCTTACCCCCTAAAGGATTAGAACATGTGACTTCCTTTTTGGGAGCACATGTTATTCACCATTAGGCCAACTCAGATGCACATAAAAAAATCTGGGTATAAGCATTTTTATAATCAAAATGCCCAAACTAGTGATGAATAGTATCCCTAGCCATAGACTGTGGAATGCCTCATCACATTGAACACTAGTTTCAATCCACTTGCTGGCCCCTACTACATTAAACATTGAGCCAATTATCCCATTGCATGTGGATAATTTTCATGAAGGTATAGATACCTTACACCCTATAGGATTAGAACCTATGACCTCCTTGTTGGGAACACATGTTCTTCACCATTAAGCCAACTCAGGTGCACATAAAAAAATTTGTATAGGCATTTTTATAATTAGGATGCCCAAACTAGTGGTGAATAGTATCCCTAGCCATGGACTATGGAATTCCTTATCATATTAAACATAAGTTTCAATCCACTTGCTGACCCTCATCACATTAAACACCAAGCTATTTATCCTATTGCATGTGGATACTTTTCATGAAGGTGTACATACCTTACCCCCTATAGGATTAGAACCTATGACCTCCCTTTTGGAATTATATGTTCTTCACCATTAGGCCAACTCAAGTGTACAAAATTTTGGGTACATTCATTTTTATAATTAGAATACCCTAACTAGTGGTGAATAGTATCCCTATCCATAGACTATAGAATATCTCATCACATTAAACATATGTTTCAATCTACTTGTTGACCCTTATTTCATTGAACACCAAGATGTTTATCCCATTGCATGTGGATACTTTTCACTAAGGTGACATACCTTACCCCATGTAAGATTAGAACCTATGACCTCCCTTTTTGGAACACATGTTCTTCACCATTAGGCCACTTTAGGTGCACTTATTCATATGATTTTTAAAAAAGAAAAAGAAAAAAAATTAGGTAAAAAAAAGTCTAGAAATTTTTTTACCTTGTGAAAATTAACAATCATTGAATTCATCACTATGAGATGATCATAATGGTGTATTCCATTAATATACTTTTTTAGGTCAAAAAAATTCACCCTTATGCACAATAGTGGTGTGGATCTAGGAATTTGACTCAAGAGAGGATGGTTAGTATTGTGTTAGTTTCAAAATGAAAACAAAATGAAAGAAACAAACTAATTAGCATAACATCTCTAGGCCTAGATAGTAGGGAGAGATTAGTTAGCAAACATGAATAAAACACACAACTAAAATGCAAAATAAATCCTCTTTTACCTTCCTTGGATTCTCCAAAATGCTTGTTATTGTGGCTTTCTTGGCTTGTGCTCATGAAGTCCTCATCAATGGAAGCTTGGCTACTTCCATCTCTCCTTGGCACATTTGGCTTATGGCTTGGCTTGGCTTGGCTTGGAATAAATTTTTCATGTTAACATTAATTTAAATATATTCTTGAAGATATTTATTCATTATAACTTTGCACCAAAATATCTTAGAAATGATGTTCATGTCTTCTCTATTTATATATTTTTTAGAATGTCTAGAATCAACCTAAATTATCCATCCTAAGATTGAGATGTGTAGTTGAGGATTAATTAAATTTTTGGAATTAAGTTTATAATCATCCTCATCATGACATTAGAAGAATGGGTAATTAAGATGCATGGTGTCATCATGGAAGGCATCGATGAGGCATGGAGGGCATGAATCCTCATATTTTTGGTATTTATGGCCTAGGGATGTCTTCCCAAGAAATGAGGTCACCTGATGATGCATAATTCAATATTCATTTCCAAAACAAATTATTCAATAATTTTCCATGGAATTATTAATTAGGCCTTGATTTGGATTAATTAGCTCTTAAGCATGATTAAGCACTTTATGCATAAATTATTCAAATTGATCAAAATGCCTTATTATTGATCTAAAATTTGATTGGATTGGAATTGGAAGTTACTATCAAATGTGTTAGAACTATATTCCCATTTAGGATGTTACCAATAAAAAATAACAAAGGCAAATGTCTTATGAAAAATATTTGATAGGAAAGATCAATCCAGAGCACCTAGGTGCCAATTTGGCATTTTGACTCAGAATGATCTGATCAAAGTTAGCTAGCCCATAAATTACATTACCCCATTTAGGGATACCCTAGCCAAAATCAAAACTTGAATATGTTATTTTTAACTCATTTAATGTGTTTTAGTGTTTTTAGGCCAAATTATGTATTTGAAGTGGAAATTGGTCAAAAGTCTGGTTGGAGGTTATCAGTGGCTAGTTTTAGGTGTCTACAGTTTACCCCTATTTGGGAAGGCATTACAAGATATAAGCATAGTAACATCTCCTCAAAGAATGAAAAGGTCATGTATGCCTAAAAATACAATGATGATAAACTAATTTTATGATGCCCTCTCGAGGGAATGATTGGCACAAGTATGTCGACAAATGGTCCCTCAAAAAGATGTGAAATGAGGAGACCAAAGAAAGGAAACATGATGGGGTGAAAACATAATGATATTGAAAAAGTAGACAAGGTCACTAAGAATGCAAGTGGGATGATGTACAATGGTTTTCCCAAATGTAGTTATAAACATTGTACCTTGATAGTGGCAATGTGGTATGATAACATAATGATTTGCCCAAAGGTGGTTATAATCATTAAGAAGATGGAGTTGCCCCAATTAGGATAGACAAACAAGATAATAACATGCCCCTATATAGGCAGAAAAAGTAAAGTGGTGACAATACAATGGTTTGCCCAAAGGCAATTATCATCATTAAGAAATGCAGGTGGGATGGTGTGCAATGATTTACCCATAGGTGGTTATAATCATTGGACCCCAATTATGGTAAATATGATAAACTTGGCCAAGCATGATGATAAATTAATACAAAGGGTAATAATGAATTAGAACAACCTACTAGTAGGGAGATGCTCATCTAAACTAATAAAGGTTGAAATTTTTTCATGGTTAATTACTTTGTTTGGGATATGATTGGGATTGAATCAAGATGTCAGTGCTGAAGAGATATCACCATTGCTAATAGACTTCTTGAATCTGAGGTTTGTTGTAGCATGTGTTGGTAGGCATCATGGTATAACATCATGAGTACTTGGTTGAAATATGCATAAGTATTGACTCCTATAATCCAGTACTCAATAGAAAATAATGCACCAATGATAGAAACCATGATGACAATGTAAACATATGAATATGGATGGATTCAAGTGTAAGTGTGGGTAAGGAATCACCCAATGAATACACATAAACTAAATCAAGGCAACAGTGCTTAAATTAAACAAATAAACAGACAAACAAACAAACAAAATAAGTAGAAACAAACAATGCAATAGAAACCATATGAACATTTCCCCTAGAAAATAGGTGACAACTAAACAAACAAACAAAATGGGGCAATAAAAGAAAAGGAAGGGGGTGGCTGAGTTGTCTCTATATGTACTAGGCAAGTGAATGTTGCCTACATAGTTACATGGATGTAATATCTAATAAAAAAACTTTAGGACAAATGTAATTCTCCTAGGGAATGGGAAAAATGTGATAAATGATGAAAATAAATAGAATGGATATGATATAAGAAGAGGAATGGTCTTGAAAAATGGCAAGTGCATGAGAGAAAAAGCCAAAAAGGATGGGGAAACTAAGTCACAAGTGGTTTTTTATAACTTAGTAAGGGTTCCCAGAATCCTTAAGGCAAAGAAGTGGTTAAATGTTTTTGGTTTTTTATAATGATTTTACAAATGTTTTTGGAATTTTGGAAGTATCTCAACTCGATCAATAATGATGAGACACCAAATGGTTCAAGCTCACAAAATGGTGAGAGCATTCAAACTTAGGTTGCTCATAAAATATTAAGAGCGTGGCTTAGGTTGCTCATAAAATAGTGAGAATGTGGTGGAGAAGGGTGATTAAGATGACCTCAATAAGTATTGAGTGTTACCTACATAGTCCCAAAGTAGGTCCTCAAGTCATTATAGTTCCACCCTTATAGCAGAGGAATTTGATGAGTGTAGTAGTCAATTCAAACAAAATAGGCATAGTTGGTAAAAAGGTATAGTATGACATAGGAAGTGGTGAGTTGGTACATCAAGGCTTAATGTTTCCCCTAGTTTTCCCATAGGCTATTATAACTAGGACACAATGGTATAGATTGATGGTACTAATTTTCCCAAAGGTGGTTATAATTAGTAGTAATATCGGTGGTAAGAAAGGAATAACAATTGAAGCATGCAACTACTAAAACTTCTATCACACTATCCCAAAATATGATCTCTATTTGAATTACTTGAACCAACTAATGAAACTAATCAAATACCTTGATGCTAACACTATGTAACAAATGGAAAAAACCAAGGTCAAATGGGCTAGGATTTAGAACACACTAGGATGATAGGCCAAAAGTGGAAAGTAAGTACAATGAAGAGGATGGATAAGGATGGTATTTGTACAAACAATAATAGTGATAAAATGGCATAACTAAAATGGTCCTTATAGATAATACACCTTAGTGCTTAAGCATAGTACTGCTTGAGATGAATAATATTCATCAGCTCTAGAGTTCCTCTTTGTTTGGTGTGGTGAGACTGCATTCTCCTAATCCATAATCTGTAATCATGATGAAAGTCCCTATCTATTTTGGTTTGAATTTTCCTTTATGCTTCTTCTCAACCATGGTATTCTTTTGTTTTTCTTTAAAAACAAGATCACCAAGTTCAAATGTTCTATACTTAACACATTGATTATAGTGGATTTTGATTTGGTTCTAATACGCTTGAAGATTATTGAGCATAGATATGTGTTTCTCATCAAGTAGGTCTAGCTCTTGTAGGCGGGCTACTCGATAGTTGTGATAATCTAGGACATGCTTGAATTATATGCATAGTAAAGTTAATTTAACCTCAATGGGAAGGATGGATTCGATGCCATAGAAAAGTGAGTATGGAGTGGCTACTATGGGGGTATGATGATTGGTATGATATTCCCAAAGGGTAGGGAATATCTTCAAGTGCTAATCATGACCAGCATCATTGAAAATCTTTTTGAGAATATTGACAATGGTTTTGTTGGATGCCTCAACTTGGCCATTACTTTGAGAGTAATATACTATAGAAAAATGTTGTGTGATGTTATAATAAGTACATAACTAGTCTACATCCTTTTTCTTGAATGATCCTCCATTATCAAATATAATATCAGATGGGATATCATAGTGGTAAATGAGATGGTTGAAAATGGATTTGCAAATTTACTTTCTAGTCACATAAGTGATGGGTATATCTTAAACCCACTTTGTGAAATACTCAGTGGTGGTAAGGATATGTTTATGGTCATTAGATGAAGTGGGCTTGATCTTCCCAATGAGGTCAAGTCCTCATGTATAAAATTTCCATGGTGTTAACATCAGTTTTAGAGTTTTTGCTAGGGCATGAATTAGATTAGCATGCCATTAACATTTGTCACATTTCTTTACATATTCAATGGCATCAGCATCTATTATGAGCCAATAATAACTAGTACACAAGAAATTTTTGGATAATACTACCTCATTAGAATGAACGCCACATAATTCTTTGTGAACTTCTCTTAACACTAGTATATACTCTACTAAAGTTAAATAATGAAATAGAGTTCCATCAAAACTATGATGATAAAGGGTGGATCCAAGTAGAGTATAATGAGTGGAATGATGAATGAATACTTTGGTTTTTTTTAGATATGTTAGGTGGTAGAGATTGATCATGAAGGTAGTTTTAAAAATTTAAGTACCAGATAGAATTAGGACCAATAATATCACAAATCATGGCAATGATTGAAGGTTCATGAGTTAGTGTTGACAAATTCTTGATGAGTAATTGATACTCTCTAGCTTTATCTATTTGTCGAATCAAAGAGTTGATAGTAGCCATGGCATCTGTAGTTCAATTACTAGTCCTTGGTATATGCTCAAATTAAATATTGGTAATTTTTTGCTTAAGAGTGTCGACCATGGCTTTATATGGAACCAACTTGTCATCTTTGGTATAAAAATAATCTATGACCTAATTAATGATTAAATGAGAATCACCATAAACTTGGAGATGAGATATGTTCTAATGGACTACTTGTTGAAGTCCTGAAACAAGTGCTTCATACTCATCCATGTTGTTTGTATAAGGAAAGTTGATTCTAAATGATTTAGAAATTAGATACCATTGTGGTGTAATAAAAAATAGGCCTACCCCCGATCCATGTGTAGTAAATGAACCATAAAAATATAGCTTCCAAGGCTACTACTCAAGGGGTGTGTCAATGATGATCATTATGGATTCATCAGGAAATTGAAATATGAGTGGTTGTGTGTCTATGAGAGGTGTTTCAACCAGTTGATCTATAAGAACTTATCCCTTGATTATCTTTTGATTGACATACTCTATGTCAAACTCACTGAGAAGTATGATCCATTTAGCCATTAAACCTTGAAAATCTATTTTATATAGTAGATACTTGAGTGGATCTACCTTTGAAATAACCATGGTCTTATTGTTCAACATGTAATGGCATAATTTTTTATCTATGAAGACCATGGCCGGATAAGCTTTTTTAATAGGTGCATAGTTATGTTCATATGTAACCAAGGTACATCTTAGGTAGTATAAAGGATGCTCCTTTCCATTGTCATCATGTTGAGCCAAGAATGCCTTCAGAGCATGGTTGGTAGCCAATAGGTATAATAATAATGGCTTTTCTAGCATAAGAGATAATAAAATAGGTGGATTAATAAGATAATATTTGAGTTGTTGAAAATATATTTGGCAATGATCATCCTAGTGAAATGAAACTCCCTTATTCAAAAGGTGTGTAAATGAATGGTGCTTGTCTGCTAACTAAGAGATGAAGCATTGAATTGACTAGATCTTACCCTATAAACTATAGAGTTACTTTAAATTGGTTGGTGGTAGCATCTCAATTATATCATGGACTTTAACCAAATCAACTTAAATACCTCTATAGGACACAATGAATCCAAGAAATTTACCCAAATTTACACCAAACATACATTTCTTTGGATTGAGTTTGACTTTATACTCTCAAATATCTTATGCAGCACTACTAGATGGTCGGCCCTCATTTTGGATTTTCCTAATATGTCATCAACATAGTATTCAACAATATCATGCATCATATCATGGAATATGATAGTCATGTCCCTTTGATATGTAGCTCTATTATTCTTAAGGCCAAATGTCATTACCTAATAAAAAAATGTTCCCCATAGAGTGGTGAACGATGTTTTATGTTAGTCTTTTAGTGTTATTCTAATCTGGTTGTATCCTGAAAATCCATCTATGAGTGAAAGCATTTCATAACCTTCCATGGAGTCAATGATCATGTTCATATTCGGCAAGGTAAAATCATCTTTAGGATAAGCTTTGTTGATGTCTTGGATATTAGTACAAATTCTTAACCCTTTAGGCTTTTTGCTAACAAGTACCACATTAAAGATCTATTCTAAGTAGTTAATGGATCGAATACATCTTACTTCTAAGAGCTTTTCCAACTCTTTCTTTACTAATACAATAGTGTGAGGATGCACCTTACGTAACCTTTATTTTACTAGTTTGTCATTAGGATTAACCACAAGGTGGTGCAGAACCAAGGTGGGGTCTAAACCTGGCATGTCAAAATAGGTTCATACAAATATATCTACAAATTGTCTTAACAGAGTTGTAAAGACATCATGTTCTTCCTTAGTGAGGGATGCTCCTAATTTTATCCATTTTAGGTCTAATGAAGTCTTGATATTTACCTCTATTATATCTTCAACTTAAGGGTCAAACCATCTTCTAAGATAGTAGGTAATGACTTTAACTATTGAATGATCCTTGGGTCCTCTATTAGAACTTGCTCTTTAACTTCTTCTCGGTATGATGAATTTGAGTCCCCTAATGGGAGATCTATCCATGTGACAAAAATAGTTGTAAATTCTTGAATAATTTGATCAAATACTTGTTATTACTCAATGTTAAAAATGGATCCAGAGGCAAGTTCATCATTGGTGGTCTCCTAGTTTGAATTTGAAGAAGAATGAACACCCCCATATAATGGCACCTGAAATAGGTTTTCACCACTAGACTAGCCTTTATCTTTACTTTTTCCCTGGTCAAAAATCACCTTAAAGAGGTTTTCACTTTGGTACCTCAATGTTTTACTTATTTTTTTTGGCTAAGGGTATTCACTCACTCTCCAAAATAGGTTGTAGGATCCAATGTGATTGAGAATCTTGATTTGTGATCTCCCAATGGAACATTATCTCTAAGGCCTAAAAATTCATAGAATGCCTCATTATTCTAGAATTCATCAATTAGTAGACTAGATTCTTGTTGGTCCCAATCTAAAAGTTGGGGATAATACAATAGCAAAGGGTTGCAATGAATGGCTAGGGTAAGGGTATAAATGGAATTGTTATCAAACAAGTTAGTTTTAGCTAGGTCATCAAAGGTGAGGCAATGATCAGACTCTATTTCACTATCAGCATCATCATCACTAGTCACCGATGATAAAGTTTGAATAAGATATGTGGGGTCACCCCTAGATGGTTTAAATCTAAGTACATAAGGTATTTCACACTTAATCATGTAAATTAGCTCAATGGTTCCTTGTTGATTTTGTTTGAGGGTTTTTCCTTCATAATTGTGATGCTCCATGATCTTAATGGGAATAAGATATTTTGCATTTTTATAACATTTAGCTTGGTTTTCATTGTATAACCATGATTCATCTCCTTTAAGAGGGTTAATTTCTAGGCTAGATGCTAGTAAAAATGTGATAAGTTCCTTATCTTTATTCCTTTATTGAAAATACATATGTGGGGTGACTTTAGGTCACCCAAAGGTTTTTGGATTCTGAGGAAGATTGGCAATATGAAATGTATCATGGGTCACATACTCTCTTGATCCATTATCTAAAATGGTGAAATGATTAGAAGCTTCAGGAGGTGGCATGTGGAAAAGGGAGTCCAACATATTAGGATCTATGCAATTATCTGGTGAAGGATCAATAAGTATAGCCTTTCCTTTATCCTACTTGGAACTTGGATTCATTCTATACTGATAACTATAACTTTAAAATTTGGCCTCAAGATGTTTTTATTGTTCATATGGGTGTAAATATCCTAAAATATTCACTTGCATCCCTTAGTGGGAAAACTTGATACATAGTGTAGTATTGATGAGACTGCATGAATCTCATGTAACCAAGGCCTACCTAGAAGCATATTTTATGATAACTCAAGATCAAGCACATGGAAAAGTGTATCATGGGTCAAAGGCCCAATGATAACTTGAAAACTAATGGTGCCTTATGATTCTCTTTCCTGATTATCATAGGCTTTAATAGTTATTGTTTTTGGCTAGAGATCTGTCATTATGTACCCAAGAATCTTGATGAGCTTTAGAGACATTATGTTGAGGCTAGATCCATTGTCTATAAGGAAATGTTTCACTTGATGCCATCTTATATAAACTTCTATCTATAATGGATTATTATGGAGTGGGCCAAGGGCAGACATATCACTTTGGTTGAATGTGACTTGCTGGGTTGGAGCTAGGTGTCTAACCAAAGCTTGAAATTTATCAACGGATATGTCACTAGAAATAGTGGATTGGGTCAAAAACTCATTCAAAATTTTATTATGGATTATTAACATTCATAGAAAATATAAAATAGAAATTTGTGATGGTGTCTTCTACAATTGTTAAAAAATATCAAATTTCTTATCTTGGTCAGTAGTGAATGGTTTATTCTGAGGTTGAACGGTTGGTTGAATGGTAGGAAAAGTAGTGGATGGTTGTGGGTTTGGGATAGTAATCTTCAACCTCTAAGTTGTGATTACATAATCAAGATTAAATATTGGACTATTATTACTAACCAATGTTGGGAATGGTGTGGGACCAGACAAGATAAGTCTCGGTTACCATTGCACTTGCATGTGGTCATGTGATAAGGATGAGTTGACAATATAAGGTTCAAAAGGGGATGTCCTAGTTTTTTTATTTACTTGTATGCATTCCCAGGTCAAAGAAGGATTATACATGTAATTTGGTTGAATTTTATTTTTTATCAATGGTCTAGGCTAATTAGTGCTTGGTCTAGGATGAATAGAAATGGTATTAATACTACCCCCAATCATATGACCTACAACCCTATTGTAGTCATGTACAACTACATGGTAGGTTTGTTGGTTGTTACCATTTTGACCTTGGTTTTGTCCATTATTTTGTCATTGTGGGTTCTTCTATTGATTTTGTTGATTTTACTATTTTAGCCTTTGATTTTGATACTATTGATTTTGTTGTTGCACTAGCTATTATTATTGTTGCTAATTATTTTGTTGTTGTTGATTGTTATGTTAAGGAAAGGGATTTTGATAAATCCAAAGAGTTTGATTATAAGTAGAAGTACCATTATCCAATGTTATCTCCCTATTCTCTAACATAATCTTAATTAAATATTTTATTTAGACACATCTTCATAGATTATACCTATTGACCTGATGATAGTCATAGAATTCATTTTCATAGTACTAATCAAGATAAGGAATGCCTTACAGATAATGCTTTGGTATAGGCTAAATAATCAGATTAGTGGTAGCAAGCTTATGAAATATAGACTCAATAGATTTTCTTAGGTCACTAAAGACATGATGTGCAGACATAGTTCTCCTAGGAGGAGTTTATAATGGTAAAAGCTATTATATTTGTTATGTAGGTCTTGGTTATTGTGCTTATGGCATTGGTTGGAGAGTTTGTTTTGTAGGAGTAATCTAAAAAGGTGGTGCAGATGATGTTTTCACCATTTGGACATGACAAGATTGGATTACTTCATTTCTCACAACATTCTTATTACAATTGAATTGCTTCAATTTTTCTTGGTTATTGGCCTGTGTCGATTGCGATGCTGGTGCTTGAATGGGATGTTAATGTTGGTCATTTCCCTAATTAGTACCTTGATTTTGATTAGTTAAATTAAGCTTGATAATTCCTTTATTGATGAGTGTTTGCTCAATCAAGAAGCCTTTATTGATGATTTCCTTGAAAGTATGTGTACATTGTAGTTCCAAATGATAAGCTATCTCACTGTACAAATTTTTGGTAAACACAATAGCTAATTATTTATCCAAAAAACTATGGGTGAAACAACTTACAAGGGTTCTTCATCGCTGTAAATAACTTGTAAAAATCTCACCATCTTTTTGATTTGTTTGCATTAAGTCCACTAATGAAATCTCATGCTCAATATTATAGGAAAAGTGTTGCACAAACTTATCAAAAAGATCATCAAAATCTATTACTAAATTTTTGGGGAACTTTAAAAACCACTCCAAGGCTTGTCTAGCCAAGCTCCTTAAAAATAATAGTAAAAGGTAAATGTCAGTATATGCCACTAGTTGACATGTGACAAAGAATTTGGTTAAATGAGCCTTAGGGTCACCTTTCCCTTTATATTTATCAAATTTTGGTGGTTCATATCCTGGAGGAAATGGTATCTAAAAATAATCCATGTTGAATGGATAGGAACATATGTCATCTAATTTTAACTTTTTAATCTATTTACCAGCATGAATGGTAACAATTGCATCCTTCATTTGTTGTAATTCTTGGGATAGGAAACTAGAAAGAACATTGGTTTGATGGAGAATATTGGTTTGGGAGGTCACAAGTGGGACACTATGACTAGGGTATGATAGAGATACCTATTGGGGTATATTGGTTTGGTTGGGGAATGGACCAAGAATACGCATACATGGATTAAGATGTACTTGAAATTACACACTTGATTGTGTGATATTTTGGTTTGGATTGGTGATAAAGGTTTGACTTGGAGGATTTTGTGGTTGGGATAGAGGAATATAAGTATACTTTACCTATTATGGTTGAAAAGGGACATGATGTCGATTGATCGAACCTTGTTGTTGAGTGGGAACTTATGGACCAAGACCCTATCTCTAAATTTGTGGCACATTTTGAACCAATGGTTGTCTAGTAGGTATTTGAGAAATATGGGGACCTCTTTATTGCATGAATCCCTGTGAGGAAGTGAAAGTAGGTTACATATTTAACATCTATCACTGACCAATATTTGCACATTTTTGACTAGTCATTACTTGATTTTGAATTGGCATATTAGTCTATGACTGAAGAGGTATGTTCATCATTACCTGGTGAGGTGGAACATTAGTTACCCCTAATTGAGGTGGAAATGTATTTTTCCTTTGTTGTGTTGATACACTAGATTTTGCCTATTTTTGTGGAACACTACTCATTACTTGTTGAGGAGTAGGATTCATCACATTATATCATTGAGGCATGACATTAGTTGTTGATTGATTACCTAATCTCGTAGGTTGTACACTTGAGAAAGTAGTCAGTTGAGGTTGGAGTGTAGAAACACCTATTCTTTGGTATGATGATCTACTCATGGGATTAATTATAGGTACATGTTGTTGGCTAGTTGTTTGTACATTGGTACTAGTTTGATCGAGATTAGACATTGTTTGCACATTATCCACTACATTTAGTTCATTATTATGTGTAGAGGCTGAGGACATTTATTCAATAATGGGCATATGCATCAAGTTATCTATCAAAGTGTTTTGTATGAATGGGTCAAAATTTGAATTCTCTTGTCCAGTTAACTCTATCAACACTCTTATTAAAGGAACTAGGTCAATGAGAGGCTTACTCACCATGTTCACCTAATTTAAATCACGTGCTAGATTTAGGTAGGTTTGATATGCTATCTATATTTGGTTAAAGTGATCTTCCATGATGGTTTTGCCTCAATTAGATATATTAAATGATATTGTGAAGCACTCTTACTAGACTTGGTAAATTTTCATGAAGGAAGTCTATGATAAACTTGGCCCCTACCTCTATGGCTCTAACTAAAATCTCATCTTTGTTCTCAAACAAATGTCACTCAAACAAAAATGGATCATATGTGGACGTTGTATTAGTAGAATATCACTATTGAAGTACTAGCTCATCCACTATGGGTATTATAGCTAGGTATTGTATGGTTTGTTCTTGGTCTTATTTTGAATAAGGTGGTGTGTTAACCAGATAGTTATCTAATGGATCTTGGATTTGTGCCCCTGATTGAGTAATATAAGAGGGCTAAGAATCTATCTCATAAATAATATTATCCGCATAGGGGTCTTGCACCATTTCTTCCTATGCCACTACATTAAAAATCCTCAGATTGTACATGAGTCCATTATGAGTGTAGGAATACATGTTGGGATCCATAGTCAATCTTTTGTGATAAAAGGTCAAAGAGTTATACAAACCCTAAAAAGGACAATGTCTAAAATAGATGATGTTCCAATCAGTCTAGATTTGTTAAAAGGATCAAAAGTTTTATGAAAAAATTTATGAGGAAATAAGCTAGCATGAAGTATCTAACATTTCACTATTCACATAAAGATAAGTAAGTAAATGGACCAAAAATTAAAATGCCAAACTCTAAGGTTAATTTTTTTCAAATCAATCTAATATAAGAATTTAAAAGTTGTTAGGTCTTTAGGCCAAATGCATCATCAAAATTTAGGCTCAAACAAGTCATGCGCTAGGACTCTTGTCCAAATGGCATCAAAATCTAGACTTTGAAATAGATGAAATTTTTAATCTAATGGATTTGAAACACTTCTAACAAACACTACGCATTTGATTCTTGGAAATGAACTTGATCAACTAGGTATAAGGTATGAAATAAAAGGCACTTTCAGAGATAGTTTATTTGCTCACAAAAAATGGTATAAAACTTGGTTCTTTTTACAAATAACATAGACAAAAGTGAATAGTATAACTATTTTAGACAAAATATCACAAAAGTACACTTGGTTTGGTTTGAAAATGTAGGAACAAATTTGAAACTCTATGGAAGAGGGTATATGAAATAAAATTTGAAATGTTTTGGGTAGTTTAATGATGTTATAATACCTAAAATGTATGACAAAAAGGTTTGTTTCAAGAACTCTCTAAGGCAAAGATGTTTTCCCATAATTTTAACAACATAACACTAATTTTCTTGATTCAAAATGTTGTGATGCATAGACTCAAAGTGCAAGTGTTTATCATAAAATGGATTAATTCTATCAAGTGATGATAATGATTATGAGTGTTAAACAGCCTTCAACCCAAATTGGAAATTAAACCTAAGTTCCCTCAATTTTAGTTCAAATGGTGAACCTACTTAAACATCAACCCTATGAACTTATAAAGGTGCAATTTTGAATTTCGATTATAAGTGAAGGACTTAAAAAACTTTGATAAAGGTCTAGACTCAATTGGGTAGCATAACTATGCCAAAGTGGATGATATGACTCTCAATATTTTGATGAACTTTTGAACAAGTCAAATTGATGATCTCACGCAGGCAGCATAATGCCTCTTTATTCAAAGGAAAATTTAGACTATGTGTTTGGTTTGGATTGTTTGTTTACACCAATTTTTGACTTAAAACAATACTTTTATCTACAATTAGACTAACTAATTAACCACTCTTCAATCCTAAAATGACAAGATTGCTTGGTATTGTTGGAATCCATCAATATATGTCATTTGAGAGGATTTTAAGTGTTCATCCAAAAGTAAATGTGCATTATATAGTAGGTTTTTACACCCCATTATCTCAAATTATGGTACTATGAAATGGACCTTGAGGTGCACCTTGCACACCAATAATACTTCCACGACAAGTGGGGATTTATCTAAGATCTAAAAAGTTTCTAAATGATCTATGGGAATCAATTGCATAATGACTTTCACATCAAACAATGCAAAAGAAAAGCATGGATTTTGGGTCCATATCACTTGGCTTGTTGTAAAAAGGTCTAGTCCATTTTTCAACCACTACATCCTATTATTCACTCAGTTTAGTGTGATGTCCAAAGTGCCACTACATCTTGTGTGCAACTCCAATTAGGAGCCAAATGAAATCAATGCCAGGAGGTGAAACTATGGGTCAAAGCTTCCCTAAATAACTCATGGGAGGTGATGAAGTCCCCCTCGCAAGCCAAGTTTGAATATAAATAAATAAATCATGAAACTAGAAAGACTTTAGGGTCATTTTCAAGGTCACCCAAACTATGACAAATTTTTGGGGAGTGCTTTAGACAACTTTCTTTCTAAGCCTTGGACTAGGCTATTTGCAATTAGAATGGCACTTTTGATTCCAAGGGTTCTCTAAAGGGGATAAATGGAAGAGCATACATGCAACATTCCTCTTTTTTCCAAAAAAAATCTAATTAAACAACTATTCTAAAAAAAAAATTACAAGTGTGTTCAATTTTAAGTCCAAATGAAAGATTTGGTGGTGTTCATTTGACCCCTTGGTCTTACTTGTAACATTTAAAACATTCACCTTAAACATCTAAATTATTTTGTTAAACACCAAAATAAGGTTCCTAATTAATTTTTTAAGCATGTAAAAGGTTATCTAAACATGTTTTTGTCAAATGTAAAGCTTGGTCCTATAGCAAAAATGTTAACATGTCCTTTAGCTTTGAAGCTCTTTTTAGTTCGAAACAATAAATTTTAGAAAAAGAGCTCTCAAGTCTATTTTTTAAGAAAAAAATAGTGACTGACATCGATTTATATAACCAATGATGGTGACATTTTATAACTGACATCAGTTATACCAATGTGACTGATGATAGGTATATAAATAATGTCAATTTTGCTAATCAATGTCAATTAATATATGCAACTGATGTCAGTCTTACTTGTCGACATTGGTTACTATGTAAAAACCATGGCAAATAAAAATGGAAAAATAAAGTTAGAAAATTAATTTGTAAGAGTTTTAAGGGTCCAAATTAATATTTTTAAGCTATAAAATGATCTTCTTCATGTGTGGAATGTGTCTTGTCCCATCGGGCATGCCATATGTGGATCTAGGAATTTGACTCAAGAGAGGATGGTTAGTATCGTGTTAGTTTCAAAATGAAAACAAAATAAAAGAAACACACTAACTAGCATAACATATCTAGGCCTAGACACTAGGGAGAGATTAGTTAACAAACATGAATAAAACACACAACTAAAATGAAAAATAAATCCTCTTTTACCTTTTTTGGATGCTCCAAAATTCTTATTTTAGTGGTTTTCTCAGTTTATGCACATGAAGTCCTCATCAATGGAAGCTTGGCTACCTCCATCTCTCCTTAGCACCTTTGGCTTGTGGTTTGGCTTAGATTGTAATTAACTTGGCATGGTAACACTAATTTCAATGGATTCCTAAATATATTTGTGTATTATAAATTTTCACCAAAATAGCTTTGAAATGATGTTTATGGCCTCTCTATTTATAGATTTTTCAGGTCTAGAATCAACATGAATCATCTATCCTGAGATTGAGATGTGTGGTTGAGGATTAATTCAATTTTTGGAATTAATTTTATAATTATCCTCATCATGACATTGGAACAAGTGGAAATTAAGAGGCATGGAGAGCATCATGGAAGTCATTGATGAGGCATGAAGGGCATGAATCCTAATATTTGTGGCATTTATGGCCTAGGGATGTCTTCCCAAGAAATGAGGTCACCTAATGATGTATATATTCCATATTCATTTCTAAAACAAATTATTCAACAAGTTTCCATGGAATTATTAATTAGGCCTTGACTTAGATTAATTATCTCTTAAGCATGATCAAGCACTTTGTGTACAAATTACTCAAACTGATCAGAATGCCTTATTATTGGTCCAATATTTTACTAGATTAGAATTAGAAGTCATTGTCAGATA
Source organism: Torreya grandis (assembly GCA_037957365.1). NCBI lineage: Eukaryota > Viridiplantae > Streptophyta > Pinopsida > Cupressales > Taxaceae > Torreya > Torreya grandis. Next base: position 1,209,877 of record JARHVA010000327.1, read on the forward strand.
TATATAAACCATATTTCCATTTAGGATGTTACCTATAATAAATAACAAAGGCATGTGTCTTGTGTAAAATATTTGATAGGAAAGAGCAATCTAGAGCACCTAGGTGCAAATTTGGTATTTTGACTCAGAATGATCTGATCAAAGTTAGCTGGCCCATAAATTGCATTGCCCCATTTAGGGATACCCTAGCCAAAATTGGCACTTGAATATGTCAATTTCAACTCATTTAATGTGTTTTAGTATTTTTAAGCCAAATTGTGCATTTTAAGTGGAAATTGGTCAAAATCCTGATTGGAGGTTATCGATGGCCAGTTTTAGGTGTCTAAAAGTGTTAGTTAGATGAATTTCACCCTTATGTACAATAGTGATAGTTGGTTTCATCTCGATGAGATGATGACAATGGTGTATTCCACTTGTACATTTTTTTTAGTCTAAAACCTTCTTAAGTTTGGTGCATGGTTAGTCCAAACACTTACAAATATGGGAAAGGGTGAGAAAATCCAAAAACTCATCACAAGAACATGGAATCTGAAACTTTTGATCCATCTATTTCAAAGGTAGTTCAATAACTTATTTTAGAGTTGTAGGGCATGGTGAAAAATTATGATTTTGATATGGTTCAAGGTGACATTATAAGTTTAAAGACTTGGATAATGTGAAGGATCAATTACAACAAATATTTGGGTAATTGGTCAACATGTCAGCTCAACTACTACAAAATAATCCTCCACCACTTTAGTTTAGTTCTCCTACTCCAAACAATACCAATACCAATTATGGCCCTAAGATGATGTTGCCAAAAGTGGACCTATGTAATTTTGATGGTAATTATCCACTCACTTAGCTCACTTAAATTTAAAATTTATTTGATCTACATCAAACTCCATATTCATAAAAAGTGGTTATGGCCTCTCTCTATCTAGAACTTGAACCATTCATTAAGTATCATTGGTTGTCTACTCAAAATAAAAAAAAGGTGTCTTAGTTTCATGGTCGATATTTTCTAAGGAGTTTCAGCTCAACTATCACAATAATGTCTATGAAAATTACTTTAGTTATTTAGCCAAGTTACACCAAACTAGGATTGTCAAGGCATACATTCATCAATTTCAAAATATCTCCTTACGTGTGGTAGAAATCACTGAGGAAAATTTGACTGATCTATTTTTGGGTGGCCTCAAAGATATCATCTAATTGGAAGTTTGCATGTTTTATCCTAGTAATATATTTTAGGCCATACTAAAGGCATTCTTGGTTGAGGAAAATTAGCTAATAAAATGAAGACCTTTCACCAATATTCATGAACTCACCTATTCAACACAATTATTTCATCAGCCTACCAAATTGACACCTTAATAAGTGGAATATAATCATGCAAAAGGTTTGTGTTTTATTTGTGATATAAAATGGAGTAAAGGGCATCGGTATGCTGAAAATAAGCAATTTTAGATTGATGGTGCCAATGATGAGGAATAATATTAGGAGGCTTCAAGGTAAGGGTTAGAATAACATGAGAATGAATCTAAATATTCTCAAGCTACTATTTCCTATCATGCACTTTCAGTCATTAGTACTCCTCAAAATCTTAAGGTGGTGGCATTCTTTGAGAAAAAAAGGTGACTATGTTAACTGACTCTAGGAGTACACATAACTTCACCAATAGTAAGTTGGTTTCTCATGCAAATTATTTCATTTACCCATCTCTAGACTTTTAAGTCATGATTTCATATGGTAGTATGGTCAACTGTTCTAGAAAATGTCATAGTATTAAACTTTCTATGGGAGACTATTTGTTAGATTTTCTAATGTTTGATATTCACATGGGAGGAGCTAACATTTTTTTATGAGTTAATGGTTTACCACTTTGGGCACTATTAAGATGAATTTTCAAGAATTATTCATGAGATTCCATTCAGAAGGAAGGACTTGACTTTTAAACTACATAGATTATAGGATAAATCTCCATAACTGGTTAGTTCCTACCAGATGACAAAGATTCTTAGAAAAGGTGTATAAGGTTTTGTGGCATGCTTATTTTCTATGGAGGTTTAATTGACTAAGGAGTCTACACATCTTAATTTTCAAAAAAAATTGGATGACCATTCTTTTGTTTTTGGTGACATGCCAAAAGGACTTCCTCTAAGTCATGCACATGATCATGCCATCAAAATCATTCCAAGAAGTACACCACCCAATATCAAACCCTACAGGTATTCTTATGCCCAAAAGAGTGAAATTTAAAATATGGTACAATATATGTTAGAAGCAGGAATCATCTAACATAGTCAAAGTGAATATTCCTCCTTGGTAGTCATGGGGCAAAAGAAGGATGACAGTTGGAGGATGTGCCCAGAATACAAAAAACTCAACAAATACACCATCAAAGATAAATTTCCTATTCCAATAATTGATGGTTTTATAGATGAATTACATGGTGCTATTTATTTTACCAAGTTAGATTTTTGCTTTGGATATCATCAAATTCACATCCATAATGAAAACATACCTAAAATAGCTTTCAAAACTCATGAAGGCCATTATGAATTTATGGTCATGCCTTTTGGCCTCACAAATGCACCATCTACATTTTATAGTTTGATGAATACTATTTTTAGGCCATTTTTGAGAAAGTTTGTATTAATTTTTTTTTATGATATCCTCATCTAAATTAAAAATTGGGAAGACTACTTGAAGCATGTGAAATAGGTGCTTTCAATTCTAGAATAATAATAGCTTTATGCCAAACCTTCCAAATGTGATTTTGATGTCCAAGAGGTGGACTACTTGTGTCATATTATTTCACATGGAGTGAAATTTGATCTTAAGAGAATCCAAGAAATGATGGAGTGGTAGGTTCCCAAGACCCTCAAGAACCTCCATGGATTTTTGGGGCTAACTAGTTACTATCATAAGTTTGTCAAAAATTATGGTAGCATTTTAGCCCCACTCACCTCTTTTATAAATAAATATTCCTTCTAATGGACTAATTTAGCTACCAAGGCATTTGAATAGTTGAAAATGGTTATGTGCACAACTCCAATTTTGGCTACTCCTAATTTTTCAAAAAACTTTTATTATGGAGTGTGATGCATTAGGATATGGCATGAGGATTGTAATCATGCAAGAAGATAGACCATTAGAATTTGAAAGTCACCAATTTAAGGTAAAAAATAGGCTTTAATCAATATATGAGAAAGATATGATGGTTATTCTGCATGCAGTGAAGTAATGGAGACCATATCTTATGGGTCATCACTTTTAGGTAAACATTGCTCATGATAGCCTCAAATATTTTTTAGAACAATGATTTTCATTTGAAGAACAACAAAAATGGGTGACTAAAATGTTAGGCTATAATTTTTAAATAGTTTATAAGAAATGAAAATATAATTTGGTGGTAGATGCCCTATCTCGGTGGGATGATTGAGTTAAGGTAGTATTATGCACCATGACCATGTGGTAGGCAGATTGGCTAGAGGAAGTAAGATCAGAATGGGAGAATGATAGTGCTACCAAGGATTTAATTCATAATCTTCAGTAGGGTTATAATGAGTCTAAAAATTTACATGTAAGGGGAACACATTATGGTATAAATATATATTACCCCTTTATAAGCATTCTCTCCTCAAACATAAAATTTTTCAAGAACTCCATACCTCTCCACTTGGAAGACACTCAAGATTTTGGAAAACATATCATAAAATCAAGCAAGATTATTTTTGGTAAGGACTCAAAGGGGATGTTCAGAAATATGTGGTTGAATTCATGTTATGCTAAATTAATAAAGGTGAAACCATTAAGACCCCAGGTCTTTCGCATCCTTTATCCATCCCTAGCCAGCATTGGGAAGAGGTTTCCATAGATTTCATTATAGGGTTACCAAGGTTTGAGGGTAAAATTTTTATCATGGTAGTTTTGGATTGAATCACCAAGTATGCTCATTTTTTATCTTTATCACAATCATTTATCATCGGTACAATAGATTCTACTTTTTTCAATACAGTTTAAAATTTGCATGGCACTCTAAAGATCATTGTAACTTAGACCTCATATTTACTAGTATTTTTTAGACTAAATTATTTGTATGTTTGGGTACCTATTTGGCTCATAGATCATCTCATCATCATCAATTTGATGTACAAATAGAGGTAGTCAACAAATTTATCAAAGGGTATATTCATTTTTTTTATAACAAATAAGACAAATGGGTTCATTGGCTTCCACTTGCTAGATGGTGGTATAAAACTTCTTTTCACACTTCTTCAAAGATTTCTCCCTTTGTGGCATTGTATAAGTATCACCCCCCATCCATCACTTTAGTTTTGATAGTGCATCCTAAGGTTCGATATGTTGATGAACACATTCACCATCAACATGAGGTGTTAGTTGATTTATGATAAAATTTAGCAATGGCACAAAATTAAATGAAGTAGTATGTAGATTAATACCATAGTGAGTGACATTTTAACATGGATGATTAGGTATTTGCGCATTTACAGAAATATAATTAGATATCTATGAAGCAACAAAAAAAGGATAACAAGTTATCACTTAAGTGTATGCAATCAAAAATTCATCATGTCCATAAATCAATATTGGACTAGATGGAATAAAGCACACCCACACTTCTAATTGGGGACATATAATTTTTAAGTGGGAGTATGACCAATGTGAGGATTTGTTAAACTTGATTAGGGGATCACTTGTCACAACACACCATGTGAGGTAGGATTCCAAAGCCTATGGTCTAAAATAATCACATAATAATCCTAAAAGCGGCTTGTCATTTAATATTTCACTACTCTAATAACAAGAAAAGTAAATCTAATCTAGTGTGCATAGGCTTGTAGCACAAAGTGGGGGTTAAAAACAAAATAAATAAACAAATAAACTAAACATGTATAGAATACATATACTCACATCAGTGTATATGGAATCCTAATACATGGAAGAGAAGAATACAAATGCACTATCTATCTACTCTTACAAAGGATGAATAAAGTTAGGAATACTTACCTTTGAAGATGAACCCGTCAAGCCTCAATATCCCTTGGCCAAGGTGTTTCAAAAGAGATTGTCATGATATGTAAGGATAACAAAGATAAATCAGCTCTAAGATACAAAACCTATCTAAGCATCCAAAATACTTATCCACAAGACAAGATCAGAGCTCCAAAGAAGGTATTGAACCCTAAAGCTTTATTCCCCATGTAGAATGGTCAATATGCAGGTGTTCATTCACACTTCTTCACTTAATTCAAATCTCTTAAAATGGTGGTAAATGACCTTGTATATATAGGTGAAATTTACCCTAAAATCATTTGGATATGTTGGTTGTGCAAGGTCGACCTAGTCAACCTAGCACATTTTCAAGTCTACCTCACTAGGTTTGTGCTAGGTTGGCTGAGAGGCCAACAAACCAAAAGAGAGAAAAAGTCCTTAAACTATGCTAGGTCAACCTGGTAGACCTAACACAACCAACAGGTCAAAAGGGTGCTAAGGCAATAAATTAAGGATAAAACATAACAAGTGATATGAATAGGTAAAACTAAGAAGAATAAGCTCGGGGTTCAATGGCTTTAGGAGGTTAGTATGTGGATGGCAAGTGGCAAAAGAAATAACAATATTATGAAGCATCAATGGTCTACCCACTCCTTTTTCAATGCACCCCTTAAGGCATGCACTCAAAGAGATTAATACTCGACAGGTTCTTATAAGATACAAAGTGTCATTAATTAACAAAAGTTTGAAAATATTATGTGTATACATATACCCCAGCTAAAGCTCATCACATGTCACATAAGTGTAACACGAGATGGTGCTTTGGAAGAAAACATGATAACATACAATGCTAATGTTAAGTATGGTGTAGTAATTAATAAATAAGATAAATGAAATAACTATATTGTAAAATAAATACCTTTAACTTACCTTAGTTCTATAGGTAAAAAAGTAGACTGTAAGAAATGAAGGTGTCCAATGTAGAGTACACTAGGCAAACCTATAGAAGTTAGTACAAAAAATAGCCAAAAATCAAAAAAAATGGAAGATAGACATATGCTAGTGTAAAATAATCTCTACGTCATCACGATTCTAATGTATTTTATAGTTTGCAAAATGGATGAGCAAAAATAAAGATAGAGGCAAAACAAAGAATTTGCTTGAAAATAAATGAAAGAATTGAGTTGTTAAAAAGTGTTTTTAAATAGGTAAAAGAGAATTCATTTATCATTTTGAATTGTTAAAGAGAGGAAAGAGAGCTTTGAGACCAAAAAAGGCTAGGATAGTGAGGTAATGACATGTTAAATAAGGACGACACCCAGAGATGATAGCAGGTGCACTACAAGTATACAACTATGGATCTCAAACTAGTTTTTGAAATTTGTATTGAATTAAGTGAATTTTTGATAAAATTTTATTTTAAGCATTTATATATGTCAAAATTGAGCAAACTTAGATTATAATGGTGAAAAATAGGAAGACTAGAAATGGGTTTAAAGGATTTAGGAAGAAGGTGATTGAAATGCACATTTTGTGAAAAATGTATTAGGTTGGTACACATAATGCACTCGATCAACCAGGTTGACCTAGTAGGATGAAACAGGGCAGAATCCATATGGTCGACCTAGTAGGTATCGGTTGACCTAGTGTAATTTGTAGACTAAAAAGATAGAATGGAGTGAGTAACTAGTTTGTAAGGGCCAGAATGAAAACTCAGTACTAGGGAGGGTAAGATAAGAGGGTTGACTTGAAATTTGAAGTCAAATATGACAAAATTAAGGAAATTTTGGTCAAACTAGGCTGACCAGAGAACCAAAATAAGTATAGAAAAGTATGCACAAAGTCAAAAGAGGGCTAGAATGGGCCAAAATGACCAAAGGAGGGCAAGAGGGACTAAGTAAGCTCGAAATAGGATAAAATGAATAAGGTAAAAGTAATTAGGCTTGTTTTTAATTAAAATTTTAAAAATGATGTAGAAATAATGTATTATGATTATACATGACATAGAGGAATTAATACATCCTTTGTTTTTTTGGTTTCAGAGATGAACAAGATTTTAGAGGTTGGTGGATGTGTTTTGGTAGTTGGATTTGATAGATAGATTATCAAATGGAGATCGAGTTAGATTGGTAGTTATGGGACTAGGAGGTATAGCTTATATGTGTAGGATCCCCTTTAATGTTGAGTTATTAGTCATATTCCTAGGATACTATGAATGATTGACTAACACCTTCAGATGGGAGGTGGATGGGGATGTCATAGAGGTGGGTATCACACTAGAGGATTCCATGCCATCATTGGGCTACCCATAATAGTAGCACTGATGACCATATGGATATCAAATAGCTTAGAGGAGAGGAGAGCCTTAGCCATGTAGGCTATAGGCTCAGAGATGATATTAAGAGGATGGAGAGTCAGTATGGATGATGTGTATATATCACAAATTATGGACCTCTAAAAGGTGGTGATAGGCCTTATGACATAATGGGTGCTCTATCACAAGTCAAATGGTAAGGTACCACTATTCATGGTAGCCTTGAGCAAGATGATGTTGGAGGAGTGATTACTATATGATCTAGGTTCTATCATCTAGGTCTAGATCATACATGATCTATTCAAGATTTTGGTTAGAGGGTAGAAGACTATGAGATCAATTATATTACTAATAGCATGGATATATGAGAGATTTCTCATGTATCGACTAGTTGGTTTGCCCCATATAGTTGATGATGGGTCACCTCAAATGCAAAGATAGAGAGAGGACTAGGTAATGTGGGTCATGCCCCACATGCCAGTGTTATAGTTGGTGAGACATTTAAACATCATGTGGTAGTTATATGGGTGCATAATATCTACATGGGTAAGTTAGCACATATTTACACCAGCACTAGAGATGAGAGAGGTGGTTGGACATTATATATGGTGGAAAGAGCCACATCTAGCGGTACAGGTGCCAAGATAGATGGGCCTACTTCATTTGATGACATCGATAATGATGTCTGACTAATAGGCTCAGCATGTGAGGGAGCCACAAGGGAAGAAAGGACTAAGACCACTGATAGTGAGGCCAACACTGAAGCCATGGACTAGTTGGGCATGATGAGTGGAAGAGTAGGAGGTAGAGGAGGTAGAGATACCAGATGTACCACCATCATCCCCATAGTGAGACAAGAAATAACCACCAAAACCATGATGGTGATAAAGACAAAAGAGACTGGAGACTATAGACATCGTATATGATCCCATAGATGAGATAGAGGAGATGATAGAGAGACCACTCAAATGGAGGCTAAGATAGACATGAGCCATGACAACTAGGTTTGAGTTGAGGAAGTGACCTACTAAGGAGGTACTAAGAGGCTGCACAGATGGGGAGACTATGATAAGTGATCATGCAGATGATGATATCATAGGATCTGAGATATATATAGGTATGAAGATGTTTAATTTATTTCTTAGTTTTTTATTTGGTAGTAGAGAGATATAGATATATATTATAAGATATGATAGTTATCTAATATCCATATAATGTGATTTTGCAAGCATACCTAAGGATGAGGAGAGATGGGGGTCCTTGATGAGGGGATCACTCCATGACATCTTAGATGAGACTGTACAGCCATACAACCTGATAACACTAGAGGATCTAAGTGTACCATCTACCCTAGCTTAGGTGAGCTAGTTCAGATTAGCTGGCAAGGTAGTGAGGTGGATATAGGTGCAAAGAGAGGATATAACCACTAGAAAATATGGGTGAAACCAAGAGGTAGGCTTGACAAGCCCTAACAGATGAGAGAGATTTACATTTGGACATAAATACATAAATGATGTATGCATATACAGTGATGCAAACTTAGTTGACACATGCACATATAGCAACCCAAGTTGATTTGGTTCAGGCTTAGGTGTAGATAACATGCCTATAGGGACAAGTAGAGGGATTTAAATCTTAGACTTTATCATTACAATGTACCATTTAGAAGATTCAGAACAAGGCCTCAATAGGTAGCATGGTTAGGCCATGAGATAGATAGGATGGAGCCCAACCCTAGTGCTAGGGCTTTATATATGGTTGTATATGTTGTATCAAACTCATGTTATATATATATATATATATATATATATATATATATATGATGTATCATTTTTGGCTCATTGATGTTGGTTGTGTATGTTGTCTTTATGATGGTTGTGTTTGTGGATTTGTTTGGATATATTTTTATCTAGCACATGTATTTATCTTTTTTGTCTATGCTATATAAAATATATGTGGTGTGGTTTATTTTATAGCATTATGGAGTACACATTCTTGGTTTAAAATAAATAGGTGAAAAGGGACTTGGAAAAATATAATAAATCAAAAATGCACTACACACTAGTTCAAGTTGGGAAATGTGTAATAACAAAAATTGACTAAGTATAAAGGTTGAATAAAATGGAAAACAAGATGGTAAAAGGGGATTTGTTTTTAAACCACTGTAAAATATTTTTGCACCATATTAAAACAAGTAAAATCATACCAAATATCTCATTGGGAAGTATGACAAAGAATGTAATAAAATGGAAGGTAAAGGTATGTAAAAGGGCACAAATGTTAATAAAAACAAATCAAAATTAAGTCAATCAGTTATACTATATCATGATGAGAAGTATAAAAGAAAAATAGAATTTGCAAAAATTTGGTCTTAAATTTATCGTACTAATTCAAGTTGGGAAGTATGAGAAATTTAAGAAATGGTTGTAATCTTACATGCACTTGGAAAATAAAAAGATAAAGGTCAAAATAAAAATGAAGTAAGCATATAACATACTAAATATCAAGATGAGAAACATGTCAATGACATGTAACCTCCTAATCAATCAAATATTATCTCATATTTGATACATGTAATTTTGGATGGTAATTTGATTATTGGAAAATTTTGTCAAGAGGGTCAGGTCCTATCCACGGTCTTACACTACAACTCACAAAAGAAAAACCCAAGGGGTACCAAATTAACATTGTTAAGCAAAAGGATAATTAATGGTAAATCAAGGATGTGGGTAATAGGAAGGAAAAGATGGGAGTTTGTGAGACATGTCAAGTCCAATCCATGGTCTTATAAAGTAACTCATAAATGTTATCCCATGAGGAGTGATTAGTAAGCAAAAAAAAATTTCCCAAGAGTAAATATGAAGGAAAATGAATGAAAAATGGAGTGTAATAAGTAAGACTTAGGCATCTTATGAGAATACCGTAGAAGATAAGAGGCATACTAAAGATATGAAAAGACACTAAGTGACTAATGGTCATCTATGTAAAAATAAATCCTACTTGCTATAGACACAAAGCTTTGTAGGCCCATAGGTGTGCTACTAAGATTAACTCATGATGGTAGATTGGTATGAGGATAATTAAAATGGACCTACCTTCCCATGATGTGTTCCCCACTCCTCAGGACCCCTTACAGAGTCATTAGTCTACTATGAAGATTGGGTACTTATATGAGAAAGTAGGTAGCACTAAGAGATTTTTTAATTCTCCTCTTCTAATCTACTGGCCTGCTACACCCTAAATGACCTCAACTCTATTGTGAGGCCAACTATAGAGTTTGAGCTTTGACTAGAAAAAGGAGATGTGATTTGAATCATGTCTTTTAGTGTGATTAGACTTTTAAGAATAATTTTGCCTGTTTTATATCATTACCTTTTGTTTAAATGATTTTTATTTTAACTTTCTTTTGAAGTATTTTTAAGATTCTTCCTCCATATGTATTTGGAATGACTAATCATGAGAGAGATAGAGATATAGATGAATGAGTTATAAGCGAAGGCTAAAGGAAGCTAAGTAACCCAAGATAAAAGACTGACTAGAACACTTAATCTTGACAATGAACTTAACATGTGATTTCAAGTCTCAACCATGTATATGCTTAGTTTGTGGAAAAAAATAAGAAGGGAAAAAGTAGATCCAAAATGAAGATCAGTTGAAAGACATAGTAATGAGAAAGATTTCTTTCTAATTGATCACCTGGTAATAGGAGATAGTAACCAAAGGGAAGAGGGTAAGTATAACCAAGTCACCATGACAACTATCTATGAAAAACAAAGATAAGAAAGAAATCAATCATAAATATATATGGGAAAAGTTTTTTTAAAAACTCTAAAGGAAAATAAAGTAATGATAAGGAAAAGACAATTATATGCGAAATGTAAAATGATAACATAAGCTAACTATAGTACAATAAGGAGAAACATGATATAAGATAAGAAATAAATTGACACATTATAAAATGATATAATCGAATAGAAATAATATTGGATTACACATCCAATCCAAAGATAATTGAGAAATCACCATACATGTGCTAATAAATATTGGTAAATATATCCACACACATTATATAATACATCAAATATGTCTCTATGAATATGAATGAATATTGTAGCTAAGGTCTCATCAATATTTAGTGAATATTGGTTAAATACTTCTTTTTTGATCTCCTCAACTAAAAAAATAAGAATGCTTAAAGGATCATGCTGAGCAGGAAAATTAGGTAAATGTTGGTCAAGAGAATTCATGAAAATAGGATCTATGAGAGAAGGATTCATAAGTGGATAAGGATCCATGGGTGAAGTACTCATGGGTGGAGAAGGATCTATAGGTGAGGGAAGGTCCACAAGTGAAGGAATCATAGGTAGAGGCATAGAAGGTGGTGAAAGAACCATAGGAGGTGGATCCATGAGAGAAGGAGGAGCCTGCTTGCAAGAATGACCTATGGGATGAATGGTAGAAGGTATAGGGATGGCTACATGGTGATCTTTAAGATGTTAAAGAATGTGATAATGATCAGTGTAATGTGTGCCATATAGGTGTTATAGACAATATACCTCACCATATTTAGGTAAATATTTAGGAAGTACCTTTAGGGAAGGTATGGCTTTGTCTGATGATGGGGAAGAAGGATGAAAGGTATCAAGGTATTATTTCAATTTATGATAATGGGTAGAAGAGTGGTTATTTATCTCATAGAATCAATAGATATGCTTTTGAGTGATTTTAGGAGCACTCAAAAAAGGAGGTGAGACAGGAACAAAAGAAGTTGAAGAGGACTCATCAACCCATTTGGTCGGAAAAGGAGCCATATTAGGTAGCAAAAGTAAACCATCGTCAAGGGAGGGTGATGATGAGGAAGGAATGGAATTAAGATCAATAGGAAGAGCACTAGGATGAGATGTAGGAAGAGGCTCAGAAATAGTAGGAGCAAAATAGGTTCAACTATAGTAGAAAAAAGAAAGGCTTAACTATAGTTGGCCCTACTAAAGGAGGGGTGGGATTTATATAAAGTCTAAGGAGGACTACCCTAGTGTGGCAAAGTGATAAGGTCTAATCATAACATAATCCAAAATCATGGTCCTAAGTGACTCTTTAGAAATTAGAGGTATCAGCCCCATCTCTACCCTATAATAAAGAGGAAAAATGCAAGAATTAAGAACTATAAATGAAAGAGAATGATGAGATGCATAAAAAGAATCAAGTAAAGAAGAGTGTTAATGAACAATATTGGAATCACATGCCTAGATAAGGCCACCTAAAAGAAGATCATCTAAAGAATAGCCATCGTCATAATTTGGAGTATGAATATTGATGACATTGGTCATGATGGTCTGCCATCAGAAGAATCTTGGTGAATAGAGTGCCTAGTCTTGATTAAGACTACAAGAATGTCAACATAAGGAGACTTTTGAGAATGAGGCTACAATTAAGTAGGGAGCTATGAGATGAGATGAGATGAGGTGAGAGATCAAAATTTTTAATCTTTGAGTTAATCTTATTATGCTCATCATCATCAAAGTGTAAAAGGTTGGGAGGAATGTTACCAATGAGCTCAATATGCCTATTGTAACCTCTAGTTGAGTTAACTAGAAATTTTAAACACTGTGACTCATAGAATAAAACACTAGTAAAAGTTTCAAGAGTAGGAATCTTGAAGACACCATGATATTGTATTTGTTTGAAATTATAAGGGTTAGTGTCTCCTTGAATCCTATAAATGGCTCCATTATGAGTAAATTTAACTCATTGGTAGGTGGAAGAGATAATATCTTGCATATAATTATTCCATGACATACCAAGAAAGATGTTATATGGAAGGGGAATTTTTAAGATCATTACCTTCACATGAAAGGTGATACGTACGATGGTAATAGGAAGCTACACACACCCTAAGGGAGGCATTTGCCTTCTATCATATCCAATAAAAGTGCTACGTGTAGACTTGAGATTATATTTGGAATATATAAGACTCTCAATGAAATCAAGAGAAGCAACATAAGTGATATAACCCTCATCAATCAAGGCTCACTTAACTTGGATATCACTGATTTTGATGCTAATAAATAATAAAGGATCATCTACACAAAGTAGAATCTCATCTAGAATCATAGATGCAATAAGAAATCATAAATAAAGAGAAGTGTCTATAGTTTCATTAACATTAATATACATCTCTTCACATTTTTATAAGATACTATCCTCAGTTATAGATAAAGTGGCCTCGCATCTTGCTAGAGGAGGGTGAGGGATATTCATCTCAAATAAGAGTTACATGAGGTAGTTTCTATGATATGTAGATGTCATCATGAATTCAAGAAAAGGTATCTGAGATGGAAGATTAGTGAGTTCTATAATGGGATCCCACTCATCATAACCCATAAGGATATTGTTAGATATAGGTGTGTAATGACTAAGAAGATATTCAAAATGTGGATCTGAAGAACATTGAAATTTATGTAGACAAGAATTAGAAGGTTGATAAGAAGGTTGTAAATCATTTGGTGATGAATTATTTGGTTTATATTTATCTTGAAGTTTGGAATAATAAGTGTTAGTATAAATTGGATTGTTCTTAGTATTAGAAGATGATGGGAGAGAAGTAGAGATAGCATGGGATGTGTCATCCAAGGGAGAATCATAAATTGGATCATCAAAATAAATAAGATATTCTTACCCCAACTCATTTAAATGTGTTGGAGAAAAATCCTAGATAACATGATATGTCATATCGGAAGGAGTGTAGATATGTTATGAATCAATGAAAGCCACCACTCTTCACATACTACTCATGTTAACCACATTCTCTTCAAAATTTGGTTCAATAAGACTTTCTACATTATTGGTGGAATAATTGGACTTATCTTGAACTTCTTAGATTAGTTTATGCTTAGATAAGGGGTCTTTATAGATAGCTAAATGAGCATTTTCTTGATTTAAGGATTGAGTTTTATCATGTGATTTATAGTCTTTGAAATCAATCTCATAGGCTGATTTATGCTTGCAAATAATGGAATAATGGTCAAACTTTGGGCCAAGAAGAAATTCCATAGCTAAAGTATGGAGTTGTCTACAAGTCTCATGAGAGTGACCCCAGCTAGCATGAAACCAAAAAAACTTATTAGTATCATACCATGATTTCATAAGTCGAGTAAGGTCAAGCTCTCATGGATGAGGCCTGGGTAGATGTTTAAGAAATTCAGTTGAGGACAAAGGTTTAAGGACATTAAATTTGTTTATTAAGAAATAAGGATTAGTTTATTATTGAGAATTAGTTGGTTCTAAAAAAGGGGTAGGAATGACATCTTGAACATTGTGAATGGTGTCAAATGAATTGGTAACACCATCATTAGTAATATTGTAATTTTTTTTATTTACTAATAGGTGAGGTCCCATGAAAGGTTAGGGTAGTTTGAATTGACACATGAGGAAATCTTATCTTTTGGCTTGATCTATAGCTTCTTCCAAGGTACATGGAGAAAGGGTACAAACTCGATATTGTAATTTAGGAAATAAGAATTTGTGAAGAGATGAAAGAGATTATCATCTGCCATGTTATGTTCACATTTATTTGATAAAGTCTTCCATCACTTAACAAAGGCTTGGGCAATTTCATTTTTTTATTTACAATTGATGAAATGGGCCAAAGTGTTCTTAAGGAGATCACTAGTTTGAAATTATTTTACTAAATCATTTACTAAGTCTTCCAAACTATTGATATAATGTGTTTTAAGCTGATTATACCAATCTAAGACATCACCTGTGAGGGTTTTGGCTAATATTTTGGTAGTGGAAAAGGTATTTAACTTGACATAATCCTTGTAAATATTTCCAAATGTCTTGAGGTGAAGAATAGGATCGTTTGATTCATTGTAAGAAATTGTAGGTGTTATACCTCCAGTGTCAATGTTAGTAATTTGGGTGGTAAGAGGTTCATTTTGTAAATTATTGATGCCTTTGTTGACTAATGGAGGTTGAGGAATGATATTACTTTGATAATCTTGAAGAGGAAGAGGAGGAACACTTTGGTTATGTGTGCCCCAAGTCATTGGTTGAGTATTAGATTGAACATTAAGAAGGTGGTTTTGCATTATCATCATTTGATTTGTATTATGAGCTTGGAATGTGTTTATTTGTTTGAGAGTTTGCAACAATAGTTAATGAGTTTGATTAGTGTTAGAAGTAGTATTTCTATTTATGTTAGTGTTAGTGGCTTGGGTACCACTATTAGCATTGATATGATCTTGAGAAGAGATATGAAAATTTGAGGCACTAGTGGCAAAATTTGCTTGTGAATTAAAAGATAGAGTAGTCAATGGTTGAGAGGAAGAATCCTTAGAAGCATGAGTTCCTTGGGTAGAAAATGAAGCACTAGTGGAAGGATTAAGGACAGTGGATCTTATAAGAAGCCCACTAGATATAGAACTTGCCATGTTAGTTGAGATACTAGGCATGGAGGTAGAAGAGGTTAAAAAATAAGATGTCATGGCATAAGGAGTCAAGATTGAAGGAATAGGTTGAGAATCAAATAAATCGGTACCCTTAAATATATTTTAAAAAGTGGGAGTAGGAAAATGAGGCTCTTCAACTTGATGGCTAATCATGAGGTTATAGATGGTGGAAGGATCCTTCCCTCTATGTTGAGGGAATTCTATGATAAATAAGAACATTTTAGGAGTATACTCTAATTCAAGCTAATCCTTTAAGAGAAGAGGAGGATTTTTCTATAAAGGGGTATGAGGAGGGGTCCCATAGTTCATCATGTGGGTTACAATATGAACATTACTAGTATTCATGAAATGAGCCCTACTTTGTCTATGGGAGACCCTATTAGGATTGGTGAATTTCATCATGTATGTTGATTGTACTTTAGTGTTGTCACCAAATATAAATTTCATGATGAAAGGAAGATAGATGATGAGAAAGCAAAGAATCAAAAAGTGACTAAAATAGTACTAGGTCAACTTGTTCAACCTAGTGCAAAAATAGTGATTATAAAATTGTATAGGGTCCAGAAGGTCGACCTAGTTTAGTGAATAATGACTGACAGAAAGAGGTAAAGATGTTGTAAATGGTACAAGGTTGACTAGGTCAACCTAACACAGTGTAAAGGGGCTAAAAAAGGTACAGGGTTGATAGGGTTGACCTAGTTTAGTGAATAGAGAAGAAAATAAATTTGATAACAAGCTATGAATTGAAGCAAGATAATTGCAAGTAATGTAATAAAGTAATAATTACTAAAAAGGGAAAAAAATAGTTAATTGAATTAATGCTGGCCAATCCAACTAATGCACACAAAACAAAATATTACACTAACATTAGCTAATGCAAGCTTTTGCACACATAATTGATCAAAGAGAAAGAAAACAAATTTAAAATAAAGTTAGATACGTAATATAGATGTTTATTAGATTATTAAGAATTATTTTAATTGTGAAAAGAGATTGGCTATAAACAAGGTACTAGATAGCAATCTATGGATAGTTTTAGGTAAGTTTAGGATGAAAGGGACTATAGTGGCAATGATACAGGATTGGTATTGAGGCCTACCCCCTCACTTCACACACTGAAGTAATAAGGGTAATGGGTGCTTAGCCAAAATATACCATTAACCATGTTTTATACTTGACTAGAGCATTAAGTCAGCTTCCCCTTTGGTGATGAAATCCAAGTAGGTAGGCTTGGGTAGTCAAATGTTTAAATGTTTATTGATGTTTATGAAATTTGGTAGTGTGTGTAAAAGAATATAAATAGTGAAACTAAGAAATTGATTTAAAATACCCTAATTAGGCTATGTGAACTATTCTAAGCATACAATCAACTTTTTTTAAAATGTGATTAACATATATGGTTAATTTCAACATTGAAACAAGGTATAGCTGAGAAACTATATGGATAATGATACAAAACATGGTTGATAGGTTTGAACCTATACTATGGAAACAAAGTCTAAAAGTAAACTAGGTTGGTTAGGTTGACCTAGTTATTTCAAAAAACACATAACATAGAACTAGGTCCATAGGGTTAGCCTAGTTGACTATGCAGAGGTAGTTTTAAAGACTGTAAACTATGAAAGGAAAGTATAGAAAAAAGAAAGATATAAAGAAATAAAAAGTTACCTGAATGGTTTAAAGATGAAAAGGAGAATATTTTTGATCTAAGACCTTAGATAAAATTGGAAGTAATCTATAAACTGGGTCGAGCTGGTTGATCAAGCTATATAGGAACCTACTAAAAAAGTCTTGAAAATGCACTAGGTTGACCTGGTTAACCTAGTAGGTTGAACTAGAAATTTAGAAACCTAGAAATGTGTACTGGGTCAAGCTAGTTGATCTAGTTATTTTAATATAAGTCTGCAAGTATGGAAACCTATACTGGGTCAAGCTGGTCAATCTAGTTACCTATTCTTAAAAATCCATGCACAAAGATAAATAATTAGGTCGACAGGGCCAATATAGCATAGTAAAGATATGATTAAAATAATGATAAATAGAAATGAAATAAGTGAAATAAATCTTGCAAGGGTTTAATTCACATTGGTTTCACCAAAATGTATGCAATTGTAAATGCATCATGTCCATAAATCAATCCTAAATTGGATGGGATAGAGCATACCTATGCTTATGATTGGGGCATATAATCGTTAAGTGAGAGCATGACCAATGTGAGGATCAGCTAGACTCGATTAGGGGATCACTTGTCACAAAACATCATGTGAGGTAAGGTTCTAAAGCCTACAGTATAACATAATCACACAATAACCCTAAAAGAGTCCTATGATTTAATATTTCATTAATATAATATCAATAAAATTAAATCTAATCTAGTGTATACCAAAGCTTGTGGTACAAAGTGGGGGTTAGAAATTAAAAAAATAAATAACTAAACTAAACATATATAGAAGACATATAGTAATGTCAAAGTATATATAATCCTAATACATGGTAGAGAAGAATACAAATGAATTATTTATCTACTCTTACAAAGGATGAATAAAGTAAGGAATACTTACTTTTGAAGATGAACCCATCAAGCCTCAATCTCTCCCTTGGCCAAGGTGCTTCAAAAGAGATTGTTGTGGTATGTAAGGATAACTAATATAAATCAAATTTAGGATACACAACCTATCCAATCATCTAAAATTCTTATCCACAAGATGAGATCAAATCTCCAAAGAAAGTATTAAACCCTAAAGCTTTATTCCCCAAGTAGAATGGTAAATAGGTAGATGTTCATTCACACTTCTTCACTTAATTCAACTCTGTTACAAATGGTGGTAAATGAAATTGTATATATAAGCAAAACTTACCCTAAAATCATTAAGATATGTCATTTATGCTAGGTTGACCTAGTCGACCTATCATGTTTTTGGGTCTAACTCACTAGGTTTGTGTTAGATTGGTTGAGAGGCCAATAAACCAAATGATATAAAAACCCCTAAATTATGCTAGGTCGACCTAGTCAACCTAGCACCATTGACATGTCAAAAGGGTGATAATGCAAGAAATGAAGGATAAAACATAGAAATTGATATGAATAGGTATAAATAAGAAGAATAAGCTTGGGGTTTAATGGTTTTATGAGGCTAGTGTATGGATGGAAAGTGGCAAAAGGGACAACAATCTTATAAAGCATTGATGGTCTACCCACCCCTTTTCTAGTTCACCCCTTAAGGAATGTACTTAGAGAGATTAAGACTCGATAGGTTCTTGCAAGATATAAAGTGTCAATAATTAATAAAAGTTTGAAAATATTATGTGTATACACTAAGTATTATGTCCCTTACCAGATCTTGCAGAAAATTAGTAGTGTGGTTTATAAGTTATAATTACCCCCAGCCAGTCACATACATATGTATTCCATGTATCTTTCCTAAAGAAATTAATTGGACATAGATTTTCCACTCAGATTGAGTTACCTAAATTAGATGAATAATCTAGAGTCATTTTAGAGCCTGAGAAGATCCTTTGGATGTGTACTAAGCAACTACAAACCAGAACCATTAAGTAGTATTTGATCAAATAGAAGAACATGCATTTTGAAGATGCATCATGGGAGGATGAAGCATTCCCAAAAAAATTTCCTAGATTGATTCAACATTAAATACCATGTTATTTTAAGGGGACGTTCATGGTATGCCCTTAACCTATAGTACATTTAGGGATATGTGTGTCTGCCTTATGGCTTACACATCTTCATATTAGCTTATTGCATTTTTTGATGTTCTTAGTATGGTCAGCTATGAAATAACCATGGCTAAGTAGATTATGTATAAGAGGTAGTGGTTATTATTTTATAATCATACTATGAATTATGTTCTTATTACATTATTTTGTAGGTTTCCCCCTCGAAGTGGTTCAGTCATAATATTCAATTATTCTACTCTTTCACCAATTATTGTTGTGTATCTTCTTATTCTACTCTTAATTTTGCCCTATATAATTATACTATTATAAATCATCTAAGTAATTTCCTTACATTGAAGATGGAGTAAAGCATGAAACTAGTGACAACCTAGAATATGATATCAAGTGTATACAGTGTAGAGAATGACATGGAGTTTTCTATTCCATCTAATCAACTTATGTGTAATTGAGCATATAAAAACTATGTGTTATGAACATGCCCTCAATTTAATATCTGAGTATACTTATTCTAAATTGAGTATGTAATAAATGAATCTATATATCTAAACTAAATATGGGAGTGATCATGTCATGCATGATGCCCCTAAATTTAAACAACTTGTATGAATCTGGGTTGAAATGAGTGTATCTGAGCAACATATAGACATAATTATGAAACCTATGACTGTATATCTACAAATTTGTATTATAGCTTATATATTGGTCTGACTAATCTTGATTGTCCTAAATTTGGGGCTACTAGGTAGTAACGCCATGTAGTAGACAATAACATCCTATGGTGCTAGTGTCCCAATATGAGCACTAATGTTTATCTAGTCTAAAATTTGGGTAATCTAAACTACTTTCTTAGTCCTTATAATTTTATGTGTCTAACTTATGTCTGATTTACAAAATTGACCCTATGTTAGAAATAATCTATAAATAACAAAGTAAGATCCTGATCTATGTGATAAACCCCCATGAATGCCCCCTATTTTGAGGTAAGTTGTGAAACCTATATAAGAAGTATCTTTAAAAGAAGTATCTCTACAAAATGTGCTATCTAGAGCATATATATGATAACTACTTGATATTCTAATACAATGTAGAATCATAACATCAGAATGTAAAAGTATTTAAGCATAAGTAGGTAATGTACAATGTATGTTGTAATCTATCATTACACAAGGGTATCAAGATAGATGTAATCAATGTGCATAACAATAAATATGAGCAAATACCTAGGGGGATGGGGCATGATGTCCATCATGATAGCCAGGTAGGAAGGGTAGACACATGAGGTCCCTCATGAAATCACAAATTGGTGTATGTAACAAGAAAATACAAGTGTCATAGTGAAGATGCATATAAGGAAGCATACATACAAATTACATGAGGCATGAAAAAGTAGGCCAAGGGGCCATAATATAAGGTACATGGGCACATGTCACTAAATTTTAAAATGAATACATAAAATTACATGTTCAAATGTCCACATACACAAGTAACAATTAATTTGGCTTAGAGCCACATAGAAAGACATGTTCAAATATCCACATATACAATCAAGAAAGCACACACAAGGGACATGGGCACATGTCCAAGGCATACAAACATAGAAGCCTCATAGGGACAAAGAGTAATGTCATATTCAAATGCCCTCAAAATGGAAGAATCATAAGAAACACAATCAAGTCTAATCTAGGAAAAATAGAGTTGAAATCATGTATAACTATGGAGTAAAAATCTATGTAAAAGCTAGGATATAGATATGTTGAGTCTAAGTAGTGATAATCATTAAATATCTAATCAATGAGTAGAAATGATCACTATCAAGATGTATCAATTCATAAACTAGAATGTATAATATGTAAGGATAGAATCAAGTAATAGAAATTGTGTAGGAGATGCCCCTGAATGGTTGGATGTATCAAATGAATAAACCTGGATCGATGTATATGCCCTCAATGGGTAGATGATAGCGAGTATGGATCAGTGTAATGGACTGAAGTCCTATATGTAATCTTCAAGCACTCAACAAGAATAATTAGATCATCTATGTATGATAAAATTGAATATATTAAGATAGATAGCATATGTAATATATGGTAAGTAGAATAAATGTAAACATATCAATGCATACAGTCTATAAATTTTGTGTTTTTTGAGTAATATTTCAATGTTTTTGTATTTTGACATGTTACAATTTTTTATGTTTTTTGGATATAATCTATGTACAAGAAAATGAAAATTAGCTATGTACAAGGAGAGAGAGAGAGAGAGAGAGAGAGAGAGAGAGAGAGAGAGAGAGAAGTATGTATAAGGGTATGAACCATACTAACCAATGAAACTCATGGGAGACTCACTATCATCGTAACCTGTGTTGAATAAGGAAATTGTGATTTCTCATGCAGTGTGATTGTGATGATGTAATTGAATGTTGTTCCAATAGGAATATGAGTATTATTCATCATCAAAATCATAATAACCTAGTGTACTAGAGGTAATTGCCTCATGATAAGGAGTTGACCTTTTTTGAGTTGTGTTTTGACATATTGGTTGTAATTTTTCCTTTTGAAACTATGTTTATTGTAGGTATAGGGTGTTGTGGAGGCTCTTTTATGAGAAAGCCTTGTTTGAGAATGTTTGTTGGTTAAGTATGATTTTGACTTTGTAACTTAAGATATGGCTCATTTTGTAACATTGCCTATGTATCTATATGTTTTGCCTTGATAAATTGTATTTTTGACTGATGTGCCTTGGGATGTTAAATAAATCCCAAACCCTATTGACCAATATTATCAACTACTATAATAGGAGAAGTGATCTCTTGGGCTTATTTTTCAAAACCTTGACCATGATGATCAAACTACTATCAATATTTTTGACCAAAATTGTACCATGTTGACCATTGAGCCTCATTTTAGAGAGGTAGATTTCCTTGATTTATATGTGTTTATTATATTATTTCATTATCTGATTATGTTTTTTGAACCTTGTGTTATTCTGAGTTATGCTTTAGTAACCATTTATGTATTTTTTTTTTAATTTGACCCTTTTTGAATTGATAGATGTGTTATTTTATGTTGTGTGTATGAAGTGTCACTATGTGAGTCATTTGTATCCACTATCTATTGTATTTTCATTTTCAATGCTATACATGAATTGGTGTGGTGCATATGCATTTTATGATATGCACAAAAATATTTGGATCTACTAATTGGGTGTAGATGAGGTAGTTTAATCAACTTATAATTTAATCATGTCCCTTAGTATCTCACTTGAACTCTTATTTAACCTTTGAATGCTTTTTAAATCACTAGTTGTAGATGTACTTTGTTGTGATTTATGATTTGGATATGTTACATTGGTTGTCATAAATTGACTAGGTGAAAATGCATATACATGATTTATACTATTGTGCCCTGGAGGACTTTGTCTTTTAAATTGTTTTTCCAATGTTGTAATATGTTCATGTAATAATTTATTTTGATTTTTTAAACCTACAATTATCATTTTCATAGTGATAATTTGATCATGGAGAGTCTCACAAGTGCAAACCCTATCTATTTTTTATTGAACTAGTAAGCACACATCTTGTAGGGAAGAGGTGTGAACAGGCTAAGTATGGGGAATAGTAACATTGGTATAGGCTACTTCATCTCATGGAGGAATGATAGCATGGACCTAGTTAGAGGTAAAGTACCTATCACCCTCATGGATATGAGGAGGAGAAGGATATTCTTTCCTATGCATAAGATATGACATTGAAACTTGAAACATAGTTGTTAGCTTATGTGATAGATCCTCTATGTGTGTACAAGTTTGTTTGTGAATGGAATTCCACATAGGAGAACAATAACATGATATGATATATGACATATATTTCAATTTATATAAAACATCATCTATACATGTGTTTATGTATTTTTTGAGTTCATTCTAAATTAAAGGGAACAAGCATGTAAATGAAAGCATTAAACTTTACAATAAAAAAATTTCTTCTATCATTATGATCATGATTATATGAAATACAAAATTAAAAGATATAACGATTTGAAATCTGAGTTTTGGAAATGTAAACCCTAGGGTTATTTAGGGTTTCTTTGTAACAATTTAAATTATATGTAAATAAATTGAAACCCTAATATGAAATTGATTTAATGAGATAGGTTAAGCCAAAAAAATCATAAAAATAGAAGTTTGGAACCCTAATTTATTGCACAAAAATTTGGATTAATTAAAACTAGAGTTTTAATCAATATTTAAAGTAATTAGGGTTCACCAAATGTTTTAACCTTTTAGGGTTTACACTAGTAATTCCTAAGTTATATCAAAGGGTTGAGATGTCTAAATCAATTAAATAATATGCAACAATTAACCACTAATTTGTTATGTATTTTTATTTATTTTGACTTTCTAAAAAGAGTAATAAATATACATAAATAGATACTTATTTGTAAATTGACTATCATAGATTATCTGGGTTCTAAAAACTAAATTATGGAAAGGTCTGAGTGTTATCAATAGGGTCCTAGGATCTAATTACTCACTAGACAGTAGCACCCTACCTAGATAGTAGCACCATATTATTTTAGTATCCTCAAAGTGGTATTAGTGTCCTCTTTATATGACTATTCCTATTTTTTTGGAGTACATGTAATTATGTTTCTAGGTCTTGTTCTTACGTGCATGAAATTTGAAACTCTATATTGTGTCTGAAAAACATGATTTAGTGTGTAAACCTTAATCCTCTTTGTAAGTATTGCATGAGCTAAAAATGTGTGTTTGTTATTAGGATAGGTTAGACATCCTCAATTACCCATTGTGAAGAGAGTTTCTTACATACCAATACTTTGAAGAGGGATCAAGCTCGATGTAGTTATCTCACCTAGAATTTGCTACAAGTGCAAGTGAATGCTAGAATGAGATTGGTCTTGAATGCATTAAGTGTGATTGATCTTTCAAATCTTTTAAATATAGGCTTAGGGCTATTGTAGATGGTAATATGTATAATTAGGGATGAATAGGAATCAAATACCTTAATTTTTCTCAAATTATTTATTAGTTGGATAGGATTTTTCATCTATTTTCCATGTTGTGAAAAGATGTCAATTAGTCTTATATTTATAGAGATTTTTAGCTTGTGTAGATAATAAAATGTACTTAGGCTGAACTTAGGAGGGGCACACATTTGAAAAATTATTTGTTTAGGAGATTTAGGGCAAGGGACACTAGCACCCAATTAGGGATACTAGCACTATGTGGCTGCAGTATCCTTAGTTTGGTACTAATGTCCACTTGGTATATTGTTGGGCACATTGGGTTGTGATCTAGGAATTTTATCCTAGGACTATGTTTGGCTGAAAAATTATATTTGGCATCTACATAATGGATTAAAAAGTATGGTAAAGTATCTAGGAGAGGTCTATGGCTAAGCTAGGAATAGGTTATATCAAGCAACACTCTTAGCATCCAAATACCACTTTTAGGTGATTATATCACCTAAGGGAATAGGGTAAGAAAAAATCATGGATCTATTTACATTCAGTCAAAAAGTTATATTCTTTTCCTTCAGTATGCTTTCACATTTTGAATACTTATTTATCATGTATTTCATAACTAAATCATAAAAAAATATCTACTCTAAATATTTTTTTGATTGACTTTCATATATTTTTCCAATGCTCACATTATGACATATTTTATGAGGATGTTGGAAAAAAATTTGGGGTTTGGATTTAAACCTATCAATTGCATCTAGTTGAATGCCTTCAAGTCCTTTTCCACAAACCTATTTTTTATATATATCTTCACCCTATTTTGGATTAATATTAATCTTAATAAGATATAAACCATGTGTATTATTCATATTGTATGAAATATAATAATAAACATATATTTAAATGTAAAAGGTTAAAATTGATTTGATAATTACACTTTATAAATATGAAAACTACTAAAGAGGATATGGTACTTAGCATTATTTTGTTTTGTGTAGGACTAAGATTGTATACATGTGGTAGGATAGGTAGGAAATTAGACTATGAGTCACTCAAATAAAGAGTTAGAGTTATGGGCTCACTTGGAGAGTATAATTAGCCTCTGCTCACTATCAATAGTCATTATGTTTCAAGTCTTATGGTTTAGTCTTTATAAATATTTTTTTTATGATGGTACAGACTATCGTGAGTGTTTCCTTTATGTATGTTTGTGTGATCTTGACATCTGATCATGCACACAATAAATTTAAATCTATATTCTTCACTTGAAACCCTACTTCCACTTTCAACACTAGGTAATGACATGCAGAAGGGGAAGAGATGTGGGTTAACCTAACCCCAACCACTCCCTATTGAATGGCTTAGTTTTTCCTACATATCCATTTTACTTAAGAGGGAATTTAAACTAGATTTAGTTCTTTTTGTTAGGTGTATGTGCATAAAAGTGCTCATTAAATGTATGCAACCTATGATCTAACTTTCAACACTTGGAAAAAGACAAATTTAACTTAGATTTTGAGGTAATTTAAACTTGGTTAATACATAATATTTTTGAAAGATTGGTAAATTGAAATGAAATATGTAGCCCCTTTGAATGTGCAATAATGTAAAGATGTATTTTTGATGATTATCAAATAGGGAATGGGCTTAAACCTACTTTTGTATATATGAGACTCTTTGGGTAATTTATCACACCACTGACATGCTTAACATATGGTTCAACCCATAGGAATGATTTTATTTTTAAATGCAACCATTACTTAACATAGGATGAAACTATCAAATTTAGATGGTACCAAATTTTTGGTATCGTCTAAGTTTGATAGTTATGTCTGGGAGACAAGAACATTGATCTAACATGATTATCCTAAATAAGTGTTAAAATTATCTCTATACAATGATCCTAAATAGGTAAAATGACTATTCCTATATAAATATCTTGAATAGGTGCAACAACCAACTATGATGGTGGTGGGGTTAGAGGAGGATATGCATATGGTTGAAGACCCGTATGTATCTAAGAGCATCATAACAATAGGTTAAAGACCCATCTACTCAGTAAAATTAAGAATAATGTAGCCATTATTATAGATCCCACCTAAAGAGGTATCATAATGCACCTAAGAGTGTCTTATTTCCATCCATTGAATCCCTTGACTACTATTTTTATATCTATTAAATCAAATTTGCATGTATCCAAGAGTGTTGAGAAGTGTCACTATATATATTTTTTCATTTGACCCATTATCAACCTTGACACTATGAATATGTGAAAATTATTGTAAGATCATATAAAGAGTGAATTTATATTTGAATCATCCTCAAAAACCTCATTATCATCAATTGTAATCATTGATCACTATGGTGATCTGCTTGTAAGTGTGCCAATAATACCACCTAATGGGTGACCATACACTAAAATATGAGGATGTGCATTGTATTTATAATTTAACTATGAATGATCCTTATCCTCTATTACCTCATGATTTGGTAATGGATCATAGAATACTTTTAACTTTGATTTCCCAATTGGTTATAGTATAGAATCCTCTATAGGTGTCCTAAGCTCAATAATGTTGTCATCAATGATATTTTGTGTCTTATGCCTTATCTTGAAGCATATATTTGTATAATTTCCAGCAAATAAATGATTATCATAATATGTATTACTATCATTATAGACACCATAAATCTACACACCTATGTTTTTGAATGTTGAAAATCCCCCTAAACCCACATAGGACCCTCTTGGGACCAATTTAGCCTAGCCAGGCCCACTCACAATCAGATTCACAAGATGACTCAACCTGGCCTTCAAGACCTCTTTCCTTTAGATCCTGACCATCGACTGTCAGGGTGACCATCAACGATCACTATGGGAAACCTTGACTATCGATGGTCAAGGTCTACCTCCTTAACAAAGCACATGTAAACCACCCACATTGCTTTTTTAAATATAGCTTGTCTAAATCTTATTACAAACCTTTGCATGTATAATTTATATTTAGATGGCCTAGTTACACCTTCACTTCCACCTCTTGCTTGTACCTATAAAAGACAGATGCTTGGGGGGTCAAATCCATCTATAATAATTATCAGGAGCTTAAGGATTCAAAAGTATTCTTTTGTAGGTCAATCCACATCATCAACAATATCAAGCATCATTAGCAATCTCATTGAGAGCCAATTTTCCATGACCTCTCAACCAAGTTCTTGAGTACCGTTACTCTACTAGAATCAAGCCAGATTCCAAAAATAAGATAACTACTTAAACCACTCACCCAATAAACTTTTGGTAACACAAGTACTTATTTTCTAATATTCACATACTTTATTTCTATTTCACAATTAGTCCAACCCTTGCCCATCTCCTAAAATCCATCTTTTGAATCTCATTATTTATCAATTTACCAACCTAAAACTTGGACAATAACCATCGATGGTTGACCCAACCACCAATGGTCATCTTGATCACTGATGGTCACCTTAACCACCAACGGTCACCCTAACCACTAATGGTCATTGTGGTAGTGAAAACCAACAAGTTATTTTTGCCCACTTACCCTTAACTAAATGTGATTTTTTGTGTTCTTTCCTATTTGTATACCTCTTTCATATTTTCTAAAACATACCTCAACCCCTTAGCACTAATATTAATTAGTTTATCACTAATTTTATCATTTCTAGTCTATTTTCTTAAGCAAGCATTCTTGTGTCTAATTTTAGTACCTATTGATTATTGATGCAATTACCTTCTTTCCAATTTTACCTTATTTCCAATTTTATAAACTTAATTGTTTAAAACATGTGGATTGATGGCCCCTAAGGAAGCTCTCACTTCTAGGATCTAGTTATCACTACGAAATCCACCTAATTATATATCTAAAAAACAAGTTTACTTTAGTGCTTTCTTATCTGTAGGTTTTCCTCGCAAGCTAAAGAGGAACTCTTCATAATATTCTAGTTCAATGTGCACATAAACAAATAGGTTGTTTAACCACACTTGTATTGAGTTTATTTTCTCTCTTCTTTAGAACTTAAGGTAAAATTTTACATGAAACATTCTAGTATGCCCGGTGGGACCTAAAGTCTTTACTCACATTTTTATTTGCATTTGTATGATCTTCTCTCTATTTGTGCTCATAATTAAAACTAAGATTTCTTTTGGGCTTAAAATCAACTACATCCATTGATTGGTTTTAACATTAGTTCCCTTTGAATTAAAGCATAGTAATCTTATCATAGCACTACTTTTGTTGCACACACTAGTTGAACCACTTTCATCAATCAAACATCAAAACAATTTGAGATAAGGCCCGACTAAGATTTCATCACCTGTTGGTCACCTCACCCCTTCTCAGCAATCCTAATTTGAGGTCATTATCAAGGATAGAACCAAGTCAGCTCTCTAGTTGAGTATAAACTCTAAATATCAATATATATTAGCTAAGTACCTAGCACCCTTATCATTATGATGTGCGAGGTGAGGTGGTATGACAAAATACCAAGCTATGTATTCATTCTAACACAAATTATTTTGAGTACCTAAACAACCTAAAATCAACCATAGACTACTTCTATAGTACTTGATCTATAAGCCAACTTCTATCACACATTCTCATAAAGTAAGGCATAATCCAAAAGTGAGATTAAAACTAACCTCTAGGCTTAATGTACTTTATAATGTGTGTTTTTATTGCCTTGATCATTTTCTTGTCTTCTTCCTATTTTAATGGTGAGTTTTCTCTCCCCTTTTTTTGTATGGTTCTCACTCACTAGTAGCAAAGAGACCTAGTAGAGTAGAACCCAGCACTCAGATCAACCTCTTTTACCTCTTCATCTATAGAGTACATCTCTAAGGTAAAAGACTCACCTCATCCATTAGGAAGCCCTACTTTCCCTCAAGTATTTTCCTAAGGAGACATGTACTTTACCACTTTTTTAGATAACCATCTAGTTGCCCTCCAGTACTACCTTAACACCTCCCCTCACCATGCCCTAGTTCCAACTCCACCTCAAGATCTTCCTTATGGCATGTCATCCCACCTTATGAGGGGTATCCCTATTTCCATGGTCACCACCCAACCTCTAACTACATAGGCATCTTTGTTTACTAACCCCTTTGACACCATAGTTGTAAACCAACCTATCTAACCAACTGCTACCCTTACACCTTCTACCCCTACCAATGAGTCCACCTTAGGAACAACCCTACCATTAACCCATCATGTTCCACTTATTAATATAGCACCTACCACCATCACTACCAACCTTACCTTTATCAACCTTAACCCATTGGTCAAAACCCCTTTACCAAACTTAGAGGTATATATCCCTTATAATTCACCACCTATTAGCAAGAAGGTCACTACCTCTCCTTTTATTACCAATCTAACTACTATTCATGCCCAATCCATAGGAATCCCTCAACAGTTACCCATTGTGCCTAATCTAGGAAACATCCCTAACCCACAAGGGTATGTACCCACTACTCTACCACTATCATTAACCTATCCTTACATACCACCCACCCAAACTTTAGCATCCACATTTCAAAATGTGATAGCCTCTCAACTTCCAAACAATAACCAATATGTTACCCAATCTCAACCACAATATCCACCTTACAACCCTTTTGGTCCACCACCTCAAACCAACCCAATTAAGATGCTCATGGACAAGATGACAAACCTTGAGTCATCCATTTTAGGGTCTCATAACATCCTATCTTATGAGCAGATTTTTAATGAACCTATTCATCCCTCTATCCCTATTAGACCTTACCCTCCTCAATGGGAGCTTTTAAGATTTACCAAATTTTAGAACAAGGAAGACCCCCAACAATACCTTAGGGCTTTTAGGCATTCATGTTACATGATTTCTTACTATAATGTCCTTCTCCTTCAAACCTTCCCCATGTCTTTATCTAGATTGACACTTGACTGGTATAGTGCCCTTAGTAGGCATTCAATATTCTCTTTCACCCAACTAGTTTAGGTCTTCATAGATCACTTTTTCATTAAAATTTTCAAGAAGCTCTCTATCACCAATCTCTATTATATTAGATAATTCAACAATGAGTCCATTGTTGATTTCATCACCCATTGGAGAAGCTTGATTAATCAGCATTCATTTTCCTTACCTCAACCTGAACTTATAGAGTTTTTTTCTTAAGCCTATGCTAAACATATATCTTCTACACTACATGTCTAAATCTTCAGAACTTTTGATGAAGCTTTTACCATGACACGTAAGCTATAAAATAGGGCCATAGATGAGGGAAAATTGATGTTAAAAAATAAAAACTCTTCCTTTAATACCAATGAAACCTCCTCCAAACTAGGTAACCAAGCCAATATTCAAACCAAAATCAAAGGAACTATGAATGCCATTATCCTTAAAACTACCCCTCCACCTAATGTCAATCAAGAAAGTTCTCCCATTACCTTCAACCAAAACGTAAAGAACCCAAACCAAAATAACCAAAAATATTTCACTCCATTTGAATAATCTTATGCCTCAGTTTTAGAGAAACTACTAAAAGCTAACCTCATACAGCTTCCCCCCATCAAACCTCCTTAATAATTTGATTCTTCTGATCCAACACCTACTTGGTACAATGAGAATGACCTTTGTGATTTTCATTAGGTAATTATACATGACATCATTTTATGTAATACTTTGAAGAATGTTTTTTAGAGACTTATCGACAAGGGGGAACTCATGTTGGATAATCCTAATACCCCTCCAAATCAAGCTCTTGATATCTTTAGGAAGCCTTCTCCCAATCATGCCCCTACTAAAACTAAGGACACACAAGCTGAATGTTCTCATGATGCCCACATGGTCAATATGGTCCTTGATATGCTTATCAATGGGGAACCTACCATCCAACCTACCTACTTCTCCCCCAATTCACCCATCGAGGTGGTGGAGTCACTTTCCCTTCCTTCAAAGGCCCAAATTGAGGAGGCTCCTTTTTCCTTAGCTTCACTCACAGAGGCTTTGGAATAGTCAAACACCCTTTTAAATAACTTATCCAAACAAATAACCATTCTTAATCTACCATCTCCCCTAACTATAGGATAAACCACATCTATGGACATCATTCCCATGGGAGAAAATTTTTCACAAACACCCCTCATATAGTAGCCACTTAGTCCAAACTTACATCCCTTGATTGAAAAAATAGATGAGGCTACCAATCTTCCTCCTCAACCCATAGGTGAATCCTTGACACCCACTACTCAGGAGGCCAAACTAGTATATAAACCTTTTTCCAAACTCGTTCAAAAGTTAGGTATGGTCACAAAGTTAAACATGGATCAATCCACTTTTTGGCAATAGTTAGAGCTTCCTTACATAAACAAACTCAAACCTTCTAGTATGTGCTTAATTAACCAATCCATTATTTTTCCACCACCTCTTAAATTGATCAAAACTTATACCAACTCCTCACCTTCTTAGTCAACCAAAACATTCACCTCTCTAATGATCGCACCACCAACCAAACCTTCCAAAACGCTTGGTGCCTTCCCTACATGAATCTTGGTTTACCCATCCTTGAAAGTGGAATTAACCTCATCCAATTCTATACCTAAACCCCAACCCAAACCAACCAAGGGGAAAAATGATTGAAGAGCCACATGGTTAGGATTCTACCTCCCTCTACCTTACCTTCTATCTTGGGGCCCCATCCCTCAACTTTGCTTAAAAATCAAGATCCATTTAACATATGTCACCCACTACTATTGGGTACACCATCCCACCTACTATTTAATGCATTGATCCTTCCCAGATTACCAATATCTAGACTATCAACCTCAAACACCCTAATAACAGCATACCTAAACCAAAACCATTAACCAAAAATACCACCTTACCTAAACCCTCTCTCATCAAACCCATTATTACCAACATGCCCATCTTCCCAACCAACAACACAACCTCTAGACCTTCCCCACCTTTAGCTAAATCCTATACAACTATTTTCCAAAGGTTACTACAAGACTTGTATCTCACTTTACCCCCTATCAGGCCCTTTGATCTTCTTGGTTTGAAATTGACTTGGTATAATGACCATCAAATATGTTTCTATCATAAGATACCCAGGTATGACATGAAGAATTACAAATCTCTAGGCCATTATCCATAACTCTATGATGAGGATGATCTTTTATTAGATGAAATTCCCTTGACTCCTCTACCAATACACCCAATAGCCATTTTCCAATGCATCCCTAATCCTCCACTCTCACCTCAGAGTGATGAAGAATCTACCCAACCTCTTATCACACCTTTCCCTTATATCCATACCATTAATGTGGTCACATGATCATAATAAAAGGATAAAGGGAAGGCCAAATATCCCATTCTATAGAAATACCCACCAACTCATCCTAAACCAAAATAGATCCAAACCTCTATGTCCTTAGCTAATCCCAAAGTTACCATCTTAGGTACCTCTAAGGTTAACCCATTTGAATCCATTAAGAGGGTCAGTCTTAAACAAATTCACCAAACTCTAGCTAAGATGAGCCTCTATGAGCTCATTTTCACCTCACCTTACCATCATCAAGCCATGATAAATGTTATGCAGGCTATTGGGGTCAAACTAGGTGACTCCCCACCTATAGAGGCCTTTGTAGGTACTCTCCAACTCTCCACCCTTGTCACTTTCAAGGACTCATAAATACCCTCTATCCACCCTAAGGATTTGGATCCTTCTCTCTTCATTACTACCCACATCAACCAAACTCACATCAAATGGGTTATGATCGATGGTGGGGCCAGCATCAACATCATTTCTTCCCATGCCTATGACCAACTCAAATTACTAGATAATGTCATGTCCCAAACTTTAGTTATCCTTAGATCTTTTAATAACACCATGACCACTACCTTGGGAATGATTATCCTCCACATTTAACTCAGACCATGCATGCTCCCCAAACTCTTCTATGTGTTCAAAGGTGAATTCTAGTACAATGTTCTACTAGGGATACCTTGGATCCATGTTATGGGTTGCATAACTTCTACCCTTCACCATTGTGTCAAATTTGAGCATGACATCAGGTTATTACCATACAAGCTAACGTCAGCCATTTTGTATCATGAAACATAACCTACCAACCTACTGACATCCTCTTACCTCTAACAATATCACCCCAAGCATCCATCACCAAGCCCTCAACCATAGAAAATGAAGCCATTTATTCTCCTTCCATAGAGGCATATACCATTTCATTTATTCTATTGGAATAAATACCCACCACTAATCCCTTGGAATATACCTTCTACCACCTTACCCTCAAATAATACTAACTCATTACCCTTGATGCTTTCCCTACTCCCTTAGATTATGGAAAACTTAACCACCAAGAGTATGGATATTGACATAACCACTTTGGCCAACCCTCATATTGTAAAATTGGGTCAATCTTTAACCCCTGAGGAACTTTAGGACTTCTCTACTTTCCTCTAGGACTGTATCATTTCATTCACCTAGTCATATGTCGATATGCTTGGTATTG
Organism: Torreya grandis; assembly: GCA_037957365.1. Classification (NCBI taxonomy): domain Eukaryota; kingdom Viridiplantae; phylum Streptophyta; class Pinopsida; order Cupressales; family Taxaceae; genus Torreya; species Torreya grandis. The sequence goes on from JARHVA010000327.1 coordinate 1,243,853, forward strand.
ACCTGATCATTACCACCCATAACATTGTAACCAATCATGATACTAATCATGTTAGATATAAACTTTGATGAATGCATCCTTGCATATCCCTTCTTATCAAAGAAGAGATTTAACACCTCCTCTTTGTTAACTTCATTCAACCCACTGATTATCCCTAGTGGGTTTCAAACATCATGCCTATCACTAAAGCCATAGGGGGACTATGTATCTATGTGTACTTTCATGACCTCAACTTTTCCTACCTAAAGGATGACTTTCCTCTACCTATCATTGACCAACTTATTGATCTTATAGAATGCCATGAGATGTTATCTCTCATGGATAGATTCTCAGGTTATAATCAAATTTTGATTTCCCCTCAAGATCAACACAAAATTGCCTTTACCCCATGGGGGACTTTCTATTATATGGTCATGCCCTTCAATCTTAATAATGTTGGTGTAACCTACCAACATGCAATGACCTACATATTCCATAACCTTATCCACACAATTGTCTAAGACTACATGGATGAACTCCTTAGGAAATCTAAACTTTGCAAGGACCACTTAGCCATTATCAATATTATCTTTTAGAGACTTATCCATTACCATGTTTGCCTTAATCCCAAGAAATGTATTTTTGGGGTCTTATTAGGCAAAATACTTGGATTCATCATTTCCTTTTATCGAATTGAGGTTGATCCAGCCAAGATCAAATCCATCCTCAAGATGCTACCTCTAACCAATCTTAAACATCTCCATAGTTTGTATGGGAATCTCCAATACATTCATCACTTCATTTTTCACCTCTCAGATCGATGTCAACCCTTCCATCACCTCTTGAAAAAAGACATCTCTTTTAAGTGGAATGTCAATTGTCAAAATGCCTTTGATGCACTCAAATAATACCTTCTATCTCCACCTATCCTCACACCTCTTAAGGATGACCAACATTTATACCTTTATATCTCTACCACTGACCATTCCCTAGGGGCAAAGCTTTCCCATCAGGATGAACAATGCAAAGAGAAAGTTATCTATTACATAAGCTGCACACTTGTTGAGTACAAGATGTGGTATACACACATGGAGAAACTATGCTTGGTTTTAGTCTTCATGGCCACCAAACTTCACCACTACCTTCTTAACCACAATACTTTTGTCATAACCAATACTGCCCACTCAAGTACATGCACTCCAAGCCATACCAAAACTAGTGTATGGCCAAGTGGCTCATGTTTTTAGTTAAGTTTGAACTTGAATTCCTCCATCAAAAGTCTATTAAGGGGCAAGTCATTGCTGACTAGTTGGTTGATGCACCCCTGCCAAGTAACTGACCTCCTCCTCTTGAATTTATAGATGAGTCTATCATAAACCTATCTCAAGAAGATTTCACCAATTATGTAACCATGTTCATTGATGGTTCCAAATGTCAACATGGTGGGGGAGCTGGTATCATCCTTATCCTCCTTATCGGTGAACCAATTCCTTTATCTTTTAATCTCAACTTTGAATGTACCAACAATGTGGCTAAATATTAAGCCCTAGTAATAGGTCTCCAAACCACATTAGCCTTTGGAGTTAGAACAATCAATATCTTTGGTGACTCCTAACTTGTGGTCAATCAAGTCAATCGCATCTACAAGTGTAAGAATGAGATTTTTTAGCTATATAGATAGTTAGTCATAAAACTCTTGACATCATTTAAACACTACCATATTGAAACCACCCCATGATCTACCAATAAGTTTATTGACACCATGGCTTTTCTTGCTTCTCAGATCCCATCAGCACCATCAAACTTTAAGCTATCAATCATTGTCCATCACCTCACTGAACCTTCTTATGTCAAGTCATACACTCTAACCATATTTAATGTGGAGGAGATCTAACCTAACCTTTGGTATCAATGCACCTTCGACTACCTAAACCTTGGCATAGTTCCATCTGACCTCTCTAGGAATGCCTATCAAGAATTTATTTAGATCACCTCCCATTATACCATTATGGGATACATCCTCTATAAACATGATTTTCATGGCCTCCTATTTTATTGCCTCTATGGTCCAGAAGCCTCTCACACTATCAAGGAAATCTATGATGGTATATATGGGGGTCACTTTAATGGACTCATTGTGGCTAAGTGCATCCTCCACCTAGGCTATTACTGGCCTAAACTTAACCAAGACTATTGTGATTATGAGAAAAAGTGTTTCAAGTGTCAACAACACACTAATTTGCTTCATACACCCATCCATAGCCTTCAAGTTTCCACTAACTTCTGGGCATTTTCCCAATGGGGTCTAAACCTTATTGGTGAAATTAACCCCCACTCTTCATAGTGACATCACTCTATCATCACTACAACTAAATATTTCACCAAATGGGTGGAGGCTATTCCTCTTATCTTAATAAAAGCTGAAATGATTATCAAATTTATCATCCATCATATCATCTGCCATTTTGGTGTTCCCCATAAGATCATCATCGATAATGGAAAATCCTTCAAAAGTAAACAATTTCAAGGTCTTTATGATGTATTTAGAATTAAACTAAGCTTTTCATAACCTTACTACCCATAATTAGATAGACAAGTAGAGGCCTCTAATAAAACCCTTAATAATATGCTTACCAAAATGGTCAATGCCTCAGGTTAGGATTGGCACTTGTACATCCCTTTCACCTTATGGGCATATCTCACTAGCATCTGAACCCCTACAGGTGCTACAATTTTTTCTCTTATGTTTGGATCTGAGGCTATATTTATTTCTGAGGTCCAAATACCTTTTCTTGATATATCTTTGTGTGATCTCATTTCAGAAGATGATTATCATTAAGAATGTTTAGCCCAACTTGAGATACTTGATGAGCATCATTTGGCTACTATTTTCCATCTCTATGTCTATCAAGAAAAAAACAAACATGCTTATAACAAACACCTGAAAGTGTGAGAATTTAATATTAGAGATCTCATCCTCAAGGAAAATCAACATGTCACTAATATGGAGAAAAGCAAAAGAGGAAAATTTGCTTTCAATTGGCTTGGACCTTACATCATAACTCATGAGTATGGATCAGGAGCTTATCATTTATCCTCTCTTAAAGGCAAACTAGAACCTAATCCTCTCAATAATTTTCATGTATGTCCTTTTAATTATTAAAGAGGGATCACAATCACTATTAGTCTAACTTAAGCTCATCCCCTATAACCACATTCATTTCCCTCTTTTTAGGGGTAACCAACTATAGCTGAATCATGTGATTATCTATCATAGTCATAGCCTAATCTTGAACTATGGGTACCATGGCTCTTCCTATAACATGATTCTCATGGTACTTCCTATCTCCTCAAGATCAGTTCCCATGGTCATTATCACATACACTACTTTTCACCTACTGAACCTTCTTGTACCTCTAGTTTTGCCTTCATAAAGGTAACCCTTTGATCATGTATAAGGAATTATATGTCAATTAAAATCAAACAAAAGCAAAAGAAATATCAAAGTCACAACCAAATCATGGGTTATTCTTAGCATTCATAGACTGCCCCCTTGAAGGATAGTTATTGAAAACTTATTTAAAATTATAAAACATAAGGTGGACTACTCTTTGAAGGACAACTATCAAAAGCATTTAAACTAGGCACATAAACTTAGACCACTCCCTTAAAGGATGGATAAGTAATACACTTGTCAAAAGCTAGTAATTTCTTGGAAGCTTCCCATATTGATCATCTTCCCCAACCCCAAGCAAAATCAAAATAAGCAAAATCCCATAATCAAAAGTAAAATCAATGAGAAATGCTACAATCGACTCTCATAAAAGCAATAATCTCAAAAATCCACAATCAACTCTTCTCAGTAGACTTCCTACATCAATTAGTCTACAATTTATTTATGAGCATAGACTTTCTTATACTATCCTCTTGGAAGCCTCTGAAAGAGGCATGCTAGTCTCAAAAAAGGTTTCAGTCTCACCCATCCTCCCTCCATATATCATATGCACAGGACTATGAGCTTACTTGATGCAATGTGATCAAAATACCTATTTATAAAACTAATCATGCTAATGTGAAGCATTTGAAAGGCTTATTTTCATTAAACCAATCTAACTTCAAGTTTCATCTTTTTCCTTATCAATGAGGAGGCATTATTTTTCTTTTCTTATCTTTTATTGGTTCATGTCAACATATTTCTCATGATTCTTCTCACCGTCCTAAACATTTAGTTTGTTATCTACTTACTTTATGTATTCTCATCACATCTTCAACCATATCCACATTTTATCTCCATGATCATAAACAACAAATATCAAATCAAAATCATAACATTACGAACTATATCCATGAGCCACATCATCTACCTATCTATGATTAAAACACCATGAAAGCACATCATATCATGTCATGCCATAAACATAATCCTATCCATCACCATCAAAACATCATGTCAACATATATTATTATATATTAATTCATTATCATGAACATAAATGAAATTAATATTCAAAACATTGTGAATTATATTATATGTCATCTACCAATCTATCCATAACATTACCATAATATATCTCATGCAAACCACAACATCATAACCATAACCAAAGACATTAAATGATTACATCATCATATACCATATATCCATTCATAACACATCCATGAACAAAATTAGAGCATCATAACTATCTTTTAAACATCACATGCCTAAGCTACTGAGTCAACATCTCATAATGCATATGCAGGAAACCAAAGACCATCAACCATAAGCATAAACATAAATGTCCATAATAAAATGTAAACCATAAACATACATCATCCATAACATCATATGTATCATGTCATCATAAATAATACATGTAACAATGTATAACCTCTCTCTTAAAACATGTACATCTCACTACATTGACACACAAGCCAGTATCAAAATAGTGTGCACCTATCACTACCAATATATATCAAAACATGTCTAAAACATGATCATGGGGTACCACTACCATTGGCCCCACCTACACCTATGCCACTACTATTGGCTCCACTCATACCTGCACTTTCACTCCCTCTAGTGGTGGCCCCCCTGGTGTCCCTGAATGGCCCATTATAAAGCCCACTATCTTGGAGTATCTACAAAGGGACCACCTACCAAGCTAGCCTTGTACTCACCATATCTCATCTCAAGAGAAAGTTTTGATAACACTATGGCCTCATAATACCTGAGCTCCTCTATAGTGGCTAAATAATGTACCCATGGCACTAGGTCTGGTGGTCTTCCCACTACTACCATGGCCACCCCTACCCTCTACCTCAATGAGTTTCTCTCATGTGTTACCAACCCAAGAGAGATACTCAACTAATATTTCTCACTAATCAAGGTCACCACCTATGCCTACAGTGTGGCCACCTATCCCTATAATGTCTGAACCTATGCTTGGGTTGTAACTAAATCCCCCTGCCTATCCATCATGACTAGCTAAATTTACAGCCATCAGCCTCACACCTCCATCATCTCTACCATCATCTATAACTACATATATGGGTTGATACTAGGCCATATATCCATTTGTATACCCAAAATCATCTATCAAAGCCCTAAAAGGTAGCTCCACATACCCACCATCTAAAACTATAAGAGTAGGTTAGGGCACTGGAAATAGAACCTCTAAATCCTCCCTCCTATATTAAGGAAATGGACCTAGGACACCTTATACCAAACCAAACTATTGGTGTACCCTATTTAATGGGCTTAGATCCATCTCTCCCTCTTACCTACCAACTATCCATCTATAGCTCTAAATGGTGAGGGTCTACCTCCTATAACCTATCCATATCAAAAATTGAATATATGGCTTTTAGGTGATGTGTCCAACCACTAGTACACCTAGTGCACCCCTAAACCACTTAGCATCATGGGCACTAGCTCTTGCACCTAATGCAACCATATCATCCCTTCATCACATGAAGCTAACATGGAAATTTATCTAAGTATAGCTGGCCCATGATAATCCTATTGGTCTTAACACCCCAATAGGCTGATAGGCCCAGTAATGAAGAACCAAGCTGACATTAATATCAATATCTCTTGTGGTACCTAAAGCCCCATAGCTCCCTATATATCTACATGATTAAAATAGGGACCTAACCAAATATCATCTTACCAAGTAATAACTCTACCAAAACCCCTAGTAATAAATAAGGAAACCCCCCACTACTCGAATATGGGAGCCTAATGCACATCACTACAACCATGAGCATTGTCATGAGCCTCTTCTCAGCCAAGGCTCTATAATACAACACTGAGTATCGAAATCCCCTAGCATGCCATCAAACCTAATTACTCACATCCCCATATAAGTACTCAATAAAATCCTCCTACTTGATATGATATATCACCTTTCCATGTAGTGGGAGTCTGGTAATCCTATGTACATCCTTAAGGATAATAGTGATCTGGCCATGGATGCATCTCTAGGCACATGTTGGTAGTGCCTCATAGCCCCCAACCCCACCTCTATATGGACCCATTCCTCTAGAGTAATCCCCTCATGAAACTCAAAAAATATATGTAGCATGTAGTTATACATCTAAATCTACTCCCTAACCTACATCATATCAAACACTTCACTTAGTTAGTCTACACTATTCTAATCTACCCTAGCTTTATGACACCTAACCTATTCCTCTATTTCTGCTACCTATCAATCCCATGTTGGAAACATTACCCCCTAAATCTAACATGCCTACCCTTAACCTACCATTACCCTAACCTTACCCTAAAACCTAGCCTACCCTAACTGATCATCGATGGTCATGGTGACCATTACTGATCAAATACCCCTACTTCATAGGGTGTTGATCATCGATGGTAATACTTGATCATCAATAGTCACTATGGGCATTCTATGGTGAGAACACCCAAACCCTATTTACCTAAAAATAAAACATACAAACATACAAACAACCATCCTAATCACCTACCTTATTACCTAAACCACCTACATCCCCTATCAATTTTTGCATTTGCCCACTAAAACCTAAAACCCTACCTAGGGTAATATACCCCAAATAAATGATTCCCAACACAAATCCTGACCCTCTAACCAAATACAATTACATAAATCATACCTATTTACCAAATTTAAGGCACCACTTACATCATTCCTTGACCTTTGCCATGGTTAAAGCCCATGAATAGCTACCTAACTACATCCACATGCTCCTTAAATATTGAGACCATAAGTATCAAACCCACATGATTTTAACCAATGAGTAGTCACCAAATCAGCAATCACCCTCACCACTAGGCACCAAAATCACCAAATCTAATTCAACCACACAAAAAAGTTATAATGGGTGAAAGTAATTTTTATTTTTACTTTTGACTTGGCATATTTTTAGGGTTTCCCCTAATCATCAACGGTTAGGTTGACTACCGATGGTCACCTTTTTAGGGCCCTAACCATTGATGGTTAGGAAATCCCAATTTGACACTTCCACTTAAAACTACCATTTTTTATCACAACTAGGTAGGTTTTGCCCACTTTTGGAGATTACCTTCTCCAACCAACCCTACCACCTTGTCACATTGCCATTGGTCTAATTTGACCCATTTAGCATGTAATTTTAGACAATTCATTTGCCTAATCCTTTAACTACAGTGACAACATTGCATGTTGATATTTTACATATTACACCACTTCACACATACTAACCCACTTATATCTCATTGAGAGTACTTCCTACCTCAAATACCCATGACACTTAACCCTTTTATGTTTTCTCTAAGAGCACTTTTTACCTTGGATACCCATTCGAAACATAAAAATCACTTAGGAGACTTGTATTTACAAGTTTTCCCAACCACCACACCTATATGTGGTCATGCAGTTCACTTTTCACTTATCCTTCTTAGCATCGACCCTTATTTTTACCAACTTGGTAACCTAGTATATGCACAATCTTGGCTATCACACCTTTTTGTCATAATTTATGTGCAAGTTTGCATTTCAAATGCCCAACCTTATGTCACCACCTCATGGCTTACCAACTACTATTTATCAAAACTATACCCACTTCTATTTTACCTCACTGACTCCCAATTTGAGGGTAAACACACCCTCCTCTCAGGGTAACCAGGCCCATGACCTATACTTCATTTTTGTTTTGTAGTTCATTCACACAAGTTACACAATAAAAAGGGGTGAAATGTAGACACTATAAATCTGTACACCTACACTTTCAAATGTCAAAAATCCCCTTGGACCTACTTAATACCCTCTTGGGACCAATTTACACAAATTTGGACTAATCAGGCCCACCCACAGTCAAATTTAGAAGCTGACTCAACCTAGCCTTTAGGACCTCTTTATTTTATATCTTAACCATCAACAGTCAAGGTAACCATTGATGATCACCATGGGAAACCCTAACCATCAATGATCAGGTTCCACCTCCTTAACAAAGCACATGCAAACCACCTACATTACTTTTATAAATATAGCTTATCTAAATCTTGTTGTGAGCCTGTGTATAGATAATTTATATTTAGATGGTCTAGTTACACTTTCACTTCCACCTCTTGCTTATGATTATAAGAGATAGAGTCTTGGGAGTTCAAATCCATCTGTAATAATTATCCAAAGCTCAAGGATTCAAGATTTTTCTTTTACAAGTCAATCAGCATCATCAACATTATCAAGCATCATTAGCAATCTCATTAAGAGCTAACTTGCCATCACCTCTCAAAAAATTTCTTGAGTGTTATTACTCTATTGAAATCAATCCAGATTCCACCAATAGGCTAACTAATTCAACCACTCACTCAATCAACTTCTAGTAAGATAAGTACTTATTTATCAATATTCATGTACTTTATTTCCATTTCATAATCATTCTGGCCTTTGTCCATCTCCTAGAATCCATCTTTTGGATCTTATTATTTAGCAATTTACCAACCCAAAACTTGCATAGTAACTACCAATGGTTGACCCAACCACCAACGGTCACCCTAACCACCAATGGTCATTATGTCAGTGAAAAATAGTAAGCTATTTTTTCCCACTTACCCTCAACCAAACTTTATTTTATATGTTCTTTCCTATTTACAGACCTCTTTCAAATTTTCTAAAGCATACCCCAACCCCTTAGCACTAGTATTAATTAGTTTATCACTAATTTGATCATTTCTAGTCTATTTTCTTAAGCAAACATTCTTGTGTTTAATTTTAGTACCTTTTGATTATTGATGCAAGTACCTTCTTTCCAATTTTGTGAACTTAATTATTTAAAACATGTAGATTGATAGTCCCTAAGTAAGCTCTCACTTCTGGGATCTAGCTATCGCTAGGCAATCTACCCAACTATCTATCTAACAAACAAGTTTGATTTAGTGCTTTCTTATCTACAAGTCTTCCTCCTAAGCTAAAGAGGAGCTCTTCATAATCTTCTAATTTAACACACACACAAACAAATAGATTTTTCAACCACACGTGTATTGAGTTTTTCTCTCTCTTATTTATAACTTAAGGTGAAACTTTACATGAAATAATCATAACTCTTAGGTGGAGGCTTATTCATATCAACCTTATAACTTTGTTTTCTTTGAAAAAATTTGGTTGTAGTAGTTGTAGAATTAATTGCATAATTGATTTCTTTAAATCTATGAGCTTGAATTCTCAATCTCTTATTGTGTGGCATAGTACATTAAAATAATTATCTTTTTTAATAATATAGACTATGAATTGAATCAACTAATTTTTTATTGAAAATGTCTTGTACATCATTATTTGTCATTAGATAGATCAACTCAGATAACATATTCTTATACTATAGTACATAGTCATTGATTGGATAGTTGGATCCTTGATTGAGTTTAGAAATTTATGCATAAGATAATTTTTCATCGATGTTTATGGAAAAGTATGCTATAAAATTATCTACCAAATGGTTGTATTCTCTAATTGATTTGAGGGAGAGGTCAAATAATCATTTCAAAGCATATATCTTAATATTATGTGGAAATAACTTGGACAATAATTTTTCATTAGATGCACGGTGCAAGAACATTGCATGAAAGGGTCTAAGGTATTTTTTTGGATCACCTTTATCATTTTATAATGTAAACTTAGGATCTAAAAAACCATACCTAATGGATAAGGTAAAACTTTGGGGGCTAATGGATTATAAGTCAAAGCATGCAAATTGATTAAATGACTAACTCTAGAAGCACCTTGATTTAACTACCACACCTTAGCCTACAAAGTAAAAATGGTCTGATTAAAGATCATGCACTAGGAAAGGTTGATAATGTAACATGTGTATTAATATTAAGATTGGCATAGGTTGGTTGTATTTGAATAGGCATGTTAACCTGAGAGAACCCATGTGTTATACCCACACCTTGGGTGGCAATCATATATATAACTAGAGGTGTAGACGTAGGATAGTAGAAATAGTAGTGGTCTAGACACCTATGGTGAAATTTGTACCTACAAAAGGTTAATTGATAATAATAAACAGCTCTTATTTTTGTGCTTTATTTGTGACAACCTTAGCTTTACATGACACCTTAAATGGTATTATTATATTTAATATCCAATAAAATTCTAAAGGATTTTGGAACATTCAATTTTGAAAATTATATAATGCTTTAACTTTTTCTAAATGTACCCCATTAAGCTCATTATGATTTATTATATCTTGATTTTCATGGTTATATTACTTATCATGTTCTAAATTAGGTATTTCAACATGATCATTTGTTTGTACATATTCATTGATAATTTCACCATCAAAATAAGGAGAATTAACATTCATTACATTTATGTTATCCATTTTAGATGAAGTTAAATAAATCTTATTATGCTCAATATGTGTACCACTTAATCTAGCACTTCACCTTAGAGGTACAACATAACTAGCCTTCTTGAATGAAATATGATGAAATCATGAAAGTATGCAGAAGGATAGGCCAAAAGGTGAAAATTATTTATTAACTTTTGTATGAGGAAATTGAAAATCAAAACTAAAACCTTAATGCAAAAACTTGAAACCCTAGAAAAAAGGAAGAAACCTTAAGGGAAACTAAGGGTTTGGTTATTTTTAGGAAATATATTTGTTCAACTATATATTTTACCCTATTTTGGATTAATGTTAACATTATCAAGATAGAAATTATGTGCATTATTTAGATTGTATGAAATATAGCATTAAACATATATCTAAATACAAAAGGTTAAAACTAATTTGAAATTTTTAGTTATTAAATATGGAAATTACTAAAGTACATAAGAAATTCAGAAATATTCTATTTTGTGTAGGAATAAGACTATATACACATGGTATGGAAGGCAAGAAACTAGATTGTGAGTCACTCAAATCAAAATTTGGAGATATGGGCTTGTCTAGATAGTACCATCAGCCTCTAGTTTCTACCATCAATCATCATGTTCTAATTCTAAAGTATTTTTAATATTGATTTTCTATTTTATACAAGATGTTACAAAATCTATTTTTAATGTGTATGTGATCTTGAGGTCTAACTATGTGCACAATACCCAAAATTTTGGTCTAACTATGTGCACAATGCCCAAAATTCTATCTCATTCACTTGAAACCCTAAGTCTACTTTCAATACTAGGTTATGGCTTGAAAAAGGGGGGAAAAGGTGGGTTATGTTAACCCTAACCACTCCACATTGAATGACTAAGCACTTCCTACATATCCAAAACTCTAAAGAGTAAATTCAAACCACATGTAGTTCTCCCCATTAGGTTTTTGTGTGCAATAGTGCTCTTTCAGTATATGTAACATGTGATATAACTTTTGACATTTAAAAAATGACAACATTATCTTAGCTTTTGAGGTGCTTCAGACTTGGCCAATACCTACTCTTTGTGATTGATTTGTAAATTTAAAATATAATTGTAACCCCTTTGAAGGTGTAGTAGTGTATAGGTGTGTCTTTTATGATTTCCAAATGGGTAAATAAGCTTAGACCTATTTTTTATTTATATGAGACTCTAGGTAATTTCTCATTCCACCAAGACACTAAATGTATGAGTTGACCCATAAGAATGATATTAATTTGATATGCATTTAACCTTAAATTGAGATGGGTCAATATAACATAGGGTTAAGAATATATAAATGAATAATCACAAGGGTGATAAGTAGATCTATAGTATGCCATTTAATTTACAAACTTAAATAAACAATATTTTGAATTTAAATGCTAAGATATGATAAAAATAGAAATTAAAACTATTGATTGATATTATAATGAATTAGAAAAAAGAGTACTTGGTTTATTTTACATGTGCAAATTTGATATGGAACGGGCTATAATTAGACTTGATCTAGATTTTGGATCAATCATTAGATTCTATAAATTTTTATTATATGACCTCAAACATTTGCATTAGGATTGAATAGTTATGTTGATGTAAGTGTCTGAGTTGGATGTAGGTGTCTAGTATAGAATATTTACTAGATCTAAGTGTGACCACCTACATCCTTCTAAGTTTTATATATCCATTGCTTTGGTGTGTTAAAAAACCATGTATAGGTTGTCATTCCTTTTCAAATGATAAAACCCTAACTTCCTCACCCTTAGAGTGATTTTGGGAAAAAAAAATTAGTGGGCACATAGTGTTGAGATACCCTAAGGCCCTTTATCAATGGGCACTACCTACATATCTAATACTTAAAAGGAGCCTTTAAACTGATGTGGTTCTCCCATACATGTTGAATTGTGTGTGTATAAGGATGCAATGTGTAATAAGCAAGTACATAGCGTGACCTAGCTTTTAACTTGGAAAATAGGGTTCATGGAATGTTCCTTCATTACATCAGACTTGTAGATGGGTTTTCCTTATTATAGATATTGCAATAGAAAAAATAAGGAATCTTTAATCATTTTAATGTTTGATTGAATGCCTTTGGTAGGTTACCTTGTGAGTTTCTAGGTTTATTCTAGGTGAAGGAATTAATGAGGATTGATCTTATATATATACCAATCCCCTTTGGAAATATCTCACATTAAAGCACTTAGGATGACCATAAGGATATGTTTATTTAAAAATTTGATTACTTTAAGGCACTAGACACTTAGTTTAGCATAGAATACTAGCATCAATGTAGGTGTTTGACTAGGATGCAAGTGTCTCAGAAGTTAGAAAATAGGCAGATGTTCAAAATTTATAAAGGATTATAGTAAGTAGGTTTATAGCATTTTGAGTAGAATAGAAGGGCTGGTCATTAGAATAACATATGGTTGGACTAAGAAATAAGCAATAGGCACAAGAGATAGTAAATGCTAGCCTTTCAATAATAGGAAGGTTTTAGAACTAAAGGGCATAACCATGAGAAGTACTTCTCAAGTATACAATACTAAGGTGTTATATGATTCAGTTTAGTGTATACATTTTCTTTCTCTTTAATCTAGTAATGGAATTATTAGTTTAAACAAAAAGGAATGCATACATGGATGTGTGTAACACACCTTATCTTTGTATGAGTTCTACTTGAATGTTTTTATGGTGTCTGACCTACAACCAAGAGCATGTTATAGTATATAATCAATGCATATAATCAAGAATTGAAATAATTTGAAATGCTTGAAAGTAAAGAGAGTAAGGTTAGGAGTCACCTCTATATTGATTCAACCATCTTGCCATTTAGCAATTTAATTTGAATAAATGTTTTATTGTGAAGATTTAGAGTTGAGATTAGGAAAAATGTAAAACTGTAAGTACAAATATATATAAATATTTGAGGGAAACTTACCCCCAACATTGGAGAAAATGTGAGTTTCCATTCGATAGTTGAGATTAGCTCAACCATTTAACTCAATAATACTTATAACCTAGTAAACATGTGTGATATAAGTTAACTCACACTATAAATCTAGTAAGGGTGGATTATTTTATCACTTTATCCTATAAACTTGGTAAGATTGAGTGATGTAATCACCTCAACCTTGACAAAAGTGAATCAACTACTATAGTAGACTAGCTCAATAATAGTCCATAAAGTTTATCCTAGTGTATGCTAAATTCCATATAAGTATTTGAAATCTTATATCTAGTTGATTTTATAATTAAATATTCTCTTTTGCATGACATATTCACTTCATATATGTTTCAAGCTAAAACCTAGGTATAATAATGGTATAAATGTATAGAATGTTGCCATAAGTGTGCATCTGAATCATATAATTATGAAATTTGTGTGTAATACATGTTCCCATAGCATGCCTCTACTAAATTTGGAGAATCTGAGAACTGGTGTAAGTTTGGAGAACATGTTTTCATTACATGCCTTCACTATAGTCTAAAAATAATGAATACTAAATAAGTGTGGAAGTTATGCCTTTTTGGCATGCCCCCACTGAAATCTAAAACTATGAAGGTGTGAAATCCATGCCTCTATGACATGCCCCAACTAATATTCCCCCCTTTTTAGGTGAGGGGAATTATGAATTTGTAGATACCTTACTTTAAAAGGATAATATAACTATATAATATGTGTAAGGAGCATGTAGCATATAGGAGCAAAATGTCTAGGTAGATATAACAATGAGGTACATAGTATGTGATCACATCAAGTCCTAAGATGCATGATATAAATCATGGAAACATATAGATAGTAAAAATATATTCTAAACAATTAATCAATCACACACACAAGAGTACTCAAAAGTAAATCAAAATATAATGATCCAAGGAGACCTCAAACAAGGGGCATGTTCAATTATCATACGATCAAAGAGGCATTACTTAGTCAAATGTCCATAAATCATAGATATACATGTTCAAATTTCCATATACAATAAATTGTGACATATACAATGTCATAATAGGTAAACAAAGCCATGGGGACCATAATCAATGGAGCATATTCAAATGATCGAACCAACAATATAATGCAAGATAAGACACTCAAGGAAATGCATAAATAAAAAGTATGAAACATAAGCAACCAACATAAACATATCATACTAGTCCTTGGATATATGTGATAGTAAAAAATTTAATTACATAGCATGTCAAGTACACTACAAAATATATAAGCATGGATAAAGACATGTGTAAGTATATAAGCTCAAAAATGATAATATAAAATGATCATAAAATGATATAACCTAGGTGTATTATGATCAAAGAATTAGATGCCCCTAATATAAAAATTACATGATTAAAGGTAAGGTGTAACATATAAAATTACATATATCATGTTCTTAGGTATGCCTATATCACACTCAAAATATGCATGAACCACACGTATACAAAAATAGATGATATGTTATCTACCAACATGGAACTAACAACATAGATGCTAAGGAGATGATAAGGTATGTAAATGTTGAATTTTTTTGATTATTTGTTTATATTTTGGAATATTGGAAAATGAAATACTATCATATGATCTCATCCAAAAGATGCTCATAAGTATCTCACCACTATGAATTTGGTGTAATAAACTAGTGGTACTACCAATGAGTATGGATAGGTGTAATGTCTAGCACTATAGGATATTTAATTTTATATATATGTATAACATGAATTTTTGGTCATGAAGAGATAATATAATGAATATGGTTTTGTGGAACCCATTGTTGAGTACTATGTGTTTTATTTGAAGTATACGTAATAGGAACATGTTTAAGTGTCCTAGATATATAAATATGGTGTGTAATAGATAAGGATTCCATGGAATCCATTATGTGTATCTAATGCAATGGTTTATCAAGTATTGGACATCTAATAAAGGGTATTACATGTTGCTTACCATTTCATGAAGTATTAACCTTAATACATTTGATAATTAACTGACTTGGAATAAACTTATTTTATTCAAGAGGATGTTCATATAGAATTCCAAAAATTGTAATTACCCTATTGGCATCAATTTATTTAACACACCTATGCAATTTAGAAGGTGTTTTAAGCATATTATGTATCCATTATCATTCCAATAGCTTATCAAAAATACATGTGTAAGGGATAAGTAAAAAGGTAGTGACCACATGTGTTGGGCCATTCTGTAAATATAAGCCAATCTCACCAAGAACATGTTGTGAGGTCCCATTGAATTCTCTAATTAATTTATTTTAAGGATTTAAATCATCATGTGTATAAACTAAGTGTGTAATTAATGTCATGGTGTAAACATTCTCGCTATCACCATTATTAATCATAACATTGTGTATAAGCTGGTGGTTAAGGTATGCTTGATTGAATAATGAATGAAGATATAAGTAATCATCCACAATCTCATTATCATAAAAAATAATATAAGGTCTTTGAATCATGGGAGGTGTATGTCATATGTAAGTACCGATAACCCCATCTATTGGGTGCCTATAATATGATGGAGGGTAATGTGCAGTATATGCCATTTTTACTTCTAGTTCCTTATTATAATGGTCTTACAAAGGGTTCTTAAATATTTTATGATTCTTTTGATCACCAGTTTGTGAAATTAATTCCTTTAGAGGATCATCAAATATAACCTTTTGGTCATTAATAAAGTCTTAGATATTATGATTCAAGGTAAAACATCACTTCATAAAATGCCATGGGCCTTACTGATAGTCACAATAAGTGTTGGCATCATATCCTTTGGATATAAATCCACTCATATCAACCTATATAGGATGAGGGAGATATATGAGGTGACACTCCACAATATTTGGAAGTAATGAAGCCAGAGACTCAGATAAACATGTAAATTATCTCCTTGGTGCACTGGATAAGACAAGTTGATTCGGTTATTGTAACCCCACATTAATCATGGTAGTTGTTTCATGTTTAGATTATGTGGGTTATACCTTATAGCTTGGTTTGATAGTAAACTTGATATTTTATGTGGTCAGTGTGTTTACTACATAATTTTTTTCAATGAGATAAGTTTCATTTCATGATTGTGAACAATATGGCATAAGTCATCAAAAGTTTTGAACTTTTTGAAAACAATTGACTCATATAATGGGGCAAATAAACTTTTCTTGAAGATGTCTTAAAGATCTTTGTCTACAATTGGATAAATCATTTTAGCCAACATTTTCTTATACCTTAAGACATATTCATTGATAAGTTCTTTGATTCCTTGTTTGATTTTTACAATTTGGGCATAGGAAACCTTTTTAGTAATATTGATAGAGAAGTGTGCCAAAAACTAATCTACATAAGGTTTGAATGTGTTTATTTATTAGATATGTAAATCATATAACCACCTTAGAGCATATTCCTTGAGGCTCTTTGGAAATAATTTAGTTAAAATTTTATCGTTAGAGTTATAATCAAGGCATGTCACATAGAAAGATCAAAGATGTTGTTCAGGATCACCCTTGCCATTTTAAAATGTGAACTTAGGTGCAAAAAAACTATTTTTCAAGGGGTGTAAAGATATCTCAGGTGCAAGAGGGTTATGTAACACCTCTTGTCAATCAATAGCAAAAGGTTATTTCATAGATTTTTTTTCAATATTTGTAACTTTAGTTTACAAAAGTTTTATAGTTTGGATAAGAGCTTAAACCTATTGAATTTTGAGAAGTCACTAAAGTAGTTATACCCATAGTTTGAGTGGATATTGGCATTGAAACTAAAAATTGGGTTGAAGTATTAATGTTTCCCATTAAGATGCAGTAATAATAGGATACATTTCAAGGAACAATGGTGTAAACATGTATTTTATGCCCCCATTAGAAGTATGAATCAGTGAGGTGCCCAAGGGGAGGGTATTTGATATAGAATAAATTAAATTACCACCTTAGGATTTACCATCACTAGGTGAGGAAGCCTTAGCCTTAGCATGCTTACTGATTTCATCTCTTGTAACATACAAAAATGCATCTATTAGGCCCTTGTTATTATTAAGATGAGTAACTAATGATTATTTATATTCCATTTGAAAATATATTTTTGGTTAATGTTTTTCATTTCTTATAAATGAAAAAAATAGAATTTAAAAAAAAATAAAACAATAAAAAAAGGAAACCCTAAGTCCACTTAGGGTTTACATACAAAGACACAAAGATAGGGTTCACCAAATGTTTAACCCTAAATTAAGATTGTTCAATATAGCATAGGGTTAATAATATAAAAATGAATAAGCACAAGGGTGATAAATAGATCTATAGTAGGCCAATTAATTTTAAAATTCATATAAACAATATTACAAATAAAAATGTTGAGATATGTTAAAAATAAGAAGTATAACGATTAATTGATATTACAATGAATTAGAAATAAGATTACTTGGTTTAATATGCATGTGCAGATATGATAAGGAATAGGCTAGAAGCAGACTAGATCTATATTTTAGATCAATCATCAAATTCTAAAAATTTACATTATGCGACCTCGAATGCTTGCATTGGGCCTCAACAGTTGTGTTAACACTGGTGTCTAAGTTGGATGCAAGTGTCAAGAACAAAATATTTACTAGATATGAGTGTGACCATCTAAAGCCTTTAATTTTTTATGTCACCTTTGTCTTTGTGTGTTTATATCTCATGCATAGGTTATCGATCCTTTTCAAATCATCAAAACCTAGCTTCCTCACCCTTGGAGTGATTATGGGAAAATGGATTAGTAGGCACATAGTGTTTATCTACCCCAAGGACCCTTATATCAATAGGAACATCCTATATGGATAATACTTTGAAGAGGGCCTCAGACTTATGTAGTTCTCCCTTATGTGTTGGCGTATGTGTGCATAAGGATATAATTTGTAATAAGTACATAGAGTGACCTAGCTTGTAACTTGGAAAATATACATCATGAATTTTCCTTTAGTGCATCAGACCTATAGATGTGCTTTCCCTATGATTGATATTGAAATAGGAAAGAATAGATAAGTTTTACTCACTTTAATGCTTGATTAAATGAATTTGGTAGGTTTCCTTATGATTTTATAGGTCTATACTAGGTGAGTAATGAATGAGGTTTGATCTTGTATATACATCAATCCCCTTTATAAATATCTCATAGTGAAGCACTTAGACTAACCATAATGATTCATTTCATTTGTAAATTTGATGACTTTAGGGCAATGGACACTTAGTTTGGCATAGGACACTAGCATCGATTTAAGTTTCTAATTGGGATGCAAGTGTCTAGGAAGATGGAAAATAGGTATAGTTATAAAACTTGTAGAGGATGATAATAAGCAGTTTTTATAACATTTTGAGAAACATAGAAGGCTTTGTCATTAGAATAACATATGGTCAGACTTAGAGATAATCAATAAGCACAAGAAATAATGGATGCAAGCCTTTTGATAGTAGTAAGGTCTTAGAATTGAAGGATACAACCATGAGAAGTACTTCCCAAGTATATAAGATAGAGATGCTATATGATTTAGATTTAGTGTAATATAAAATGTGACCATTGTTTGGTGCAGGATAAAAATATCAAGTTTGGATAATACCAAAATTATGGTGTCATCTCAATCTAACGGTTATATCAAGGAGATAGAATATTGATCTGATGATCTAAAGGTGCCTTATAATGATAACTGATTAGTTTGGAATATACTAGGGGATTTCCTATAGGTGACTGATAATAAATAAATAGGTTCAAACCCATGGAGAGCATGTGGATGTGAGAGAATGGTAAATATGAGTCATATATGTATGTAAAAGTCATGTAGGCTTAAGGTAGGTAAAAATTGACATTAAAAAGTATCTAATACCATATTTTAGTATCTACAATATCTTGAAGCCATTATGTTCCATGATATCACATTTATATAAGTCATTTTTTCAAATAGTACATGTGCCTTGTGAATGTTCTCACATCTTGCATATGCATCTACTAGGGTTCTTACAACTATTTCCCAAAAAATCCTCTTTTTCTTTGATGGGTACATATTCTATTTTAAATTTTTTATTTTGGTATAGGTTGGGAGTGTGTTGTTAAATATTTTATGAATTTAAAAAGCATCATTTCCATCTACACATAGAAAATACATTTTCCAAAAAAAAATTAAAGCAAAACTACAATGGATTATTTCCTTGTATCCTTATGAGTAAATTAGGAAATGAGTCTAGAAATCTCATTGGGAAAAGGGGGTTTTCAAAATTTGAGAGAAAAACCAAAGGTATACCTTTGATTCACTCTCATATTGGTAATTTAATAAGTGATTTAGTTCTATAATCTCTTAATATGCCCAAATTCACACTTCTCAAATTTCAAGTGTAAGGGTCTTATCTCCTCAACTATTTGTATTTTACATGCATGGGTATTACCTCCCAATGAAAATTGAATAATTATAATTTAATCTCACTCATATAATATTACTTTCCAACCATTCAATACTTAAATTTTCATCCCTTGTAAAAGGACACATTCTTCTACCAAAATGTTACTTGCCTAGCCAATATATAAAGAAAAGGCACAAATTAGTTGACCCTTACTATCATTAAAAATGTCACCATAACTAGCTAGAAAAGGGTTATTGTTGATAATTTAGACACTCCAAAGGTACATGAGGCTTCCTAATCCTTGTCATGATCTTCAAATGGTCTCTAAATCTTTCTAGCATTGTTTAAATTTTCATTATATGTATTATGGGTTGCTTGAAGAGATCCTCATGTGATAGCTTGTTTTGAGTCATTGGATGATGTGTTGGGTCTTATTAGGTGTTCATTTTGTTATTTTAAGGTTTTAAAGTGTGTTAAAATTTGTCTTATACCTTTTTGGACAAAGTTAAGTTATTTTAGTAGAAATTAAGG
Organism: Torreya grandis; assembly: GCA_037957365.1. Taxonomy (NCBI): domain Eukaryota; kingdom Viridiplantae; phylum Streptophyta; class Pinopsida; order Cupressales; family Taxaceae; genus Torreya; species Torreya grandis. The sequence continues at coordinate 1,264,566 of JARHVA010000327.1, forward strand.
TATTTGGAGAAGTTAAGGTTTCTTGATCTTTTTATATTTAGGCCTATTTTAACCACTTATTAAGGAGATACCCTTTTAACAATATGTGGGAGGTGTAAAAGTATTTTTTAAGTCTTAACATGAGGTCTAAAATATATCCAAGGTTTCCCTCTATGGGCGACTTAGTCAAGCATGTTTCAAGCTCTAATTAGCCCTCCATGTCATCAAATGCCCCTTCAAACATGTCATATGAGTCAACCTCCATATTATAAACCTTTTAAGAAGATTTTTTTTTTTTCACATTGAAAATATTGGTCTTAAATGGTTTCATAAGCATTACAAGTCATGATAAAGTGGTCTTATGTGCAAAAGAGGTCTCTTTAGGGGCTAAATGTCATTTATTCATCATAAAAGGGTCCCACATGCTTGAAAATAGCCTTTAAACTTCCCTCCATCCATACCACTTAATTTTAAATCATTATTTAACTCTTCATTTCCCACATATTTCCCATAAATATCCTTTCAAGATCTTAATCATGAAAATATGTAGGAAAAAAGGGGTTTTGTAGGTGTTTTTAGACTTATACAAACTTATACGGTTAGAGCAGAGTCAAATGAGGTCAAGTATATTTAGGGGGGAACTAATTTTAGGAATTATAAAATAGAATAAATTAGTTATATATTTAAATAATTTGAAAAACCAACCCCTTCTCTCCATCACTCTTCTTGGCAGCCATCGATAGCCAGTCAGGTTTATGCTCAATCCGTATAGGATAGAGAAAATATTGATTTAAGATTTTGGGTAGAGTAAGAGGTCTCATGAAATTTCCATTATTGTAATTAGTTTTTATATCGATGAACCATGTTTTATGAATAATGGTTAAGAACTTAGGTAGTCAAACTAGTCTCCTACATCTACACAAGGTCATCTTTAAAAGGGTTTTAATGCATTTCTGGTTTGATTGATGCAATCAATGTTTTTGTGTGTCATATAGATGTCCTCATAATCCATATAATTCATTATCCACCCATATTTTACATGTTTGAGTTCATGGGAGTAATAAACCTTCATGTTGTCATAAATTGTAGGTTATAGGCAGTGGTTTCTTGATGTTATAGAGCCTTCAATGCATGATTTTGGAAGTAAGTAGTGTTTTAATGTTAGATGATGGGTTTATTAGATCCATTCAAGTCTTATTTTCTTAATAATCATAACTATATCATAAAAATAAGCATCTCCTTTAGAGTCATGATTTCAACATGAATACATTGCATATTGTAAATCTTCTTTGCATGTTGTGAGCAAAGTATTTCATGGTTGATAGTTATTGAGGATCATTAGGACACTATGTAACATGTAGAGGTCTCCATATGGTTGTTGTAAATATTATAATTTATTTCAAAGGTATATCATTGGTGATAAATACTCCATTACATTTCATGGTGTTTTTAATATTCATATATTGGCTAATGTGTGTTAATATTTATTTAATATTAACGAATATATTTTTTGTTGCATAAAAGTTAAAAGAGGGCCCATGAAGAAGTCAAAGAGTCATGGGGTAAAGACAAAAGAGGAATGGGACACATTTTCCCATGAAGAGTCATCTTGAGGAATTTCAAGAGTCACCAAGTGAAGACAAAAGAGGGTATGGCACATTTTTACATAAAGAGTCACCTTAAACAATTCAAAAGGTCACCAAGATAAAGATAAAAGAGGAAAGGATGCATTTGCTTATGAAAGATCACCATGTGAATTTTCAAATGCAAGGATATGAAGGGTCATGTAAGTTTGGCACCATTTTTCACGTGGATTGAAGGGTCACAAAGGGTGAATGCCAAAGGTCATTTGGAAAGCTATAAATAAAGGCTTGAGAAGACATTTTTAATATGCCAGAGAGTGCATGGTTTTGTAATTGTTTTATATATTAAAAGAGGACAGAAAAATAGGAGATATTGTAGATTTATATCATTTTTTGAGTAATTAATATTGAGAAATAGTTTTGTTTTATACACAAGAGGGGTTGGTGCTCCTATGGGTTCGTGCTCAAAAATCTTTGTAAGGGGTCAGTGCTCTTATGGGTTGGTTCTCGGTAAAAGGGTTGGTGCTCCTACAAGTTAGTTCTTGTGATTTTTGTAATTTGAGTTGGTTCTCATTCATATACTTGAGATTGTTCTCCATGGTTTTTCCCACTTTGGGTTTCCACATAAAAATTTGGTGTCTCTCTCTCTTATGTGGTGCATGTTATTGTTTTAGTTTTATTGCATATCTTGAATGTGTGATTAAGAGGTTAAAGAAAAGAAATCAAATTAATTAAAACATATATAACATACTAATTCACCCCCCCCCTCTCAATATATTTTATATTTAACAATTGGTATTAAAGCAGGTTCCTTTTTAAAAAGTTTTACAACTTGAAGGTAGATTGGGGAAAGCACGATGGCTGGATCACATGAAGGTTTTTATACAAATAAGGCACCTTTATTTGATGGGAAAAATTATGATTTTTGGAGAATAAGGATGAGGACTTATTTTATGGCCCTTGGATTTGACATTTGGTAAGCAGTGGTGGAGGAATATGAAGAGCCACAGACACTTGTAACTATTCCAATGGAAAAGAAGGCAAGTGAAAATAATGTTAAAGCTTTAAATGTTATTTTATGTGGTTTATGTGAATCCAAATTTATTAAAGTTATGTAATGTAAATATACTCATGAAACTTAGGTAAAGCTTGAAAATATTTATAAAGGTGATGGAAAGGTTCAACAAGCTAAGCTTTATACTTTCAAAAGATAGTTTGAGAGTTTGAAGATGGAAGAAGAAGAAAATATAGCAAGTTACCTTTTGCATGTTAATCAAATAGTTAATCAGATTCAAGGCTTGGAGAAAATTTAGAAGAATCAATCATGGTAAAAAAAGTTTTGAGATCTATACCATTAAGATATGATGTAAAATTTTTGATAATTGAAGAGATGAAGAATTTAGCCAAGCTAAAAATGGATGAGCTACATGGTATTCTTATGGCATATGAGATGCGGAGCAAACAAGAGAAACCCTCAAAAAGAGAATATGCTTTCAAGACATCAAAGAAAGAGAAGGCTAAGATTCAAGAATCACGTGACAGTTCTAGCAATGATAAAGATGACAATGGAGATTTATTCATTTATAAGCCAAAAAAATGCATAGGTAAATATCAAGGAAAATTACCTTTTAAATGTTTTAATTGTGGAAAAATTGGACATTTTATAGACAATGAAGAAGGAAATTCTACATACAAGAAGAATTTCAAAGGAAAATTCAAGAAGGGATTTGAGAAGAAGAGTTTGTATTCTAAAGATCCTAGCTTAGCTAAAGATAGTGGAGTCAGTGATTCAAAAAAAGAAGAGATTATATTCATGGCCATACATGAAGATGCCTTCGTAAGAAAAAATATAGATGATCAAGAAGAAGAATAGGATGAATCCAAAGTGAGTTTGGAAGGAAAAATCATTTGTGCCTTAGAAGAGTTAAAATCTCTTGAGAAGAATAATTGAAGATTGAAGCTCTAGATCGAGAAAAATGAAAAGGAATCAAAGGAAAAAATTGAAGATATACAAACACACTTTAAAGAAGCCAAAAAGAATGAAAAAGATTTAATGACACAATTGACAAAAGTAAGTGAAAAATTTTAAAGGTGTGTTATTGAAATTGATTCTTTAAAAGTAGATCTTGAGAAAACAAATAAAGCAATCAATGATAGAGCAACCAATGATTCAAAATTTGAGAATAACACTAATATGTTGAATAAGATATTAGAAAGTCAAAGATCAATTTCAGATAAGATAGGTATCATATTTGAAGAAAAGAAAGAGGAGGCCACTACTTTCACAGACAAGGTTAACACAAAAAAAGGAAAGAGCTATGTTGAAGCTCTTACAAAAGAGGAAATAAAAAGGGAGAAAGTTAAGAATACAGAGGGCATCTCAAACAAAGAAGGCTAGAAGGAATAGAGCTACAAAAGGTAATCAAATTAGAGATACACAAATAGGTCCTATTTTTATGTTTATTATTTTTATTGTAATGGATATGGTCATAAGAAAATAGAATGTCAAAAAAGGCTAACAGTTTCAAAAATAAGAAGGAAACTCATGCAGAGACAAGCAAAATCCACAACTCTTTTACTCCTCTATCAAGATTTAATGAAGAATCTATAATATGTTACAAGTGTAATAACTTCAGACACATATCCTGGTATTGTATAGTCGTGTTTGAGTCAATAAAGAAGGACCAAAATTTCAAGGCTCCATTCATCAAGAAGAAAGTTTAGATAGGTTCATGGTAGAAAAAATAATCTAAAAAATCTATGTTGGTATAGACAGCTTTGCATGCAAGAAATGAAGAAAAGCCATGGTTCGTTGACAATATATGTTCAAGGAAAATGATAGGAGATAATATAAATTTCATAACCTTGAAGAGGATCAATGGTGGCACAGTAAAATTCAATGATAATACTACTTCCAATACTGCCAGAAAAGGTACACTAAATTTGGATAATAGTAGAACTAAAACTGAAAATGTTTTGTATAGAGAAGGTCTTAAGCATAATATTTTGAGTGTAAGTCAAATGTGTGATCAGGGGCACACACTAAAGTTTTATGTAGAAGGTTTTGAAATTAGGATAAAATATTTAGATTTGTTGGTTACAGATACTCAGAGAATAGGAAATAATTTATATATGTTATCAGACATCAAAGGTCAAAGATGTTGTTTGAGTTAGATTGAAGAAAGTTGGCTATGGCACAGGAAAATGAGACATAAATTATGACAATCTTATCAATATCATCAAGAAGCAATCAGTCAAAAATCTTCCAAAGATTATAAAGCCATCCAACACACTTTGTGAACCTTTTCAACATGGGAAACAGACTAGAAGGCAGTTCAAAATAAAAGAATACTCAACCACTCAGATGTTAGAGCTTGTTCACACTAATTTATGTGGACCTATGAGAACTCAAAGTACTCAAGGTAATAAATATTCATGTTTCTTATTGATGATTTTTCATGTATGAATTGGGTAATGTTTTTAAATAAAAAATCAAAAGCTTTCAGACATTTCAAAGCATTCAAAGCATTAGTTGAGAATGAAACTAGTTTGAAGATTAAGTGCCTAAGATCATATCTAAGAGGAGAATTCATGTCAGATCAGTTTATTAAGTATTTTGAAGACCATGGAATAAAGAGACATTATTCAATAGCTAGAACTCTATAGCAAAATCGAGTAGTTGATTGGAGAAATAGAATAGTTTGAGAGATGGTGAGGATAATGCTAAATGAATCCAAGATACCAGATAAATATTAGAGAGAGGTAGTTGGTACAGTAGTGCATATTTAGAATATATAATTATTGAGAGCCAATAGTGATAAGACTCTTTATGAGTTATGAAAAGACAAACTAGCTATAGTTGATTATTTTAGAGTTTTTGGCAGTAGATGCTTCATAAAGAGAATTGATGAAAAACTAGGTAAGTTTGAATCTCGAGCAGATGAAGTTATATTTCTTGGTTATTCTTACAAAAGTAAAGCTTATAAATGTTATAACAAAAGAACCAATAAAATTTTTGAAAGTACAAGTGTCAAGATAAAAGGAGATGGAGCAAAAAGAATCAGTGATCCAATAGACATTCCTAAAATCATTAAAGAGGAAGATTTTGAAGAATTAGATGAAGATGAGAAGAAGGAGAAAAAAGACACCAAAACTCCATCCAAATATGTCCATATTAATCATAATGAAAGTGACATCATCAAGGACATAAATGAAGGAATTTGCACTAAAAGAATGATGGTAAGTGAATCTGAACAAGTTAATTTCTCTTTGTTATCCAAAATTTAGCCTAGAACTTTTTTAGAATCTAGACATGATAAGAATTGGGTTAAGGTAATGGATGAAGAATTAAATCAAGTAGAAAAGAATGATACTTGAGAATTAGTGCCTAGACAAAAGATTATAATGTGATATGAATAAAATGGGTTTATAGAAATAAGTTAAATGAAAATGGAGAAATGACTCAAAATAAAGTAAGATTAGTATGTAAAGGATATGCTCAAATTGAGGGAATAGATTTTGAAAAAAAAAATGCACCAATGGCAAGGCTAGAGGCTATTATAATGTTTCTTGAATATGCATTGTTTAAAAATTTCAAAGTGTTTCAAATGGATGTCAAATTTGCTTTCCTAAATAAGAATCTAGAAGAAGAGGTCTACATTGAGCAGCATGAGGGATTTATTCTCTCAAATGTTACTAGTCATATATGTAGATTGAAGAAAACACTGTATGGATTGAAACAAGCTCCAAGAGCTTGGTATACAAGACTTGATAAGTACCTACAGGATCAAGGTTTCAAGAGAGGATTTGATTATAATAATTTCTACATAAAAATAGAAGGTGAGCATTAATTGATTTTTGTGGTATATGTTGATGACATAATTTTTGGATGAAACATTGAAAATATGATAAAAGAATTTTATGATAATATGCAAAAATAATTTGAGATGTCTATGCTTGGAGAATTGTCATTTTTCTTAGGATTGAAAATATTTTATTTAGATAAAGGAATTTTCATATCTCATAGTAAATATGCCAAGGAAATGTTGAATAAATTTGGTTTTGAGGATTATGCACCAATTATCACACCAATGAGTATAGGAAATAAGCTGAGCAAGGATGAAAATTCACCTATTGTAGATCAATCTTTGTATAGATCTATGATTAGTAGTCTTTTGTATTTGATAGCATCAAGGCCAAACATCATGCATGTAGTAGGTATGGTTGCAAGATATCAGTTAGCTCCAAAAGATAGTCATGTTTAGTTGGTGAAGAAAATATTTAGATATATCAAGGGGACATTGGATTATGGATTGTCATATCCCACAGGCAGAGATTTCACTTTAGTTGCTTATACATATTCAAACTGGGTAGGTTACTTAGATGATATAAAGAGTACAAGTGGAGGATATTTCTTCCTTGATAATAGCTTAGTATTATGGCTAAGAAAAAATCAAAATTCAGTGTTACTTTCTACATTTGAAGCAGAATATATTGTAGTGGTATTATGTTGTACTCAAGTGCTTTGGATGAAGAAAACTTTGGAAGATATCAAGGTAAAATATGATGAACCTATTTCTATTTTTTATGACAACACAAGTTTTATTAATATTTCAAAGAATCCAGTGATGCATTCAAGAAAAAAACATATTCCCATTAGATATCACTTCTTGAGAGAGTAGGTTGTAGATCAATAGGTTAAGATGGAATATATCAGTACTACAAAGTAGATTGTAGGTATTTTCACAAAGTCACTACCAAAAGACACATTTGAGTATCTACAAGAGAAGTTGGGAGTAATTTCTTTTAATTCCTACCATTGAGGATTTGCATCAGTTGAGGGGGAGCTAAGTGTTAGCTCCAAAATAGGCCCTTTGCCATTGATGTCAAAGGAGGAGGAGAAAAAAATTAGGTATAGGTATAGGTATAGGTATAGGTATAGGTGCATAAATAGGTATAGGGAATAGGTACAATTTACTAAAATAAGGGGGAGTTATTGTATGTTTTTCAAATGGCAATATGTGTAGGTTGACATGTGTTGTATAGGTTTCAGGATGTGGTAGTTTTAGTTTGAGGTTGCCATCAATGACAAAGGGGGATATTGTTGGAAATATTATCATTTATGTCAAAGGTCTAGCATTGGTGATAAATTCCCCATTGTATTTAATGGTGTTTTTAATATTCATATATTGGCTAATGTGTATTAATATTTATTTAATATTAACGAATATATTTTTGGTTTCATAAAAGTTAAAAGAGGGCCCATGGAGAAGTCAAAGAGTCACAGAGTAAAGATAAAAGAGGAATGGGATGCATTTTCCCATGAAGATTCATCTTGAGGAATTATAAGAGTCACCAATTGAAGACAAAAGAGTGTATAGTGCATTTTTTCATGAGGAGTCACCTTAAGGAATTTGAAAGGTCACTAAGATAAAGACAAAAGAGGAAAGGATGCATCTGCTTATGAGGGGTCACCATGTGACTTTTCAAATACAAGGATACAAAGGGTCATGAAAGTTTGGTGCCATTTTCCATGAGGATTTAAGGGTCACAAAGGATGAATGCCAAAGGTCATTTTGAAATTTATAAATAAAGGCTTGAGAAGCCATTTGTAATATGCAACAGAGTGCATGGTTTTGTAATTGTTTTATATAAGAAAAGAGGAGAGAAAAGTAGGAGATATTTTAAAGTTCTATCATTTGTTGAGTAAGAAACATTGAGAGATAGTTGTGTTTTATACACAAGAGGGGTTGGTGCTCGTATGGGTTAGTGCTCACAAATATTTTCAAGGGGTCAGTGCTCTTATGAGTTGGTTCTCACAAATAGTTTTTGTGTTGGTGCTCAGCAAAGGGGTTGGTGTTCCTATAATTTGGTGCTTGAAAACTTTGTAATTTGAGTTAGTGCTCATTCATATACTTGAGATTGTTCTTCATGTTTTTTTCCACTTTGGGTTTCCACGTAAAAATCTGGTGTGTCTCTCTCTCTCATTTGTGTGGTGCATGTTATTGTTTGAATTTTATTGCATATCTTGAATGTGTGATTAAGTGGTTAAAGAAAAGAAATTAGATTAATTAAAATATATATAATATACTGAGTCACCCCCCTCTTAGTATATTTCATGCTTAACAATGGTGAGTATCATATGTGAATGAATCTTGTATGCCTCAATCTTCATGCTAATAACTCATTCCACATCCTAGAGAGATAGGCTCTCATTTGGGCACCTAAAGACCTATTATGCAAACTAATAAAATAAAGTGTTGGCTATTATGATGGGGTATATAAGGTGTTGAAGATTCATGGGGAGTTATAGGGACTAATGAATAAGCATGGGAAATGGAGATAACAAGGTCAAACAAATATTAACACCATCAATTCAACCTAAGATAATAGGTTCAATCAAGACTCCTATTGCACACATAGACTATGGTTGCAAGATTGAATAAACACTAATAGAGTGACGAGTTGAGGAGATATAGAGGGTTAGATAGAATAAGGAGAAGTAGATTCTAAGTGTTAACATCATCTAAGATGCCTTAGATTCTAAAAAAATAATAAACTCGCCTCTTAAATAGTTGATTTTAAATTTTTTAAACCTGTAATTATCTTATTCATACATAATTTGATCATGTAGAGTCTCACAAATGCAAACCCTAGTTGTTTTTTATTGAACATGTAGGCACACACCTTATACAGAAGAGATGTAAATAGGATAAGTATGGGGAATATTAACATTGGTATAGGTTACTTCATCTCATGAAAGAATGATATCATGGACTTAGTTCAAGGTAAATTAGTTATCATCCTCATGGAGATGAGGAGGAGAAGTATATTATTGCATGTGCATAAGATATGATATTGAAACTTAAAACATAGTTATTAGCTTATGTGTTAAATCCTCTATGTGTGTATGGATTTTGTTTTGAATGGAATTCCACATAGGAGAAAGATAACATGCTATGAGCTATGACATATATTTAATTTTATATAAAGCATCATCTATATATGTATTTATTTATTTTTTGAATTAAAGGGAACAAGCATTCTGAAAGCATTAAACTTTCCAACAAAAATTGATTAATTTATTCTATCATTATGATCATGATGAAATACAAATAAAAAGATATTTGGATCTAAAATCTAAGTTTTAGAAATGTAAATCCTAGGGTTATCTAGGGTTAGGGTTTTGAATCTAGGGTTTCTTTACAACAATTTAAATTACATCTAAATAAATTACCCGAATATGAAATTGATTTAATGAGATAGGTTATGCCAAAAAATCATAAAAATAGAAGTTTAGAACCCTAATTTATTTCACAAAAAAATGGATTAATACAAACTAGGGTTTGAAGCAATATTCAAAGTAAGTAGGGTTCACCAAATGATTTAACCTTTTAAGGTATACACAAGTAATTCCTAAGTTAGATTAAAGGGATGAGATATATAAATTAGTTAAATAATATGAAATAATTAACCACTAATTTGTTATGGATTTTAACTTATTTTAAATTCCTAAAAATAGTAATAAATATGCATAAATAAAGACTTATTTGTAATATGACTATCATAGATGATCTGGGTTTTGAAAACCAAATTCTAGATAGGTCTGAATGTCATCAATAGGGTCTCAAGATCTCATTGTTCATTAGCCAGTAGCACCTTGCCAGATAGTATCAACATGTTATTGTAGTGTCCTCAAAGTGGTGTTAGTGTCCTCTTTATAGGACTATTCATATTCTATAGGAGCACATGTGCCTATGTTTATGGGCCTTATTCCTCCTCACATGAAATCTGTAACTCTGTATTATGCTTGGAAAACTTGATTTAGTGTGTAAACCCTAATCCTCCTTAAAATTATGGCATGAGCTAAAAATGTGTGTTTATTATTAGGATAGGCTGGACATCCTCAACACCCCACTATGAAGAGAGTTGCCTACATACCAATACTCTGAGGAGGGATTAGGCCCGATGTAGTTCTCTCACCTAGAGTTTGGTACAAGTGCAAGTGAATACTAGAGTGAGAGTGGTATTGAATGCCTTGAGTGTGCTTGAGCTTTGAAATCTAGGCTTAGGGTTGTTATAGATGGTAGTATGCATAAGTAGAGTAGAAAGGGATCAAATACCTAAATTTTTCTCAACTTGTTTATTAGTTGGATAGGTTTTTTCATCTATTTTCCATCTAGTGAATAAAGGTCAAATAATCTTATATTTATAGAGATCTGTAGCCTTTTTGGATAATAAAATGTACTTAGTTTGACCTTAGGAGGGGCACACATTTGAAAGAGTATACATTTAATAGAGTTAGGGCAAGGGACACTAGCACCCAATTGGGGACACTAACACCATATGGTTACAATGTTCTTACTATGGTGCTAATGCCTACTTGGTATATTTTTGGGCATATTAGGTTAGGATCTTGGAATGTTTTCCTAGGACTATATTTTGGTCTATAGAAGATGTATGTGGTCTGCATAATGTCTTGAAAAAAGAGGTAAAGGATCTAGGATTGGTCTAGGGATAAGTTATGAGTAAGCTATCTCAATAAACACTCTTAGCACCCAAATACCACTTTTAGGTGATTATAGCACCTAAAATAACCAAGGTAAGTAAAAATCATGGATCTATTTACATTCGGTAAAAAATTGATATTCTTTTCCTTTAGTTTACTTCCATATTTTGAATAATTATTTATAGTGTCATTCATAACTAAATCATTAAAAAAATATCTATTCTCAATATTTGTTTGGTTGAATTTCATATATTTTTCCAATGTTCACATTATGATGTAGGTTATGATGATGTTAGCAAAGATTTTGGGGTTTGGATCTAATCCTATCAATTGCATCTAGTTGAATTCCTTCAAGTCCTTTTCCACAAACCTATTTTATATATATATCTTCACCCTATTTTGGATTAATTATAATCTTAATAAGATATAAACTATGTATTATTCATATTGAATAATAAATAAGTGTATAAGTCATGCATTTTTGGCATTACCCCACTAAAATATAAAACTATCAAGGTGTGAAATACATGCCTCTATGACATGCCCCCACTGATATTCCCTGCTTTTGAGGTGAGGGGAATTATAAACTAGTAGTTACCTTAATTTAAAAGGATAATATAATTGTATAATATATAAGGATCATGTAATATATAGGAGTAACATTTTTAGTTAGATATAACAATGAGGTACATAGTATGCAATCACATGAGTCATAAAATGCATGATTTGAATCATAGAAACATATAGATAGTAATAATATATTTCAACAAGCAATCAAACACACACATAAGATCACTCAAAAGTAAATCAAAAGACAATGGTCCAAGGAGACCTCAAATAAGGGGCATGTTCAAATGTTGTATGATTAAAATGTAATTACTTATTCAAATTTCCATAAATCATAGATATACATTTAAAATTTTCCATATACAATAAACTATGACATATACAAATTCCATAATAGGTAAATAGAGGCATGAGGACCATAACAATGGAGTGTATTCTAATACTCAAACTAGCAATACAATGCAAGATAAAACACTTAAGTAAGTGCATAAATAGAAAGCATGGAACATAAGAAACCAACATACTCATTTCATAATAGTCCATAGATATATGTGTTAGTAAAAAATGTTAATTACATATCATGTCAAGTACACAATGAAAGTTATAAGCATGGATAAAGGCATGTGTAAGTATATAAGCTCAAACATCATAATATAAAATGATATAACCTAGGTGTATTATGATTAAATAAATATATTCCCCCAATATAAAAATGACATGAGTATATGGAAGGCCTAACATCCAAAAGTGCATAGATTATGTGTCTAGGTATGCCTGTATCACACTCAAAATATGCACGAAACATGTGAATATATAAATAGATGATATTTTATCTACCAACATGGAACTAAAAACATAGATGACAAGGAGATGATAAGGTATGTAAATGTTGAATATTTTTGGATTATTTATTTATTTATTATTTTTTGGTATGTTTTGAATATTGGAAAATAAAAGACTACCATATGATCTCATCCAAAGGATGCTCATAAGTATCTCCCCTCTATGAACTTGGTGTAATAAATTGGTGGCACTACTAATGAGCATGGATAGGTGTAATATATTTCACTTTAGGATATGTAATGTTATGCATATGTATAACATGACTTTGTGGTCATGAAAAGACAATAGAAGGAACAGGGGTGTGTGGAACCCATTGCTAAGTGCTCTAGTGTTTCTTTGAATTAGTGGTAATAGGAACATGTTAAAGTGCCATAGATATCTAAATATGGTACATAGTAGATAAGGATTCCATGGAATCCAATGTGTGTCTCTAATTCAATGGTCTCTCAAATACTAGACATCTAACAAAGGGGATTACATGTTGCTTACCATTTCATGAAGGATTAACCTTAATAGGTTTGATAATTACTTGACTTGGTATAAAATTATTTTGTTCATGTGGATGTTCATATAAAATTCCAAAAATTATAATTACCCTATTTTCATGAATGTATTTAACACACCTATGCAATGTATAAGGTGTTTTAAGTATATTATGTATTCATTATCAATCCAATAACATATCAAAAATACATGTGTAAGGGGTAATGAAAAAGGTAGTGACCACATGTGTTGGGCCATTCTATAAAGATTAGTCAATCTCATAAAGAACATATTGTGAGGTCCCATCAAATTCTCTAACTAATTTAGTCAAAGGATGTAAATCATCATGTGTATAAACCAAGTGTTTAATTAATGTCATGGTGTAAACAATCTTTCTAGCACCATTATTAATCATAATATTGTGTATAGGCTAGTGATCAATATATGCTTGATTGAATAATGAATGAAGATCTGAATCATCATCCACAATCTCATTGTCATCAAAAATAATAGGTCTATGAATCATGAGAGGTGTATGTCACATATAAGTACCTATAACCCCATCCAATGGGTTCACATAATGTGATGGAGGGGAATGTGCATTATATGCCATTTTTACTTCTAGTTCCTTCTTAGAATGGCCTTACAAAGGGTTGTTAGATATTTTATGATTCTTTTGATCACTAATTTGTGAACTTAACTCCTTTAGAGGATCATCAAATGTAATATTTTGGGCATTAATAAGGTCTTGGATATGATTCTTCAAGGTAAAACATCACTTTGTAGAATGTCATGGGCCTTGGTGATAGTCACAATAAGTGCTGGCATCATATCCTTTGGATAGAGGTCCACTCATATCAACCTCTATAGGATGAGGGATATATATGAGATGACACTCCACAAGATTTAGAAGTAACTAAATAGAGACTCAGATAAGCGTGTAAATTAACTCTTTGGTGTATTGGATAAGATAAATTTATTATGTTGTTTTGACACCATAGTAATCATGGTAGTTGTTTCCTTTTTAGCTTATGTGGGTTATACTTTATAACTTAGTTTGATAGTAAACTTGGTATTTGATGTGGTTAGTGTGTTTGCTACATACTTAAGTTTGTTCAATGAGATAAGTTTCATTTCATGATTGTGAACAATATGGCATAAGTCATCAGAATTTTTAAAATTTTTGAAAAAAATGGACTCATATAATGGGGAAAACAAACTTTGCTTGAATATTTCTTGAATCTCTTTGTCTACCATTGGATTGGTCATTTTATCCAACATTTTCTTGTACCTTACAACATATTCATTAATAGGTTCATTAGTTCTTTGTTTGATTTTTAAAATTTAAGCATGGGAAACCTTTTCATTAACATTAATAGAGAAGTGTGCCAAAAGCTAATCTACAAGAGATTTGAATGTGTTTATTTATTAGATAGGTAAATCATAGAACCACTTTAGATCATAGTCCTTGAGGCTCTTTAGAAATAATTTAGTCAAAATTTTATCATTGGAGGCATAATCAAGGCATGCCACATATAAAGATCAAAGATGTTATTAAATATTACCCTTGCCTTCATAAAATGTGAACTTAGATGTAAAAAAACTATTTGGTAAGGGGTAAAAAGATATCTCAGGTGCAAGATGGTTATGTAACACCTCTTATCAATCAATAGTATAAGGTGATTTCATAGATTTTTTTTTAGTATTTTTAACTTTAGATTACAAAAGTTTTATATTTTGGACAAGATTTTAAACCTATTAAAGTTTGATATGTCACTAAATGAGGTCTACCCATAATTAGAGTGGATATAGGTATTGAAACTAAAAATTGGGTTGAAGTATTAATGTTTCCCATGTAAGATGCAACAATAATAGGATTTGTTTCGATGAAAAATGGTGTAAACACGTATCTTGTGCCCCCATTAGAAGTATGAATTAGTGAGGTGCCCAAGGGGAGGGTATTTGGTATATAATCAATTAAATTACCACCTTAGGATTTACCATCACTAGGTGAGGAAGCCTTAACTTAGCATGCTTAATGATTTCATCTCTTGTAACATACAAAAATGCTTTAATTAGGCCCTTGTTGTTATTAAGATGAGTAACTAATGATTCTTTGTCTTCCATTTGAAAATGATTTTTTTGGTTAACATGTTTCATTACATATAAATGAAAAAATAAAAATTTGAAACAAATTAAAATAATTAAAAAAAGGAAACCCTAAGTCCACTTAGGGTACATACAAAGACACAAAGATCGAGTTCACCAAATGTTCAACCCTAAATTAAGATGGGTCAATATAGCATAGGGTTAATAATATAGAAATGAGTAAGCACAAGGGTGATAAATAGATCTATAGCAGGTCAATTAATTTTCAAATTCATATAAACAATATTATAAATTTAAATGTTGAGATATGTTAAAAATAAGAAGTATAACTATTGATTGATATTACAATGAATTAGAAACAATATTACTTGGTTTACTATGCATGTGCAAATATGATATGGAATAGTTTGGAAGCAAACTAGATCCAGATTATGGATCAATCACCAGATTCTATAAATTTACATTGTGTGGCCTCAAACACTTACATTGGGACTCAATAGTTGTGTTGACTTTTGTTTCTGAGTTGGTTGTAAGTATCAAGTACAAAATATTTACTAGATTTGAGTGCAACCACATGAAGCCTTTAGGGTTTTATGTCACCTTTACCCTGATGTGTTTAGATCTCATGCATAGGTTATCATTCCTTATCAAATATTCAAAACCTATCTTCCTTAACCTTAGAGTGATTATGGGAAAAATGGGTTATTGGGCATATAATGTTGAGCTACCCCAAGGACCCTTACATTAATGACAACTTCCTACATAGCTAAAAATCTAATAAGGCCTCAAACTTATGTATTTATCCCCTATGTGTTGGCTTGTGTATGCATAAGGATGCAATGTGTAATAAGTAAGTACATAGAGTGACCTAGCTTGTAAATTGGAAAATATAGATCAATGCTCCTTCAGTACATCAGACCTATAGATGTGTTGTTACTATAATTGATATTGAAATAGGAAAGAATAGAGAAGTTTTTCTCATTTGAATGCTTGATTGAATGACTTTAGCAGGTTTCCTTTTGAGTTGTTAGGTCTCTACTAGGTTAGGAATGAATGAGGATTTATCATGTATATACATAAATACCCTTTCCAAATATCTCACAGTAAAGCACTTAGGCTGACCATAAGGATTCATTTCATTTTTTAAATTTTATGACTTTAGGGAATTGGACACTTAGTTTGGCACTAAGACACTAGCATCAACGTAGGTATCCAATTGGGATGCAAGTGTCTAGGAAGATGGAAAATATGTATAGTTCTAAAACTTGTAGAGGATGATAATAAGCAGGTTTTATAGAATTTTGAGCAACACAAAAGGCTTGGTCATTAGAATAGCATATGTTTAGATTGAGATATAATTAATAGGCACAAAAAATAGTGGATGCAAACCTTTTGATATTAGGAAGGTCTTATAAATAAAGGGTACAACCATGAGAAGTAATTCCTAAGTATATAATATAGAGGTGTTATATAATTCAGATTTAGTGTTTTAAAAAATGTGACCATTATTTGGTGTGGGATGAAACTATCAAGTTTGGACAACACCAAAATTATGGTGTCATCTCAATCTGATGGCTATGTCTGGGAGATAGGAACATTGATCTGATGATCTAGAGATACCTTATTATGATAACTAATTGATTTAAAATAGACTAGGGGATTTCTTATAGGTGACTGATAACAAATAAATAGGTTCAAACCCATGGAGAGCATGTGGATGTGAGAGAATGGAAAATATGAGTCATATATGTACACAAAAGTCTTGTAGGCTTAAGGTAGGTTAAAATTGACATTGGCAAGTATCTAATACCATATTTTAGTATCTAAAATATCTTGAAACCATTGTGTTCCATGATATCACATTGTTTAAGGAATTATGACAAAGAGTACATGTGCCTTATGAATGCTCTCTTTTCTTGCATATGCATCTACTAAGGTTCTTACAATTATTTCCCAAAAAAATATTCTTTTATTTTGATGGATGTCCATATTATATTCTAAAGTTATTATTTTGGTATAGGTTGGGAATGTGTTTTAAAGCTTTTATGAATTTTAAAATAATCATTTCCATCTACACATAGAAAATACATTGCCCCAAAAAAACTTAAAGCAAAAATACAAGGGATTATTTCCTCATCTCCTTATGAGCAAAGTAGGAAATGAGTCCATGAATCTCATTGGGAAAAGGGGGTTCCCAAAATTTGAGATAAAAACCAAAGGTAGACCTTTTATTCACTCCCATATTGGTAAATCAATTAGTAATCTAGTTCTCCAATCTCTTCATATGCCCAAATTCACACTTTTCAAATTTTGAGTTTAAGGGTCATACCTCCTCAACCATTTGCATTTTACACGAATGGGTATTAACTCCTAATGCAACTTGAATAATTAGCATTGAATCTCACTCATATAGTATTAATTTCCAACCATTAAATAATATAATTTTCATCCCTTGTAAAAGGACACATTCTTCTACAAAATTTTTACTTGCCTAGCCAATATATATAGAAAAAGCATAAACTAGTTGACCCTTACTATCTTTAAAAATGCCACCATAGCTAGCTGGACTAGGGTTACTATTGATAATTTGGCCTCCAAAGCCAAATTTTAACCCCTATAGTCCAAAAATTTCTCATAGGTACCTCCAAAGGTACATGAGGCTTCCTAAACCTTGTCATGATCTTCAAATGGTCTTTAAATCCTTCTAGCATTGTTCAAAGTTTCACTATATGTATTATGGGTTGCTTGAAGAGATCCTCATGTGATATTTTGTTTTGAGTCATTGAATGATGTGTTAGGTATTCTTAGGTGGTTATTGGGTGATTTTAAGGGTTTAAAGTGCCTTATAAAGTTTAAAATATGGCCTATGCCTTATTTGACAAAGCTAAGGTATTTTAGTAGAAATTAATGTATTTGGGGAAGTTAAGGTTTCTTGTTCTTGTTATATTTAGGCCTATTTTAACCACTTATTAAGGATATACCTTGTTAAAAATATTTGGGAGGTGTCCATATCTTTTTTATGTCCTAACATGAGGTCTAATAATGTATCCAAGGTTTCCTTCTATGGTCTACCTAATCAACCATGTTTTAAGCTCCAGTTAGCCCTCTAAGTCATCAAATGCCCCTTCAAACATGTCATATGAGTGAAAATACATATCATAAACTTTTTAATAAGATATTTTTTCATTTAAAATAAAAATTAATGGTCTCATAACTGTTCCAAGTCATGACAAAGTGGTCTTATGTGCAAAAGAGGTCTCTTTAGAGGTCAATTGTCATTAATTCATCATAAAAGGACCCCACATGCTTGAAAATAATTTTTAAACTTCCATCCATCCATACCACTTAGTTTTAAATCATTATTTTACTCATCATTTCCCTCTTCTTTCCCATAAATAGCCTTTCAAGATCTTAATCATGAAAAAATGCATGAAAAAGAGGGTTTTACAGGTGTTTTTAGACTTGTATGATTAGAGCAAAGTCAAAGAATGTCAGGTATATTTAGGGGGAACTAATTTTAGAAATTATCTAATATAATACATAAGTTTTATAGTTAAATAAGTCAAAAAATTATCCCTTTCTCTCCATCACTCTTCTTGGCAACCCTGGATAGCCAATCAAGTTTATGCTCAGTTCGTACATGATAGAGAACATGGTGATATAAGATTTTGGGTATATGAATGGGTATCATTAACTTTAAATTATTGGAATTATTTTTTATATTTATGACTCATTCTTTATGAACAATGGTTAAAAACTTTAGTCAAACTGGTCTCTTGCATCTACACAAGGTCATTTTTTGAAGGGTTTCAATGCATTTATGGTTTGATTGATGCAATAAATGTTTGTGTGTGTCATATATATCTAATAATAGTTAATATAATTCATTATCCACACCTATTTAACATGTGTGATTTCATAGGTTAAAAAATCTTCATGTTGTCATAAATTACAGGTTGTAGGTAGTGATTTCTTGATGTTATAGAGCCTTCAATGCATGAGTCTAGAAGTGAATAGTGGTTTAATGTTAGATGGTTGATTTATTATATCCATTAAGTTATACCTTACCTAAAAATCATAAATATATCATAAAAATAATCATCTCCTTTAGAGTCATGATTTCAACGTGACTGCCATGCATAGTTTAAATCTTCTTTGCAAGTTGTGAGTAAAGTATTTCATGGTTGATGGTTGTTAAATATAAATAGGACACTATAAAACAAGTAGAGTTATACATATGGTGAGTATCATATGTTAATTAATCTTTTATGGCTCACTCCTCATGCTAATAATTCATTCTACATCTTAGAGAGATAAGCTCTCATTTGGCACCTACAAACCTATTATGCAAACTGAACAAATAAAGTGTTTAATATTTATGAGGTCTAAAAGGAATTGAGAAGTCATGGGGATTAGTAGGTACCTATGAATAATCATTTTATATTAATATAGTAGGGTCAAAAAAATATCAACACCATCAACTCACCCCAAGATAATAGGCTCAACCAAGACTCCCATTGCACACATAGACTATGGTTGTAAGATTGAAGAAACACTAATAGAGTAATGAATTGAGGAGGTACATAGGGTTAAAGATAAAAATGAGAATAATAACCTAAGTGATAAAATAATAAAATATGACTTATATGCTAACAAAATATTACACTCACCTCTTAAATGAACACTCACAGTCAAGAAACTCAGAGGTTCCATCTATTCTATAGGCCTGAATGTAGAAGAAGGGAAATTTGGGTAAAGAGCCCATTTTAGGGTGTATTTAAAGTTTATGAGGTTAAATATGGTTGATAAACTCATATAAATTATGATAAACATTGATAATTTTTTATAAAAACCATTCAAGAAGAAACTTTATCTCTCACCTTTCACACATAATCAAGAATGCATAAACTACCTCCTACAGGTTAGCATGAAAACCAAGGTAGTTGAGAGGAATATGGATTATTAAAGAGACTCATAGGTTTATATAAGTAATATTTACTTATTAAATATTTTCTCCATGATCAATGGGACCTCGAGATGCTAACAAAGGAAGAGACCTCACACATAGTCAAAAAACACAGAACTGCAACTTACAAGCAGGGTCATGAAGAGGAAAGTGTGATGAACCATACATGGAAGGGAAGTTAAAGAGAGGTAAAGAGGTGTATTGAATTTTATTTAAATTTTATCAATATCCATTTAACACTCTATTCCTATGAATCAAATAAGATCCTTGATAGGCTAATTAGGCCTAGTAGGCCTAAATAGACAGTCACAAGCCTATATATGGAAATTAGAGATAAATTACACTTTTGGGAGCATGATGAGGATTGGAATTCTTAGAGAAGACAAATAATGATTTTTATAGATTTTAAATTGGTTATAAACTCATAAATTTTATATTAAAGCTCAATAATTAGATCTTTATGGTCAAACTGGACTAGAGACCTAAGAACCCTAAGCAAGAGCTAATGGGGTTACAGAGGATATATGGAAGAGGAAGGGTAAAGAGGAGAATTGGAATAGGTCATGTGGGGTGTAAAAAGCCCATAATAGGTGTTATAAACAAAACCCAAACTCTTTCACTTATTAAGTAATTATACCCTTCTTTGGCTCTCAAAGTGGTGTAATAGTCAAAATTGGTCTCTTTCTTATGCTCAGAACTATACAGAGATGTTGCATGGGGATATGATCTCATCAAGAAAGGTGGAGGGGGTTTTCTACTTATGAATCCTAATTTTTTTTCCCTAATAAAACCCCCTATCTCTATGAATCATCATTAAGACCTCCAACCACCTCAAAAAACTATTTGCACTATTTTGGAGCTTGAAGAGGGCATAGTTTTACTTGGTACTTGCAAGAGAAATTGCATGGGACTGAGTGGCATTTGGAGATGATATAAGGGGTTGTTTACTAAGTGTTCTTTTCATTTATTTGTTGGTTAGGCCTCCTAAATATATGAATCATTTTTAATACTAGTGGAGCCTCTAAACCCTACCTAAATCTCACAAAAGAACCTAATGAAGGTTTTGGCATTATAAAGGCTCAAAAGGCATTGGGTTGGCATAGAAAACACATAGATGACATTATTCACTTCAAGGAAATTCCCACCATGGAATTTTAATCTATAGTCACCATTTACCATTTTTACCTTAGGCCAAAATGGGTCAACCCCTTATAATTAGAATCTTGTATAGGGACTTTTTATAATGTCATAGGGCATGATTATAATTCAATTGATGTCATTTCATATGTCATTATAACATTGGTCATGATATAGTTTGGTGTCTTAGGGGTCATTTTAGGGTCATATATTCAAGTGGCATAACTTCATCATGATCAATATAATTAGAGCATGGAACAAATTTGCTTATGCCTCAAGGAATTCATCTAAGCTTTCAAAGATCAAGCAGTAGCTCAAAAACAAGCTTTGTAAAGCCAAACCATCATCAGGATGTCATATCAAAACCAGAATTGAGTAGATTACTTATGTAATTTTTAAATATGCTTATAAATACTTGCATGACCATCAAATCATGCATGATCTATGTCCTTAGTTCAATCATTCTCTACAAGTTTCATATCTTGATGAGCCTTATATCTCGAGATCTAAGCCTTCAAAGTTTATCTTACTGAGTCTAAGGAGTTAGGCTATCTAGGACATCATCCAGAAGTGAATGAACCAGTTATTTTGTGTAATTTTTATCTTCACTTAGGAATCCCTTGAAATATAAATGATTTTAGCATCAGGTAGTTCTTCTTGTCAGGAACATGCTTTGAAAGTTTTAAGTTTGTGAGAGCTTTCTAGCTTAAGTTATAAGCTTCTAAAGATGGACTTACAACATAAGATATTCACATGAATGTCAAGTTTAAGCTCAATAAAAACAAATCCTTTTGAGATTAAATTTGATGGTCATGTGAATGTCAATGATGGTCACATGAATATCATTTAATGAGAGCATGGATGTCAAATTTAAGCTTTTGAAATAGCCATTGGTTTTCAAATAGTGGGTCTTAACAAATCAAACAATCTTCATTGTATCATACATCTTGATCCAATGGTGTGAGATGAGTCAAAAATTTAAGGATATTTAGACATTAACATGTGGCATAAGTGTTGAAACTAAAAAACTGACATCAAGATCCTAAAATAAAATGTGAAGCTACCATGTGGTGTAAGCTTAGATAGAGTTGACAGGTCAAGGGCAATATCAATGACTCATACGAATTCATATTGAGTAGGATCAATGGTGTGATATGGGTCAATATGTCAATAGGTTGAGTTAGATATCAATATCCAATTAGAACAAAGATGAGCCTAAGACATTTGATGAAAGTTGAGAAGCCATTTTTGACCAAGGCAAATGGGTATTGTAGGGTCATCTATCCATCATTAAATCTTAATCTAACACTATGAAAAGAACATAATGATGTAATCAGGTGATCAAGAACATATAGGGACACCATTAAAGATCAATATAGACCTCTAGTTCATAGATTTATAACATATAGGGTCCATATTTTAAATATTACAGCATTGTCTTATGACTATGTTCGCCATTCTCAAAAGGACCTATGAACATGGTGAACCCTCAATTATTATAGTGACATAATGGATCTATGTGGACCTAATAGGAACCAGGCATCAAGTAGAGTGTCATAATATAATGACTATAATAAAACCAATAGTCTGAGATTAATTTTTTGTCTATAGTGGACCTATGAGCATGGGGGCAAGGTCAAGCATGATCTAGTTAGAACAAGAGCTAGATTTTATAAGGATACCACGAAGGCATACATGTAGGCTCCAATATTTTCATCTCTAGTACAAACTACATGAAAATGACCCTTCTCTCCACTTTTACATGCCATAACAAACTAGTCTAAGGCAGTTTAGCAATAAGACAAAATTCTAATAAATGGATCCTATTATTGTAACTGCATTAATGTTGGAAATTAGCTCAGAACCACTTGATCATATCATTGCAATCATATGGATCATAAGTGAAGGAATAATGAATTATTACAATTGCTTAAGATGACCTGAATCAATCAGAAGGATTGAATGAGCATATTTGTAGAAGTAGTGACAACTATGGTTGTAGTTTTTTGAATTGATTTTTTTCCCTTTTAAATGCTAAGGATGCCTTTCTCTTATGGATTTTATTCTATAAGTATAGATTTTGAGCTATTGTAAAGGAGATACCACACCATGTATGGTGAAGCCTTATTAGACTGATGTTATATTTTGCCTTTGAACATTAATACAAGTTTATTTCTGAGTTTTGAATAATTATCTAAGTCTGCAAGTGATGTATGATGCTAAAAAGTGATAAGTATTTATCCTTATTTCCCTTATTCTTTCATGTTTGAGAAAGATTTCTTAGTCTAACAAGTCATATAGAGTGTAGTCTAGTGTGTAAATATGTTTAAGTGTAAATTTTTTCTTGGAGTGTACAATCTACCCTCTGGTTCATTTACCTTGTGTTGTTCCTCACATCTCACCTCTATATTGAAATGCTCATGTCAGAACCCATTAAGAATTAGAAACTAGTTTGTATGCTTTGTTTTATCATGGTATAAATATTATGGTCATGTGGAAGACATTTTTGGTGTATTATCTCCTTTAGAGTAGGTTCAATTTATGAATTCTCTAACTCTTTTCCCCATAAGTAAGCAGTAGTTTAAGTAATAAGCATTACATAATATACTCAAGGAGATAGCCCTTAAATATAGAGGCTCATTTCAAATACAGGTACACACACATACCTATAAATGTTCCCATGTTTCCTAAATATATAAGAGGGTACAATATTTGGTGATAACAGTCACCTATACAGACTCATCAAAAATTGTACCTTTGTAGGATTTTAGGCTAAAAATAGGGTTCTAAGTGTGTTGAGTTGATGAAAACCATTGGGTAGGTTTATGTGAAAGTTCCTATACCTTCTCAAAGTCCAAACTCCACTTATTTACTTCTTAATTAGCTTCCACATATCTAATTCCTAAAGACAGTATAGATATGCTTTGGAGAAGGTGATGTAGTCACCTAAGAAAGGTGGAATGGTAGGGTTAGACCAATTAAAGGCTATAGATTATGTACTAACATGGTTTTATGTTCTAAAATAAGACCTTAAACCTTTAATATAGGTTATTATATATATTCTACTATTATTCCAATGACTACCATCAAACAATTAGGCCTAACTACCTAATAGGCCTATATGATTAATCAAGGAGAGTTATCATGAGGAAGAGCCAAACAAGTGAGATGATAAATGGAGAACTCATAGAATATAAAAATATTCCATAAGGTTATATTATGATGATCATTAGTTGGATCAGGTTTACACTTCTCATCTTTAGGCAGCCAATAAGATAGTTTCAAAGAGAGTTAATTAGCCACTAAGACAATTAAGTGCAAAGAAGCCTCTCCTACACTAACTCTTTTAGAGACCATGATGGAATGAAGTAGTACACACATTGGAGGAGTTATTGAGACCTATTCCACTCTCTTTTTTCTTTTTTTAAATACCTCATGAGGAGTGACATGTGTCCTTGACTCTCTCCAATGTACCTCTTCTCTTTTTCTCCCTTTTTATATAAAAGTAGCCTCTTTTGGCTTGTAATGTAATCCTTGGTGGAGTATGGTGAAGCAATACCCTAAAAAACACTTGTATCTACCTCTAAATAATGAATATATGTTTTTTCTAGTCTTATAATATGATTTTAAATAGTGAATGTTGATGGTAGTTGATGAGTGTTAGTGGTAGCAAGTATTTTCTCTTCATTTATCCCATTTCCTTAATTGGTTCCAGGTTGGTTTATCATCTTGGTAGGTCATATGAAGTGTGTTCATGGCCTTATATTGGCTAAGTGTGGAGTATGATTCATCATGTGTCTCTTATCATACCTATTGATCACCCCATCTTGTTCCTTATTTAGATCTCACCTACATATTGAAACACTCATGCTTGGAGGCCATTGTGAGTTAGTACATCAATTTAGCTTGTGTTCATGTTCATAGAGTAGGATAGGTGGGTGGAGGATGTTTATATTGGTGAATCACCTCCATTAGAATAGGTTTATTTAATTTTTCTCTCTCCCTTTCCCCACTAACAAGTTAGTAAGCTTAATCATTTGAGCATAGATGATGCATCAAGGGAGTCAGCCCTATAACCTAGAGGTTTAGTCCACCTAATGGTCACTCACAACCTTGGACTAATCCCATGTTACCCAAGATTTGGAAAGGTCTGAGAAATATTCTCCTAAGGGTGTAGTTTGGTGGTTAATAGTTACCTTTGGCCACCCCATCAAAATTAAATTTGATTAAACCAGAGTCAGGGGGTTGCCAAGTTAGCACATGCCTAATATGGAAATTTTGATTGCCATCAAACCCATTATCAGGTAACATAAAGTATTAAGATAAATAAATATCCTTTTATGATTATATAATTATCAAATTCTTTCCACCATGAATTAAAGTGAGATGAAGTATAATTGCCTTGCATTTCATCCAGACAATGACTTTTGAAATCACCCTATCTTTATAAACCCTTCTATTTCTCTCCAACCATATATTCCAACAAATGATAAAATAAACTATCATCCATATAAATGATATATTATAATATTTTCATCTTGATTTCAAATTCTAAATAACTTCAATGATGGATCTCTAAAACACCCAATCTATTTTAAACTTATATAAGAAGCAACCCTAAATTTTCTAATAAAATGGGTAGTGAAGTAGAATACGATCATCAAAATCCTATCCATTTTTACATAAGAAACATCTTGAGGGACCACAAAACCCCCTTCACCTAAGTTTATCAAATGTGATAATATTATTGTGAGGAGATATTCAAAATAAGATTAGATTTGAGTAAATCGTGGCTATTCCAAACCATATCAGCTGAGAATTTTTCATTCCCCACATTATCTTTTTTTTAAATGATTACATAAGCTTCCCTAGTTATAACATCACCAAGGGAAAACCTTCTTAGATTAATTAATCTCATTTATTATTTATCACCACAATTAAATTTTCTAGATCAATTTATAACTAAGACATGGGCACAACACAATTAATGCCCTTACCATCTAGAAACTTCCATTCTCTATCCTTGAGATACTCTAATACATGAAATCCTTAATTTCTTGTAGAATTATATATAATGTTTTATAAATCCTCACATTTTTAAAATGGATAACTATTAATCCATATATCATACTATAAAATAATATTTCTTTCATTATCAATATTCCTTCTCACATATGGCAAGATGAACTTCCTACAATATCTTATAAATATTCAAATAGTAAAACCACCTAGTAGGAGGAATTTGGTGAAGATATGGAGAACTTGTTAAGAGTCTAAATATTTATGCTACAAATTTTTTCTCTAAACTCTATGTTTCTCTTTGTAAATTCTCTAAAAGAGTTTGGTTCCTGATGCTTTGTTCATTATTTCAACTTTTATAAATCCTAAACCTCTCCATTTCTTGGGAAGATATAACTTATCCCAGGATATCAAATGATTTTTTTTCTCACTCCTACCATTCCAAATCAAATTTATCTAAATCATAGAAATCCCATCAACTACCTTCCTAGGAATTTTGAAACCTATAGTGGGGATTGAATCAGAATGGCATGCCTAACCAAGGATATCTATTGGCCTTTCTAACCAGAAATTTTATTATGAATATTCTCTGCCACCCCATATTATAATTTAATAGATAATATACATTAAAATAGAGGCATACCAAGATACTAACTTTGAATACTAACATCCTCAACCCCTAACATATCCACAACCATTTCTCTCAAGCTTTGGCTAGTATTGAAAAATAAAATTCCATATTTTAGTCTACTTACCATTTATCCAAAAACCCTTTTACATATTTATAAAATTTATTTCAAGGCATGTGATTCCAAATATAAGGATTCCCTTAATAAAAAATTTATCATATACAAATTAAAGATGATATATTGGATCATTATTTGCATTCAGGACCAACCCGTTAATCCCATGATCTTATGAAGCTCCTTTCAAATATCTACCCAAAGTTTCAACCATATTTTTTTTGAAAATGGAGATATTTGGCCACCTTGAGTCACATCCAATCCTACACCTAATGAAAATTATTATATCATTAATAAGTAGTTGATGTAATTATAAGTTGTGGATAAATTAATTGATTTAAATTATGATTGCAATATATTTCATTTTGAATATTTATATACAACATATATATTCTATAGAAAATGTATGTTAATATTTATTTATTTATACATTTTGATTATATGCTACAATTTTTATAGATGCATTACTTCTGAATGAGTTTCTTTTAATTGTTTATATATATGGGTAAAATTGACTAACTACCCTTTTCCTATCTGATGTGGATGTTAGACAGTCTTTGTCTTTTCCTTCATAGAGAGTCCTAAGGGAGAAATCATAAGGGATAATGTGGTATATCATTAATATTGGAAGTAAGCATATAAATTTTAACACACACACACACACACACACACTATTATTTGGTTTAATAGTTGTAATGTGTTTGATTTCAGTATTGATTTGGATAATCCACCTTTGTATGTTGTGTGTCATGTCTATATATTTTTTATTATGACATTTCTACTATTATATACTATTATTAGTGACTTGTGAGTATGAATTTTATTTTAAATAATATGTCGATAAGAATACTTGTGCATTTAGAGTATTGTATGAAATAAATTGGTATTGTTTATGAGCATATTATTTACTTTACAGTCTTATGCATGTTATCTTAAGCTTGATTGAAAATTTGTTGTTAATGTATACCAAAAATGTATATATTATTCACAACCAATAATATTAGATTTGAATTATAAACTATTTCAAGGAAAGATTGAATAAGAATCATGTAAGTTGGGTACTTAGATTTAATTATTAAAAATATTTAATCATTGTGAATAGTGGACATGACTTTATCATTTTTACCAAATTAGGAACCCTATCAACAAGTCAAGAATTTTAATTATTAGAAAAATGATTAAGATAATTATTAGGGTTCTCATGCAAGTCAATGGGAATGAACGTGAGTTTGAAGGAATGGTTTTATTTTAGAATCACGATAGAAAACCTAAGTGAAGGATTGCATGACTCAATCAAAAAACATATTTTGGCATGATTGAGAAATAAAGAATTGTGAATTTTCATTCTTTCCTCCATCCTAAATGTTATAAGAGACTCCTTGTTCATTAATGGAGAGTATACATGAGGATGAGTTTTTTGGTAAGGAGGTTAAGTGGTTGCATGGATTTTACTACTCAATAAGGATGTTGGCCTATATGTGAAGTAAAGTATGGAATTATGATGTGTTCAAAAGCCTATCTAAAAAATTAAAAATGAAAGAAGAAGGTTAATAGGACCCTATTAGTTTCCAAGTAAAGACATTGTCATCCAGAAATAAATCATCAAGCATCAAACTCTTAAATCCTTAGCAGGGAATATTTATCATTATAAAAGGATTTGCATACCTTGTTTTAAAATAAATTATAGTCTCATGTCAATATCCAAGTAATGTATAAATGGAATAAACCCTATATTTTTTAGAGTTTTTAATTAGGTGATTGTATGATATAAACCTAAATGGTTATAACTTAATGTAGCCTTATAACTAGAATCATAACTTTGTTCAATATCTTTGGGTATATGGATTTCTTAGCATAAACATATACCTTATCAGTGTTTGTTATATTTTAGCTTTTTTCACTCTTTTTGGGTATACAAGTCTCCTATCATATATTTGTATCCTGACTTGTACCCTAACTACTTTATTATACTTGAATGGCAATATTTGAAAGGGAAAGAAAATATGTTATGTTAAAGGTGTTTTAGTTATCATATTGATTGATTTTATATAAGTTGTTTGAAGTTATTTTCACCCTCTATATACCTAACATCTCACCCATAGTCCTATAAGAGTGATACACACACACACACACACACACACACACACACACACACACACACACACACACACACACACACACACACACACACACACACACACACACACCTCAAACTCTTAAATTTTGGGGATCAGTATTATCATTGTGAAGTCTTATGGGTTATTGAGAATTCATTCCTTGGTTATGATTTAATTTTGTGTTTATATGATAAAGTAGAGGTTTTAATTTAGTTTTATTTAACCTTAATTTTAGATGTGGATCCTCTTGGGTATAAAAGGTTAAAAATATATAAGTTATAGGTCACAAGGGTGAATATTAGATCTATATCAAGCCAATTAAATGTTAAATTTAGATATATCATATACTAAATTTATTAAACTAAGATAAGATATTAATGGAAATTATAACTATGATAGATATAGAAAAAGACACAAAATAAGGTATTTAATTGAATCTAATGCTAATGCAGATCTAGATCTAGAATAGGTTGAAATTAGGTGGGAAGACAATTCTACAATAGTTTTTAGATTTTGGATCTGGTTCCTTTAGCTCTTTAGATAGTAACATCAGCGTGGGATGGTTGCATCAACATTACTATATAGGTTTGACACTGGTTCCTTTTATATAATATCTACTAAAATAGGATGTGACAATCTAGATGCTTTAGGTTTTTGCTTTGCCTTCACTTTGGTGCATTCACTAGATCATGGATAGGTATTCCTTATGAAATGGCAAAACCCTAGCTTTCCATATTTAATGTGACCTTTGGAAAAAATGGGTTAGTGGGAACATAGTGTTGAGTTGACCCTAATGATCTCACTATCTAAGGGCACTACCTACATAGTCAATACTCTAGAAGAGGGCCTCATACTCATATAGTTATACCTTATATGTTGGCTTGTGTGTGAATCCTACAATGTGTGTAAATCAAGTATAATAATGACCTAGCTAATAACTTGGAAAATAATACCTTATGACTACTCCTTTAGTACTTTAGACCTATAAATATATTTTAACTATGATTGGTACGGAAATAGGGAAGCTTTGATCAATTAAATGCTTGATAAAGCTCTTTTGATAAGTGCCTTAGTCTCTTTAGTCTGATTACTAGGTAAGAAATGAATGAGGATTGATATTATATTTATGCCAATACTATCAAGAGATAACTCATGTTAAAGTACTTAGGCTAACCATTGTAATACATTTCATTTGAAAATTTGATGAATTTAGGGCATTGGACATTTACATCAGGGTAGGACAGTAACATCGATGTTATTATCTAGATAAGGAGTAGGAGAATGAGTATAGGTTCAAAACTTTTAGAGGTGTAAGATAAGTACCTTTTAAGAATTATAATCAAAATAGGATGTTTGTGTCATCAATATAAGACCGGTCAAACTAAGAGATAGGCCAAGGGGCAAAAGATAGAGTAGATGTGAGGCTTACAAAAGTAAGGCATGTGTATAACTAATAAGAACTACCAAGATTTTAGTTTTCCAAGTGTACAATACTGAGGTGATACATAATCACAAAATATCATCTACATTTTCCCCCTTTAATCTAGTAATGAATTAATAGTTTAAATGAAAGGAATAAGTACATGTGTGTGTACACCTTGTCTTTACTTGAGTTGAATTTAAATGCTTTGTTGGTAACTAACGTAAAACCAAGAGCGTGTTATAGTGTAAAATTAGTGCATATAAGTTGGGTTGAAATTACTTGAAATAGATTAGAATTAAAATAACAAGGTTTAAGAGTACACCTATGTGTCGATGTAACTACCTTGACTATTGAAAAGTTGTTTTACAAAATGTGTACCATTATAAGGCTCTAAAATTGAAATTAGGATAAATATAGATAAAAATTTTAAAGTGTATATATCTAAGGAGATAGAGAGAGAAATTGGAAGGAACATGCCCCCAAATTTGGATCAAAAGTGAGTTTCCACCTAGTAGTTGAGATTATCTCAACTATTCAACCTAATGATACTTATATCCTAGTGAGGTTGGCTGATGTAATTAGATATAACCTAAAAACTTGACAAGATTGAGTGATTTAATCACCTCAACCATACTAAAAGGTGAGCCAAATACTATAATAGATTGGTTCAATAAAGTCTATAAAATTTTATGGGGTATCAATATTTATAATGGTTTTAAAATTTAAAACTGATTTGGATTTTATAATATTAGGCACATGTCGCATAGCATATGCATCTTAGATGTCTCATGCTAAAATTGTGTATATAAATGGTACTAATGTATATAATTATACTACAACTATGAATCTAAATCATATAACTATGTGATTTGGCCAATTTGAATAACTGTGTAAGTGTGGAGGACATGCTTCCAAAGCATGCCCCCACTATATATTGAGAAATTTAAAAACTAATATAAGTACCAATGTGAAAGACGTGTTTCTAAAACATACCCTCACTATAAACTAAAGATGTTAAATATTTAATAGGTTTGGATAACATGCTTCTAAAGCATGCCCCACTGAATCTATGGACTAATATAAGTACCATATACCAAATGAGTGTGGAGAACATGCTTCCAAATCATGCCTCCATTGAATCTGAAAACTATGAATGTGTGGAATTCATGTCCATATGACATGTCCCCACTGAATCTATGAACTAATATAAGTAAAAAATAATGAATGAGTGTGGAGAACATGATTCCAAAGCATGCCCCCACTAAATTTAAAAATTATGAATGTGTGGAATCCATGTCCATATGACATGCCCCCATTAAATTTGTGAATTGATATAAGTACCAAATACTATGTGAGTGTGGAGAACATGCTTTCAAATCATGCCCCCAGTGTAATTTATAAACTACTAATGTGTGGAAGACATGTCTATATGGCATGCCCCCATTGATATGTCCCCCCTTGATATGAAGGTAAAATATTACCTAGTAGCTACCTCACCTCAAAAGAAGAAGATAACGATATAGTTGTCCATTTTATGATTGAACCAAGTAGCATGTATAAAAATGTGCATAGGTAAATGTATGATTAAAGCACATAGAACCAGTGTGACCACATGTAGGCTTAAGATGCATGATCAAGAGCATGGAAATGTCTATATAGTAATAATATAAGTTCAATAAGAAAACAAGCACACACACAAGAGCACTCAAAATAAAGTCAACAAATAAAGGTCTTAAGAGACCACAAATAAGGGGCATGTTCAAATTCCACATAAATTAATGGACATGACTTAGTCAAATTTTCAAAAATAAATGAATGACATATTTAAATGGCCATACAATAGGTAATGACATATTAAAATTTCCAAGAAGGCAAACATAGGCACAGGGGATACATACAATAGAGCATATTTAAATACACAAACAAGCAAGACAAGACTCTCAAGTGCATAAAGTAAAACATTAGCAACCAACATAAACATGCCATAGTGGCCCATAGATCTAATGTGGTAGAAAAGTATGTCACATGTGTAGCATATCAAGTATTTTTGAAAGATATAATCATGGATAATAGGCATGTGTAAGTACATATGTAAGCTCAAACATGATATTGTATAGTGACCATAGAATGATATAATCTAGAAGTATCAAGATCATAGAAGATGGATTCTCCCAACGTCATGTCAATATGAGTAGAGGGAAATCCCAACACCCATAAGTGCTTATAATCATGTATCTATGTATGCCTATAAATGTGTATGTATAAGTAAATGATAAGCTAGCCCTCAACTTGAAGCTAACACATAGATTCCAAGAAGCCAATAAAACATGTAGGTGCCAAAAAATGTTTTTGGATTTTTTCATGTTCTTTTTTTTAGTATTTTTTGATTTTTTGGAAAATGGAAAGACTATCCTTTTTCCCAATTTTAATGTAAATAACTAACCATTTTCCCAATTAGAATGTAAAAGACTATCTGGTAATTTAATTTTTTTATTCATATGGCAATGTGTCTTATGACTTATCATGGCACATGTTGTGTTGCATGTTGGTAAAATTATTCCATCTATTGTAATAACATATTTATCATTATCCCCATCAAATTTCACACGTATTTTGTTATATTTAAATTAAAATGTAAGACACGTGTTTTTCATATCGATCTTTGCTTACATATCAGCCAACCATGATTGATCTAGATGCAAAGTAAAATTTTGTTTTAGATTTGTTACCCATATCATAAAATATACAATATTTGGTCCACATGCTATAGGTATAAGTATATATCCAAGGGAGTTTGGATTTAATGGATATTTCTTTAGCTCATCGATATGATGTCCCATTTATTCAAAAAACATCCTATTGAAAAGTGAGTCCCATTATGTGCCAATATATATATATATCATAACCCATCAATTTTTGCAAAAATTATTAAATGTCCACATGTAAGTGGGTTTCAAAGTTGTTCTTTTTCAAAAAGATGTGAAATATTGAACTTGATTTATTATAGGGATAAAAAAATTATTTATCTCACACTCTTGTATTCTATAATTTTGGCATTCAAAGCCCCACATTGACATGGATTTTGGTTTGTGATTTGATGGTAGATAATATATGGTAATCCTTATGGGGAATAAGGTGATTTCTTGATCTATCTTGAGTAGAAGGTAAGAAATCATGTTATATTTAAGTAACATGGACAAAATAGTATCAATATTATCATGTTATGTTGTGATCTATAAAATTTGTTATGAAGCCTTTTGAGAAGACTCTGTATAATGGATATGGAGTAATAGAACTTGGATCTCATATAATTGATCTAATGTGATTAATGAAGAGGTAGGTATAGAAGGATGAGCATCTATATTCTTATCAATTTTGGTTATCGTATTTCTTCCTTGATCTAATTTTGTATCCACCCTTTTTATGCCATGAGGATGGATCACCAAATGGAGATCGATTGTTTGATTCTAGTGATTTTTTTGTAACATTGGTTCCCCTTGTGATGGTTTCTAATTTTTATGTGCATAAATGTGCACCTTTATGTTTAGTTCATTAATAAGTTGTTGGTGTTCCATGATTTTTTTAATACACTAAGCCTTGATGATTTTGATTGTGCTTGAGAGATATAGGATGGGTGATACCTTGCTCATGTTTTCCTAATCCTTTTCCTTCATACCCATATTTGAATAAATATTAAAGGCCAAAATTATGAAATATTTTTCTTGGGGAGCTTGAAATATCTGAAGAATGTGATGCATCCACCATTGTCATATTGGAAAGTTTTAGCACATTATGTTTGTAATGCTCTTTAAGTGTAGAATGTTTTCTTTTTCTTGATGGATTAATATAACTTGGTAATTTGCCATAATTTCTTGGTTAACCTTTTGAAAATATTCAATATCAAATGAAGGAAAGGAAGAATCATCACCCTTAATGAGGGGAATATTGTTTTTAAATGTAGGAATAGGAGGGGTTTTGATCAATGAACTTTAAGGAACATCCCTTTTATTATTGATTTACAAATCCTCCATGATTTCCTTATGGAATTGAAAAAGTTTCACAATCAAATTAAGGTAACCTTTCTCCATGTGGAACCAATTTTGGTATATAAGGCAAGGTAAAATTATTTGGATCCTCCTTGGGATGGATCAATCATGTTGTGAAAGGATGGGAGCATGGACCTAATTAGAGGGACAGTAGTTACCACCATTCAAATATTTGATATTGTATACCTTAGAACTTGTAAGAATGAAAGATTAATTGATTTAGATCCCTACTTTGAGATATTGTTAAAGGGTTTCATAGTCATAATCATCAAAGAAATCAATAACATCCATGATGAAAGAGAAAAAGAATACAAATATTACGACAGGTAGGAAATAAACATCTACAAGAGAATGCTTATACAAAAATGATGCTCAAAGGTCAAGTTCATGTTAGATTCATTAAATGTTTAACCCTAATTTTGGATGTGGATTATCTTGGGTAGATATGTTTAATAATATGAAGTGATAGGGTACAAGGGTGAATATCAGATCTACAGCAGGATAATTAAATGCTAAAATTAGATATACCATATACTAAATTTATTAAACTAAGATAAGATATTAATGTAAAGTATAACTATGCTAGATATATGAAATGACATAAAATAAGGTACTTAGTTATCTCTAGTGTTAATGTAGATATGGATATGGAATAGGTTAAAAATAGGTGGGAATATAATTATGGATTAGTTGTCAAATTTTGGATTCGGTGCCTCTAGATTTCTAAATAGTAATGTCAACCTAGGCTGGTTTTGTTGATGATACTTTATAGGTTCAATTTTAGTATCATCCTACATAGAATATATACTTAAAAAAATATGCAACCACTTGGATGCTTCTAGGTTTTGATTTTCTTATGCTCTAGTGCATTCAAATCTAGGTCATGGACAATTGATCCTTGTGAAATGGAAAAAACCTAGCTTTACAATCTTTAATGTGACCTTTTAGATAAATAGGTTAGTGGGAACATGGTGTTGAATTGACCCCATTGTCAAAGGGTACTCCCTACATAGCTAATAATCTAGAAGAGGGCCTTAGACTCGTGTAGTTATCCCCTATGTGTTGGCATGTGTGTGAATCATGTAATGTGTGTAAAATAAGTAAAACATTGACCTAGCTTATTACTTATAAAGTAAAACCTTATGAATACTCCTTTAGTAATTTAAAATTATAGATATGTTGTACCTATGATTGGTATGTAAATAGGGAAGATTTGATCAACTGAATGCTTGATAGAGTGTTTTTGATAAGTCCCTTGGTCTCTTTGATCAGATTCCTAGGTGAAGATTGAATGAGGGTTGTTATTATATTTATACCAATCCTATCAAAAGATAACTCACATTAAATCATTTAGGTCAACCATTGGAATATGTCTCATTTTCAAATTGGATGGCTTTAGGGCATTGAAAACTTGTGTTGGGACAAGATAGTAACATCAACACTATTGTATATCCTATATGTTAGTGTTTAAGGAGAAAGAGAATAGGTACATGTTCAAAATTTGTAGAGGTGTAAGATAAGTACATTTTAACCATTCTAGGAGAGATAGGATGTCTATGTCATCAATATAATACTGGTCAAACTAAGAGATAGGCCAAGGGGCACAAGATAGAGTAGATGTAAGGCTTGTGGAAGAAAGGCATGTGTATAACTAAGAAGAACATTCAAGGTCTAAGTTTACCAAGTGTATGAGACTGAGGTGATACATAATCATAAAATATCATCTACAAGTTAGGATATATGATGGGTTTTTTAAAACACAAAACTTGTTTCACCTAAGTGAGATATGTTAATGTTATATTGGGTTTTAGTATTGCATGTTATATGTGCTATAGATATTTTGATATATATAGTGGATATCAGTTAAGATGATACTATGATGAATTATTTATATGGATTGTACATTATTTATGTAAAGTTTGATAAGGTGGAAACAAATACTTTTGGTGAATGTAAGATGTATAAGTACTCATGTATAACTAATTAAATATGTGCATGATAATCATAGACTTATAGGTAGTGGGTACACATGTCTATGATTAAAATGAGCACAACCTTAGTATTAATATTCTTTAGGCTTAGTAAAAACATAAGAAGATATAATTTATAACTGTTAGAATTAACATAATGAATTCTCATTATAACTTGTTAATGATTTATTTTACCTACTTAAATATGTAGTTTTATTGTACTTTTAGTTGTAAATGTATGCATGGTGTGAATAAGACATTAATTTGGTATGTAAGGGTTTTGATTATAAACCCTGAACCTTTAGGTGGGAAGACCAAACACCTACATGTTTTTGAAGTATTAAATCAATAGTTATATTCTGATATTGATGAGCGACAATGCTTTAAGATAAACCTAGTATATAGTTGTATAAAAAGATTCCTTATGTGGTTGTGATAGTTTTAAAGATGTAACATTATTTGTATTATAATTTCTTGTGTGGGAAATATGAAATAAGATAGTTTATTTTGAGGTTGTATAATTACAAGATGATTAATAATTATTATAAAGGATCAAAGAGTTGGTGTATGGGTTTGTAACTATATTATTTTCTCTAAATAATTTAGATAATGGATAGAAACATATTTCCAACCTAAGGGATGATGAGTGATGGGGCAGTGTGCCTGTACACAAATCATGCATCCTCAGTCAAGCAGTAAATATTAATGATTTTATGATAGCAGAGAGTATTGCAAAAGTGGGTAATGACCTAGATTCTTTGAAGTCTAAATTATGTAAATGCTCTAACCAAAGTAATGTTATAATTGTATACATTATTAGTCCATAATAACTTATAGGTTATATGATTGTTTGATTTCATAGTAGATATATGCATACCTATGGTCTACATGATTGGCTACATGTGATAGGGATTATACTCTCACACTTGTATTTAGATGGTTCTAAATTCTTACAACCTCATTATTTTATCCTTTGTTAAGGGTAGGGGCACTCCTAGTTGGGAGGTGTGCAAGGGAATATTAGTCTATGATGGATGAAAAGTGCCTAGATAATGTTCTCCCTCCAAATAGCTAATTATAACTAGTCTTGGATGCAAACTCATGGCCACTAAATTATTACAAGAACTGATTTTATATATAATCGACAATACTATTGTGATGTTGTTATATCATGTTATAATATGAAATTGAGGGTGTTTAAATCATTATATATCCATTATATAATTATAAAATTTGATCCATGAGGAGGATATTGTATATACATAAACTTTGTATATGACTCAGTAAAATCATTTAACTACAATGTCATCTACTTTTTGCTATTTAACTTGTAAGTCAGATTGATAGAATTATGTTTTATATTTATAAGATTGATTTTAATGTATTAATATATTTCCTACATGATGAATAGAAACTTGAAATTATGATTATGATTATTGTATAAAAATAAATTTGTGGTAATATTGGTAAATTAACCTAGATAGGTTGTTACACCTTGCCTCAAACCCTTAGAGGACTTGAAAAAACTAACCAAATTTTGATTAACTAAGATTAGATGAGGAGTAGAGATACAAAATCTTACCCATTATTGTCATTCTTTGAAGAAACCAAAGTGTTGAAATTTTTTTCAATAACTTCCAATGTACTTGGTCATATGCCTTCATAATATCTAGCTTAATCATCATAACGAATTTTCCATTAAAATGAAGAGAGTGTATTATTTCATGTGTTATGATAATCCCATCAAGGATCTGCCTCCCCTTCACAAATCCTCCTTGTAACTCTAAGATAATGTCTTCAATACATAATTTTAATCTATTGGATATGACTTTAGTCATAATCTTGTACATTGAGTTACATAAGGAAATAGGCATATAAGAGTCAAAAAAAAGTAAATTGGCCTTTTTAGGTATGAGATTTAAAATTTTGTTGTTCCATTCCATGTAAATATTTTTCCTTTTTCTACATTCTTCAATATCCCTTGATACATTCCTACTCAACATGTCTTAATAGCATTGGTGTTGGAAATATTGTCATTGATGTCAAAGGTTTAGTATTATTGGTGATAAAGGCCCCATTGCATTTAATGTTATCTATCTTGGCTAATATGAGTTAATATTTATTTAATATTAATGAATATATTTTTGGTTTCATATGAGATAAAATAAGGGCCCATGGAGAAATCGAAGAGTCACGGAATAAAGACAAAAGAAGGATGGGATGCATTTTCCCATGAAGAGTCATCTTGGGGAATACCAAGAGTCACCAAGTGAAGACAAAAGAGTAAAGGGTGAATTTCTCATGAAGGGACACTTAAAGGAATATCAAAAGTCACCAAAGATAAGGACAAAAGTGGGAAGGATGTTTTTGGTCATGAAGGGTCACCACATGACTTTTCAAATGCTTGGATATGAAGGGTCATCTAAGATTGGTGCCATTTTCCATGAGGAATGAAAGGTCACAAAGGGGGAAGGCCAAAGGTCATTTGGAAAGCTATAAATAAAGGCTTGAGTAGCCATTTTTAATGTGGAAGTGAGAGGTTGATTTGATATTGTAATATCTAGCTTAGAAGAGCAATTATGAGAGATGATTTGTATTTATTATATCTAGCTTAGAAGATCAAAAGTGAGAGAGAAGAAGGTGATGTTGTATTGATCTATCATTTGTTGAGATAGCAACATTGAGAGATAGGTGTGTGGTATACACAAAGGGGTTGGTGCTCCTATGGGTTGGTGCTCATGAATTGTTGCTGAGTTGGTGCTTGGCAAAGGGGTTGGTGCTCCTGTGGGTTGGTGCTCACGAATTGTTACTAGGTTGGTGCTCGACAAAGGGGTTGGTGCTCCTATGGGTTGGTGCTCACGAATAGGTGTTGGATTAGTGCTCGAGAAAGGGGTTTAAAGCTCTTGTGGGGTGGTGCTCATGAATTGTAGCTAAGGTTTGTACTTGGCAAAGGGATATGGTGCTCCTGTGGGGTTATTCTCATGAATATATTTGAGATTGATTCTTCATGGTTTTTCCCACATTGGGTTTCCATGTTATATCTAGTGTCTCTCTCTATCTTGTGTAGATGTTTATTGTTTGAGTTTTATTACATATCTTGAATGATTGATTAAGTTGAATTTAGTTAAAGGAAAGATTTATAAGATATATAATATACTGATTCACCCCCCCCCCTCTTAGTATATTATGTGCTTAACAATTGGTATCAGAGTAGGTTCCTTTTTGAAAAGCTTTACAGCTTGAAGGTATATCGAGAAAGCACGATGGCTGGGTCACAGGAAGGATTTTCTACAAATAAGGCACCTTTATTTGATGGAATGAATTATGCTTTTTGGAGCATGAGAATGAAGGTTTATTTGATGGCCCTTAGATTTGACATATGGAAATCAGTGGTGGAGGAATATGAAGAGCCACAGACATCTACAATTACTCCAGTAGAAAAGAAGGCAAGTGAATGTAATGCTAAAGCTTTAAATGCTATTTGTTGTGGTTTATGTGAATCTAAATTTATTAAAGTTATGCAATGTAAATCTGCTCATGAAACTTGGGTAAAACTTGAGAATATTTACAAAAGTGATGGAAAGGTACAGCAAGCTGAGTTGTAGACTTTTAGAAGGCAATTTGAAAGTTTGAAGATGGAAGAAGAAGAAGATATAGCAAGTTATCTTTTACGAGTTGATCAGATAGTAATTCGTATTCAAGGTCTTGGAGAAATATTAGAAGAGTCAATGGTGGTGCAAAAGGTTTTGAGATCTCTACCAATGAGATATGATGAAAAGGTTTTGGCAATTGAGGAGATGAATAATTTAGCCAAGCTAAAGATGGATGAGCTTCATGGTATTCTCACGGCATATGAGATGCAGACAGAACAAGATAAACCCTCAAAGAGAGAAGCGGATTTCGAGATATCAAAGAAGGAGAAAGCTAAGATTCAAGAATCAAGTGATAGTTCCAATGATGATGAAGATGACAATGAAGCACTTTTCATTTGCAAGGCCAAAAAGAGGAACAGGTAAATATCAAGGAAAATTACCTTTTAAATGTTTTAATTGTGGAAAGATTGGACATTTTTTAGCTAGATGCCTAGATAAGGTTAAAGATGAATAAGAAGAAGAAAAGCTTACATACAAGAATAATTTCAAAGGCAAATCCAAGAAGGGATTCGAGAAGAAGAGCCTGTATTCTAAGGACCCTAGCTCAGTTGAAGATAGTGGAGTCAGTGATTCAGGAGATGAAGAGATTCTATTCATGGCCATACATGATGATGATCAAGAAGAAAAAGAGGAGGAAGCTGAAGTAGATATGGAAGGAGAACTCAATTGTGCCCTAGAAGAGTTAGAAGCTATTCAAAAGAAGAATCAAAGGTTAAAGCACCAGATTGAGAAAAATGAACAAGAGTCAAAGGAAATGATTGAAGATCTACAAGCACACTTTGAAGAAGCCAAGAAGAATGAAGAAGATCTCACAACACAGTTGGAAATAGCAAGATAAGAATGTCAAAGGTATGTTATTGAAATTGCCTCCTTAAAAGAAGATATTCAGAAAGCAGTCAATGATAAAGTAGTGAGTGATTTAAGATTTGACGATAGCACTTACATGCTCAATAAGATATTGGAAAGTCAAAAAACAAATTTAGATAAGACAGGGATCAGATTTGAAAAGAAAAAGAGCTATGTTGAAGCTCTTACACAAGAGGAAACAAAAAGGGGAGAAGTGAAGAATATAGAGGACATTCCAAACAGAGAAGGATGGAGAGAACAAAGCTACAAAAGGCAATTAGGTCAAAGATATGCAGACATGTCTTATTTTTATGGCTATTATTTTTATTGTAATGGATATGGTCACAAGAAAGTAGAATGTAGAAAAAGAGCTAACAATTTTAGAAATAAGGAGAAGGAAAGTCAAGTAGATTCAAGCAGAAGCCACAACTCTTTTGCTCCTCTATCAAGCTTTAATGAAGAGACCATAGTGTGCTACAAGTGCAACAACTTTGGACACATAGCTCGGTATTGCAGAAGCATGTTTGAGTCAGTCAAAAAGGATCAAAGTTTCAAAGCTCCATTCATCAAGAAGAAGAATCAGAGTTTCAAAGCTCCATTCATCAAGGAGAAGGTTCAGACATGTTCATGGCATAAGAAACAACATGAAGATTCTATGATGGTGCAGACAGCTCTGCATGTGGGAGGTAAAGATCAGCCATGGTTAATTGATAACGGATGTTCAAGGCATATGACAGGAGATAAAAGTAAGTTCATTTCTCTAAAGAAGATTAATGGTGGTATAGTGAGGTTTGGAGATAAAACCACTGCTAGGATAGCTAAAAAAGGTACTTTGAGTCTGGATTATGGTAGAACTAAGACTAAGAATGTTTTATATGTAAAAGGTCTTAAGCATAATCTGTTGAGTGTTAGTCAAATATGTGATCAAGGATATACATTAAAGTTTCATAAAGAGGGTTGTGAGATTAGAAGAAAAGATTCAAATGAGTTGATTGCAGATGCTCAAAGGACAGGGAAAAATGTGTATGTATTGTCAGATATCTTCTCAAAGGCACGATCAAAGGATACATTCAAAGATCAGTGAGAGGAGTTGGGAGTAATTTCTATTACTTCTTGCCATTGATGTTCAGCATCAAGTGAGGGGGAGCTAAGTGTAAGCTCTAGTTAGGCCCTTTTCCATTGATGTCAAAGGGGGAGAATAACAAGTACAAGTACAGGTGTAAAAAATAGGTACAGGTTGCTACAATAAGGGGGAGTTACTGTATATTTTCAAATGACAGGATGTGTAGGTGATAGGATGTGGCAGTTTTAGAGATTGAGGTTGCCATCAATGACAAAGGGGGAGATTGTTGGAAATATTTTCATTGATATTAAAGGTTTATTATTATTGGTGATAAAGGCCCCATTTCATTTAATGTTATTTATCTTGGCTAATATGAGTTAATATTTATTTAATATTAACAAATATATTTTTGGTTGCATATGAGACAAAATAAGGGCCCATGGAGAAGTCGAAGAATCATGGGATAAAGACAAAAGAAGGATGGGATGCATTTTCTCGTGAAGATTCATCTTGGGGAATACCAAGAGTCACCAAGTGAAGAAAAAAGAGTAAAGGGCGAATTTCT
The DNA here is from genome assembly GCA_037957365.1 of Torreya grandis. Lineage (NCBI taxonomy): Eukaryota > Viridiplantae > Streptophyta > Pinopsida > Cupressales > Taxaceae > Torreya > Torreya grandis. The sequence continues at coordinate 1,307,186 of JARHVA010000327.1, forward strand.
CATGAAGGGACACTTAAAGGAATATGAAAAGTCACCAAAGATAAGGACAAAAGTGGGAAGGACGTTTTTGGTCATGAAGGGTCACCACATGACTTTTCAAATGCTTGGATATGAAGGGTCATCCAAGGTTGGTGCCATTTTCCATGAGGAATGAAAGGTCACAAAGGGGGAAGGCCAAAGGTCATTTGGAAAGCTATAAATAAAGGCTTGAGTAGCCATTTGTAATATGGAAGTGAGAGGTTGATTTGATATTGTAATATATAGCTTAGAAGAGAAATTATGAGAGATGATTTGTATTTGTTATATCTAGATTAGAAGAGCAAAAGTGAGAGAGAGGAAGGTGATGTTGTATTGATCTATCATTTGTTGAGATAGCAACATTAAGAGATAGGTGTGTGGTATACACAAAGGGGTTGGTGTTCCTGTGGGTTGGTGCTCACAAATTTTTGCTGAGTTGGTGCTTGGCAAAGAGGTTGGTGCTCCTATGGGTTGGTGCTCATGAATTGTTGCTGGGTTGGTGCTCAAAAAAGGGGTTGGTGCTCCTGTGGGTTGGTGCTCATGAATAGGTGTTGGTTTGGTGCTCGGCAAAGGGGTTTGAAGCTCCTGTGGAGTGATACTCATGAATTATAGCTGAGGTTTGTAATTGGCAAAGGGGTATGGTGCTCTTGTGGGGTTGTTCTCATGAATATATTTGAGATTGATTCTCTATGGTTTTTCCCACATTGGGTTTCCATGTTATATCTGGTGTCTCTCTCTATCTTGTGTGGATGTTTATTTTTTGAGTTTTATTGCATATCTTTAATGATTGATTAAGTGGAATTTGGTTAAAGAAAATATTTATAAGATATATAATATACTGATTCACCCCCCCCTCTCAGTATATTCCATGCTTAACAATTGGAAGAAAACTACATGGAATCCATCCAGTCCAAGTGTCTTCTTGGCTCCCATATTGAAAATAACTTTTTTTAAATTTCATAGTGTTGGTAGTTTACATGAGCCCAACCTCCATCATAAACCAAACATTATTCATCCCAAAACATCATTCACACTATGAAAATTCCAATTCAAATGAATACAGAGATTCCAATTCAAATGAATACAAAAATTCCAATTCAAGTGACCTGATTCTTCACCACATATTGGTACTCAACACCTTCCTACATGATCTCAACTATAATATTCTTGACAACATCATATAGGATGAGTTTCTCAATGGTTTTTATGTGGTTTTGTCAATACTGATTATTCTACTGAAGTTAGTTGATAAATTTAGAGTCTTGTTTTTTTCATACAATTGACCAAATTGATTACACATTTCCCTAATAGAGGTATCTAGGAGCCCTACTCCCCATTTTTCTTCCCAAGATGTTAGATACCCCTTTCTAGGTTATAAATATCCCTAAATAAGAAAATACATATTTGTAGCATCCCCATTTTTGGGCCATCAACATTTTATTAGTAGAGTTTTAAATGGATTTAAGAATAAATTTATTATACCATTGCACATTTTCTTACCTATTAACCAAATATCCTAAAATTAATCCTAGATTCACACTCAAGGATAGTTCTAATAATCCTATAAACTCAATCAATTTTATTTTTTTTCCTCTTAACCATCGAGGAAATATGAAAAAAAATTATATTCATATCCCCCACTTTTAACCAATTGAATCTTGATTTTCATAACCAAAAATATTCCTCTTGAATCAAGACTCTTTGTCAATATGAAAGAAGATCTTTCCCCATATCTACAAGTTTATAATTTCAAGTTCTTAAACATAAATCATTCTACAAATTTTATGAATTTAGATCTAAACCCCTCTATCCTAACAAATAAATTGCAAAAAAAAATCTTATTCCATATTTATGATAAATACTTGACCTTCTTCATCATTTTCATTACAATAAAGCACTTGGATCCTTTAAAAGAAGAATACCAATAATACTTGACCAACTCATTATAATTTGGATCCATGTACCACATACTTTCCATCATCAAGGTTTAGAGTCTTTCTTAATTACCAATAAAATTGGCCAATGATATGAGCCAAAATAGAGAATCACTTAAAATATGATTTTCAAACCTTTGGAATTGAATTAAACATTAAAAAAAAAATCAAACTCTCAAGGATCAATTGATCACATTGTCTTCTAAATTTAATTCCTAGGCATCCACATCTAGCAATCCTAAAATATTATTGAATTCATCAAAACCATACACTACTTGAGAAATTTTATTCTAAAATGCAAATGATGACATTAAAGTCACCACCCAACACCCATTCAACTTGATCACTATCTCCATTTAGCTAATATAATAAATGCCAACATAATTTTTTATCCTTTACCATTATAGGACCATGAAAATTTGAAAGTAAGAAATGGACATCCAATTTTATATTATTTTCTCTTACAAATAAGTTGAGAGAGTGATCCATAAAGGACACATGGTTACACTTTATAACATCTAGATTACACATAGTAACTAATCCACCTGATGAACCCACATTATCAACATTTAACCATTCACATTTCCTCCATACTTTTTAATCACATCCTCAATTTTAATCTTACCTATAATTGTTTCCTATAACATCAAAATACTAGGATTATAATCCTCTAAAAATCACTTTAATAAGTGACATTTGTCAAAGACTTTCATGCATATAATATTTTAGCTTATGATCTTCATTATAGTTTTGTGGCAAAGGGTTATCGACACCCAAATATCATCTTACTTAGATTTTTTTGAATTATAAGAATTAAGCTGACTTGGGTCTTGATCTAAATTTTCAACTTATGAGATATTTTCTGCCTGTCATCCCTGAAGGTCTAGTATATGGGGTACATCTTAAACAAGAGGTACCCATCAATCTTAAGGACTCCCTGATAGGAATTTTTGGTTTGGGCTCATTGTAAATTCTATCATCTACTTATGCCTCTTCTTCATCATAATCATCATTAAATTATTCAATTTATCCCACCTCTTTTTTAGTTGAAACCAATAAATTCTTCTACATAACCTTAGCTTAACATCCTTTCCAAAGTACACATACACTCTAACTTTTCACCTTTTTCTTTAGAAGTGTTTTATTTTCTTCCATTATTCTGATTAATTTTATAATATCCTTACATTTTTCTCCTTTAGGATTAACAAAACATTGATTTTGATCATGGATATCATTTTCCTCTTCAATGTATATAGTTTTTCCTTCCTCCATATTATCTAGGGAAGATGGTATGATTGCACGCTCCTTTTCAAGAAGTGGGCATTCATTATTACAACACTCTTAAATTAAAAAATTATAAATTTAAATGTTTTGTATAACTTATTTTTATTTTAAATTTAAAACTTAAAAAATTTATAAGACAACTCTTGCATGCATTGTAATTTATGCAAAAACTCATACAACAATAATGATCACTATGTGGCCTTTGTTTTTAAGTAAACATAATATTTTTAATTAGTATTTTACATTTATTATAGTAGATTTTATTTTGAAATGATTTTTTTGATAAAACAACACACATCAATAGTTTTTATATATCTTGAGATTCAATTTAAATCATGTATATAACTCAAGTAGAAAGATTTGTATTAAAGTGACATATTCTAACTAAACATTCCTAGAGGAAGAGGAAGAGGTTGACGTATTTATAAGTGATTTCAAAAATCAACCCAATTGTGTGTGGATTTACTTCCTAGTATGTGGATTGATTAATGAGATGGAAAACTTCAATAAATATTTGAGTATATACAACCCAAGATTTTGTAACATCTATACATGGGAAATGACCAAACATGATATCTCAAGACATAACTTGAATCTCAAATCATAATGAGGAAGAACCTTATAGTGTTAAAATAAGTTCACAATCTCAAAAAAAAAACATAATCACGCATAGGTTATCTTTTGAAATTAAAAATCAAGGTTGATAGTTACCTAGGATGACAAGATATTTTTTACCCTACTAGGGCTTGGTACCATACTTTATTATCACACAACTATTTATATCCTCTGATAGGAACTTTAGTGTTCCTTTCATAATATCACACATTTATCACATTATACTCAACCTATCACTACACTTAGGGTGATGTAGCTTTCCTTTAAATGTCTTCCTCCTCAGTTCTTGTAGTATTTATTAAAGGTGTTTCTAAAGGAACTATGAAGAATAATGGCACTAAATCAAACACAAAATTTATTTCCAAGGTTGTCTATAAGTTATTAATACCACCCCTAAAAACCATCATGATTTTATTTCAGATTGCCATAAGTTTGATAAATCTTACAAGTATTTTGAGCATTTCACTCTTCTATCTTATTTTATCAATCGTGTCCCTGCTAAAAACACTTTAAAATTTTGGGTTCATAACACTTGGACCTCCCCTCATGGTGTTAATCTTTAAGTCATAAAATATTTAACTAAGGATTTTTTTGGTTTAATTTTAACAATGTTGACCACTATCAGGCTATTATTGCTCATGGACCTTGGTTCAGTCAAAACACATTGGTTGTATTTTCCCATTAGACCTAAGACTTTGCCATCTTTGAGTATGCAAAACTCATAATATTTATCTCAATAGAGTTCCCTAGCCTCTCCTTTCCATTGTATAACTTTTTTCATTATTTTATTAAACACCTTAAGGTGTTTCATATGGTTTGAACCAGATAAGTTTTATGTAGCCTGACCCTAGAAATGCATTTATGTTGAAATAGATTTTGTTATGCCCTTAACCTATAATGCATCAAGGAAAATATGTGACTGACTTTTGTCTTACATAATTTTCATATTATCTTATTGTATTTCTCTTTATTCTTAGTATGGTCAGCCTATAGAAGCTAAGTAGAGTATATATAGGAGGTAATGGTTTGTCTTTTATCATCATATTACGAATTATGATTTTATTCCATTATTATGGAGGTTACCCCCTCGAAGTGACTTAATAATTATTTTCAAATATTTTACTCTTTTATCAATTATTATTATGGATTTGATTATTTTTCTCTTAATTATTTGATATATTATTCCATTATTGTGATCATGTAAGTAATTTCATTACAAGTGGTATCAGAGCATCAATTTAGACTATTTATTATAAGCATTATGTTTTTGGATTCGGGGCTACAGCCATCTGAAGAGTTGAAGGATTGAAAAAACATAACTTGTGATATAAGAAGAATTTAATTTTTATATCACTACATTATTGTTTTAAGTTTAAAAAATAAAAAATAAAATAAAAATTCTAGAAATTTTATTCATACCCTTATGAAAATTAGTAGTCATTGGATTTGTCTCGACAAGATGATCATAATGGTATAATTTTTTAGTACACTTTTTTGGGCCTAAAACCCTCCATCCTAGGGTTTTTGTACGGCTAGTCTAAACACTAAAATATGTGTGAAAGGTTAAGACATCCCAAAAACTCCTCACAAATATGACATGGATTTTGAAACTTCAAATTCATTAGTTTTGGAGGTAGTTCAATAAATTTAGTTAAATATACAAAGCATGTTGAGGAAAGATGATCTTGATGTAGTAAAAGGGTAAATGGATTCTATGAAGGATCAATTATCAATAATGAGTGCTCAATTGACCTCTATTATGGATCCATTTTTGCAAAATAATCCTCCACCACTCCAATCAAGTTTTCCCACTCAAAATAATCACAACTCTAATATTGGTTCAAAGCACATGTTTTCAAAAGTCAAAGTGCACAATTTTGATGGTAAGGATACACCCATTTGGATAAATCAAATTGAAAACTCATTTGATCTACATCTAATCCCATGTGCACAAAAGGTGATTATGACACCTCTTTATCTAGAACCTAAGAAATTCATTTGGTATAGGTGGTTGTGTGCTCAAAATAAAAATAAGGGTGATCATGTTACCTAGTTAGTGTTTACTGAGGAGTTAAAGATACACTATTGTTAAGGATTACTCTAGTTAGTTAGCAAAGTTTCAATAGACAAGTATTGTTAAGGATATATTCAGTAGTTTTAGAATCTATTGTGGATGACATCACTAAGAACAACTTGACTAACATGTTTTTTTGGGGCTCAAGGATAGCATCCAACTTGAGGTTCATATGTTTAGTCCATGAACTATTTTTTAAGCCATACCATTCACCCACTAGGTAGAATAAAAATAATTGGACAAGGAAGGGCTTTCACTCATGGCTATAAATGTAATTTCATATCACCATCATTTTTGTTACAAGATTGACCCCTCAATAAATTGAAGAGAAGTCTTCCAAAGGGTTATGTTTTGGTTGTGATATCAAGTGGATAAAAGGACATAAATGTGTCAAAAATAAGTTGTTATACGTTAAATGTGCCAATGAAGATGAATCTGAGGATGAAGATGCAAGTGAGGATATGGAGGAACCAAAGGAGGAATCTGAAGATTCTGACCCTTCTATATCATGTCATGCCCTTTCATGTATAATTACTCCATAAACTCTTAAGGTGGTGGGATTCCTAAATAAATAGAAGGTGAAAGTGTTGATTAACTCAAGAAGTACACATAAGTTCATCAAAAGAAATTTGTCTACTCATTTGAACTATTTCATTTATCTAGCTCCATAATTTCAAGTCATGATTATAGATGGTGGCATAATCAATTGTTCTAAAAAAATTTATAGTATTATGATTTCCAAGGGGACTACCTAATTAATTATCCTATGTTTTTTATTCCCATGGGTGGGGTTGAGATTGTTTTAGGAGTATAATGACTCATAACTTTGGGCATAATATAGAGGAATTTATAACAATTGTTCATGTGATTTGATTTTGAAGGTAGTGTTGGTTCCCATTTATACACCTCTATAACCTAACCTTACACACTTAAATAGAATTTAAAATAATGATTAGAAACCTACTATATTATCATTGTAATTGGGGAAGGGTTTGGCATCAAGAATGGACTAGACTAGAGCAAATGACTAAGAGGCACCTGCAAAGGGTACGGTTAGCTCTCTGCTACTTTTGGCTCTATCTAAACCAAGGTGAGAGAACCTATGGGGTAGCTTTCTCACATGTAGGGATTTTTCAATTTAATATCCATGGGGATTCTTGGCATAAGGAACAAATATGACCAGAGTATAACCAAGTCTGCACACATCACCCATGAAGGGTTGTCACACAAAATTCACAAATGCTCTATGTCATACACAAGTTACTAAAGATAGATGAAATTGTGATTGCAATATTCATTTCATAAAATATTCAATAGTAAAAGGGGCTAAACAAAATATTTCAATGCTAAAATTTAAATCATAAATTATGAACACATTCCAAATAGGTAAGATTTTATGCATTTACACAAAAAGTAACACTTATAGTATGCAACAGAGTGTGTTATTTGTATGGTAAGATAAGGTAGGACAATTTTAATGATTTAAAAAAGAGGGAGGGTTGCAAGCTAGTGGATTCCAAATAGTAGGGTATCTAGTAATATTTCATGACAACATTCCTTAGTAAAGATGCAAAAAAAAAAACTTCAAATGCAAGATAATGATAAACACCAAATGATCCCTAAGAGACTAAGACACACACTAAAACTATAATCTCAAATACTTTCTCCTGGTAAATTCATGAATCCAAAGAATCCTTAAAAGGTATTCAATAATGTATTTTAAAATATAACTACAATAATGGATTTATAACCTAAGTACATGCTCAGAATGACAACCAATAATGAACATAGACCAGATATCTAATAAATAAAACTTGCAAAACATATTATTGCATTTCATTAGTAGACTATAGTGGATAACAACAAATATTTTCCATAGGCTTGAAAATAAATATTACAAACATCAACACTTCAGAATGTTTCCATGGGGACAAGCATGATGAGATTGCTCTTTTGAGAAGGGACACATGAACATGCTCTCAAAGCTTGCTAATGGATGTATAGATGCAACCACCTTAGCAAGTGAGATAAAGTCTTCACACAGTAATTAATCCTAGAAAAATTCTACAGAACCTATACTTATAGGAAATGGGTGCCTAAAAATGACCTATATCAACCAACATCCTACAACAACCTTGAAATAGAATAAAAATCTCCTATTTATACATTTGTAATCCTTCCCAAATCTGAGATTATAGGTTACAAATTGTAAAAACTGCATAAAAAAAAATTTATTCCCATCAAGATGTTCCTAGTCATAAAATGCTCTTGGCCATGCTTAATATTTTTGTATATTTATAAGAAATCATTGTTTCAACTACCTCTACAAGAAATGATGAGGAATTGCATCACACCTTAAGCATATTATTTGATCTTTTAGCTAAAAAATTCCTTTCACATGAGTTGGGAAGGAGGATATTCACTTAAGGAGCCAAACATATTTTGTCATGATGTGGAACTACCTGAAGATCCCCTTGATCACTCACATAACTAGAGGGAGAAAATTGTTTGAAAATCCAAACAAATTTTATCCTCATGTGCAACTTATTTAGAAATGTTTTCCTATTACTCAACTACAAATCATGGACACTTCTAGACATGAAATCTCTTCTTTATACATGTCAAGGAAAACCCATTACTTGCAATGATGGCTTAGGAGTTGATCTGATTTGTGAAACAAAATAAAAAATGATCCATGATCATGATTTAGAATTATTCACTCTAGAATAGTAGTTAGACATTTTTATGTGCTTTGACCCATTACCACATCTACGAAAAAGCTATCAATTTTAGATTTAACCTAAACACTTTTCATTTCCTTGTGCAATATGGCCCCTTTGAAAAGTCTATCTTAGCTCACACCATTGTATCTTTCTTTCTTGAGTAAATACAAGTTGTAGATCTTATAATAAGATGCTTGATTTTTAGCTTTGTGGCATGTGACTATATCACTAGGTAATTTTGCATTTTCCCACAAGATCCTTGACTTTTCAACCTTGACTACACACCATCAGATATGGTTGAGGTAATAAAATGCACTCCATTGGATCATATTCCAAGGAGTGAGCCATGATTAGAGAGTTCCCTCTACCTTACCCTAGGGATATGCCACTCGGTAGCCCCATGAGCTTCCTATGTACCTAGAAGATAATTGCTACATTTTTAATTACACTTATGCCACATGGAAGTGTCTCACTTGATCTTGGGTCCCATTGAACTATCAACTATTAACTCACACTATTGGATCTTTAGAACATGCTCAGACTTTAAAATATGCCTTATGAGCTTAACACTTAGCAACCCCATAGGATTCCTAAGTTCTTTTGAATTTTTAGCTTTAATTATGGACCATTGGATCATCTTGCTCCAAGAAAACACATGTCATTAGATATTCCCCATTTGAAAATAAATGGCTACTTCACAAGGTCCAAAATTGGCATATGCATGCCTATCGCAAGCATTTGAATCCTGATGGCTAGTCCCTGCAACTTAAAGTTAACATCCACAAGCCCATCAAAAATGTTCATGAGACTATCATACCTACAATTTGGAAATATTTTTTCAAGGACTTTTATTTTATGGTAATTTTTCTAAGTCTTTGTCTTTGACATTTCTGTTTGCTTTGGCATTTCTGCTCTTAGGCTCTTCTTTGGCATAATTTTCCTTCAACAATTCTTTTGATAATTCTATCAAAATAATTTTCTTAGATAAAATGTTCAGGATAATTTCCCTAAAGGATTTGACTTTATAGTTTTGTCAAAGGAAATATCCTCTATACTTTTGCTAGAATAAATGACACTTATCTCCTTTGCCTTTATCAAGATAATTGTTTTGAACATTTTTCTCAAGAAAAATGTTCAAAGGAAATAGGACCTTTGCTCTACAACAAATTTGCCAAAAGTACCTTTCAAGCCCTTTTGAACATACCGTTTGGAAACTTTATCAATGACACATGCCCTATAGAACTACCCTTCAGCCTTTTGGAATGGTCCTTTGATCTCTTGAAAGTGCCTTTCAAACTTTTTCAAAGTGTCCTCCATCTTCTAAAATTACCCTTCAAAAGTTTTTAAAACGTCCTTCACCATCCAGACTTATCCTTCAAACTTTTTGTAGATGCCCTTTAGGAATTTTGCAAGGGAAAAATGCCTAAAGGAAATAATCCTTTGAAAATTTTGTAAAGATAAAATGACCCTTAAAAAGTGTTCCTTAGGATTTTTGTAAGTGTCCTTTACCCTTAAAAAGTGCCTTTCAGGAATTTTGCGAAGGTAAAATGCCTGAAGGAAATGATCCTTGAAAAAATTTACAAAGGCAAAATGACCTTCTGGGACTTCTAAAAGTATCTTTGGTCAAAGAAAACAAGTCCTTAGAATTCCTTTGAGATTTTAGTGTGGGAAAAATGCCCAAAGGGTAAGTACCCTTTAGAATTTTTATTATGGACAAAAAATATAAAACAAATAAGACTTAGCACCATTCTCTAAAACAAAGGATTTCTTTTGGGTTTTTTGTGCTAGAAAAATGCCTGAAGGAAAATTTCCCTTCAAACTTTTTGTTATAGACAAAAATTCTAAAACAAATGACCCAAAACAAATTAAATACCCCTTTTAACCTTTTTCAAAACACTCATCTCGAAAGAGATAAGACTTTGAGCTCCTTTGATACATTTGTAGTGGACAAAATGTCTGACAAAAATAAGTCTTTAGAACTTTTGTTTGAGACAAAAATCTTGAAGACCTATTTCTGTTAGACATTGTGTTCATGTAAAAACCCTAAAAACCTAAGGGAAAGACACACTTTTCCAAGCAAAAATAAAACAAATGACTTAGCCAATTTTTTGCATTAACTTGACCTTCCAAAGGAACATTTTGAAATAGAAGTTGGGCTAATGGCTTAGATATTTATACTCAACTTAGGCTAGACTTAGGCATTTTTACTAATGAGGGCCCAATTGCTTTAGTTCAATTTTGGGCACTAATAGGTAAGACATTTGAACTATGGGTATTATAGGCAAAGTCTCCCCAATTGGTTAGTTCACATTAGATGACAAAGATTCTTAAAAAATGGGCAGAAGGATTTTTAGCATAGTTTTTTCCTTAGAAGATAAACCAACATATTTTTCTACACATCTCAATTTATAAATGATTTTTTATTACCATCCAATAATTTTTGGAGTAATACCAAAATTCCTTCCACCAAGTAGAGAGTGTGATGATTCTATAAGACTAATTCTAGGTAGCACACCACTGAACATCAGACCATACAAGTATCCATATGCTCAAAAAAGTGAAATTAAAAAAATAGTACATGATATGTTGGAGGAAAGTATTATCTAACATATCCAAAGTGAATATTCTTCCCTGATGGTCATGATGTGGAAAAAGGATGACACTTGGAGGATGTGCCATGACTATATAGAACTCACTAAGTACACCATCAGATACAAGTTCCCTATTAAAATCATTAGTGATTTATTAGATGAATTACATGGTGTTGTTTATTTTAACAAACTAGATATTAATTATGAGTATCATCAAATTTAGATCAAAGATGAGGATATCTATAAAATAGATTTCAAAACTCATGAAGGCCATTATGACTTTATGGTCATGTATTTTGGTCTCACAAATGCACCATCTACATTTTAGAGTTTGATGAATATTATTTTCATGTTTTTTTAAGTTTTTGTTTATTTTTATTATGACATCCTAATCTAAAACAAAATTTGGGAACACTTGATTATCCATGATTAGCTATTACACAGTTGAACACACTCCTCATTTGTTCTACTACATAGATCTCACACCTCTCATGCAATCATGTACACTCCTTTACCAAAAAAATTCTCAAAACCTTATGCACAAGTCCCATTCTTACTCATAGACTTTCATGAAATATTCACCTCATGATCCATAAACACAAGTAGGAACTTCACTACTTTTTAAAAATGTTTACCAAGATCTCTTAAGTTCTCAATTCCATAATTTAAACTGAATTAGAAGTAGAAATTCTCAACTTTTAAGATGTTGAAATGATTAAATTTGATTAAAATCTAATCCAAATCATGTTTCAAAACTAAAATAAAGGTGAATTGATAGATCACATCAATTATCCATTGAAACCATCAAATTTATCAAATTCCCAATTTTATCCAGTTTCCCTTAAATGATCAAATGACTAAGTTTTGCATTATAATTTAAATCTGAATTATAATCTACAATTTAACTAAAATTTAAATGCAAAAATGAATCCAAAGATCAAAACACAGAAATTATTTATAGGGTTTAGAATTCCTACATCCTCGGGTTCTTATCAAACCAATCCATTAATGTTGCTAAAATATGCAAGCTAAAATAATACTTACAAACAACAAAAGATCATAACTCTCTGCAATAATAGTGATCAAACCTTTGAAAGACCTTGGCTGACTCAGATCATCCTTCACCTTCCTGAATCATAAGCAAAGGCTTCTCCAAATCAAAATTGGAAAATTATGTAGCTTAAAATGATGTCACCAATTCTCCAAAATGTGCAAAAGAATATATTGCACAAAGTATATTAGAATTCTAAACAAATTTTCAGTTTACTCCGAGCTTTGGTTTGGCCTCTAAGGGCTCCAAAATGATGAAATACAGCAAACTGGTCTATTATATTCCTTACACAGTCGGTTAAATGCTTACATTTAAATAGAAGTTCGTGGCTTTCATACCACATAGAAATCCATGGCATAAGCATTCAAGGCTTATCTCTTTTGTATGGGAGGTCCACGGTTCAATTCTTCGGCCTTTGTTTTTGGCATTCAAGCTTATCCTTTTAGTCCCACATCCACGAGATTATGAAACCTGTCAGGTTCTTAATAGACTTGAATGTCTATTTTGGAATGTCAATGATATATTTTATCCCACATACGATGGGTGGGGAAGGTTATCATGCTTTTAAAAGTCTTCATTCCAACTGTTGCCTATGCTTTTGAGCTTAATTGCATCCTTTATCCCACATTCATCGAACAAGATGATAGAATAGGCTTAATATAGCCTAAGATGAGGATAGATGGCTGTGGCTTCGGTCACGCCACATGCCTTTTTGTCTGGGCCATTTCCAAACTAGGAACTTGAGCCAATCTTGGATACTAATCATAATACTCAGACGTGGCACGGTGGACTTGGCATCCGATCCCTTCGGTCTCGAACCAATAGTGGCAATGTATTAACTCAGCAATATGAGCTGGCAAGGCTAATTTGGTAAGTGTTGGTTTCTCCCATGTGGATTAATGGGGATTGCTTGGTAATAATAAATTGTAACGAATTTCAAAAGAAATATTACAAGGCTATTTAAAACATTCAATTCAATTGTCCCGCATGCATTCAATGAGCACAATATGATAGTTTATAAGCAATTTCAAATGCAATGAAATGTGAAATGGAGGCCAAGGCACCCCTCCTTAATCAAGTGTGTCAACCCTCGCTAAGGGCCCCCAGCAAGCAAATAGCGAGGCCCACGGATCCTCATATGACTGCCTGTCAAATACTGGAGGCTAAAAACAAACACCAAACCAAATTTGTTGCATGAATGTATAAAATTGATTGCCACATGTCAACCTCTGGTTGGTCCACTTGTCACATGCAAATAATGCCACGTCACTTGTCGACACCCATTATTCCCCTATCACAAGAATACTTCAACGGCTTATAACTTGAGCATACAGTGTCCATTTTGCAAACCGTGAAAAGCGTTGAAAAGATCTTGATGAAATCTATGCTGTGAAATTGGTTTTATCACAAATTGGAAACTTTTTTGAACTAAACTCTAGATCACACCTCCCTACAAAAGAGGGTTTTGGTCTCCAAAAGTTAACTATCACCTAAAATCTTATAATTGGTCTACTACATCACATCACACAGAACCCAATCATAGAAAAGAGATAAATATTGGCAAAATAAATTATTCAAAATTCAACTAAAAATGCCTACACATAGCATGAGTAAAGGAATCTGCAACTGCCAAAATGAGTACAACATATCAAACTGCCTGCCCAAATGTCACATCCTATAAAGTGGTGAATTACCAAAAATTGAAACAACTCCCAATGTAACTGCAAGACAAGTTTATAATGTCGATAACATATAATTAATGTTGTAGGCATTTTGCAATGCATTGCCCTGAATGGGACTTACAATGCTAAACACAATGCAAACAACCAAAAGTGTATGATGTCTATCATCTAAACATGCCCATAGGGTCTTAAAAAAATGCATCCAAACATCTATAGATACATTCTAAAAATAGAATTTAAATATGAGATAAGTGTTGTAAGGAATTAACTCAACCTACAACATGAATTTTGCTATTATCTCCAACTGATCAAATGAATTCAAGTCCAACTCACACAGCATAAATAAGAGATTCCAAAAACATAGAGTTTTTAAACATAAAGTGAGAATTGAAATACTTTGAATGATGAACCTATTTTGAAGTGTTCTCACAAACTCTACTAATGCATCATCAAATATTTTTCTTTTCCTTAACATAATTCTTAACAATGCTTTGAAAAACAAGTAAATTTTAAATCCACTTAATCAAATTTTTTGCCTAGTTAACTTGATTTCCTTAGTGGATTCCTTAACATCATTTTGGATTGATTTAACTTGATTGACCTTATTAATAGGTTGATAAATCATCTTAGTTTTACCATTCCTAGAATGAGAAGATGATTGAAGTTTAAAACAATGATCAATTTGATGTCCACTCTTATTACAATGAGTGCATAAAACCTTCTTAGGTGAGGTCTCCCTTTTACTTCTTCTCGCTTTGCCATGACAAGAATGTTTTTGAACACCTACAATATGCTTAAGAAAAGCATGTCTCTTCCAACAAAATTCAACACTGTGGTTATGCATCCCACAAAAAGTTCATGGAAATGATTGCATTATCTTCTGAATGTTAAATCCAAATTTCTTAAACATAAAAAGTGGATCAGAAGATTTAGTGCTAACTCTAATGTAGGAACTAGGAGGTGGAATCTCAATACCTCATTTACCTTCTTTCTTACATTGTACATGCTCTACTAGTGGCCTTAGTCCTTTTCTATTAGAATCTTGTCTTCCTTTAGCCATGGAGGAAGTTTCTCCAATTTTTACTTGCTCACTAGTGTAACCCAAACCTGCATGAAGAGATCTATGCTCTACCTTTAATTGGGTTAGTAATTCCTTGGCCATCTCGACCAAGACCTCTTCCATTAAATCCCATTTTCTTCAACAATTTGGATCCTATACCCTTAGTTTGTTGTTCAAAACTACCAAAAGCATCATTACTTGAATCTGAATCTGAATGGAAAGAAGAAGTAGATGAATTACGTGGTGAATAACTTACAGTGCATTTAATCATAGTCTCTGCATCTAAAGTAGAAGGTATTGCCTTCTTTAGTTCACCACACTATAATCTGATCAAGATTTCATCCTTATATTCAAGCTTTGATTTCAAACATGCAATCTCCTCATCCAAGGAATATAATTGAGCTCTTAGAAAAGCATTCTCATCCTGAATCTATGTATTGATGGCTTCAAGCTCTTCCATCTTGGCTTTATGTGACAACTTACCCATGGTTTTCTACAAATACACTGATTCTAGAACTACACACTGTAATCTAATCAAGTAATATGGATAACCAATAAACTAAAAGCAACTGTCAAATCACAATCAGAAGCTAACCCAACTTTCTAACTGCTCTGATACTAAAATTTGATCCGTAAACACCAGTAAAAACTTCACTACTTTTTTAAAATGTCTACCAAGATCTCTTAAGTTTTCAATTCCATACTTTAAATTGAATTAGAAGTGGAAATTCTCAACTTTTAAGATGTTGAAATGATTAAATCTGATTAAAATCTGATCCAAATCATGTTTCAAAACTGAAATAAAGGTGAATTAATAGATCACATCAATTATCCATTAAAACTATCAAATTTATCAAATTCCCAATTTTATCCAATTTCTCGTAAATGATCAAATGATTAAATTTTGCATTCTAATTTAAATCTGAATTATAATCTATAATTTAACTAAAATTGAAATGCAAAAATGAATCCAAAGATCAAAACATAGAAATTGTTTACAGGGTTCAGAATTCCTATGTCCCTGGGTTCTTATCAAACCAATCCATTAATGTTGATAAAATATGCAAGCTAAAATAATAATTACAAACAAAAAAAGATCATATCTCTCTGCAATAATAGTGATCAAACCTTTGAAAGACCTTGGCTGACTCAACAAGTCCTTCACCTTCCTGAATCACAAGCAAAGGCTTCTCCAAATCAAAATTGGCAACTTCTATAGCTTAAAATGACATCACTAATTCTCTAAAATGTGAAAATTAATATACTTCATAGAGCATATCAGAATTCTAAACAACTTTTTAGTTTACTCTGAGCTCTAGTTCAGCCTCTAAGGGCTCCGAAATGATAAAATATAGCAAATTGGTCTATTTTGTTTCTTACACAGTCGGCTGAATGCTTACATTTAAATAAAAGTTCGTGGTTTTCATACCACTTAGAAATCCATGGCATAATTGGTCAATGCTTATCTCTTTTGTATGGGAGGTCCACGGTTCAAGTCTTCGGCCTTTGTTTTTGGCATTCAAGCTTATCCTTTTAGTCCCACATCCACAGGATTATGAAAGCCGTCAAGTTCTTAATAGACTTGAATGTCTATTTTGGAATGTCAATGATATATTTTATTCCACATAGGATGGGTGGGGAAGGTTATCATGCTTTAACAAGTCTTCATTCCAACCGTTGCCTACGCTTTTGAGCTTAGCCGCATCCTTTATCCCACATTCATTGAAGAAGATGATAGAATAGGCTTAATATAGCCTAAGATGAGGATAGATGGTTGTGGCTTCGGTCATGCCAGACACCTTTTTATCTGGGCCATTTCCAAACTGGGAACTTTAGCCAATCTTAGATACTAATCATAATACTCAGACGTGGCATGGTGGACTTGGCATCTAGTCCCTTTGGTCTTGAACCAATATTAGCAATATATTGACTCTGCAATATGAGTTGGCAGGGCTAATTTGGTAAGTGTTGGTTTCTCCCATGTGTATTAATGGGGATTGCTTGGTAATAATAAATTGTAATGAATTTCCAAAGTAATATTACAAGGCTATTTAAAACATTCAATTTAATTATCCCACATGCATCCGGTGGGCACAATATGATAGTTTATAAGCAAATTCGAATGCAATGGAATGTGAAATGGAGGCCAAGGCACCCCTCCTTAATCAAGTGTGTTGACCCTCGTTGAGGGCCCCCAGCGAGCAAATAGTGGGGCCCACAGATCCTCATATGACTGCCTGTCAAAGATCGGAGGCTAAAAATAAACACCAAACCAAATTTTTTGCACAAATGTACAAAATTGATTGCCACATGTCAACCTCTGATTGGTCCACTTGTCGCATGTAAAATATGCCACATCACTTGTCGACACCCATTATTCCCCTATCACAAGAATACTTTAGCGGCTTATAACTTGAGTATACGGTGTCCATTTTGTAAACCATGAAAAGCATCAAAAAGATCTTCACGAGCTCTACACTGTGAAATTGGTTTTGTCACAAATTGGAAACTTTTTCTAAACTAAACTCTAGATCACCTCATATCATAAATTACACACTCTACATTACACAACCCCATGCACTTCATAGGCATATACTCATAGACTCATCAGATCCTTTAGCTCCCACCTCAGTGTAACCATGCATCAGCCTCTCATGACTACACATGATTTAAAATGTGTCCTAATTAAATATTAGTCACCAACTATGGATCATAGTATTGGGAATCATTTAAGATAGCCTAGATATTAATTATTTAGACCATTGCCAACTACCACATCTAATATGAGATCAAGACACCTATCAACACCATCCTTATAGATATACAATAGTTATCACTACTCTTGTATTATGCATGCTAAATATGTAACACACACATATAACATGACAATTAATAATACAATGAGATTAATGTCATTTATAGTCATAACACAATTAGCTTGCTCCATGCATCTACCCTATATACATGCACTATAGACATTATACTTTGTATTCCCTATTCTTTTGTTTATGAATAGAATTTGTGTTTCTTGTAAGTAAGACTTATACTCCATTGAATGCATGTTTTAATTTTTTGTCTAAATACTCTTTTCACATTCACTTTACATAATAAAAATTAGTTGTCCCTCGCACACTCAATCCTAGGCCCCATGGTATGAATCATTTGAAGTATGTGAAATAGGTACTATTAGTTTTGGAACAATGTCAGATTAATGGAAAAAATCCAAATGTATTTTAAGTGTCTATGAGGTGGTGTACTTGGGTCATATTATTTCACAAGAAGGAATCAAATTTGACCTAAGAATATCAAATCTATGATGGAATGGAAAGTACCAAATACCCTCAAGAACCTTCATGGATTTTTAAGGCTAACAGGGTACTATTGCAGATTTGTAAAAAAATATGGAAGAATAGAAACTCCACTCATATTTTTATTTAAAATATATTTATTCCATTATACTTAACTAGCTACTAAGGCATTTAAGCAGTTGAAAGAGGTTATCTACACCACTCTAGTTTTGGTGACCCTTAATTTTTTCAAAATACTTGTTGAATGTGATATATTAGGATATGGAATGGGATCAATATTCATGTAATAAGTAAGACCCATTGCATTAAATATTCATCAACTTAAGGGAAAAAATAATCTCAAGTCAATCTATGAGAATAAATGATGGCTATTCTTCATGTAGATAATCAATGAAGACCTTATCTAATGGCTAGACATTTTCATGTAAATACTAATCATTTATAAAATATTTTTAGAACATCAATTTTCATCAAGTCAACAATAAAAATGGGTGACTAAAACTTTGGGATATGACTTTGAAATAATCTATAAGAAAGGCAAAGATAATGTGGTAGTAGATGTACTTTTCAAGAGGGATGAATCATTGGAGACACTGTTATGTGAAATGACCATGTGGTAAGTAGATTGGCTAGAAGAAGTAATATCAAAATGGTAGAATGATAGGGATACACATGTCTTGATTCAAAATATTCAACATGGTTTGGGGGTTTATGACAAATTTGAGTGGAAAGGAAACACATTATGGTATAAATATATAGTGTACCTATGTAAGGAATTTGTCCTCAATCACAATATTATTCAGGAGCTTCATGCATATCCATTAGGGGGAATTTAGGATTTTTAAAGACCTATCATGGAATCAAGAAATATTTATGTTGGGATGGACTCAATAGTATATACAAAAATTTATGAAATAATGCATGGTTTGTCAACATAAGAAAAGTGAAACAATTAAGATATCAAGTCTTCTACACCATTATCCATCCCTAACCAGCGGTTGGAGGAGGTTTCCATGGATTTCATTATAGGTATTCCAAGATCTACAGGTAAAAATTTCATCATGGTAGTTATAGATAGGATCACAAAAAATGCTCATTTATGTTTCTTATCATAACATTTGTATCTAGTATAATAGATGTTACTTTTATTAATACATTTGAAAAGTTACATGGTACCCAAAAAATCATGTAATTGATTGTGATCCTATCTTCACCAGCAAATTTTAAACTAGGTTATTTGTAAGTTTGGGTACTCAGTTGGCTCATATCTCATATTATCATCCTCAATTTCATGGGTAAATAGAGGTTTTCAACAAATTCTTAAAAGGGAATTTTCATTATTTTTCATTAGATAAATAGGATCATTGGGTCTTTTAGCTACCATATCAGAATGGTGGTACAACACTTCCTTCCATACCTCTTCTAAAATTTATTATTTTGTGGAACTATATGTCTATTACCCCCCATCCATCACTCCATATTTAAAGGTTTAACCCATATTTAGAGCTATTAAGAAACACATTCAACATCAATAAGAGCTACTAGCTAGTTTAAGGGAGAATTTAGAAATAGCACAAAATAGAATGAAGTAGCAAATGATCAACACCATAGTGAGAGGCATTTTGATATTGATGATTAGGTATTTATTTACTTGTATACATATAATAAAATGTATTTGAATCAATATAAAAAATATGAATAACTTTATCTTAAGTATTATGGCCATTTTTAGATCCTACAAAAAATTAGAAATGTGGCATACAAGTTGGAGCTACCCCAATCCACTCGCATTCATCTTTTATTTCATGTATCTTTCCTAAAGAATGGCATTGGAAAAAGAGTTTCTACCTAGACTAAGTTACCTAGATTGGATGAATATGACAAATAAATTTTGGAACCTAAGGATATCCTTCACACTTGCATAAAAAACTATGAACAAGAGAGCTTAAGGAGTATTTGACCAAGTGGAAGAGTCTAAATCATGAAGATGCAACATAAAAGGATGAAGCTTTAGTATAACAACATCTAGAGTTGATTCAATGTTGAATATGACATTATTTTTAAGGGGAGGGGCATGATATTCCCTTAACCTATAGTGTGTCTAAGGATATGTGTGGTTGACTTATGGTTTGCATACCTTTCATACTATCTTATTGCATTTCTCTATGTTCTTAGTATGGTCAACTATGAAAAAACCATGGATAAGTAGAGTATATATAGGATTAGTAATTAGGATTATATCATCATATTCTAAATTATTTTCTTATTGCATTAATGTGGATATTTCCTCCTCTAAGAGACTCAATCATTACTATCAATTATTATGCTCTTTTTTCAATTATTATTGTGGATATAATTATTCTTCTCTTAATTATTCGATATATTTTTCCATTATTGCAAACATATAAGTAATTTTATTACAATATTTATCAAAGATCTCAAGTAAACTATTGACATCTAAGTTAGTGACAAGAGTATAATAAAACATGAGCTTTATATCAACTTTCCTAACACTTTCTTCCAATGTCAAGCCACAGATCACAAAATATGTGTATGTCTATTAATGTCCAATTCCAAGCCTAGCCCACCTCCCAAAACCTCTCTCAAGGTGAAAAAAAGTGCTCATACATCTACAAATATATGGACTATAACAATAAAAACAACCAAAAATCATGCACAAAAGGTAAATTTTTTACCACTATGTACAAACCCATAGGAGGTTTTTCAACATCTACGAAAGAACTAGTTTCTACCACCCAGTAGTCAATGTTGTCACATGTCTACACCCCTTAAATTATGGCCATGTTTTTAGTTTCATAGATCTAACCAATGGCTTCTTATCCATCACAACCCCCCATGAGTGATTAATTAATGTATGGTCAATAATCTAGTGGTGTTTGAGCACAAGGCAATCTACTTCCACAAGTGCAACCCTTCACCACCTCTAGAAGATGGAAAATACAATTAAGAAAAATGTTGAGACTTTCAAGTATTCAATTTCATTTAAGGTAACCATTAATCCTACCTAGCCAAAAAATATTTTATTTTAGATAAGAATAATGAGGAAACCATCAACAAAATTGAGGTTGATCAATGATTGTATACTCAAGGAATGTACGTGTCCTCACTGACATGACTTACAATTATATTGTTTGAGATACATGGTTTTTGGCATATTGAAAAAAAAAATCTACAAGACGTTAATTTTTTTTCTTTTCTCTCACTTCCACCATCAAAATGATTTGGTTAGGTGCTCTCTACTAAATATCTAACCATGATATGGGATGTGCAAGAGTTATTACTTTAATTTCCCCTTCTCTTTCACACCATGTTATTAGTTGGGGTTCAAATCCCACTCATAGATTTTTGTGGACCTTATTTGATTTTAATGGTCATATTCTTGGTATCACCAACATTTATACATTAATGATGCAGCAAAAATGCTGGTATTTTGGCATTGGTCAGTTGAATCTCTCCTTAATTCCAACTAGATCTTATGTGGAGATTTTAATATGATTGAATCCCACATAGATAAGAAGGGGTTATTCCTAATGTGTTAGTGTGCCAATGAAAGAGAGGCATGGTTTTTCATGTGTAATAAAATCACACTCTTCAAACCTAACCACCACCACCATCACCTTCCTACCACTTCACTATGGTATACGTGGTCTAATCTCCTCAAGGTCATGATTGGGTATCAAGAGGCTTGATACAATATTTTCCTTTGAAAATAATGTTTATTTCCTTGTAGATGTCATTCCAAATGCTCTACTTTTATACCACCCTCCAATCAAGTTTGAAATTATGTGGCTCTCCCCCTTCAAGGGTTTCCAAGGATCATCTTTATCTAAATATTTCTCATCTCTATCACTCCTGGACCAAGAAACAGACTGTCAAAATTTGGAATATTGAATTCACTTTCATGGGGATTTGGGATGGATTAAATGGTGGTAAAATTACATTAATATACCAACTACCTTTCTTCACATCTATGGTAAAAAAGTAATTGTTTTCCATCATAATGCCCATGAGTCTTCACATTGTGAATTCCTTCAAATATCATAAGAGTTGGAGCTTTCTCCTTTCAACAAGGATATGAAAATGCAAGCTACCATGTGGAAACACTAACTCAAAGTTAAATAAATTATCAGGCTAGGGGATCACATATTTGATCTTGAATTTACTAGATAAAGATAAAAGATAGAACTTCTAAAGAGTTTTTCACTCGCATCTACTCTAGGCAAGTGAATAATTGATTCAAATCTATTAATAAAGTTTGTTGTTACCATACACACCTTCTTGTTATTTTTTAAGCCTTTATTTCTCATTATCACAAGGCTTTCATTTCCCAATCTTCATCATCAGAACGAGATCATGCTCTACACTAGTGCCTTCAAGTTAATATTTACAATCTCACTAAATCACAATGAGTGGCATGTGATATTATTATATCCCTTAAGGAGCTACAAGAGTCTATTATGTAAATGGTCATTGACAAATATTTTGGAAAATTTTGATTTCCCTATGAGTTATATCATGAATTAAGGGATATTTTGGGTCTTAACTTACATCTACCTAGAATTAGTCCAAACTAATTTCTTTAGCAAATTTATTAACCAGGGAAATAACATTTTTTTCCTCAAATCTAGGCATATTTATCTCATTACCAATTAACATCCCATAACCCTTTTCAATGTATCCTATAATATCATTACCAATACCCTTAGTCTTTAGGTCAGGTACTTGTTACCTCTCATCACTTAACCTGAGAAACTAGTTTTATCCATAATAGATACATCCTTGACAATATAATTATTATCAAGAGGGAATGAAATGGGCCATGAAGTCCCTTTAAAAGGCCTTGTTTATAAAAATAAACTTTGAAAGATCCTATGATATAATTGAGTGGCCTTTCATCCTAGCCATACTTCAGGTGCTTGGATTTGGTTTTAATTTTATCAAAAAATTTATAATGTTATTTCAAGATGTGAACACTTGTATAACCACCAATGGTGTCCAATATGAGTAGTTCAACCTCTTTAAATATATTCACCAAAGATGCCATATGGACCCTTCACTTTATAAGTTGGTTATTGAAGGGCTTAACTATCTTCTAGCTGACTACACCTCTAGAGGCTTGGTAAAGGGTGTTTATCTCCCCCAGTATCATAAGCAAATGGTTAATGGGTAATTTGTTGATGAATCCTTCTTCACCTTAGTTGAAGAGGAAAATTTTGTTTTTAATGCTATGAAATGTCTAGAATTTTTTATACTATGGTTCCTCCATCTAATGGAAAAAGACCTGATGTTATAGGTAGACCATCTCCCCCTTACCTAATTAGTTTTGCCAATATAGGTGCATTTGGAATCAATCAGGTCAAAAATTTAAATTACTAGGCATCCCCTTTACATTTCAAGCCACTCCCTTAGATATTGAAGATTATGTGGTTTAAAAGGTTGATGAAAAAATTATATTTTAGATTACTAAACCTCTCTCTTGAGTAGGAAAGTTTCACATATGCTCTAAAGTGTTGGCTGCTACTCATGTCTATTGTTCCTATTATTGGGTTCCCTCCAAAGTTGCCTACACTAGACTTAAAATAATCTTGAGGAACTTCCTATGGTCCAACTCCTAAAACACCAAAGGATTTCACCATGTTGCATGGGATATTTATTGTAATCCAAGAGATCTTGGGGTTCTTGGTCTCCTTGACATCAAAACCCAATGCCATGCCTTGTGTGTTAAATGGATCATTGGTGCCTTATAAGGGGATGAAGCATGGAAAATTTTAGCTAGGAATGGTGTCACTCAATCCAAGACTATGGTAAATAGATATTTGAAGGGTTTAAATATATAAAATCTTCTTATCACTTAGGTCATTATTACCATTGTTGGCATGCTTTTTGTTAAGAGTATTTTCAAGGCTTGAGAACTTCTCAAAAAGCACTTATAATGGGATGGAGATGGTTTCATATTTGGGCTTTCTTTCAACTTCTACCTTCTATGGTGATCCCTCCTCCTTACCTTCTATGAATTTTTATTCACTATTGTGTCTTAGATAAAGATCCTTCATATTTTTAAAATGGAATCAAGATAATTTCTGACCCCTTTTGTAAACAAACCAAAGATTGGATTCTTTGGTAAGTTTTCACAGTTCAATTTACTCTATAAGTTAGTGACTAAGAATCTATCTTATAAATTCAGAACTCAATATTTGAATTTAATCTTCACAAAGTTAGATTTTAATCTCTATAGAGATGGTAGATTGATTTGAAATGTCCTAATGAGATACCATTACTCTTGTATTAACCTCAGTTAGGTTTATCAACCTTTTTCCCCTTGGCCCCTTCAAGTTAATGTTACTAATGCCAAGTGCAAAATTAACTCCACTAAACAAGTTTGGAAAATAAGATTTCAATATGTGTGGTTTACCATAATTAAGACTAATTAAGAACACTTCCTCTAGTGTACTCTTCAACATGGGCACCTCATTAGTTTGCATGGGAATGGTTAATCTTGTTTATTTGGTTTGTAACCACCTAGAAACTCTTAAGCATGTGTTTTTATTTTATAACATGCCTAGTCATCTTGGCTTTGGATTCACACCTCTTTCAAGGCTTTTGTCCATAAATTTTCACCTAGAATATGGTGATTTTAGGGGACTCAGCTATGATTCTTACAAAATTCACACAAGTTTGGCATATTTTTGAGCTCAGATTCTCTTTCAAGTATGGGAAAAATAGGAATGATGTTATTTTTTTGTATTTTACTCTAGAGGAATATTTCACTACTTCTAACAAGGTTAATGCTATATCCAATTTTATGTGTTTCTCTCAATTTTAGTATATATTCTAGTTAAAGAAGTAAGAACCTAAATGTGGGTATGGTAGAAGAACTTGTTTGTTTGTGTGTGCATGATCCAGATGATCATGAAGAGATCCTCTTTATCTTGGGAAGAATGACCTATAAATAATAAATCATTAATGCAAAAGTGGTTGTTATATGGATAGCAAGGTGGATTACCTAGTGTGAGCTAGATCCAAGAAGCATGAGCTTACTAGGAGGCTATCAATCCACACTCTTAAAATAGTTAAGTTAAAAGAAATAAAGATGAAGTACTTGCATTAAATGATAGAAATGATAAAAATATAATACAAGAAATAAATTCTTTGTAAAGGAAATAAACTAATTATAGAAAATATTGGGTCAATATTAATGCTAAATAGGTCAAGTAGGGTTCAAAAAATTAGGCAGGGGTCAATGAACAGGTAGGGAAATAGAAAGTGGAATATGGCTTAGGGTAATTAGGTGGAAATAACTTTTTATTTCCTACTACAATGACTATCAGTGGTTAAGGTGACCATCGATGGTTGGGTGACCATCGATGGTTGAATGTGATCATCAACAGACAAGGTGACCATTGGTGGTTGTTATGGGTTTTGAGGGTGTTCAAAATAGAGTCTAGTTTAGGTTATAAAAGGGGTCATTAAGTGGTTTATATGTATAGTTGAGGTTATGGGGTCAGAGGATATTATGTAAGAAGGTCTGAGTTAAAAAAATAATAATCAGAACTTGAAAACTAGAAATATACTTAGCTAGTTATTTAATGGTTGGTAGCTGATCTAGAGTGATTTTGGTAGAGTAATGGTACTTATATTTAAGAATAATTTTGGTAGAGGTTTGAGCCTTTATCATAGCTATTGACTTGTTAAATGGAAGACCTACCAATAATTTCTTGATGATGGTTGATAGCTTGATTGCCTGATTGTTGAGCTCTAAGATGGATGGATTGATTCATCATTTTTTCACCTCTTGCTCCTCTCTTTTATAGGCAAAAGAGATGAAGCTATAGGTTATATAAGGGGTGAAACTCATTACATAAATTTAATTCTTGATGCATTAGCTTCATTTCATGAATTAAATTATGATGTGTTTATGTTTGCACATAGACCAAGTTTGAAGTTTAGATGGTAGGGACCTAACCATCGATGGTCAGGGTAATCATCAATGGTCACTATGATAATCAATGGTTGAGTTTTAAAGGTCAATTGGGGTGAAAAGGGTAGGTTAGTGAGTTGATTTATCTAGTTATCTAAACTGAGTCAGGGTCATAGTCAAAGTTTGCATAATGGTCTAATCGAGGGGTGTTTTAACATCTGGAACCATCACGTGTAGTTTTTTAGTGTCTACATTTTTCTCCTTTTTGTTATGTAGTTTGTGTCAGCAAACTATAAAACAAAAAATGGATTTCATATCAAAGTTTTGGCAACCTTGAGCATGAGAGGAGGTGTTATCCCTCAAACCAAAATTTGATGAGGTGAAGTAAAATTAAGTGCGGGTTTGATAAATGGTTATGGAGAGTCATGAGGTTGGTGATAAAAGGGTTAATCATTTAAAGTGCAAACATGCACACAAAATTTGACTAAGTATGATGGCCAAGATTTTGCATAGACTAAGTTTTCATGGTTGGTAAAAATAAGGTTAGTTATAGAAGGACTGATAACAGGGTAACTAGGACATAATGTTAGTCATAGTTGATCGAGTTAGTCCGATCAAGTTTCTTAAATAGGGTAAGTGTTTTTGTAGGTACCCAAGGTAGGAAGTACTCTAAGGAAAAACATAAATGCTCTAGTGTGAACTAGGTGGTGTAAATTCAAATGTTCAACATGGAAAGGTTGGTTGGTATGATCAAAAGGACCAAGTAGGGTCATTACAAAATATGTGATAGTTTGGGATAAAATGGCCAATGTCAAGGTGGGTGTGGTTGGTTGGATAGGCAGAGAAGGTAGTCTCCAAATGTGGGTACTAAGGTATTAGTGTTGAAAGTATGACAAGTGGGCATCCTAATCATCAATGGTTAGGGGTCTCAAGATTGACCATCGATGGTCACCTTAACCATCGACAGTCAAGGGGAAAGCCTAAAAGTATAGAAGATAAAAAGTGAAAAAGAGTTTTCATTTTCAATTTTAAACCTTTAACTCTCTTGACTCCCGTATGTTTGTAACTTTGGATTTTATGTGAGTGTTATTGAGGTAGTTATTGATTGGTTGATAGTGATATTTGTGTTGAGTTTACCAATGTTGGATCAAGCATACAGGGTGGACAGCGACACAGTCAAGTAGCAGGACCCAAGATTCCTCCTTGATGATGGTCAAGTAATGAGGTAGGGGATACACTAAATTGATGGATTAGATTTGATTTGGTCATTTTTGTTTAAATTTTATTGATTTATGGCTGGTTTAGGGAGGGGTTTTGGGTTTTGAATTAGTTTTAGGTTTTATGTTGCTATTGTTAAAATTTGTGGGTGAAAATTGGAATTGGGAGGGTAGGTAGGTTGGGGTAGGGTAAAGGTAAAATTTAGGGTAATTAGTTATTATAAAGGAGTGGTTAGGTACATTTTTGGGTAGATAGGGTTTGGGATTTGCCACCAGTGATCATATATAATGATTATCGATGGTCATACCTAATTATTGATAGATAAATCTAACCATCAATAGTCAAAGACTATAGGTTAAATGGCTAGCCAACCATCTAAAATCATAATGATTAATGATTGACCAAATGGTCAAGGGTTTTTTATAATAGATTTAATGCAATAATTGAGGTAGAATGTAGTAGTAGGGGAATGTAGTCAAGGAAATAGGTTAAGGGTATTTTGGGTGGAAGGGTAGGTTGAAAAAGAGGTTGATGTAGTTTATATGGGGGTAAATAGGTGTTATTCTATAGGATAAATAAGGTGAAAAAGGGTGAAGTCTATGGGCAAAGTAGTTTTATAGAAAACTAAGTGTGTTTTTTATATTGAATTTTGTAAGCACAGGATTAAATCCAGATGCAAGATAGGGTTCTTTAGATCTTTATAGAGATCCACCATGGGATGATGGATGATGATTAGGCATACATAGAGGAGGTTGGCCTTGACATGATGATGCATTTTTAGTATGTGTTATAAGATGTGGTGATGATCATGGCCCTCATTGAGAGATGGGATCTGACCATGAACACCTTTCTCATACCGACTAGTGAGATGACAATCTTGCTAGAGGATGTATATAGGATCACACAACTACCCATTTAGGGGGAGTTGATATATCACATTGAGAGAGAGGATAGGGATGAGCATATAGAGTTTTTATATGGTGAGGATCAAGTTTTTCTAGGTGGCATGTTGGAGTCTTTAGCTACAGACCTTTATAATAGAGGGTCAAAGGTGACCAGAGGTTGATGACTATGATGATGATGGTAGTCCCATGTTTTGCATTGTTAGATTAGAGTAGTGGGAAGTTTTTGTATCTACTATTGGGAGTGTTAATAGAGATGTTATTGGGTTTGACACTTTTTGGGTGGGTGCTTATTTTGTTGGTTTAGATATATAGGGAGTTGTGGGGGTTTAGAGCTCATAGGAGGTATGACATCAGTGTGGGGTTCATGTTGCATTGTTAGGCCTATGAGCATATCTAGGTGTTGAGGCTAATGGGAATACCATGGGAGGGATATGCCCATATGGACTTTAGGGTGGGATTCATGTGGTGGAGGAGAAATTACATGCTCATAAGACCTAGAGGAGGTGTGTGAGACATTGATTAGTTCAAAGTGGCACTAGAGACCTTAGTGTTTGGAGATGTGGTTTGGAGGTTGTATGTTATCTTTCTGAGGTGTGACCACTATACTTAGCATATTTTATCAATGTAGAGCTATAGGTGGATTTTTGGGAGGAGAGAGGGTGAAATTAAGCTCATTTATTTTGATAGGGTTTGTAGGTAATTTAGGTTGGTAGAGGGTATTTTGGGTCCATTCTCAAAGTATAGGTAAGAGGATATTGATTTTTTGCTTCTAGATCCATAGCTAGTGAATATGGTTCTTGATCATGAGGAGTTGCCTATCAAATAAAGTATTGATGATGTAGGTCTTATTGATGGTTATGTGGCATGGTATCAAGCCCTCTATATAGATGCATATTTTGGATGGGATGATGGAGGTAGATAGGCTATGGATGTGGACCCAGATGGTGGGGGTCTATAAGTATAGGTACAAGTATAGGGAGGAGGCCCTAATGGATAGGTAAGAGTGGTACTAGCCACTACATAGGTGCAGGTCATAACCTTATAAGGGTAGGTGGCTACATTATAGGGCTAGGTTA
This sequence comes from Torreya grandis, assembly GCA_037957365.1. Taxonomy (NCBI): domain Eukaryota; kingdom Viridiplantae; phylum Streptophyta; class Pinopsida; order Cupressales; family Taxaceae; genus Torreya; species Torreya grandis. The sequence continues at coordinate 1,336,664 of JARHVA010000327.1, forward strand.
CAACATTACAGGGTCAAGTAGCCACCATGATGGGTGAGAGGCACTAAGCTACGACTACACTACCCTTAGTGACCCAAGAGAGGGACACCTTAAGATAGAGAGGAAGAAGAGATATAGCACTAGAAATACCACTAGGTAGCATCCCTATAGCATGGTATTTGGCTATAGTTAAGGAGTTACATTATTATGAGGCCATAGTTCTGACACATTATCTAGAGAAGCCCCAATGGGGTGAGTACAGAGCTAGTTTAGTAGGTGGTGTAGGTGTAACAAATTTAGGTCAATGGGATACTTTGATAGGTGGACAGGTAGGAACCTTAAGGGGGTATGCACTAGATGGCAATGATTCCCTAGGGGCATAGGATATGATATAATATGTATAGATGTATATGATTTTGATACCAACCTGTGAGTTGATACAGTGAGATGTATATATTTTGAGAGAGAGAGATGCATATTATTATATGTAATATTTTATTTTGATGGGGCATGATGTATAAGATTTGATGATGATATATAGATGTTATTTTATGGTTCATGGTTTTGATGTTTATAGTTTATGGTTATGCCTATGAGATGTAGACTCACTAGCATAGGCATGTGGTGATTATGGATGATGTTTATGATGAATGGTTATAAATGATTATGATGATGCCTATGATGCTTTATTTTACATATGGTTATGGTGTTTATGATCATAGATAAGTGATGTGGTCTATGGTTATGGTTATTGTTATATACATGGTTATGATGTTATGGTGATGTGATGTTTGTGATTATGTGATGCTTATGGTGTTGTTTTATAATTTATAGTTATGTTTTTGATGATATCACATAAATTAAGTTAGATAACAAAACTAGATGTGGGAAAAGATAGATGAATCATGTGACCTAGGTCTAAATGAATACATGAACTAATTAAGAGAGGATAAGGAAAAGCCATGAGGCTTATTCATTGGAAAAAGACTATAAAAAACCAAAAGTTATATTGGCTTAAGGAAGATACTCTTTTTAAATGCTTCACATTAGCATGCACTAGGTGATAAAAAGGTGTCTTTATCACATCATGTCAAGTAAGTTCTGAATCCCTTAATTTGTAGATGGTACAAAGTGGAGATAGGTGATAAGTGGTGTAAAGGGTAGTACAACCTCTTGTGGGTTGGTTTAACCCTTCTGTAGGTGACCTATGAACCATAATAAATAAGTCCATTTTTTAATTCAAGGTGTAGACTAATCGATGTGGGAAGTCTACTAATGTTATCTATGAATGTTGATTGCAGCTTTCTTGGGATAGCTTGTTTTGATTTTGATATAGGGTCTATTTATTGCTTTATTTTGATAGGGTTATGAATTTGATCTATGAAGTTTCAAAATGATTGCTTTGACAATTTTGACTTATCCATCCTTCAAGGGAGTGGTCTAAGTTTGAATTTATTTATTTTGGTAGCTATCCTTCAAGTGAACAGTCTATCTTCTTGAGAAATCCTAGATTTTTGGTAGTTTTCCTTCAAGGGAGTAGTATACATGCTATAGATATTTGACCCAAGTGATATTTTGATATCCCAAATTATTTTGATGCTAGGTTAGACATGGACAAGTCTATATAGGCTTGAAGGTTTACCTTTATGAGAGAAAAACCTAGAGCACAAGAAGGTTAATAATAGGTGAAAGGAGTGGTTTTGAGAGACAGTGACCATGAGATTTCATCTAATTAGGGATGAAAAGTATCCATGAGAACCATGCCATGGGTATAGCTATGGTACCCATATTTAGGATAATCTATGACTATGATGGTTAATCACATAGTTATATGTTATAATCAGTTATCCTTAAAGGGATGGGATGAAGGTGTGAGGAAGGTGAAAATTTTGTAAATCAAGGGGTGAGCTTAAGTTAGAGAAAAGGTGAGTTTGATCCCTATTTTAACAAAATAAAGGGTGCAGATGCAAAGCATTGAGAGACTTAGGTTCTAGTTCACCTTTAAGAGAGGACATATGATAAGATCCTAGTGCATAGTTATGAGTTATGATGTAGGGTCCAATCCAATTGAGAGAAAACTTGCCTCACTTATTTCTCTTCATATTGGTCACATGTTGATTTTCCTTTAGAATAAGGTCTTTGATGTTAAATTCTCATTCTTTCAAGTGTTTTTTATAGGCACACTTGACTCACTCTTGATAAACACAAAGATGGTTAATCATAGATAGGTGTTACACATCAAGTAGATCAAGTCATGCTAGATGTTATTGATGATAATCACTCTTAGAAATGATGTCTTTCAAGGATATGCAAAGAGAGGGAATTTGTACTTCAAGATGCAAGACCGCCTCTACTTCAAAGACCAGAGAGATGGGGGTAGCACCCATAGAGAATCAAATGCTAGTGTGATAGGCCCATAAAGTGAAAGGGATGTGTAAGTGTTAATCTTAACTAGAATTATTGACCACTTTGGTTAACATTTTATTAAGGGTTTTGTTAGAGACTTCTACCTATCTATTTACTTGTGGATGATAAGGTGAGGAAAAGCTTGACTTGATTCTAAATGCATCACAAAGACCTTGGAATTTTTTGTTTTTGAGATATTTACCATTATCAATGATGATCTTATGGGGAACATTGAAATGATAGATGATATGATGATTGATGAAGTCGATGATCTTTTTTGCTTTGGTTAAGATGAGAGGAATAGCCTCCACCCACTTGGTGAAATACTTAGTGGTGGTGATGATGGAGTGGTGCCACTATGAATAATGAGGATTGATTTCCCCAATGAGATATAATCCCCATTATGAGAAGGGCCAAAATTTATTGGATAATTGAATGCCATAGGTTAGCACATGATGTAAATTGGTATGTTGTTGGCATTTAACACACTTATTTACATAATCATAGTAGTTTAGGCTGAGGGTGGGACAATAGTAACCAATACAAAGGATATATTTAGTGATAGCTAGACCACTAAAGTGCCACCACATATCACATCATGCATTTCCTTGATAGCATGAGAAACTTCATGACTATGTAGCCAATAGAGAAGGAGGTCGTTGAAACCAAATTTTTAAAGGATTCCCCCTAGTATGGTATAACAAGAGGTACTCTAAATAAAGGCTCTTTAAGAATTCTAAGAGAGGTTGGGAGGAATGATGTTGAGGTTGAGGTAGTCAAAATTTTGCTCGTACCAAATGTTTTTTGGATATTTCTCTACACTACAAATGGTAGGAAGGTCAGATTACATATAAGAGGGTGTGATAAAATTATGAATGGTGATAAAGATCTTAGAATTGGAAGGTTGAGATGGGATTTGGGAAGCAAGGGAATCCATTTTATCCATGAACTTGTTAGTGGATCATGGAATGGATTATAAAATGATGCTAAGAGTATAACTACTAGTTATTTATACTATTGTAAAACATCCTTCTTACATTGGTAGGATCTATTGACCTAGTTAACCACAAGTTGGGAATCACCAAAGATACCGATCATCTTAACTCCCAAGGTGAGAGTGGTTTAGAGAATTATTAATAGGGTCTCATACTCAGACATGTTGTTGGTACACTCAAAATCAAGTTTGAAGGAAAGAGGAAGAGGTTTTCCATTGAGGGGAATGAGAATAACTCTAACACCCCCATCGTACTAGCATTTTGATCCATTAAAGAACATGGTCATTTAGTAGGTGATGTGTTCTTGAGAAAGAGTCATGATGGACTCATCTAGAAATGTAAAAGGAAGCAATTGATTTTATAGTAAAGGAACTTTTGCCAATTGATCGATGATGACTTGCCCTTTAATCAACTTTTTCTAGAGGAACTCAAGGTCAAACTCAGCTAGGAGCATGAGCCATTTGGCCATACGCTAGTTTTGGTATGGTTTAGAGATCCTATGTTTGAGTGGGTTAGTGTTGGTGTTTAAAAAGGTTTTTAATTGAAGAGGTAATGATGAATTATGGAAGCCAAATACATTAATGTGAGGCAAAGCTTCTCGATATGGGTGTACCAATTTTCATATTCTATAAGTGTTTGACTTATATAGTAGATAGTTTGTTCTTTATTTTATTCATCATAGTGAACAAACATTGCCCCTAAGGAATAGTCAGTGGTGGAGACATAAATGTAAAAGGGTTAGTCCTCTTTAGTAAGGGTAAGAATGGGTGAAGAAATAAGGTAACCCTTGAGTGAATCAAAGGTTTGTTGACAGTCCTTAGTCCACTTAAAAGATGTCTCTTTCTTGAGAAGATGGTGAAAGGGTTGACATATATCTAACAACTAAGAGATTAAGTGATGGATGGACTGGAGATTCCCTTATAGGCTATAGAGTTACTTAAGGTGAATTTGAGGTGCTATTTTGAGGATTGCTCTAACTTTTTCAAGGTTTAATTTGATTCCTCAAAGAGAGATGATAAAGCCAAGAAGCTTTCTTGATATAACCCTAAAAACACATTTCTTGGGATTGAGTCAGACATGGAAATGGATTAAGCACTAAAAGATAATGTTTAGAATATCTAGATGATCCTTGTGATATTTAGATTTCCCATGGAGATCATCTACATAGTCCTCTATAGTTTTATGGATGAGATCATGGAAGATATAGGTCATCACATGCCGGTAGGTTGCTCCAACATTATTTAGACCAAATGGCATGACCCTATAGCATAAGGTTCCCCATGGGGTGATGAAGTTTTATACTAATCCTCAAGGATGATCAAGATCTGATTATATCCCAAGAAACCATCCATGAGAGATAACATCTCATGGTTGGTAGTAAAATCAATAAGTTGGTTAATATTAGGTAAAGGAAATTCATCTTTGGATAAGAAAGGTTGAGGTCACAAAAGTCAACATAGAGGAAAAGTCCCCTTATGGGTTTAGTGATGGGAATGATATTAGAAACCCATTGGGTATAGTCAATGGGTTATATGAAGTCGATAGATAAAAGGCATTGAAGCTCTTCTTTGACTAGAAGGGTGATATGAGGGTGCATCCTATGAAGCTTTTGCCTAACAAGATTAGCATCGGTATGGATGGAAATATTATGGAGAGATATGAAAGGGTTGATTATAGGCATATCTTGATAGGACCAAGCAAATTCTATGCTTTGGTCATAAAGGAAGGAAGGGTAATCATATTGCTCTAAGGAATCTAAGGATTGACTAATCTTTACATTGTGAGGGTTATCATTAGTACCCAAGTTGACATCGATAATGGATTCATTCTACATGTTTTGGTTATCAGGAAGAAGGGATTTGTGGATAGAAGAATCCCTTGCACCAAGATAGGTGAGAATTGAATCAATTTTTTGAGGTTGGATGGTGTGGATGGTAGGATAATCATTTTCTACCATTTTAGGATAAATTAGAGGAAAATTTTAGTTTGACCACCCTTTTAATAGGTCAGGGGCCAAAACTAATGGTATTGACTAAAAAAATTTATAAGGGATGGTTTTAAAATCCCCTAACTTTAAAAGAGATGGGGTTGGTGAGGATGAAGTGTCTTCTTCAATAGTGGTGATGAGTTTGGGCGAATCTATGGTTTCTTTTAGTGAGACAAACCCAAGGCCAAATCGCTGATGAGGTTTTTGGGTTTTGATCAAAGGTAACTCATAGAGTCCATGTTTATAATTGTTGAGGTTGAATCCCTTCTAGGTGCACTGGTGAAGGTACAATTTATCAAATTCCAATTTATCTAGATAGGATAAATTATGGGTAAATGGTTAGATAAAAGAGGTTGTGAAAGGAGTAAAAAGTGAATGATCAAGTCCCCCATATATGAAATTGGTTTAGTGGTTGGGAAGCCTAAAAAGAATGATGGTTCTAATATTGGGATCATAATCAAGATTCCCATACTCTTGATGAGTAGGGAAGGCATCCAAGGCCAAAAGGTGATATTCTCCCAGTGAGAGACACTAGAATGTAGGTTCCAAGTAGACCTCTATGGGGATCTGAGAAGAAGGGATAGATCAGCTAGTTGAAGCTTTGTTAATGGTAAGGGTGGAGTTATTGTTGGTTGGTGGTGAGGTGTAAGATTGAGGAAGAATAAGGTCATTAGGTCGATATGTCATGTTGCAAGATGTGAAAGGACTAGGGTTAACTTGCATGGTGACAACCTGACCCTCATGTTTGAACTTGACACATCAATGCAAGGTGGATGGGACACAACTCATGGAGTGGATCTAAGTGTGTCCAAATAAGATGTTGTATTGGAACTCACCTTATATAATTTATAAGAGATTTTTAAGCATGTAAGGTCCCAAGCAGATGTAGAAGATGATTATTTCCAAGGTTGTGGTCATAGTATCATTAAAAGAATAAAGGATTAATGTGGTTTTTGACATGATATTCTTTGGTAGCTATAGTTGGTCATAATCATGAGAGGATATAATATTAATACTATCTCCCCTATCAATCATTTCCCTTTTGATGTGGGTTTGATTGATGTATGTAGTGATGAAGAGGGGAGGATTGAGATCTTCAGGAAGAATAGATTGTATTTCTGAATCCTTGAATGTGACAAGGGTAGAAATTTAAAGAGCTTTGATAAAGGCTACAAGAGTTTGAGGGTCTTTAGGTTGGACCTCTATAGATTTTAGGGCCTCTATCAATTCTTGGTAGTGATGGGGTGAGGTGTTGATTAGTTTGTATAGGCTCATCTTCATCGATGTTTGGTGAAGCTATTTCAGAACTACTCGCTGGATAGATTCAAAAGGGTTAAAGGGAGGGGCACCCAAAATGGTTATCTTGGGGTTTGGTAGAGGTTAAGATAAAGGTGAAGGTGCTTGAGTCTAGTTGTAAGGTTGAGGGGTAGAAGGATATGTCCATAAAATAGACACTTTGGCCTTTTTATATCCTTTTATTGGGCCTGAGATTAGGTAACCATATAGATAGTGTGGATGAGGGGAGGCATTGGGATAGGAGGCTACTTCAATTCCTCCTCACTCTTGGATGAGATGTTGGGAGTGTGTAAGTGTTGGATAGGTTATTTTGGGGGTTGGGTTGATATAGGTTCATCTAATAATATATTGTCTTCATCCCATAGGTTATGGACAAGTACTTGGAAAGCTTTGTAGTTCTCCATGTCATGTTTAGGTGTCTTATGGTATGAGAAGATTAGACTATCATTGAACCAAGATGGTTTAAGACTTTAAGGGTCAAAGGGTTTGATAGGCAGTAGGCTTAAGGAATAAGTTTGTAACAACCTCTATAAAATAGTTGAATAAGATTCGAACAAGGGTGTTATGGGTGATGGGATTTTGGTTTTTGGGGTGGGAACCTTCTTATAAGCTTCACCATGGAAGTTGTGGGTGGTAGAATGGTTCTGGTAGATGGGATTGATCAATATTTCTTAGTGTTGGTTGGCTTTGAGGTGAAAGGTTTAAAGGTGAAATATTTAGATGTGGGTGATTGAGATGATGAAGGTTTGGATATAGGTGGGTAGGTAGAGGTAGATAGTGTGGCTAAAACTGATGGGAGTTCGATGTTTTGGAGGGGGTAGGTAAATATAGAATAAAAGGAGGAAGTGTAGTTTGGGTATTTTTTGGAGTGTTTATCTTCTTGATAGAAGGATGAGCTCCTAGGATGGAATAAGGATGGGGTCCCAAGATAGAAGGTAAGAGGGAATGGGGTGGTACGGTTCTAGTTCTAGGTGGGAGTTTGGGTGGTTTCACCTTCTTAGTTGGTTTGATTAAGGTCTTCTTTGGTGGACTATGTGTGGTTAAGTCCAACTTCAAAGATGGGTGGGTAAGGCTAGGAGTTGTAAGTATCCCTAGGTTCTTGATAGGTTTGATTAAAGAGGTGTAAGGTGATTTGATAATTTTGGAAGAGGGTGGTTTGGATGATTCTTCTATGGTTTTGGAGGGAGAGGTGTTTGATGAAGGGATTGAGGTGATGATAGGTTTAAATATGGATTAAAGTGAGGTTGAAGGTTCATGTTTTTTTATAGGGGAGCCCAAGATGGTGTCAAAATATAACTTGATCCAAATCAGGTTGAGAGGAGAATTCTAGGCTTTAGACCAATCTAGAGAAGGGTTTATAACTTGGTTTGGTTCTTTGGGCATTTGATTTAAATATTAAGCCTATATGTTGGGGTAAGGGAATATTTTATTCACCTTTATCCTTGATGAAAGGTTTCAAGGTTCAAAAATATGTTTCCTCCATGGAAGGAGTAGATAAGGTGATCTCTCTTTGTGGAATGGTTTCTAAAGAGAGAGTTGAGATTTTATGATGGTGGAGGAAGGTACGATGATAATGGTTGCCTCTTTTGGTTTTTCTAACAAAGGATAGGTGGGTGAGTCTGTTATATCATCAAGTGAAGGAAAGGAGGTGGTTACTTCCTTTGTTTGGGTATCTAAAGGAATGGAAGGTGATTCCACCACTTTAATAAATAGAGTGGAGGAAGAGGTAGTTGAGGAAATGGTTTCCTCCATGATAGGTTAATTGATAATTACATGACCATATGGACCATATGGATTCTAGTTTATTGGTATCATGGTTGGTAAAAGGGGCATGATTGAGAAAAGGTTGTTGAAAGATGTCGAGTGACTGATTTGGGGGTGCATTGGGATTGTCCAATGCAAGTTTTCCTTTATCAATCAAGTTTTGGACAATGGTCTTAAAGGTGTTACACCTAATAATGTCATGTCCAATGACCTAATTGTTGACCACTTTTTGCCCAATAGGCCAAAAATTGGTCCCCTTCTTTTCATGTTGTTTTGAGCCAGTAAATTTGATTTTGCACAAGTCTTGCACTTTTTACGGACTCAGCAGTGAAGTTTCTACAGACTCTATAGGTGTAGTCTTTTGGTAGATGAAGAACTAGTTCAGAGAGTGCAAGGTTTTACAAAGCTTTTTCAAACTCTTGTCCAAAAAAATTCATAAGGAAAGAGAGCTAAAATGGTTCAAGAACACTTTTCCTTAAGGTTGGAAGAGTGGTTCAATGACATAATCTTTCCAAGAGTTATCACCTTTGAACCGTTCAACCATTGAACCAGTTCAATGCCTTGGTTTAACGCTTTGGTTCAACACTTCGGTTCAAAGCCTTGGTTTAATTAGCAAAGTTCATCGCTTTGGTTCAAAGCTAAGTTCATCAGTAGGTTCAATCAAATGGTTCATCACTTCAGTTCAAAGCCTTCGTTCAATCGGCAAAATTCAATCACTCAGATTCAAACATTCGGTTTGACGCCTTGGTTTAACAACTATTTGAACCATTAAACTAATTTAATCAATTGGTTCAACGGTTGGTTCAAAGGAGTGGTTTAATCAATTGGTTCAGAGGAGTGGTTCAATTAAAGGTTCAAGCCTCTCGAAGGATAAGTGCCCTTGCAAAGGGTAGTTCTGGGTTCAAGAGCCCTTGCGGAGGGACAGGGAGCACTTCAAAGAGGCCACAAAGAAAGCCATGAAGGTAAATTCTTTCAAAAAAATTCTAAGGAAAAGAAAATTCCCTTTGAAAGGGTAATTTTTAACTTTCTTGAAGGGCACTTTTTTGAAGGCAGTCGGCAGAGGCAAGGAAGAAATCTTTCAGACTTTTTGTTTGAAGGAATTCCTTCGGACAAAAAGTCTGAAGGAATTCGGAAGAGATGTGAGCAAGAAACCTGAAAGAAAGGGACTTAAGGCAAAAGTAAAAGACAAAGATGATTTCTTTCAAAATTTTTGCCTGAAAGAATTCCTTCAGACAAAAAATTTGAAGAAATTTAGGGAAGCTGCAGCCAAAGAACCTGAAGGAATAACAAAGGCCCGAAAGAGGAACCTGCCAAAGAGCCGAAGGACCCCGAAGGGCAGGTTCCCTTACGGGGGACTCTCAACCAAGTTGAAGGATGTTTTCAAAAGGATAAAGGTTCACCTTCCCTTTAGGAAGGTGCAAAGAAGGAAGGCCAAAAAAAAGGCTAAATTAGAGGAAAAGGCCTGAAGGAATTTGCCAACGATAGTGACGTCCCGAAAGACATCAACTTTAAGAAGATAGATTAGCCATTGGTTTTCAAAATGTGATGGGCCTATGAACGTCAATTTTACACCAAGAAATCTAGAGCATGGAAAGCACCAAGTGGAAACTATGGAAGGCTTTGACATGCTTTTTTAGGAGCAGTGGAATGTGCCATGTGTCCCCTGTAAGGCTCGATAGAAGCTGATAAGTGTCAGCACCCACAGTCTCTCTCTTTTGACCCATGAGAACTGTGGTGGGCCCCAGATGAATGGCTAAAGAAAGTGGAAGCTGACACATGTCCTCTTCCATAGGACCTTCAAAGGGTGCCTAAAGCTTCCATGAGTCAAGTGGATGATGCCATGTGTCCTGCCTGTTTCACAGCGGAACGCGCCACGTGTCACTTATTTGAAAATCAACAAAAAGTGGCCAAGGCAACTAGGAAGAACCCAAGGAATGTAGTGACCTGCCAAAAGATAGCCCTCAAGGGCCAAAGTAGATAGAAGGAGACAAATTAGGAAGAAGACAAAGTGCAAAAAGAGACAAAGCATCCAAGTGGTGAGAGGAGGTGTCAACTCAAGGATTTATTTCTATAGTTGGAATGGCGCTTGTCAGGTGGTCACCAAATAGTACAAATAGTAAGCAGTGCAACTTGTTTTCTCTAGTTTGCATTTATAAGTAGACAAGCCATGCAAATGCCTTGAAGGGATCAGTCTATTGGGATGCCAAAGTCAAAGCAAGAACCAACAATCAAATGGCTCCCTCTTTCCAAGGCTTAGAGCACACATGGGCTAGCTTGTAAAAAAAGCACCAAAGTCTTTCCCAGAAAGTGCCAAGTTCTCTTACTCTTTCTATATATTGTAAATTTATCATTTGAGAAGGATTCAATTCTCTTAGCCTTAAGGTAAAACTCTACCCAAAAATTTCTTGGGCTTGTAAGGCAGAGCTCTGCCAAATTTTACCTTTAATCAGGACTCAACATTTTTACCTCAATCTAGACTTGCACTTTAAAGTATATGTATGTGTCCTTCTTTTGTGTTAAGTCATTGTCTTTCATGCTTTTCACAAATTGATTACAGCATGTCTAGTGCATTGTGAAGTCTTTTTTCTGTAGGTCTACCAGAAGTGTTCCTAGGGGAGTGTAGGCGCCTATGAATAAGCTGCCATAAGTGTGTCTGACGATGCCTCTGGTAGTTTCTTCCTCCCTGTATTTTCCACAGACCCCTAGCTGACTATTGTAGAAGAGATTCCCACTTTAGATGAAGTGTATGGTCACTTCTTTTTGGTGAAAAGTATATATTTAGGTTGGGTGGGTCAACTTTTTTGGTGTATCACCTTTTCATTTTAGGCTTAGGTTCTGTTTTCGGCATCTCTCTCTCCCTTTTCATCCCCCCTTTTTTCTATTTATTTGTTAGTAGTAGGAGAAACTAGAGCCTAAAAGATACATCATTAGGAGCTAGCCCTTATCTAGAGACTCTCTCCTCCAACTTTGTCGGTCCCACAAGCGAGAGGGGAGTTTCCATTGTTACGTGTGGAAGGGCGGGAGCAAGGCCTCCTGCCCTCAAGTGCAATCCACTATGTCAACAGTTTTTGGCATGCCCAGTGGGACCAACTAGGACAAGTTGTGTCTAAAGAGTTAAAGAATTTTTGGTGTGTTTTTCAACCAACCAGCCTTTGGAGGATTTTACATCAACACCAATGGTGACTCTGAGTTAAATCAACTAGTTAAGCAGTTCTGGTGCCATCAAGAAATAGTATTTTGGTATGTATAATTCCATCGTTCATATCCATGGACCCTATTTTCCTTGGCCAACCTTATGTTGATCCCTATCAGGGCCAATATGACTAGTCCTAGCCCTATCATGAGCTATATCAGCCTTATGCGCAGTCTTCTCAAAGTGTCACTTCTCCTACTCAACCTAGTCTCTTTACCAATCAACCCGTCTCCACCTTCAAATGAGCACTGTTGGGATATGAAAAGTATGTAATAGAGCTTGACACCAGAAAGGGATGTGGCCAAGAAATCCTTGATCATGTCATCCATCAAATGAGAAATGCACTAGATCTGGTTAAGAGGGAATGGACTCCTATTGAAAGAGCCAATTCACAAAGGCTTACAAGTGAGATGCTAGATGTGAGTGGTTTGATTGTATCCTTGGAAGAGAAGCTAAGTATTCATGAGAGGCAGCCTTACCAATTCTATAAACCTGCATACTCACTGACCCAAGTATCATATTAGTCATACATAGCCCCTACTTATGAGCCAAGTCAAGCTTGTCAAAGTCCTTTCCCTAATCATGTTGAGGAGAGTTTTGAAATAGTAAATCTTATGTTTCAGGCTAACCTTGATAGACAGATTGAGTTGGTAAATCTTCAAATGCAATAATCTATTTTGGTAGCAAGGGAAGTGGAATCCAAACCCTCACTACCCTCTCATATTGTGGCCCCATCACCCCAAAAGGAGATGCCCAGTCTAAATATCTTAAGCTAGAATAAAGTGGTTGAGTCGTGAAATAGCAAAGAGCAAAAAGACATTGCTCAAGAGTGTGAGGTATAGGATGAGGTTAGTCCTTTTCGAGTCCCTCCCACTCTTCCTCAAGAAGCTTCTTGTATTTCATGGCAACCTTCATGCACTTCCCATCTTTATAATGATTCCTATGAGCTCCAAGAAAGACAAAATGAGGATAGTCTAGCTAAATGAGTTAAGGAATTAGAGGCTAAGATGAGACTGCTTAGAGAAAGAGAGATGGAGTTTTCAGACCTTGTAGAGGAACCAATGCCAAAAGATACCCCTTCCACCAATCCACAAGCTAATTTCAATATTGATGAAGTGTTGGTAAAGTGGAGGGATGAAAATCAAGTGATTTTGGCCCAAGGTCTACCCCCTCCTATTCTAGAGAAAGCCCCCTCTTGTGTGCCAAATCCTTTCAATCAAATGGCACTTGTTCATTCTAGCTCATCTAATGCATCAATCGATCCTACCTTTAATCCTATGCACCTAGCTTTCTAGCACACCTCTTTTCAGATAGCTCTTCCTATACATGAGCAGACCCTCCCAAATCTTCCCCAACCTCCTCAAGTCTTTCAACATGATCTCCAAATTCCAAGCTGGAAGAAGGAACATCATGAACCAGCTCAAGACCTTGAAGAGGATAAAGTTGCTCCTTATTCACAAGGGGAAAATTCCAATCCCAAGGTCATGAGTTGGAAGCAAATAGTGGAATCTTGGAGCAAAAGGGAAGAGGAGAAAGGTTTTGCTCTAACCCTTGAAGAAGATGAGGCTGCTCCTACTCTTGATGATGATTGTGACCTCTAAGAAAGGCTCTTCCAAGAAGATATAGACAGGCAAACTACAGAGTTGGAGTCCAGAGCAAGTTTCCTTAGCCATCATGTGATGGATGTTTCAAACCAAGTAGAAAATTCCATGTCTGAACACACTCCATCTGCACACCTCCAAGAGATCTATCAGGCCATGCCTGATATGGATGAAGTGTTGGCCAAATGGAAAGAGGAGAATCATTTAGTTTTAGTTTAAGGACTACCTCCTCTTCCACATGAGTTCATCTGTTAGCCTTCCATTTCCCCCATTCTCGAGGAGGAGCCTGTCTTGAAGGAAGCAAGTGAAGAGGAGTATGCTCAATTTATGACTGATCAGGGAAACTTCATGAGTGTGGATGAGGAGGAGATCACCTAAGATGTCATGGAAGAGCATGGACAATCTCTTGTTCATGTTTTTAATGATTCATTTGAAGTCATTGGGGCAGGCTGCACTATTCTTCAAGGGGGCTATGAGCTGGATAGGGGTGGAGAAGGTAGCATTAGGACTCAAATAAGTATGCAAAGGGGCTGCAGGCTTTCAGATTTATCCTTTTAAGAGGTTGGTGAATCTAAAGATACTTTCTTTTAAGTCATCAAGGAGGATGGTCATACCATGGAACTTGAGCATGAGGCAGAATAAAACAATCCAATTCATGATGCACTGCAAGGGACTATGCACATCAAAGGGCTTATGGTGATAAGCCAGTAGCCATTGATTTCTTGATTAGATACACCAACATGAGGAACCAATAGGAGGCAAGCCTCTAAGAACAAATAGAGTATGTATATGTTGGAAGCATGTTTGAATCTGATCCACTCAGATACAAGCCAATCTAGGTGGAAGGCAAGAGGAGCATGTCACCAAGCCTCGATTTCATTCAGCCACTTATCTGGCACCATAAGTTTCCTAGCCAGGGAGGGAACTTAAGAAATTTTCCCTTTGATCTAAGAGGGAAGTAAATATACCTGGTTAGTTGTATATAGTATTTGCTTTCAATTTCTTTCCTATTTTCCCTCAGTGCAATTTGCATAAGTAGTGTTTTTAGTCTTGTGTGTGTTTTCCCTAGTGTCTGGAATAAAAAGCTTCATGTTTGATTCTTGAATCTTTTAGGGCTATTGCTAACCTTTGTTCAAGTTGAATCTGACTCCATGCCCAATGGACTAAAATTCAATTGGTCTTTAAGCATAGTAGGCATGCTTCCCTTGGGAGTCACCAATTTGTTGACCATTTTTTGCCCAATAGGCCAAAAATTGGTCCCCTTATTTTCATGTTATTCTGAGCTAGTACATTTGATTTTTCATGAGTTTTGCAATTTATATAGACTCAACAGTGAAGTTTCTATGGACTCTATAGGTGTAGTCTTTTGGCAGATGAAGAACTAGTTTAGAGAGTGCAAGGTTTTACAAAGCTTCTTTGGACTCTTGTCCAAAAAAAATCATAAGGAAAGAGAGCTAAAATGGTTCAAGGACACTTTTCCTTAAGGTTGGAAGAGTGGTTCAATGACATAATCTTTCCAAGAGTTAGCACCTTTGAACAGTTGAACCATTAAACCGATTCAATGCCTTGGTTTAACACTTTGGTTCAACGCTTCAGTTCAAAGCCTTAGTTCAATCAGCAAAGTTCATCACTTTGGTTCAAAGCTAAGTTCATCAGCAGGTTCAATCAAATGGTTCATCACTTTGGTTCAAAGCCTTGGTTCAATCAGCAAAATTCAATCACTCAGTTTAAACATTCAGTTTGACGCCTTGGTTCAACAACTATTTGAACCATTTAACCGGTTCAATCAATTGGTTCAACGGTTAGTTCAAAGGAGTGGTTCAATCAATTGGTTCAAAGGAGTAGTTCAATCAAAGGTTCAAGCCTCCTGAAGGACAAGTGCCCTTGTGGAGGGTAGTTCTAGGTTTGGGAGCCCTTGTGGAGGGTAGGGAGAACTTCAAAGAGGCCACAAAGAAAGCCGTGAAGGTAAGTTCTTTCAAAAAAATTCTAAGGCAAAGAAAATGCCCTTTTAAAGGGTCATTTTTAACTTTCCCAAAGGGCCCTTTTTTTAAGGCAGTCGACAGAGGTAAGGAAGAAATCTTTCAAACTTTTTGTCTGAAGGAATTCCTTCAGACAAAAAGTCTGAGGGAATTTGGAAGAGTTGTGAGCAAGAAACCCGAAAGAAAGGGACTTAAGGCAAAAGACAAGGATAATTTCTTTTGGAATTTTTGCCCAAAGGAATTCCTTCAGACAAAAAGTTTGAAGAAATTTGGGGAAGTTGCAGCCAAAGAACCCAAAGGAATAATAAAGGCCCAAAGGAGGAACCTGTCAAAGAGCCGAAGGACCCCGAAGGGCAGGTGCCCTTATGGGGGACTCTCAGCCAAGTTGAAGAACATTTTCAAAAGGTTGAAGGGTCACCTTCCCTTCAGGAAGGTGCAAAGAAGGAAGTCCATAGAAAAGACTGAATTAGAGGAAAAGACCTGAAGGAATTTTCCAAGGATGGTGACATCCCAGAAGCCATCAACTTAAGAAGATAGACGAGCTATTGGTTTTCAAACCATGATGGGCCTGTGAACGTCAATTTTACAACAAGAAATCTAGAGCATGGAAGGTGCCAAGTGGTAACCACAGAAGGCTTTGACATGCTTTTCTAGGAGCAGTGGAACATGCCACATGTCCCTTGCAAGGCTCAGTGGAAGCTAACAAGTGTCAGCACCCGCAGTCTCTCTCTCTTTTGTCCCATGAGAACTATGGTGGGCCCTAGATGAATGGCTAAAGAAAGTGGAAGCTAACACATGTCCTCTTCTGAAAGACCTTCAAAGGGTGCCTAAAGCTTTCATGAGTCAAGCAGATGCCACCACATGTCTTGCTTATTTCACAATGAAACATGCCACGTGTCACTTATTTGAAAATCAGCTAAAAGTGGCCAAGGCAACCAGGAAGAACCCAAGGAATGTAGTGACCTACTAGAATATAGCCCTTGAGGACTGAAGGAGCCAGAAGGAGACAAAGCAAGAATAAGACAAGGTGCTAAAAGAGACAAAGCATCCAAGTGGTTAGAGGAAGTGTCAACTCAGGGATTTATTCCTGTAGTTGGAATGGTGCTTGCCAGGTGGTCACCAAATGGTGAAAATAGTAAGTGGCATGGCTTGTTTTCTCTAGTTTTCATTTATAAGCAGACAAGCCATGTAAATGCCTTAAAGGGAGCAGTCTGTTGGGATGCCAAAGTCAAAGTAGGAACCGATAATCAAATAGCTCCCTTTTTTCAAGGCTCAGAGCACACATGGGCTAGCTTGTAAAAAGAGCACCAAAGTCTTTCCCAGAAAGTGCCAAGTTCTCTTACTCTTTCTATATATTATAAATTTCTCATTTGAGAAGGATTCAATTCTCTTAGCCTTAAGGCAAAACTCTACCCAAAAATCTCTCAGGCTTGTAAGGCAGAGCTCTGCCAGATTTTACCTTTAATCAAGACTCAACATTTTTACCTCTATTTGGACTTGCACTTTAAAGTATATGTATGTGTCTTTTTGTGTTAAGTCATTGTCTTTCATGCTTTTCATAGATTGATTACATTATGTCTAGTGCATTGTGAAGTCTCTTTTTTGCAGGTCTGCCAGAAGTGTTCCTAGGGGAGTGTAGGCGCCTATGAATAGGCTGCCATAAGTGTGTCTGAGGATGCCTCTAGTAGTTTCTTCCTCCCTGTATTTTTGATGGACCCCTAACTAACTGTTGCAAAAGAGCTTCCCACTTCAGATGAAGTGTATGGGCACTTCTTTTTGGTGAAAAGTGTATATTCAGGCTGGGTGGGTCAACTTTTTTGGTGTATCACCTTTTCATTTTAGGCTTAGGTTTTGTTTTCACCATCTCTCTCCCTTTTCATCCCCCCTTTTTTCCATTTGTTTGTTAGCAATAGGAGAAACCAGGGCCTAAAAGATACATCATAAGGAGCTAGCCCTTATCTAGAGACTCTCCCCTCCAGCTTCGTCGGTACCACAAGTGAGAGGGGAGTTTCCATTGTTACGTGTGGAAGGGTGGGAGCTAGGCCTCCTACCCCTGGGTGCAATCCACTGTGTCAACACTAATGTAAATCACATAGATCATTTTTATTGTACCAACTGGGCATGGGGAAAAAAGCTTCAAATTGTTGTGGTGGTTTGATGGGCGAAAGTTATATGATGTTGGCTTTGAGAAACTTGTCCAAAACTAATGCATATGACTCCCCTAGTGGAGTGCATTATTTTGGGGTAGCCCAGTTTTGATTTTGGGCTTGTTGATTGGAGGAGTTAGAGGAGTTGGTTTGGTTGGGCTAGTTGACAACTGGAGGTGGAACATTTTTAAGGACAATCATGTTTTTGGTTGCCTTTGGTTTGGTGTTAGGGTAGTTAGATTGGTTGGTGGCTTTGGATGGGGAAAGATCATTGGAATTTAAGCTAGAGGTTTTATTTCTTAGTTTTAACTTCCCCTCATTGATGGTTATGATTTCTAGTTTGTGTGCATTGGTGAAAGCCTCATCAAAGGTTCTAAAGGTTTGAACCTATAAAGTGGGGGCAATGTGTTTGGCACAAGCTCGAGAGAAAATTTTAATCAACTCAGGTTGGGGCAAAAAGAAAGAGATCTAGTTGATAAGACCTCTCCATCGAGTTATGAAATAGACAATTGATTCATCATCAAATTGCCTAATGGAGTGGAGGTCGGTGATGGAGACCTTCTTAGATATATTGATCAAAAATTGGTCTAAAAAGGTTCAGGTGATTTTTGAAAATGAAAATATGGAGTGCATAATAAGAGCACTATACCAATCTAATGTTAGTCCAGATAAATACATAGGAAAGGTGTGAAGGATAAGAGCATTGTCATAGGTAATCAAGTAAAAATAATGTTGAAACACTCTTTGGTGTTGTTGGGGGTCCTCCTTGATTTGGAATTTAAAAATTTTGGGTAGTTCCCATTGATGAGGGTAAGGTTAGATAGGGAAGGATGTGTGTAGGTTCATTAAATATTTGGTTGTAAGACAAGATTTTGTGAGCCCCCAAGATAGATAGATGACTCTAGGTTTGTCATTTTGTCCATCAACATTTTGACCAAATCTATTTGGGGTTAGGGAGTTCCATAATTGTATGGTATGTTTTGTTGAGGTTGGGTGGATGCAATATATGGATAACTAGTATAATCTTGAGAAGATGCCACATGTTGGTATGTGGTCATTGAGGGTTGGGATGATTCCACATAAGGGTTAGTGGGCACAATAGATTGGGTAGAAGATGGAGCTATGTATCCTTGTGGATTAGGAATATAGCATGGGTAGGGTGTCATAGGTATTTGTTGAGGAGTTGATGTGGGTTGGTTTTGAGGTATGATATTGATACATTGGGGAATTGATATGGATTGGGTTAGAGGTATATATGGGTTAATTGGTTGGGGGTGAGTGGTAACCCTGGTACTAATAGGTAGAAGGGTAGAAGGTATGGAGAGCACCACATTTTGAAGTGGGGTGGATATTGGTGGGTTGGTAGTGATAAGGTTAATAGTATCAATATGGGTAGAAGGTATTCCCATGGTGTATGGAGTATGGGTAACAATAGGTGAGGTTATATCTAAGTTGGAGGAGTTGTTGGTTGGTGTAGGGGGTGTTTGGTTATTGGTTAGGTTATTTGATTGAGTTTGGGTGGAGGTAGTAGATGGATTATTGGTGGAGGAATATGTTTTAGTGATCATAATTTGGGTAGAGGTAGTGTCAACCATAAGATGGGGAGGCATCCCATAAGGTGGATCACTAGGAGGAACTGAAGCAAGGGTGTGGTAAGACAGGGTGTTGAGGTAATGTTAGAAGGTTATATGATTGTTATCAAGGAAAGTGGTGAAACATGCATCACCTTGGACAACAATATGAGGCATGGTAAGTGGTATAAGGATGGGGACAACCCTCAACATCTGAGGTATACTCCATGGAGGAATAAGAAGAGGAAGGTGGCTCTTGGTTGGTTTGGTTCCTTAATTGTTGTCTAATAAAGACCATGTGGGAAATAGAAATAAATAACAGAAAGCTCACAAATTAAACACAAAGAAAACAAAAGAAAAATATCTTAAGTTAATCCAAAACATACACTAGGATGTGTTTAAAATCTTAGGGTACCTTTTATCTCACTTTTGGCTTATGCCTTAGTTGGAAAGTTTGAATAAGAACTTGGTTTGTAGAAGAGGTACTAGAAAAGAAGTCTATGGTTGGTTTTAGGTGTTTAAGGCTCTCAAAAGTATCTATGTTGGAAATCAATACATGGTTTGGTATTAGGGCCTACCCCTTCACTTCACACACTGTAGCGATAAGGGTGTCAGGTTCTTAGCCAGTATTTACTAATTTTTAGAGTTTAGACTTAACCAGAGAGCTGAGTTTTCGTTTCTCTTTTTGGTAATGACCTCCAAGTACGATAGCCAAAGGGTGAAAATAATTTACTATGAGATGAAACCCTAGTTAGTATTTATGTCAATTGTTATGATCTTTTTATTTATTTAAGTGGTTTTGTATGGTATGTGATAAATAAGTGAATCTACCATTGAATTAATTTTGCCTTTAATTTTATCTACATGAGTTAAACATGAAAGCAATAAATGTATACAAGGTTTATTTTATACCCAAAATAAATTTTGATTTCTTTATATGAGCATAGATTTAGGAAGAAATGGGCACCTAGATGCTACTAAGTCCCACTAGACATGTCAGAATGTTTCTCTCAATTTTAGTTTCTTTTCTAGTTAAATAAGTAAGAAACTAAATGTAGGTATGGTAGAATAACCTATTTGCTTGTGCATGTGTGATCTAGATGATTATGAAGAGCTCCTCTTTATCTTGGGAAGAATGACTTGTAAATAATAAAGTACTAATGTAAAAGGGGTTATTATATGGATAAGAAGGTGGATTGCCTAGTGTGAAATAGATCCAAGAAGTGTGAGCTTATTAAGAGGTTGTCAATCCACACTCTTAAAATAGTTAATTTAAAATAAATAAAGATGAAGTACTTACATCAAATGACAAAAATGACTGAAAGATAATACAAGAAGAAATAAATGCTTCATAAAGGAAATAAAATAATTATAGAAAATAATGGGTCAATACTAATGCTAAATAGGTCAAGTAGGGTTTTAAAAATTAGTTAGGGGTCTGTGAACAGGT
The DNA here is from genome assembly GCA_037957365.1 of Torreya grandis. Taxonomy (NCBI): domain Eukaryota; kingdom Viridiplantae; phylum Streptophyta; class Pinopsida; order Cupressales; family Taxaceae; genus Torreya; species Torreya grandis. Next base: position 1,357,032 of record JARHVA010000327.1, read on the forward strand.
AGGGAGACAAAAAGTGGACTTTGGTTGAGGATAAGTATGTGGAAATAACTTTTTATTTTCTACCATAGCGATCATAGGTGATCAGGGTGATCATTGGTGGTTAAGGTGATCATTGGCAGTTAAGGTAACTATTGATGGTTGGGTGACCATCGATGGTTGAAGGTGACCATCAACGGTCAAGGTGACCATTGGTGGTTATTGTGGGTTCTAAGGGTATTCATAAAAGAGTTTATTTTAGGTTGAAAAATAGGTTAGTAAGTGGTTTGGAGGTTTAGTTGAGGTCAAGGGGTCAGAGGATAGGATGCAAGAGGGTCTGAGTCAAAAACTAAATAATCAGAACTTGAAAACTAGAAATATACTTAGCTAGTTATTTAATGATTGGTAGCTGATCCAGAGTGATTTTGGTAGAGTAATGGTACTTTGCCTAAATAATAATTTTTGCATAGGTTTGGGTCTCTATTATAGATACTAACTTGCTGAAGGGAAGACCTGTAAAGAAGTTCTTGATGTTGGTTGATAGCTTGATTGCCTAATTACTAAGCTCCAGGATGGATGGATTGATTAATCCTTTTTTCACCTTTTGTTCCTCTCTTTTATAGGCAAAAGAGATGGAGTCATAGGTTCTATAAGGGGTGAAACTCATTACACAAATTTAGTTCTTGATGTGTTAGCTCATTGCATGAATTAAATTATGATGTGTTTGTGTTCGCACATGGATTGAGTTTGAGTGTTTAAGTGGTAGGGACCTGACCGTCAATGGTCAAGGTGACCATCGACAGTCACTGTGACCACCGATGGTCGAGTGTTGATGGTCAAGTGGGGTAAAAGGGTAGGTTAATGAGTTGGTTTAGCTAGTTAGTTAAACTGACTCAGGGTCATGGTTGGAGGTTGGGTAATGGTCTAACCTAAGGGTGTTTTGACATCTAGAATTATCATGTTTATTTTTCTAGTGTCTACATTATGATTTAGATATAGGTTTAAGCAAATAAAGTGTGGGGTAAGTGCACAAAGTTTGGAATAAAAATAGGCCTACCCATGGATATTTTTTTCCTAAAAATTAAGAAATCTGAACTTTTGTAGATAATTTGAGATGGCTACACTCAAAATTCAAGGATGGTGTTAAAACATGAATTATATAATTTTGGGTCTAGTTTCCAAAAAACTATTTTTTTTAAAAAAGGTTAAGTATAACATATAAAATTTGAATAAGAACTCCTATGTTTTTTAGGAAAATAAAGTAGATGGTTTTTTGGCCACTCATTTTTTTAGCATCATTTAATATTGTTTAAAACCATTTTGTGCAAATTTAGATAACAACATTTAGTTTTTAACGCATATTTTTATATAATTTTTCAATGACTTTTTTAAATTAATTTTAAAATTAAATAGATCCTAAAATCTGATGAAAAATTGATAGTCGTTTGTGCGGCTCCCTTACTACCTCAATAAAATGAAAACTAGTTTTTTTAATGCATGAAGAATTAAGCCTAGTTTGTAACCATATAATTTTTTTTGCATTTGGATCAAATAAAATATATATATACAAGCATTATATTTTTGGCATGTAGTGGCATAAAAAATCTATAGTTAGAAATCAACATAGATTGAAACCTTAAAATAGTCTAAAAATTATAAAAATTATGTATTTAAAAAGAGGAGAGTGTGTTCATCATTGTGGTAATAATTTTATAAATTTTCTAATTGAAATTCATAATGTATTTGGTGATGGAAATTTAATTTTTTATTTTCTATCAAACTCTTAGATTCGATTGTGTTCATAGGTTTAAGCCTTTGGCTTAAGAATCCAAGCCATTTATAAGCCAAAGGGATTGGTTTTTAATTTTTTTTTTAAACATAGCACATACATGCTATAGAGCATATGTTTTATAGCGCATAAGTGTTCCTTTCATTCACATTGTACTAAAAAGTAGAAAATATGTATTGAAAGGGGTGTCTATTTTTTTCATATAACGTGAAAGGAATGTGTACGCATGATAGCGCATGCACATTCCTTTCACATTGCACAAAAAAACATATAAATGTAATAGAAGGGGCAAATGGTTTATTAAAATAAATATTAAGTATAACTTATACTTTAAATTTATTTTAATAAATATAATAAATTAGGGTCATTTTACATTTATAGATTTGGTCTCATAGTTGCATGCCCTACAATGTGGGAGATAGTTTTTTAAAATATAATTTGGCTAGTACCTAAGCATTTTCAAGGTTTCAATATTAAACCTAGGGATTTTAGGGCATAACTTTTGCAATTGATGTCTATTTTGGGTAAATATATAGTCATTTTTTAGGTATTTATGTCTTTTTGATTACTTGCTGGATTTTCTAAGAGTCTTAGGTTTGTCAAAAATCAAGTTTATAAACCATTCACTTTGAATTTAAGCCAAAATGGTGTGATTGGGGAATCATAGCTCACATTGATGACCTACACACATTAAACAACTAGTTTATGTTAATTTTACTTACTCATTGTCCCTCCCTCATCCCTAATCACTTACTCCTCATCCTTCATTACTCCTAATCACTCTCTCCTCATTCCTCATTTTACATAATCACTCCCTCATTGACCCTCACCATTCCTCACCATATTTAATCACTCCCTCATCATCTTTAATCACTCCCTCATTGACCATCGCCATCTCTCATAATCCCTAATCACTCATGTTGATATGTGTTTTATGCACACCAAATTCACGAATGAGGTAGCCTCTAACATTTTGTGATCTCTATGGAGTAAAATACACTTTGATGCATGAGTTACAGGTATGGGTTAAACAATTGAGTGGTGAAATAGTTGGTTAATCATGCAAGTTATTAACCAGGTGTGTATGGGTGAATGAAAACCTAAAAGAAGATCAAAATACTATTTAGGTTAGATGGATGATAGCCTACACTATGGTGGGTAGTCCTCAAAATAAACTGACAAGAGGAAAGAAGAGTAAGGTAGAAAAGGAGTTTGTGATCAAAGAATTTTATTTTATTCAAACTAATTTAAAAAAGGATAAGGGCCTGAAACTAATGCTTGTAGTAACCTTTTATTATATATTAACCCATAAACACATTGAAGACTCTAAGGAAAAGGACATAGTTGATTCATAGATTATGGCCAAAGGTTGTTATCACCATGACTATTTTTACAAAACCAAAGTGAGAGGTTATGACCAAGACACTAAGAGAACCTAATTCCATTACTGTAAAAAATAAGAGGTTGTATCAAAGAGACCCTTCTACACAATCCAAAGTCACTCAATAACCCTGATTAATGATTATGATATATGTCAATTCAAAATAGTTGTTACTAATTCTAACTCAAATAATAATCAATAATCAAGTAAACAATAAAATTCAAAACTCAAATGGCATATAATGAAATATTGAGTTATTAGATTGAAATAAATTCATAATCAAAACACATGAAGCTAGAGAAGAAACTTGTATTATATAGTTGCATGACAATCTAAAGATATATTCTTGTATTGATAAAAGATTTAACTCTCTTGAAATGGAAAAATTAAAAGTATATATAGATTTGGGTAAGGGGTTACCTCATACTCCAAATCATGCACAAAGTAAAAATTACATGCTAACTACTAGAACAAAAGTTCTACTTTAATGTAGACTTTACATGTATAATTAGATATGGCCAGAACTGTATCTTCATAACAAGATATGTACTTAAAAAATAATAAATCACATGCATGTTGTAATATTCTATAGCTAAATTTCACATGTAATGTGAATAGCATATAAATAGAATGAAACCTCAATTACATATGTTAATTCTCATGCAAAAAATGTATATAATATTAGCTCAAGAGACTAAGGTTTACTCATCATCAGGGATTACATGGTCAAATATGTATCACTTGAAGTTATTTATGGGGCTACAGTGGTAGGTGAAGTTAAACCTAAAGTTCTTGTTTTAGCCTACATCTTAACCATTTTATCCTAATAGCACTTGCATGCTCGATCATATTGAGGCTTGATAATGTCCATATTTATAAGGGATGGCCTATGCACTCTAAAGACTTACATTAATAGGAATTTATCCTCTAATTTTTTATTTCTTAATTATACTCTAAATATATCTACTTCAATCACCTTTTTTTTGGCAAAGCCAATTTCCTATTCAATATCTTCCAATGCACATCTTTGAAGACATTGTTTGAAATTTGTAGCTTCTTGATGGAGTAGCTTGTCAAAATTAGCCCTATCCATTAACTTTCATGAAGTGTCTCTTGCTTGAGACAACTTTAATTCTTGTAAACCTTATATAACCTACCTTTCATGCTCAATCAACTTTAGAACTAAAGCTTGTTCACTAGATACCCACTAAATTGAGGAAATTTATTACCTCCAGAGGAGTCATCAAATTTAGATGGTCAAAGGCCTTATTGGTAGTGTAGGTTATAATAAAATTCAATTTATTCTCATCCTATTTCAAATAATTAAATAATTTGGATGTCTCAATCAAATGGGATGACATCTCTATTTTCATTATATTAGTGGTGTCTAGAATGTTACATAGCCTAAGGGTTGCATTATGGACATCATCCTCCATTACTTGGGGAACTCAGATAATTTGTTGTTGTTATATCACTTTAATTCTAATTTCTTGGGTTTTGATAACCACCAAATTGAGGAAATTTATTACCTCCAGAGGAATCATCCAATCTAGATGGTCAAAGGCCTTATTGGTAGTGTAGGTTATAATAAAATTCAATTTATTCTCATCCTATTTCAAAGAATTAAATAATTTGGATGTCTCAATCAAATGGGAAGACATCTCTACTTTCATTATATTAGTTATGTCTAGAATGTTGCATTGGAAATCATCCTCCATTACTTGGGGAACTTATAAAATTTATTGTTGTTACATCACATGATTCAACTCATGTTGAAGTTCTTCCCTAGCTTGTTCAATGCCTCTATCTAGTTCCATCAAGGCTTTGGTATGAGTTCCTAGGTAAGCTATAAAATCTTCATTATAGGGAGACTCTCTAATTCTACTATTCTTCATTTTAGATATGTAAAATACATCTTGTCTCTCCTCAAGGAATAAGCTTCTACCAGATCCATCTTGTATTTTTCTTTTCCTAACCCTTTGTATTTTCCCTATTGATTTATCAAAAATAGAACTTACAGTGGGAAGTTCCATGATCACTAGATTGGGTCTTTGGGAAACATGGATTTCAAGTTTGTTATCCATTAGAGAATTACCAATTCCCCTGAGTCGACCAGATGAGTATCTTGAGTAGTGGCCTTTGACAAAATTTCTTTTAAAGAAAGCATTAGTCCACTCATTTAGAGTGGATCTAGGAGAGGTGGAAAAATGATCTTCTGCCAATATAATTTGCCCATCTAGGGAATTAGATGCATAGTGTAGGTTATCTTCTTGCCAACTCTAGTAGATGATACAATTGAATTTGGTTGAGTTGTAATAGAATGTGGCATAAGAAAACCTAACTAAGTAAATATAATAGATAATTGTGCACTTTGATCCAAAATAGATACTCTTGTTGTTACTTTAAATGGATTTTCTTAGCCCTAGGAGCTCTTGTTAATACTTGGGAAGTGACAAGGATAGTACTCATAGTAATTAACCCAATTATTGTGGCTATAATGTTGTGGTACTATCCAAATAGTATTGGAAAAGATCAATGATGGTGGTAACAAAAATAATTTAGGCAAACTAGAAACAACAATAGTAGGTAACTCTCTTCACAGTGGGGTGTTAAAGATGTCCAACCTATCCTACTAGTGAACACATAATTATTTTCCATGTCATTCTTATAAAGAGGATTAGGATTTACACACTAAATTAGGTTTTCCAAGCACAACATAGAGTTCTAAATTTCATGCATGCAGGAACAAGACCTAAAAACATAGGCACATGTGCTCCAAAAAAATAGGAATAGTCCCACAAAGGGGACAATTCTGCCACTTTGAGGACACTACAATAACATGGTGTTATTGTCCATATTGGGCACTATTGTCCAATGAGAAAATAAATTCTATAATCTTGTTGATGACACTTAGAACTGGCCAAAACCTAGTTTTTAAAACCAAAATCATCTATGACAATCACTTTTCATATAAGTATTTATTTAATCCTATTTATTACTATTTTTAGAAATTTAAAGAAGATCAAATTCTATAAAAAACATTATATTGCATATTATTTGACTTATTTAGACATCTCAGCCTTTAATCTAACTTAGGATTTACATATTCAAACCCTAAAAGGTTAAATCATATCAAATGAATAAACCTGGATCGATGTTTATTCCACCAGTGGGTAGATGATAGAAAGTTTGGATTAGTGTAGTGGACATGAGTCCTATATGTAATTTTCAAACAATCGAAAAAAAAAAGTTAAGCATATATGTATGATAAAACCAATTATACTAACATAGCTAACATATGTAATATATGGAAAGTGTAAGAAATGTAAACATACCAATGCATAAAATCTATAAATTTTATGTTTTCTAAGTAATATTTGAATTTTTTTGTGTTATTGACATGTTATATTGTTTTTGTATTTTATGGAAATAAATATATGTACAATAAAATTAAATTAAACTATGTACAAGTAGTGAAAGAGAATGAAGTACATACAAGAAGTAAAAATAATACTAACTAATGAGTCTCATAAGAGACTCACTATCACTGTGACCTGTGTCAAATAAGGGAACTATGATCATGCATGTTTTCTGTAATGGAAACTATGATCCTATAATATATTATGTAGAGTAATTTATGTTTGAATCTACCTATGTAGAGATATTAAGAATCTGTGGTACTGACTATGATGCCCAATGAACTATAGGGGTCTTAAGGACTCATATGGTAGAAGAAAAAGTTGTAGATGATGTAGGTGCCCTAGAGAACCCTTAGAACCCAATAATACTGATCTCATTACAAATTGAGGGGAATAAGGTCCTCTAGAATCAATGATATATCTCTGACGTATGGGTCTATCTAATAATTATTTTTATGGGAGAGTATGTGTTCACATTGATACCACAGGAATATACCTTACCTAAACTAGTGGTTATATTGAAATATATGATATATACATAAGATTTACACTCATAGTTTTAATTGATAGCCATAAAATATATGGTAATAGTGTTATAACTGTAACTGGTGACTATGTTAGAACTATAATTGATAACTATGTTGGAACTACCTGTGGGATGGGTAGAGGATACTCATATGGGACACCCTCAATTTTGACCATCTAATTTGCATGTATGTACTTCATGCATGGGTGTAATATATATGGTATGTCTTTAATATACTACAATCATGGCCTACCAATAGTATATCAAAAGCACTTATACTAGGTACTAACCCTTGAGGGTTTTTACCTATGTAAATCCTAAGTTAGATTAAAGCGCTGAATTATCTAAATCAATGAAATAATATGCAATAAATAAGCACTAATTTTTTATATATTTTAACTTGTTTTGAATTTATAAAAATATTAAATAATGTGTGCAAATAAAGACTTATCTATAAAAATATTATCATGAAAGATCTAGATTCTAAAAATTAGGTTGTGGATAGGTCTGAGTGTCATCAACATGGTCCTTGAGTCTGATTCTTCATTGGAGAGTAGCACCCCACATAAAAAGTAATGACATGTTATTATAGTGTCTTAAAAATGGTTCTAGTGTCCTCTTTGTAGGAGTGTTTGTATTTTCTAGGAGTACCTACCCCTATGTTTATGTGTTCTATTCCTGCATACATGAAATCTAGAACTTTATTTTATGCTTAAAATATTTTATTTAGTTTGTAAACCCTAATCCTCCTTACAAGTATGGCATGATCTAAAAATGTTTATTTCTTATTAGGATATACTAGACATCCTCAACACCCCAATGTGAAGAGAGTTGCCTACATACCAGTACACTGAGGAGGGATCAAGCTCAATGTAATTCTCCAACCTAGTGATTGGTGCAAGTGCAAGTGAATGTTAGAATGAGAGTGGTATTGAATGCCTTGAGTGTGCTTGAGATTGTAAATATTTGAAATCTAGGGTTAGGGAAACTATAGATGGTAGTATGTATAATTAGGGTAGAATAGGGATCAATTACCTTGATTTTTCTCAACTTGTTTCTTACATGAATAGGATTTTTGCATCTATTTTCCATATAATGGATAGAGATCTAATAGTCTTATATTTATAGTGATTTATAGTTTATGTAGATAATAAAATGTTCTTAAACCAACCTTAGGAAGGGCATATATTTAAAATATATCCATTCAGAATAGATAGGGCAAGGGATACTAGCTCCAAGTTGGGGACACTAGCACCAAGTGGCTCTAGTGTCTTTAATGTGATGTAAGTGTCTAACTAGTAGGTTTTTTGGCACAATGGGTTGGGATATATGAATGTTGTTCTAAGACTATGTTTGAGCTAACATAAGATGTATGTGGTCTACACAATAGTTTTAAAAGTGTGATAAAGGCTCTAGGATAGGTTTAGGGCTAAGCTATAAATAGGCTATCTCAAGAAACACTCTTAACATCCAAATATAACTTTTAAGTGATTATATGTTGCTTATTATTATATTTTCCCAGAGCATAAAGATCCTCTTAAAGATATTTTGACTATTATGAATGTTGGTTGAAACTAAGAATAAATTCAATGAAGACATTTTAAAAACTTCTCTTTTTACTCTTTCCACTTCTCAGTCCAAAGTTATTTGTCTCAAAGCAAATGTTGGTCTGATGATCAAATGCAGATGGAAAAGATTTTAGGCAAAAAGATTGAATATGGAGGTAATGAAAGTGATTTGTGATGGCACTCAATAGATTATGCAAGATATCCTCTCCCAAAAAAAGAGAAAATTGGTGTATATACAGGGATAAATCCATTCTTTTACTTCATCACATTTCTTGACTTTCTTTTAAGTTTATCCTAACACTTTATCCTATATTAAATGTTTGTTACTCTTTTCTTCGTTAATTATTTTCCCACTACAATTTTAATACTATTTGATAGACTTATTTCAAAATATTTTTTTAGAGTCTCTGAATTATTCATTATTCTTATAATCCATTCTTATAAAAGGAACAAACATGTTCAAAACCCTTATTTACCAATAATAATAAATAAGACTTTCTATTTTATCTATTATTATTAGGTGTTACTAATTTCATGGAAACTCTCCTTTTCCACTTCCTATTAGTAGGTTCCTATTTTAATAGGAGGGGGATTACTTTGGCACTCCACCCTACCCCTAAGTGCCACTACAAATAATAGAAGAAGTCATGGTTGTGATTTGAGTTGAACTGAGCTAAGCAAAGTAGAGAAAAAATGTGGAAATTGAAGAAATTAATGTCAAGAAACAAGGAACAAGGTGGGGAGCACTATAAGGGAAGATGATTTGAGTGGGTTCACTAAAGATACAAGTGTGTAGCACCATTACACAAGGAGGGTTATCGTGCATCTATGTAGCAATGGCATAAGGGAGGGACAAGGATGCAAGAAAGCACTACACTATGAAACACATAATCTATAATGATGGGGAATCTTTGGATCTAGTCAAGAAGGAGGTGGTAGTCATGATATCCTTACAGGGGTATTCTAATATTGTTAGGTTACATGCATAGATAGACTATAATCTAGGTAGAATAAATGATTGTTTTCTAGTTCTTGAATTATGTGATAAGATATTGGTTAATGTGCATAACAATAGGGGTGTTGCCTACTTTGATGAAAACCAAATCTTCCTAATCTTCTATGATTTCTATAATGTGATCTATGTAATGCATTACCAATAACCCCAAATCGCACACAGGTACCTTATTTTTTCTCTTTTATTTCAATTTTAATGCTTTATCATGTCTCCTTAACATCCTTTGTTTAAAACCCTGATCAAGTCATTCCCTTTTAGTTGCTTTATAATTTACATAGTTTTGATCTAAAATTCTTAATGAGTCCAAGTCCTGAAGCTTATTTTTATCTTAAATTTCTTAGATCTAGTGTCATGGGTGGATACCAATACCTGGATTAGGTTTTAAGAGCATATATTAGGGTCAATTTCTTTTTCATTGGAAATATCAAGCTTATTTTAATGTATTTTGGCATTTTTGAGGTCACTATATCATGTTTTCTTTAATTTAAACCCATTTTTTTTAATTTGTCATGTTAGTGGAATCATTAGGTTTTATATTTTTTGGATGAGTTCTCATTAATAATTAGGTTGATTTGGTTTGCATCACTAATATGGGACTACCTTTAGTGGTGATTTACTTTATTTATTAACCCTCTTTCTCTAAGATAATGCCTTCAACTACTAAATAGGGATTTGGCTATTTTTTATTTGCATCCCAAATCTATGGTGAGATTATGGGCTACCTTTAAGGTATTATTAGTTTAGTTTAAGTCTTGAGATTTGTGAACCTAGTGAACCCCTAAATCTACCCAATAATTATTGACCACAACTTTACCACATGTCAACTGGACTGAGTGATTTGAAATTGCTCCATGCTTTTACAAGTGTAAGCATCACCACTAGACCACAAGCCCATGAATGGGATTAACCTATTTTTTATGTAAGAACAATGATAATTTGTAATGTTAAAATGTGTATAATTATGGTTATCTCTACTTTTAAGCACACTATATTCTAGTGACAAGATAGAGGAATTGATTTGATACTGACCTAGGTTCAAGTCCAAATGGGACTACTTTCCATGTTAATGTAGCTAGGATAATGGGGTGTAGGTAAGGTTGGTTTTTAGATGAATTTTAGTTAAACTATATTAAAATAGATACACCTCATATATGGTTTATAAAATGAACATTTTTTATAGTTTATTTATAACTTGACAGTGCATTAACCCCTAAAGTAAACAATATACTAATTTGGTAGTCCATTAGTCCACTACATTAAATAAGACACTAAGTGCAAGTGTTACCAATTTACTAGGTTAAATTAGATCTATTTCAGATGTGTCTATAGTTTTATTCAAAAAATAGAATGTCCTTGATAATATTTGTTGGTTATTTATTTATAATAATAAAATCAAAATGACCTATTTAAAATCCATTATTTTTACATTAGATCTATGTTGCTTGTTATTAGACTCCTAATAACTACCAATTAATAGAAAAAATCTCATATATATACAAGACAAGACACTTGGAAATGTTACATGACTCTTTTTTTATGCCAATATTTTTTATCATCCTTTACTGAGATGACACAGTGCAAATTCCTTCTACTTGGTTAAAAGATGATGAGATTTGTTAAAGTCATTTTTGGCTCTCATTAGATTCTACTATAACAATTTTGATTAGAATAATGGAATGAGATTGAACTAACTTTATTTTATTCTCAATTTTGTTAAAGTAATTATTGAGCCACCCCAAGGGTCCTTGTAGTTTATACTTTGATTTTATTTATGATAAAAATATATCATGCAATTTTTATATAAAGTTAAGCCTTTACAAAGTAGTACTAAGTTCCATTCTTTTACAAGGTTTAGTTTATGTAACCACATTGTCATATTGAAGTCCTATTCTTGACATTTGTTTCAATGGTGATTTCATTTATGATAGGGTTCTGAAATCTCAAAATGTTCTAATGGGTGATGATGGGTTGTGTAAGTTGTGTGATTTTGGTAGCACATCCACAAATCACAAGCGGTTTGAAAGACATGAGGAGATGGGAATTGAAGAGGCCATCATTATAAAGCACACAATTCTAGCTTACAGACCACCAAAGGTTAATTTCACACAACTTTTAATGGTTTTTATGTGTTTCTTAACTTTTACCATTCTACCAAGGCCTATTAAACCAAAATATGTGAAAAGATAAAAGCGGAGTACATTACCTTTTTTAGATGCATTATTTTGAAATCTCACTTATTTTGGTGTGGACTTACATTTACAAGTTAATTGATATGAATCCGAATCTCATTAATGGGAAAATTTCATGTTTTATGCTAACCAAGCTTAAAACCTCCGCTTAAGAGAGGTTACTATAAATAAAAATTTTGTAAGTGCCTTGCCAAGCACCTATATATGGTCTTTTGGTGTGGACTTACATTTAGAAGTTAATTGATTTGAGTTATAATTAGTTACATATCTATCCATTATCTTTACTCTTTTATGTTGGCAAGAATAATGCTAGAATTATAGCCATGATGTAAGTTTTTTGTAATGTAATAATGATTATACCTCTTCACCTTCGTAAGATTGTGCTTGGATACTTGCCATAATAAAACATTGCAAAGTTTGTAAAGCAATTTGTTTAGTGTAAAAAAAAGTTTTTATGTAATGTAATGATGATTCTTCCTCTTGACCTCATAATATCATGCTTGGGTATTTTCTATAATTGAACATTGCAAAGTTTTCAAAGTAAATTTTGGTGCAAAATAAAAATTATACCAAAAGTGCTTATTTTACAGATGTGGGATCTCTACAGAAGGGAGCTCATAAGTGAGAAGGTTGATGTTTGGGTAAGGGTTTTGCACTACTGGGGTCTTACATTATGTAGTGCTTGTTTTTTTATTTTTTTTTGCTTTGATACCTAACACCTTCCTAATTGTGTAATTGCCTTTTTTGGTTAGGGTAGGCTAATAGATGCTAAATTTATAGAATTGCATTTTTAAAGTCTATTTTTTTATGGAGAATTGAAGTTACAAATATTGAATGATAACTACCACATTCCTAAGTTATCGAGCTATAGTTCTTCATTAACTAACTTGATCAAGGACATTCTAATAGTTACTTTAGAAGCAAAACTAGACATTATGTAGGTAAGGGATTTGTTTTATTGACCCCCCTCATCTCAATGAAACTAAGTTAGTTCCAAATTATTTTGTATTTGTGGGTATATTTGAATGATAACTAACTTATATATTCAAGTGGATTTGATTATTTATTGACATCTACATAATGCATGCCTCTGCATCAAGTTTATTTTGATTAAAACTTGGTCATGTGTTATTTGGTGTGTAGATATGGAATTGTGTAAATGAACTTCTACCTCTTGAGCTACATAAATCAAATCTAGATAAGCCATCATCTATGGTTGAATTTGAGGTACATGCACCTTCTAAAGATGCTTGAGATCATCGTAAGAACTAAGATGAGTGAGGAATGGTTCTAGATTCTTTTACACTTTGTGATTTATAAGTGAGAAATATATAGGGGATTATAACTATATATTGTACAATGTTTATGTATACATTAGAATTATATTTTGTAAGAATTTCATTTCCAATAAGGAGAGCTCCACTACACCCATCTAGGTCACCTCTACCTCCACTTTTTTCAAATAATAGGACTATCGATTGTCACATGTGGTGCAACTAGACTCAAATTCAGTGTAAGAAATTAATATTGGGAGCGATTTAGGTTAATTTTGGTCAACACAGTATATGAAAGAGTATGTGTTTAGAGATGAAAAAGGTCTAATGTTTGATAAGGATTCTAGGATTGAAAGTCCATTCCAATAGAAGTTACATAGCCCTAACACTTATGCCAAACAAGATAATCTAAGTCTTTCACAAGAACATCCCTCCAGAATTGCACATATTTTGAAGAAAAGTGGTGTGTCAAACTTTATGAAAAAATTACCTATGTCATCACAATTGACATCTAGGAAAGGATTTGATGAGATGAATTTGGATACACACCAAATGAGGTTGAACTCTGAGGGTATTGATGAGGGTGTGGAATATTCAGCATGTCTGAGGTGCCTACAATGAAATATTTAGATTAGGAATCTGATGGGCCATTTTGTGTTGATTCATTTAATACATTTGTTGTAGAATTTTTTACAACAAGTCCTCATCTAGAACTAGTTTATTTTGGGGAGAATTTTTACAAGTAGAAGTACACAGATTAAAATTAGAGATGGAATAGGTGTGAATTTAAAAATATAAATAACATCTAAATATGAAAAATTGACAATGATATATCATTCCCAAAGGAAATAAATCCAAGAGTTAAAATAGGCTTTGTCTATGGAAGTTGCCCAGAATTTCCTACCATTTAGCAAAGAATAGAGGCAATCTTCACTTCATGGAAGCTTGTAGTTGGGCAGTCACGTATGTACCCCTACTCTTGGATTTCAAATGTTGACCATGAGTTCAATGTTTTATAAATTATAATACACCTTTGTTATAATTATTTATACACATATTATATGTTATTTAGTTTCAAGTGGTTATTGTTTATATAAAACATTTGATGTGCATTCTTAGTTTATTTTTACCAAAAGTATGGAAGACTTATTTTAACAATTACAAGAGGAGAACATAGGACATTTTCCACCTTTCAAAAACATAATATATAAACTAAAGGATAACTAATTTTCATCAAGATAAAAATCCATGACCAAAAGTCTTTTTTTTAAAAATTCTATCAAGTGTATTAGATCCCTAAAAAACTTCATTGCAACTAAGGCTAATGCATGTAAGCCAAGAAAAATTCTCCATAGAGACCTATGTCAAGACATATAAATCATATATGTAGGCAATGGAATGCTAAGATAAAGTACACATGGTAGATATTTAATTAAACACAAATGAAGAATACATTACACATAACTGGGAAACTCTTAATAAGGTGTATACTAAGATTATATAAATAGTCAAATAATTTTTGAGAATATGTTGTAGTACATGGATATTGATACATGTTATGAGAGAAAGTTACCTTGGTACATATATTTTCATATAAAACATACAAATTTTCACAAAAAATATTATAAGGGCTTTATGGGTGTAAGCAGATAAGAAACCAGCATTAAGGCTAAGAGTTCCTAGTATGTGAGGACTGAGTTGTCTATCAATGTTGATTATTTTTTCATAAGCCAAATCTAGAGTAGTAGTAGTATTAGTAGTAACTCTTTGAAAAAATATTGTAGTGATAAGATCTAAGGCATTCTTGTACATTTCTAGGGCTAAATCCTCTTATGGCTTATATGTAGCACTCACCTTGGTGTACATCTTCTAAATTCTCATGTTTAAAGCATAGATTATCTCATCAGGCTCTCTCTTCATACTAGTGAAGTACTGATAGACAAGACTTAAACTAGTAACCTACCCAAACTGAGCAAGAAAGCTAGTTTGACATGAATTGCAAGAAGTGATTGAATTCTCTGGTAAGTTGAGAAACCAATCATAAGCAGCATTTTGCAATGTGAATGGTAAAATTATACTTGAAACATCTTCATATATGATATTCATTAGTCTTAAGGTAGCCTTAAAATACTTAATATGTTCTTCAGTTGTTCTTCCTCTCAAAGGGGAGAAAGAAGGTAAGTACTTCTCAGGGTTCCTTGGTAAATTATGTATGTTTCTTAGAATGGTAATAGCATATCCAGCTAACCAAGGGTGAGACATAAGTTTATTATTGGGTTGAGAAACTCTTATTATGTAAGGAGTTCTATCCCATGGTATTATGGGGGCATTTGGTGTAGATATGGGCCTTTGATGGGTCAACAAGGGTGAGACCAAGAGACTATATTGAGCCCTAGACATGGTTATTCTTCTTGGTGTCTCTAGTGTAACTCAAATATAAGAGATAACCCCTTTTTATGGGTAGCCACACAAATGGAGGTTTATGCCCCTCCTTCTAGTGCCAAAAATAAAATGTTGATTTGTGTTTTATGTAAACCAAATTTATGAATGAGGTATCTTCTAAATTTTTGGGATCTCTATAGAGGTAAAATCCACTTTAGGGTATGAGTTGAAGGTATGGGTTAAAAAATTGGGTGGTGGACTAGTTGGTTGAGCATGCATTTTATTAACCAGGCATGTATGGGTGAGTGAAACCCTAAAAGAAGATCAAAATCCTATTTGGTTTGGATGAATGATAGCCTAAACTATGGTGGGTGGTCCTCAAAATAAACTCAAAAGAGGAAATAAGTGTAAGGTATAAAATGATTTCATGATTTAATAATGTCTTTCTCTTAAAAATAATTTCAAAAATGATAAGGGATTAAAATTAATTCTTTAATTTAGTTATTATTGCATACTAACCCATAAACATAGTGAGGAGTTGACATAGTTAACTCCTAGATTATGGCCAAAGGTTGCTATCACCAAGAATGTTGTTGAAAAATTTAAGTGAAGGGTTGTGACCAATACATTAAGAGTACCTAATTATACTATCACAAAAAATAAGAGGTTGTATCAAATATACCCTTCTACATAATCCAAAGTCACTCAGTAACCCTACTTAACGATTATGATATATGTCAATTCAAAATAGTTGTTGTCAAATCTAATTTAGATAATATTTAATAATCAATTAAATAAAAAACTTAAAAATTGATATGGAATATAATGAAATAATTATTTATTAACTTGAAATAAATTCACAATCAAATCACACAAATCTAGAGAAGAAACTCATATTACATAGTTGCATGACAATCCAAAGATTTCTTCCTCTATTGATAAAAATTTCAACTCTATTGAAATGGGAAAATTAAAAGTATATATAGATTTTGGGAAGGGGTTGCATCATCCTCCAAATCATGTACAAATCAAAAATTACATTCTAATGACTAGAATGAAAGTTTTACTTTAATGCAAACTCTGCATGTACAATTAAATATGACTAGAATTGTATCTTCATGACAAGATACATACTTATAAAACTATGCAAAGCATGCATGTTGTAAGATTATATATTTAAATTTGATGTGAATAACATACAAATATAAGGAAACCTTAGTTACATACATTAACTCTCATGGAAAAAATTTATATAATACTAACTCAAGAGACTAAGGTTTACTCATCATCAAGACTTGCATGGTCAAAGGAGTAACACTTAAAGTTATCTATGGGGATGGAGTGATAGGTGGAGTTAAACTTGAATCTCCTATTGTGTCATGCATCTTCACCATTTTATCTTGATAGCATTTGCATTCCTAATCATAATGAGGCTTGATTATGTTTATATTTATAATGGATGGCCTATGCACTCTAGAGACTTTTTTCAATAGGCATGTGTGCTCTATTTTTGTAGTTATAAACTCGACTCAAAATTTCTCTAATTTATTCACCTTATTTTTGGTGAAGCTAATTTCCTATTAAATCTCTTCCAATATACATCCCTAAAGACCTTGTTTGAAATTTACAGTTGCCTATTGGAATAGCTTGCCAAAATTAACCCTATCCATTAACTTTCCTGAAGTGTCTCTTGCTTGAAACAACTTTAATTGTTAAAAAAAAATTATAACCTACCTTTTGTGCTCAATTAACTTTGAAACTAAATCCTGTGCACTAAACATCCATTATCTATCTTTTTGGGTTCTGATAACCACAAAAATGAGGGAATTTATTACCTCTAGAGGAATCATCAAATCTAGATGGTTGAAGGTCTTATTAGTATTGCAGGTTATAAGAAAATTCAATTTGTTATCATCCTCTTTCAAAGAATTATATAATTTATATGTCTTAATAAAATGGGGAGACATCTTTATTTTCATCATATTGATGGTGTCTAGAATGTTGTACAGTCTAAGGGTTGCATTCTAGACATCATCCTCTATTACCTAAGGAATTTAGATAATTTTTTTATTGATCTTATAATTGATTCAACTCATGTTAAATCTATTTCCTAGATTTTTTAGTGCCTTTTTGGAATTCCCTCAAGTCTTTGATATGAGTTCCCAAGTAAGCTAAAAACTATTCATTGTAGGGACTCTCTAGTTCTCCTATTTTTTCTCTTAGATAGGTAAAATACATCATATCTCTCCTCAAGGATTAATCCCCTAACAGATTCATCTTGTATTTTCCTTTTCCTAACCGTTTGGACTATCCATATTGATTTATCAAAAATTAAACTTATAGTGGCAAGCTTTGTGATCTCCATATTAGGTCTTTAAGTAGCCTAGGCTTTAAAGTTTGTTTCCCATTGGGGAATTACCAATTCCCCAAATTCAAATAGATGAGTATCTTGAGTAGTGGCCTTTGAAAAAAATTCTTATGAATAAAACGTTAGTGCACTTATTTGGAGTGGATTTGGTAGAGATGGAAAAATGATATTTTGCCAAAACAAGTTGCCCACTTGGGGAATTGGATGTATAGTGTAGGTTGTCTTCTTGCCATGTTTAGTATATGATATAATTAAATTTGGTTGATTTTTAGTATAATTTGGTATAGGAAAACCTAACTAAGTATATGTAATAGACTATTATGCACTTTAATCCAAAATAGAGTCTCATGTTGTTGACTTGAAATGGACCTTCTTAACCCTAGGAGCTCTTGTCAATACTTGGGAAGTGATAGGTATAGTAATCATAGTAGTTGACCCTATAGTTTATTGGTATAATAATGTGGTACTATCTAGATGCTACTAGAAAGGATCAATGGTAATGACAATAAAAAATTGTTGAAGGCAAACTATAAATAATAGTAGTAGGGACATCACCTAGTTTATCTATTTCCATCAATGCTTTCCTTTTGAGTCCTTACAGACTCAAGACCTTAACCTTTTGAATTTATTCCTCATCATCCTTTTCCTATGGTATTTTCCCTTGGGCCATAACTTCATCCTATGATGATTTCCTAACGATTGAACTCACAGGGTCCCTAGGGGCTCTTAACTTCCTCTTATTATAAAGTGTTGTCTTCTCAACTAGGGGAGTGGGCTAATAAGTAGTTGAAGATGAAACATCTATATCTAGATTATAAGGTACTACACTCACAATATGGAGATCAAAATCTACAAAATCAAGAGAATCAATATCTATTGGCTGATTTAGTCCTCTCAGTGAACTCATGGTAGTAGGGGCCTCTTCCACACCTTGTTCTTGCTTCACAGTTATCATCATATCTTATGGTGCTTCTTTGGAAGGATCCCCTTCTATTTGAACCAACTAAGAAGGATATGAATACCAATAGTTAGATGCAACCCTTCCACCTAGAGGTAGAATTTAATTTTGTGTATCTACAATTGTAAGCAAGGGATCCCTTTGAATTTTTCTTAGGAGTCCTTTGTTAACATAGCCATTTATGCCCTAGATAAGACCTTGACATCATATTTATCATGTATAAAAATAAATTCATGCTCATATGGATCATGTTGGTAAGGGATGCCTAGGCCTACTACATGATTTTAGATCCTATCATGTGGGTCTCAATCCATTTGTTGTAAAGGCCAATGAATACAATTCTCTTATGATAATAATAACACTGAAGTGATTCTTGCTTGTATAATTCATTTGGCCTATGATCATGGAAGATCCATGGAATAAACCTTTATGTTTCTTCCTCATATCCTCATCAATACTCCACTAGATTTGGTATGTCATCTCTTGCTCTACTAGCTTATCTAGGACATACTTTGGCAAACATAAGGGTGAAATATGGGTTCCCACAGTCATTATTAACGTGTAATCTAGGTATAGCTAGTAGTCCCCTTGGATAGAGAAGACTTGATTGAGTGGATACTCATGAATTTCCCTCCAGGCTTGGGGATACATATTCTCAATAATACTAAAAATATTTCACATGTAGGAATAAATATGTAGGAAATAAAAGAAGTCACATACTCTATTTTTTATAATCTAGGGTTGGGATCTAGACTAATCAATCATGTACATACATTATGGCCATGATAGTGTCTAATAGGTGGGATGTCATGAAAAAGTGGACTTCAACTAGTATTTTATATTTTTGGAACATTTGCTCTAGGAGCTTGGCACTGATGATTCCACCTAGGGCAAAGGTCAATTCCAAAGTAATTAGTAGGTCTAATAATGGCACCTAATTAAGTATAAGGTAATGGATGTTTGCACACCCATACAACCTACTCAATAGGGACATATCGATATGAACTCCCATCTTAAATTTTGTGATGGTCATGGTACTAGTGGCCTTGAGGCTTACTTTTTCTCTTGGTATTATCTATTTCCTTAATGTGTCTTCGATTGTGTTAGACTTCTTCCATAATGTGATTATGTGTCCATCATAGGTGGAATCTACAAGTGGAAGCCTCAATTACCTCTATAAACTATCTCCTAAAATGTAATCCATGACTCTTTTGTGATTGATATGATGTAGGAAGCCATCAAATACTTTTCTTACAAAGAACAAGTCTCAAAGAAGGTTGGCATGGGGAATCACTTCAAACTTGGTAGTTACAAAGTGTAATTGATGGAATTTCAATGGTAGTAAATCAACCACAAGTTGTTTCTCCTTAGATAATAAGTTCTCCTCGCATGATTGGGCATTGACATTCTCCATAGTGTCTCATATACCTATATAGTTCACAAACTACCATCGAACATAGCTAAGTCAAAGATTATATTAGTGTATTATGTGGAATCCTTGATGGAGAATTTTAATGGTGTGGTGTTCCCTTGAATGCCTTGGATGAGGAATCAATTGGATACTTGGTTAAATTCTATAATTTATGAAATAATTTAATTGATTAATCTTTGGAAGAAATTTATAGGTGAATGCAAAAAACTAGGGATTTTAACTCTCTGTAGAATGTGAATTTGATTAAGATCTTTGGTAATTGATAATGAGACATCTATTTAGAATTCAATAGTATAGATTGAATATGTCTTCATTAACTCCAATACATTTTCCATTAATATCCAACAGCTTCATGTTTGTTTTACTTATCTAATTCAAATTTGAATGCCATATTTTCATCCCTAGATATGTGTCATTTGGTTGTTATTTTTTTGTTAACACAGTTGTACCAAGTGGCACAATATCAAAATTTGGGTTTTGTAGATTTTATAAATTCTCATTTATCCAAATAATGTCCTGCCCTAGATGCACAAAATATGAAGACCCATTGCCTTCATGCATCATAATTTTTTTCAAAATAATCCTTTTCCATTTTATGCAAACACGCAAAGATAAAATACTCAAAGCTAAAAATATGTGAAGGCCAAAAGTATAAATGGAAATAACATGCAATGACTCAAAAAAATGAAGATCAAAATCCATGAAGACAAAAATTTATGAAGATCAAAAGTTCTAAAAAATTGAAGATCATGAAGTACAGTTGTGAAACACCAAAATTTGTGACATGAAAAAGACACGATGACCAAAAGTCATGAAGATAAAAAATGCTAAATGCAAAAAAATTAAAAAAACCAAAATATGTGATGTTATGAACACACAAATCTTAAAATATATGACGACAAATACATGACAATTAAAACTCATAAAGACCAATTTGAGCAACACCCAGAAGTTCTAAAGACCAAAAGTAATTAAATCCTAAAAGACTTGGGATTTTTTATTTGTAATTTTCTTGCAAATTTAGAAAACCTACATATATGTAACATGTTTTAAAACACATTAATTTGTTATTTTGAGTAGATCACAAAAAATGGAAAAAAACCTTTGATATGGGAAAATAATAATTACATTAACATATAGTAGTGCCCTTAACAAGAACTATCAACATGGTAATTAAGAGTTTTGAGACCTGAAACCTTGCTAAGTATTCATGTAATTGTCAATAAAAATGACTTTTAATTTATAACTAGGATTTTTAGACTTGTAATGGGCCCCTGTTCAATAAAAAATGAAAAGTGGGGTGTGTTGAGTTCAACAACTTTCTCATACCTCATCATCCCTAATCACTCCATCCTTTTCCCTAATAATCCCTAATCACTCCCTCCACATCCGTCATCATCCCTAGTTTCTCTTTCATTGACCTTCACCATCCCTCATCATCCATAATCACTCCCTCCTCATCCCTAATCACTCCTTTATTGACCCTCACCATCCCTCATCATCCCTAATCACTCCTTCATCATCACTTATCACTTCCCCCCTCATCCCTCATAATCCCTAATCACTCCCTCCTTGTCCTTATTGACCCTCACTATCCCTCATAGACAATAAGGTAAACATATAGTCATTTTTTAGTTTTTTATGCCTTTAATATTGTTTTTTGAGCATTTATAAGAGTACTAAGTTTGTCAAGATTTAAATTTACAAACCACTCACTTTGAATTCAAGCCAAAGTGGTGTGATTGGGGCAACATAGGTCACATTGATGACTTGGGCACGTCAAATGACCACTTATGTTAATTTCACTTACTCAGGATCCCTCCATCATCCTCAATTACTTCCTCCTCATCCCCCATAACACTTAATCACTCTCTCTTAATTTCTCATTGTCCCTAATCACTCCCTTATTGGCCTTCACCATCCCTCATCATCTTTGATTACTCCCTCATAATCCTTAATCACTCTCTTATTGACCCTCATTGTCATTCATCATCCTTAATCACTTCCCTCTCATTCTAATAATCCCTATTCATTCCCTCCTCATCCCTTGGAATCATTAATCACTCCCTCATTAACCCTCACCATCCATAATCACTCCTTCATTATCCTTAATCACTCCCTTATTGACCCTCATCATTCCTAATCACTCATTCATCATCTCTAATCATACCTAATCACTCACCCTCATATTTTGTAATACCTAATCACTTGATCCTCATCCTCATTAGACTATCACCATCCCTCATAGAATCAAGGGAAACATATAGTCATTTTTAAAGTTTTTGTGCCTTCTAGATTATTTGTTGGAATTTTAGGATTCCTAAGTTTATCAAATTTGAAGTTTACAAACTAATCACTTTAAATTCAAGTTAAAATGATGTGTTTTAGTTAACATAGGTTATATTGATGACTTGAACACATCAAACAACTAATTTGTGTTAATTTCACTTGCTCATCATCCCTCCCTCATCCTTAATCATTTCCTCCTCATATATCATCACCCCTAATCATTATCTCCTCATTCCTCATTATCCCTAATCACTTCCTCATTTACCCTCACATTCCCTCAACATCTTTAGCCACTCCCTCAACATTGATAATCACTCCTCCATAGACCCTTATCATCCCTCATCATCTATAATCACTCCATTATCCATCATCATCCATAATCACTCCCTCCTCATACCTAATTAGTCCCTCTTCATCCCTAATCATCTTTAATCACTCACTCATTGACCCTCACCATCCCTCCTCATCCTCATTAACCCTTATAATATCTCATAAATAGAAAGGTAAATATATAGTCATTTTTTAGGTTTTTGTGCCTTCTAGATTATTTATTGGAATTTATAAGATTCTTAGGTTTGTCAAAATTAAAGTTTACAAACCACTCACTTTAAATTCAATCTAAAGTGGTATGATTATGGAAAGATAGACCATATTGATGATGTGTGCACATTAAAAAACCACTTTTTATTAATTTCACTTGCTCATCATCCCTCCATCATCCCTAAACACTCCCTCCTCATACCTCATCACCCCTAATCACTCTCTCCTCATTATTAATTATCCCTAACCACTCCCTAATTGACCCCAACCATCCCTTATCATCTTTAATCACTCCCTCATCATTACTAATATCTTCCTCATTAACCCTCATCATTCCTCATCATCCCTAATCACTCCATCATCCCTGATTACTCCCTCTTTGTCCTTAATAATCCCTAATCACTCCCTCCTCATCCCTCATCATCCCTAATCATTCCCTCATTTACCCTCGCCATCCCTCATCATCTAATCACTCCAACATCATCCCTAATCACTCCCTTATTGACCCTCATCTTCCCTCATCATTCTTAATCACTCATTTTTCATCCCTCATCATTCTTAATCACTCATTTTTATCCCTTATCATCCCTAATCACTCCCCCCTCATCCATAATAAACCCTAATCAATCCCTCCTCATCTTTATTGACCCTCACCATCCCTCATAATTCCTAACACTCCCTCATTGACCCTCATCATCCCTCATCATCCCTAATGATTCCCTAATCATCCCTCATCATTACTAATCACTCCCTCCTCATCCATCTTCATCCCTAATCACTCCTTATAATACCTTTATGGTGGGTGCAGTGTCTTCTTGCTTTTGCCTAATTAACTTATATTCCAATTCCAAATTTTGATCACTCAAATAAGGCCAAAGGAAACCCTTGTTTCACTCCTATTTCACTCAAATAAGTAACTTATATATATATATATATATATATATATATATATATATATATATATATATATATCATCTGATTATTTGGTGGGAATAAAATATATATGGTGATATACACCCAAACTATAGAGAGAGAGTGTATTTAGAGCCCTGACCAGAATATATAGGTAGGTAAGTGAGCAAAGGTTGGGATTAAATTATATTACTTAAATATATATATTATTATTTGTTCATCTAAGACATCCCTTCATGTAAATTTTACTTGTGATTAGGTCCCTTATAGGCCAAAAGTGAAACAAAAATACCATATCCACTTATGATTGAGTTAAATGTAAATAATGGGTCCACCACACTAATGAAACCCATACATAATGAAGTTCATTCAATGATGTAAAGTATTTGAAACAAACTATTATATTAATAATGTAGGAATTAACCATCACATCATGTTAGCTACACCCAGATTTCATTATGTATCACATCAACATCATGAAATACATATAAATATGACATTACTTTATTTTATGATATGGATATATATTACATCACACAAATCATTCATATCATGTTGGACGTTATGCACATTAGGTTACTCCCTCTAATACCTTTATGGTGGGTGCAGTGGTTTTTTGATTGTGCATAATTGTCTCTTAGCCACTCCTTTCTCTATATAGGCTAGAATGTCCCCTCTCCTTTCAAGATATGGCTTGGGTATTCAATCAGGTATTTAGGTATGGTATACTCAAGGTCAAGATATGGCTTAGTTATTCAATTGGGTAGGGAATACTCAAGTAGGTAAAATAGGTAAGGCATACTCAAGTAAGTAAATTAGGTAGGGCATACTCAAGTAGGTAAGTAGGTAGGTAATAATCAATGGTATATATCTATTACATGCATAACATGATTTAAAATTTAATTTCTCATTATATATATCAAGAAGTAAGTTCCCATTGCTAACAATATAAGCTAAATAGGTAGGCATAGTTAAGTAGGTAAGGAAATAATATGTGTAATATATATATATATATATATATATATTGGGAAGTAAGCGTCCCTTGATAGTTAAGAATCTATTCTAGAAAGGGAAAGTAGGTAGGATAAGAATGAAGATATATATTAGGAAGAAATCTTACCTTGCCTTATCGAGTAGGGCATATCTAAATGGGTAGGTAAGAACAAAGATATCTATCAAAAATCAATCTTCCCTTGATATTTATGCCTTAGTCCTAAAGAAAATCAAAGATAAATATTATAAATGCAAACTTTCCTATAGTTATGTCTTATTTCCTTGTTATTTATCAAGAACACAGTCTTCCCTTGATATGATGTATTAGGTGAAGAAAAGCTAGGTATCAAGAAGGAAAGTTTCTATTGGCTTACTACTTGGCATATTTGAAGTAGGTAGGCAAAGGGTGGGATGAAAATGTATTACTTACATATATAGATTGGGATTTGGTCATCTAAGAATCCCAATCTCAAAGTTGAGAATCCAAATTCATATTTATATATATAGGGCAACTAGAGACTACTTGAGAATTACAATCCCAACCCCATATTTGAATTCTCTTTTTCTCTATATGTCATTAAGAATATGTACATAGTAGACTAGACTTCTAAATAGATAGATAGGTGGTCACTAATCTAATAAAGTAAGTTACAATCTAGTAGTCCGTATAATGTGTTTCCCACCCAACTCAATGCTAGTAAAGGGTCCTTAGTTTCACTAGAACATGTTAATTTTGGGGATAGTGTGTGTGATGTGACTTATAAATCTTAAAAAAAGGTTTAATCAAGACTTAGAATCCATAAACAAGGTTTATCATAGAGAAATATACTAATCTAAAGGTTTAATGCATGATGAAAACTACTTACAGATAAAGAAATTGATACATCTAATTAATATAATGAAGGAAATAGTCATCAGACCATAGGAAACTTTGTGGTTATATGAATAAAGAACACAAATACTTAGAATTCATATTAAAAGATTTAATATCAAATATTATAACAAAGAAAACCTCATAGATCAATGTCCAGTTCTATCAATATACTATGCAAAAGATTTATTAGAATGACATTCAATATTATATTACTTACATACATATCAAAATTAACATAATCATCAACCCTTCTATTACATTCATTATAAATAACTATAGGTACTATATCCTATAGTTGTAACTTTTGGATTTACCATGTTAAAAATAGATCTCCATATTGCATTTGGTGGAATCCTAACCAACATGGAGATTCTCGTAACAACTCTAATAAGTCACAAATAGAATATAGTTGGACTTACCATAGAAAATTATTATACATATAGATAGTTTTACATTTACCATTTATTGTTAACACTTTCCTAGACTTAAAAGGTTGTCTCATCCTGAGACAATGTCATAGAGTAAAGCCATCCAATTACTGAGAAAGGATCCAAAAGATATAAGTGCATAGGACTTTGTAAGTGATGTTCAAGGTGTGGTTAAATTGGTTTTCACCCATTGTACACTACTTATATACCTTTTTAGGTTTTCAATTGACTATAACTATGTATTACTAGATAAAATTAATAAATACAAAATATATAGACTAAAATTACAAAATTGTAGAACCTGCACAAGCATTAATTGGTGGGTAGAGGTATATTCCTATGTTAGATAATATGCCATAGTTGATTGGGTGGAATGATGCATGGCTCATATATGAGTGTTGCAATTTTTGCATCTATGAGAGTCAAATCATCCTTATAAGATTTCCAATTGAGTAGAACTTCCTGAGCACTACACAAAAGACCATGTAAGTGCACTTGATTTGCCATCAATTGTTGAATATTGGTATCAACCATCCTAAGCAAAGCAAACTTAACCATGTAAAATTTGGTGGTGATTTCACTATGGAGTTGAACTAGCTAATCTATAGGTCATTGCACTTGCACACCAACAAAAGAGTTATGTAGCATTTAGTTCTACCAAGTCTACAAATTTTTCATTACAGTGTCTCATACACTAAGTGAGGTTTGGAGGGTAGCATCAATGGTAACAGGAGTGGAATTTATCACAGTGAGATCAGCATGGGAGAATGTAGACATAGTAAATTCAAGCTATGTAGTGGTCCAAACTATATACACCTTCTTCCAATCGAGTAGTTGAAGTGTAATGTGCATAGGCTGAGTGCGAGTAGTATTGATAATAGTTTGGTACTTGGGTAGTAACCCATAGAGGATCTCCATTTTATATTTGATGGCTTGCCCCTTTTGTATGATGTGTGATTCATTTAAGGTATGTCAGTTAGTGGTGATCTTGTTAAGAAGAATAATAAGTTGGTCCTTATCTGAAGTGATAGATCCATGATCGAATGGTATATAAATTAGGACAAGAATCCTTAATAGTCTTTTGGGAAATATACAACTACTCGATGGAAAATTTTGTCTTCAATATCCTTAACCTATTAATCTAATGTAGCTACCTTCTATGAAATGGACTTTTGGAACATAGAAACACCTTCAATCTGCATAGACAATAGAAATTAAGAAACATTTAAGGATGCTTTGGTAGTGGTAGAAGTCAAGACTAGGTGTGAGATAGAAGTACTCCTAGGTGTCATGCATAAAGGAGTGATGGGTAGAGAGAAGATAATATGTCAAGTAAAGGTGGCCATCGCATCCCATAGCTAAATGTTAGATAGGCTCAAGGAAGCAGTATCATCCTACAAAGTAATCAGAGTGTCTTACAACTATGGTTGAAGTGGCTCATGAGCTAGAAACAAGGGAATGTAACTTGAGGGAGTTGTCATAAATGGAACCATCATAGAGTAGCTTGATCTTCCTAAGTAATTTTCTTCATAGTATCCTCCTATGCCTATTTAGAAACATGTGCTTGTACATTATTGGCCTTTTCTACTTTTGCTTTCTTTTGGGTGTCATCCTTTACCATTTTATCAACCTCTACTACTTTCACCTTATGTTATCATCCTTGGTCTATGGCCTACTATTGAAATTGATCCTATGTAATATGGTTCTCTTTAGCTCCTCAATAACTTCCCTTTGTTTATGCTTCACTTCTAATTTAGCATCTTTTCTTTATTGATTAGCTCTATATTATTGTTGTTGAGCTTATGTGAAAGCTATGCCTTCCTGTTATAATTTGGGCTTATCATATTTCACTTATTTTTTGTGGATTACCTCAAAATTTATGGATTTTTTTTGAGTTTCTTCTTCCTTGGCCTTATATTGGACTTCCTCTTGTTCTTATTACATTGTTTCTTCCTTTTGCTTAACCTTAGTCTTAGACTTGCACTTTTCTTCTTAGCACATGTGATGCTCAACTACTCCCTACACTTCCTCATATGTGGCTTACTATTCCTTGAAAGTCTGAGGTTATAGTGAAACTTCCTCTATGTCACTCATGACCTCCTCATATTAGGATTTAGAAGAGCTAAGATCAGTCATTTACACTTCTTCTTGAGAAACCTGCCCCTTGTGTACCAAGCATCTTATGGGTTTGGGTGGTGGAACTTCCTGCATAGATTGTGCTTTTATCATTGGTTCTCCAATAATGTGTATAGAAATAGGTGAAGTTTCAACCTATATTATTAATGGTTGCATGGAGTCTACCTATATCAAAATAATACTATTATGGGACTCATTTTGGTGGTTCTTAACTATAATTAAATCATATTTGATCCTCCTACCTCAAATAATTAATGGATTTACTACAATTTGGCTTCTTCAACCACTGTGTCAATGATGATAGAGGTTAGGAAGGAGGTATCTCTATCTAAATATTCTTAAGCACTTTTTTCTACACCTAGATGGTGTGTACTAATTTTTAGAAGTACTCTTTTTCTTGTTCCTTCTCGTAGAGGTCTCTAGCCATATTGGCCATCATCGTTCTATAACCTACTACTCATTAGTGCCCAAATGTGGTAAATCATAGAGATTAGTAGTTTTATGAATGTTTGGGTCATTTAAACATGTAAGATGGCTATTATTCTTTCATCATGGTGGAGATGGAGATCTTTGGCCTTTGGGTACCTTTTGTTTCCTAGAATCTTAGATTAGTAAAACTATTATTCAAGGATGCACAATTATACTCATAGGATATGTAATAAATGATGGTATTATTTGCAATGGAATGAATCTCATTATTTCAATTTCTTTCTATTTATATACCTCAGTTTTCATTATCTACATGTTGATAAAATATGGAATAGGTAAACCTAGAACCTTGGTGAGTTCATGGACTTAGATAGCAATGCCTTTTGATAGCTTTATAATAATTGCATGTTGTCCCAAGTACTACATGACATCAGATGGTATGCATGGGTTAGCTATGATAATATCAACCAACTCATCCCATTAAGTGACAAACTAGTTTGATGTGCAAAATATGTGCTCTCATGGGTCTAGGTGATATTCTAGAACTAGACATCTGATCAACATTCAACATCAAGGTGAACTTTACCCTCAAGAGACTTTCACTATGTAAAAACCAACAATAATACCAAAAATTGGTATTGGAATGTTTGTTTCATAATCACCAAAATTTTGTCAATGTTAGAACTGAGTTCTCTAACCAAAAATTCTAGCTAGTTAAATTCATCATTGTGATGTATCATTCAATGGGCAATGCTGATGACCCCTTTGGTAGCTTATTTGGCATCCTTAGTTGTCTACTAGAATTGGTAAAAAATGCATTCAACCAAAACGTGCTTCGACACATCTTTAATATCTTATATGGGAATTCTTCCAGAACTATAAGAGTACTTTTCTCATATCTTTGAAGGAATGTGTGGCATTTGTGATTTGTAATGCACAATTGATCTCCCTCATGTAGGAAATCATGTCACCCTAGCCATCACAAAATTATCAATGTGGATGGTTATATCTTGGGAAAGATAAATATTTACCTCATTATAGTGTCCCAATAATACCTCCATGACATCACTAAATTTCCTAAAAGTGGGTAAACATATCAAGCATTTCATATTAGTATTACAGAGCCTATATGGTTGTGTTAATGTGGCATGTTTCACTTCTACAACTATGTCTAGGATAAACATGCATAGTTCCATGTTGTCAGTAAACTCATAACCATTTATATTTGTGAAGCATGTTTAGAATAATTCTATACCAATGCCCATATATTCCTTATGTGATTTTATAAACCATTTGATGAGTTGGGAGTGATAAAACCCAGCCATTGCATGTCTCTTTCTAGAACAAATTCATGGAAGTTGTAATGTAAAGATTAAAAATTACTTGGAATGTGGATAGCACCTCAATATTTTTAGTAATGGATATGAATGGATTCACCTAAGTGCCTTATTTATAATGTCTCATACCTCCTTTGATGGTTTAAAATATTGATGAGTTGTATTGTCACTCAATCCTTCACACATAAGCTATGAAGGAAATGGGTCTACTCAACTGATGTGGCAAGCATTTGGCTGACGTGACATTTGATTATGGTAGTGATTGATGATTTTTGACTAGTGACATTAATGAGGCTTTAGTTGTGCATTACTTATTCCATTTTTGACATAGACCCATCACTTTTCCAAAGATATTTGTCAATATCCCACCCCATAATCATTAAATGCAATGACTTGACTGTTAAGTGTTGGGATAAATAGCCGGAAGCACACAATTGATTACTAAACCAAGCAACTTAATATGCGGAAATTAACCAAAATACACAAGTATCTAGAACTCAGAAATAACACATGATATGAGAGACAATACACAACTTGTATTAAAACTCTTGAAGAAAAGAATACAATAAAGAAGATGCCACTTCTTCTCCACCACCTCTTTAGAGGCTTCCCACACCTCAAGTGAACAGTAATTCTCTCCTCAAAGTTCTCTCTCCTAGGTCCCAACACCCACCTCAAACATAGATTTGGTGTTCACCTCCAGTGCTCCACGCACACCACAAGTGCTCCACGCACTCCACAAGTACTCAAGGTACTTCAAGTAGATCTCCCCTGAACCTGCAACAACCTGCACCTTAATAGACCTTACTTATGGAAGGAACTCCCTTGCCTTCCTCTTAGCTCTATCTGAGTACACACCTGTACTCCAAGTAGATCCTGCCTGATTCTGCTCCCTGTTGTGTTGTTGTCCTATCTGATCTTGCACACCTACAAATCAACCTAGTTTTGCACACCTGTGAACCTTGACCTTGCACACACATACACCTGCATATCAATGATCTTACTTACCATGTAGGTCTCCTATAAAGGCCATGCTCACTTGATGACCAAGATCATACATACATGAAGAACCCTGCTGATTCTCCAATCTAGCACCCACACACCTGGTACTGTGGCACTAGGAGGAACGCACCATTGCTCTACCTCTCTCTAAAGGAGTTGTTTGCTCTCTTACTCCTTAGCACAAGTTTCCAATACAACCATGAGTCTATTATATAGATCTCATCCAAACAATAATTAGACAAATAATACAATAATTAAATCCGTAGCTCTCAGTCTAAGAATAGCTCTAAACAAGCAAACACTTGGTTCATCAACCAGCTACCCATAATATACTCACAGCTCAAACCACAAGTGACCGACGCTGGTCCCTGACTGCCTGGGGATGCCGACGCCAGCTGATCCATGACCGACGTCGGTTGCCTTCTGTCTCCTACCTACCAACGCTGGTGTCTGTGACACTCTGGAACTCATCTGCAACCTCCTCCATGTCTGCATCAGTGAAGCTTCTAGCTCCACAACCTAACAATCTCCCACTTGGAGATAAACAGCTGCACCTATACCTATATCTGTAGCCCGTCTAATCTATTTCTTGGCTTGTATCCCTCTTCAAGATCAACCCTGAAGACCAACCACCACACAACCTGTGATGCTATACCTGTCATTCAAGTAACCTGCCACATCCAAACCTACACATCCATGTAGTGAATAACTTGACCCTGCATAACAAGAATCCCTGCTACTAGTCCCACTGAACTGCCCTCCAGTACTCCTTCCCTGAATTGGCTCCATACTTTCTGACAACCCCCACTGATTGGGAAAACTCAGGTCTACACTAGACCTCATGTGATTTCAAACCCTATTTCAAGCTAGGCTTGAACTGTCCATCCATTGGTGTGGTTTCTGATTCTGCATCCTGTGTAATGAACCTCACCAACACCATCTTCACATCAGCTCCCACTGAAGATAAAATCTCCATGTCTCTTATGCCAAAGAATTTCGCTGTTCCAAATTCCTCATGACACACCTCTGAACTAACCTTACCTTTTAGCTCATCAAATCCCTGTATGTACAAAACCTGCTAGCAAACCATCCACATACAGTAACTAGATAATGTCGTGACTCAGCATCCACCTGGTAAGAACAAAATCACAATAGTTACACTGACATTGACTGAAGCAATGCTTAGTCATCCACCTGTCAAAACCTATACCACTGTCCTGCAGCTTCTTCAAGACCATATGCCTTGGCCTTCCGTCTCTTATGTCCATCTACTCTCTTCTTTAAAATGGGAATCCATTCCGTCTCTTAGTGCTTTCTTCCAGCTGACAACTCTACCAACAAGCACATGTTTGGTTTTTCTCTCCAAGGACTCACACTCCTCATCCATGCCAAGCTCCCACTGTATCTGGACTCTACCTGCATTGCCTCTTCACATCTTCCTAGTTCTTGACCATCAATAAGCAATATAAAGAAGGTGAACAATGAATATGAGGTTCACTTACCCTTTCTGACCTCCACATGAGCATTTGAGACTTGTTGATAGCTTGTTGTCTGCCCAATATCCGTTTCAGTGACCGATCTCGGCCATCTCCCAGTTTGCTCTCGACCGATGTCAGTTCCCTGCACTGACCTTGACTGCTGACGTCATCTCCCTGGCTGATGCCAGTATCCTTTCTACCGATGTTAGTTGCTTCATGACCAATGTCTGTCTTCCTGTTGCCATTATCGGTTACTGTGTGACTGACGCCGGTACCTGTGTTCGTCTGTGAGTGATAACTTTTTACCCATGAGCTCTCCATGGATCAAAATCCTAATCAAATCAACCTTGCTCTGCTCAGAATAAATCAGTTCTCCCAGCTGATCTCTATCTGTCATCTCCTCCATGAACACCAAGGCTTTCCAGTTCTTTAACTTGTCAAAAACATCTATCTTCCACTTCAAAACTTGCATTCTCCTTCTACATATGTGACTAAGCCTATGAAGCCACATCTCTGCAACAGAAGGTGAATCAGTAATATAAACAAGTAGATAAAGAGTACCTATTTTCTTACCACCAGCTAATTCAAGTGCATCTGCTATGAGAGCTCTTGTGCATCTCTCATCACCCAACCTTTCTGAAGAAATTAGCCATATCTCCAAACTTGGGACCTGCATGACCTCCTTTAACACCCATGTGTTGGCCGCCTACGATTTCAACTTCACTTCCCCTTTGCCAATTCTTTGGCAAGGCTCACCAGCTCCTCTCCCTGGGGCTGCATGGAAAGAGGCAACCGAATCTGTTATCCAAGATTCAACTTTATCCAAGAAACCTTCCAAAACATCCTGTGTAACAACACCTACAACATCTGCATCTTCAATTCCTTCATACTGATCTGCTACCAACCAACAATATTCTTTTACCTACTCTTTCTTTCCATATGACCATTGGTGACCACCTGTGCTTTTCAACTCCTCCATTCTTAGCTTACTTTGATCTACCATTGCTCTACTCCCACTCGATCAGAAACCCCTGAGAGTGACCTATAACCAAACACAAAACTTGTTCCCTGCAACCTTAGCTCTGATACCACGTGTTAGGATAAATAATTAGAATCACACAATTGATTACTAAACCAAGCAACTTAATATGTGGAAATTAACCAGAATACACAAGTAACTAGAACTCAAAAATAACACATGATATGAGAGACAATACACAACTTGTATTAAAACTCTTGAAGAAAAGAATACAATAAAGAAGATGCCACTTCTTCTCCACCACCTCTTTAGAGGCTTCCCACACCTCAAGTGAATAGTAATTCTCTCCTCAAAGCTCTCTCTCCTAGGTCCCAACATGCAACTCAAACACAGAGTTGGTGTTCACCTCCAGTGCTCCATGCACACCACAAGTGCTCCATGCACTCCACAAGTACTCAAGGTACTTCAAGTAGATCTCCCCTGAACCTGCAATAACCTACACCTCAATAGACCTTACTTATGGAAGGAACTCCCTTACCTTCCTCTTAGCTCTATCTGAGTACACACCTGTACTCCAAGTAGATCCTACCTGATTCTGCTCCCTATTGTGTTGCTATCTTATCTGATCTTACACACCTGCAAATCAACCTGGTTCTGCACACCTGTGAACCTTGACCTTGCACACACATACACCTGCATATCAATGATCTTACTTACCATTTAGATCTCCTATAAAGGCCATGCTCACCTGATGACCAAGATCATACATACATGAAGAACCCTGCTGATTCTCCAATCTAGCACCCACACACCTGGTACTGTGGCACTAGGAGGAATGCACCATTGCTCTACCTCTCTCTGAAGGAGTTGTTTGCTCTCTTACTCCCTAGCACAAGTTTCTAATACAACCATGATTCTATTATATAGATCTCATCCAAACAATAATTAGACAAATAATACAATAATTAAATTCGCAGCTCTCAGTCTAAGAATAGCTCTAAACATGCAAACACTTGGTTCGTCAACCAACTGCCTGTAATATACTCGTAGCTCAAACCACAGGGGACCGACACCGGTCCCTGACTGCCTGGGGGTGCCGATGCTAGCCGATCCATGACCGACGTCGGTTGCCTTCTGTCTCCTACCTGCCGACGTCGGTTGGCCTGACCGACGCTGGTGTCTGTGACACTCTGCAACTCATCTGCAACCTCCTCCATGTCTACATCAGTGAAGCTTTTAGCTCCACAACCTAACATTAAGCTGCACTATATACTCTAGCTTTGGATGCACGTGTCTTTTCTAAACTTATTTTTTGTCTATACATTATTGATTATTTTTGACTAGTCATTTTAATGAGGATTCAATCGTGTGTTACTAATTCCATTTCTAATAAATACCCATCACTTTTCTAAATATATTTTTCAATCACACACCCCATACTTAATCATTAAATATAATGACTTGATCGTTAAGTTTTACTATATACTCCAACTTTGGATGCAAGTGTCTTTCCTAAACTTATTTTTTGTCTATACATTATACACACTTGGCTACCTTCACCAAGTTATCCACACTAATGGAACCTTCAACTATTGTATGGATCCTTCTAGTTACATACTATATACACACTTACATTTACTAACATGTGCTGAAATAAACACACAAAATGTAAACTATCCTAAAACAATACTTTACAAACCTCTCTATGAGATATTTGGTGCAATATAGCACCTTTATCCCATATTATTCTAAATCAATGGTGGTATGTCTTCAACTTATAGCCATTTACACACTCAAGTAAAATATTTCCCTACAAATATTATAGGACCATTGTTCTAGGTTGTGAAATTTCATGGATGATGTAAGGACCCTTTCACTAGATGTGAAGCTTTCCAGGGAAAGCTCTAAACCTGATATCATATAGAAGAACAAGTTGATTTACCTAGAATTCCTTTATTTGTAGGTTTTTATCATGCCACACCTTATGGCTATACTTATTTATCTCCTGGGCCCATAATTCTCTACATCTTACTTTATCCATGTGATTCAAGTCCAGAAATCTGAGTCAGTGACATTGAATCACCTATATCCAATAAATTAGCAACCCTTAGATTAGGAAGTACATATTCTATGTTCTTCATATCTTCAAGCCCATAGACTAACTAGAATAGTGTAAACCCTATCACATGTTTATAATGCATGTAATAAGCCCAAAGGATAGTTAGAATTATATCCTCCCAATCATCTCACTATATATTGTATATTTTAGTGAGCATCTTATCGATCACCTTGTTCATAGCTTATGCTTGGCCATTTCCCTATAGATGATACACAGTGCTTTTATGATGAGATATAAAAAACTCATTTATAAGGGTGTTGATGGTCTTATTTAGAAAATGGGTTCCTCTATCACTTACCAATTTAATAGGATAGCCAAACTTGGTAATGATATTCTCATATAAGAACTTAGTTGTGTCCTTCACACTGTAACTTGGAGTCATAGTAGCTTCTATTCATTTGGTAAAGTAATTTTTCATAGTGATTATGTACCTTGCTTTATTGCATTTGCTTGGGGGATTTATTAGCTTGAAAAAGTCAATGTCCCACTGTTCAAAGGGTTGTTGTGTTAACATGGGCTGTAAATTCATCTCATCCCACTAGTGTGGCTTCCCCATATTTTGGAAAAAAATTCACTATTGTGCAACTCTTTTCATATCTTAAAATAGATAAGGCTAGCAAATGTCACTTTGTAATATCTTTCTTTCAGTTGTATCTCCTTTGAAATGGCCTCCTACTACTTTTTGATGTGATTCATCCATAATATATGTACACTCATGCTCAAGTGCCACTCTATGTAAGACTTCATCTTTACCTAAGTAATACAAAAATATATTAACAATATTATATATAAGAGTTTTGGTTAGCAGTTGTTTTTTATCTCTTTCTATATAGTGATCTAGGAATGTTCTTTGTTTGAGAAATTGTGCAATATTCCATAATTGTTATAGAATCATAGTCACCCTAAATAAATATGCATCTAGTGACTCATATTGTAGTTCCTTAGGTTATTCATCATTAGTTAGTTGGCTAAAATTATCTAGACCAACATTCTCCCATCTTAGTTTGATGGTAATACAAAATTGAAATTCCTAGAAAAGCATCAACCATCAAGATATGCCTCCTCCCAATAATGGTTTGTTCACTAGGTATCTTAGAGCTTGATGATCAGTGAACAACTCAAATGGTGTATCCAATAATTGGTGCCTAAACTTATATATTATGAACACTATCACCAAGGCATCTCTCTCAGTTGTCATATAATTCTTTTCTATGGCCAACAACTTTCTACTTATAAATTGGATCAGATGATCCAATCTTTTGTCTCCTAGTTGTGTGAGTACTACTCAAATGATAAGCCTTAAAGTGTCCACATGCACATAAAAATATTTAATCCAATCCAAAAAATGACTATCAAAGTAGTCACTAGTCATTGCTTCAATTCAACAAATATGGCCTAACAATCCTCGATCCATACAAATTAAACTTCTTTTCTTAGTATCTTTTCTAAAAGATTTGATATAGTGGCATATTCCTAGATGAATTTTAGGTGATAACCAGTGTGTCCTAGAAAGTATCACACTTTTATTGAAGTCTTGGGGGTGGTATATTTACAATGAATGTGATCTTAGCCTGGTCTACAAAGATTCCTTTACTACATACTACATGACCTAATAAAATACCAAAAGGTGTGAAAAATGGGCATTTCTTCAAATTTAGTGCTATTTCAGTGATCTATATATTTTTAACATTAATATAAGTTTTGATAAATGTTCTATGAATAAAAAGAACACTACGCAATCATCCAAGTATACTTTTAGGAAGTCATGGGTGAAATCCTTAAATGCAAAAAACATAGCTCTAGAAAACACCATTGGTGCATTTTTAAGTCCAAATGGCATGACCTTATAAGCAAACAAACCCCATTCTATATAAAATGTGGTTTTGGTCATGTCCTCTTCTGTGATGGGTATCTAATGGTAATCATTGAATCCATCTGTGATTGAGAACACTTCATGCTCAGCAGTAGCCTCTAAAACTTCATCTATGAATGGAATGGGAAATGGATCATTGACACAAACATCATTAAGGATGTGTTATTCTCCACATATGCGTATATCCCTAGTCTTCTTTGGTTGAACTACCATGGGGCTAACCTAGTCGGCTTTCTTGATAGGGAGATAATGCATGCTTCTAACATGTGATCAAGTTCAGCTTTCACTTCTAGCTTCATATTTGGTTTCAACCTTTATGGTCTCTTCTTGATTATTCATGCACATTATTTTAATTCTATGTGCATCTCCCCCAAATAAGGATAAACACATTTAAGTTATACAAAATTTTTAGGAAAGACATCCTAAAAGTCTCAGAGTAACTATAAAACCTCTGAGATATTTTTATGTGTCTAATAGTCTCAAATATGTGCCATTTTGGGTCCTTATTTTGTACCAATATTTTTTATGTGCTCCTTTAATGGCTCTCAATACATTATGTGTTCTTCTTTAGGAATAAAGTCATAGATTATCTATTCTCTTTCACGTTCTATAAATTGTATATGTTTCATCTTTTCCTTTACTATTTCCTCTGTGACTAGTTTTGATAGGGGATCTAACTTTCTTTCTAGTTCATAGAGACCCCCTATATCCATGTAACCCTCACTATCCATTTTAGAAGATTTCTCATCCTCTTCCTTATATCTTATGGTAGGGTTGAATGGCTAGGACTCACCTTGGCCAATTTATAGAATCTACAAGATGTGTTTTGGATTTTTCTTGGCAATTTCATGTGAATCAGGTTCTCCTTATGCTGGTAAATATTAAACTCTTTCATGACATATAAATTTTTTCATATTTTTTAGAGTGACTTGTATCTAAGTATTATCATTTTTAAAAATGAATGTTTGAATGAAAGCAACTTGGATATGTGCCTAGTGATTTGTTTCTCTTCTTCACTCCTAATGGATGTACCATGTTTTAGGGAAAATACCTAGGGTATAGATGAAATTATGTGGTCATAATTCAAGATATATACCCTCTAACATCCATACCTCAATACATATATACACATGTATTTTTGGGCATTCATCCTCTTAATAGGTGGGATAGTTTCTTTTGATAGTCTCGAGCAACTAAAATTGAGTTATGAGTAGCACACATGCTTCATCCTATGTTAACTAAGCCTCCTTATAGATATCCCACTATTTCATAGCAATCCCCTTCATCACATATTCAATATCACTTACCCTTTGGGTCTCATCAGGTACATTCTATTGAAATCACATAATGAACTCACTAACATCCTTTACAATGAAATACTAGGGTATCGGTCACTCAGTCACAAAGAACATTCACAATGGATTTAACTCATGATCTCATTTTGCCCAATTGAGTACATGGGTGTCTGAGTATCCACTAATTAAATAAGCTCTATCCCATGGAAGAACACCCTTTGGGTCTAGTTCTATGTAGTCCTGCCCAGTATAACCTATTTGACATAGAAAATTTATATCATATTATGTTTGAGATCTTACCATCATTAATCACACATCCTCCTCAACCTTCTAAGGGATATCTAGCATATTTTGTCTCATCTTGTCCAAGAGTCATTCTATGCCAAGAATTTGAGTCTATGGAATAGTATTTTTTTAGACAAAACTATACTTAGCTGCTCATAGAACTTCTATTTACCTTTAACTATGACCTTCATCTAGCTAGTATTGGCACCAGTATAAGGTGAGTCTCGATCTTTTAGAATGATATAAGGTTTGGACTTAGTCTTATTCAGAGGAATGATAATGATCTTATCATCCTTATGAGACTCTAATTGATTCATGATTGTGTTAATAGTCATGAACCCATCATAGGCCCACTTCTTCCTTATAAGAGTAGGGTAATGAATCTCATCTATCTTCAAATCAATTACTTTGAAATCACCTCTTAGATTGAGTTTTATGACTTTGATTTAGACATCTTCCAAGTGACCAATAGGTTTAACCCTACCATATTCTACAAGGCTAAGTGTGGTAGGGCTACAACTCAATGCAGGTCTTCCCAAGGCTTCCCAAGTGGATTTAGGGATCATATTTATAGTGCTTCCAAAATAGAATACATCATTGAGTATGTCATATCCAGCTAATTCTATGTCCATCCTTGTATCAAAGTCCTAAGGTTTCTTGGTATTTACAAACCAAACCAACTTATTCATCCACTATTGGCCTTTCTACACATATTCTAGTAGGTTATAGAGTAGGTTCATGATGTTCTAGGAGATATCCTCATTATGTAGCATTTTAAAGAGTCTCATCAAATCCATCAACATAGTGATAACCCTATCTTATCTTAGTATATGCATTATTTTCACATATATTTGTACATCAAGAGTAGCATCATCCCCTTCATTTATCCCTTGTGTTTGGATTATCTTCAAAACCTATGTATCTTCTTGCATTAGGCCCTTTTTAGTAGTAGCTTTAGGGTATTTATTTGTCCATGCCTTTGTAATACCCAAGTCTCTAGGCATTTCCAATATAGGTAATCCATGTTATACATGTTTTTGTCTAGTTACTACATATAATGTGGCATCCTCCCTTAGTTACACATGAATCATATTAACATTTCTAATAGGTCTATCCCTCTATGGTCTTTTTAAGACTATAAAATCTCATGTATTGTGATGCTCTGTCACTTTGTACTATGCATAGTAAGGTTGTCTATGAGGATTTATAGGATAATATGTTTATGCATGGTTTAGTTCTTCATAGAGATAAAAAAATGGGTGGTTTAGGCTCATTATTACCTCAGCCTCCCTACACATCACCTCGATATCCACCTTTGTATCCTCCTCTATTCCCCTAAAATACCCATCCACCTTGGTGTTGTGGTTACCCAAAATTTATAGTATTCTAGGGTGTATTCCATCTTTGATGTTATAGATATTCATTAAATCCAACCACTTGTGACTGTGGTGTGTTTATATCCCATCATGATTTTAATACTTTAAGAATAGTAAGATTTCATGGAGATTGATATGGGTAGATCATAGTTGCTTGTAGAAAGCTTAATGAGTTAATATTCTAGTTTTGTACAAAAGGTATGGAACCTGATAGTGTCTAAGGTTGTTGTCTATGCTTCAAGAATCCAATGCATCACTAAGGAATTTTGACCTAGTATGATTCTCCCCAAGGTAGGAGTAGCCTATGTTTTAGTTGTGGTTTTTTGTGTAGCAACCAGAAATATAGTCTTAGTTATATCCTCCTTCAATTCCTGGAGTGCATAGTAATCCTTGTCATCATGTGTATGTGATTTAAAAAATTTGCAATACATGTTATGTGGATTCTTTATGTACTACTATAAAATATGACACTATGAGGTTGCATGCCCTACCACTCTCCATATCTCACAAAACTTTATCTTAACCTAGGGGCATTAATTTCTATGATGCCCTTGTTACCCATACTCTATTCACCAAATATCTAATTTGGAACTCTCAACCCTTCCTTAAAATTAATCTAATCTACTCAAAATAGTTTTTAAGTTACTTTTTACCTTAGAAAATAGTACAACTACATCACCATACTCTTCAATCTACTCTACCTGAATCGTATTAGCTTTGGGATCAACTTTATCTCCAAATTGAGTTTGAGACATGGTAAATCTAATTTTTGGTCGTAAACCTTCTACAAACCAAACAACTTTATCGTTATCTTCCAAAACAAATTCTACCTTATTCATGATGTCAAAAAATCTATGATCATAGTCACCAATAGTCTCCTAAAGTCCTTTCCATATCTCCTTCAAATCCTAGATCATTTAGCTTAAACTCTTCTTAACCTTAAACTCTATGATGAGCTAGGTCTTAACATCATCCAAAGATATTCTAGCTATATTTTTATAAAAGATGAACTCTAGTGCACATCCACCTAAAGCACCGATCAATTCAAACTTCTTGATATTATCATTGGTGATTGCTTTTACTTGTCATTTCATGTTATAGGTAATTAAGTATTATTTAGGGTCCATAGAACCATCATATGGAGATAGATGTATAAAATCACCTAATTGTGTTGTTATGATAGGTTTTCATGTAAATATCATAATTGATTGTGTTGCATCTAGCATCAAGGATGGCTATGGTCTTGAAGACTTATGCACACTTGGGGATGATTCTTTATCTATTACAAGTTATGTTGTCTCCTCTAATTCTACGGCTATAAAGGTTTCAAATATATCTTCATCATTTCCTTCCTCTTCTAGAATATAAAGTTGTGTAATGAAACCCTTAGCCTGTGCAAATATTAGAGGATTTGTCTCTATAAAAAGTAATGTTGTGATGCTCTTCTTTTATTGATCTAAAAAATTCTATGCAACTTCTTGATATGTAGACTTTTGTACTTGCATAGTTTTTCTATAAACTTCTTCTATAATTGGTCCTTGACAAGTGTCATCATCTAAAGTCATAGGGGAATTACTACAATTTTGAAAAATTATGGACTTGAGGGATGTGTGCTTCCTTGGGAGATGATCCTTACCTCTAAATATGTATCTCTTGAAACTTGAACATGTACTATGTATACAACTCTAAGGTAATACTTGATGTTCTTTCTAGAATACCCCTTATGGAAATTGTGAACTTTTACTCATCTATTATACTTCTATACTACTACCTTATTATTTTATCCATGCTCGACCCTCATCACTTACTCTCCCTCTATCTCTACTTGGATTGAGCCTCACTCTATTTATCTTCATTGTACCCTTCTCCCTATCATCTTCTCTCATCTACATCATTAATTCTACTACTCTTTTTATTCATATTTTCTTGAAATGTACTTTATCTATTCCATCTCCTCCATTGTCACAACTCTCTTTCTAACTCTAGAGTCTTTTTCTGATCCTTCTCCTCTATATTCTCCATGCTAGACTGTAGGTTCAAGCTCTATCTTTTCATCTTTGATTCATTCTCCCCTATCTCATACACATCCCCATAAACCTGAAGCAACTACTCCATATTAGTGGGAGTGAGCACCATGGCATTCTTAATATCCAAAATTTTGATTAGTATCAGAAGTTACATAAATTTTCCTTTGATTCCTCTCAAAAACTAATCCTTCACTACATTCAAGGACAAATATCCTTTCATTAGAAACTTAGTGATAGATCCATCAATAGTGGTAGTTATCTAATGATCGATCATATGAGTCTAATTTATCTCCAGATTCTACAACTATTCTATCTTCTCCTTAGTCCACATAATGATGTCACTGGCTCATGGTCAA
This sequence comes from Torreya grandis, assembly GCA_037957365.1. Lineage (NCBI taxonomy): Eukaryota > Viridiplantae > Streptophyta > Pinopsida > Cupressales > Taxaceae > Torreya > Torreya grandis. The sequence continues at coordinate 1,400,037 of JARHVA010000327.1, forward strand.
AAATAGTGATATTTAATTTGAGCCAACCAATCAGCTAGCAAGCTCAGTAATTCACAACAAAAGATATAACTTTCACCATAGAGGTGTTCTTGTATAATCCCCCTTTAGGTACACCTAATTCTTTGGCCTTCTTTCTCTATGAATTAAAAAAAATTATGGTCTAACCAGCTCTCCACCTATCTTTAGGTTGGTAACCATTATAACATTTCCATGCTCGTTACACCATTGTTATCAAAGGTTCTTGTGTTTCACCAAAACATGTTAATTATGGGGATAGGGTATGTGAAGTGACTTTAAAATCTTACAAAAAGGTTTAATCAAGACTTGGAATCCATAAAAAAAGGTTTATCATAGAGAAATATACTAATCCAAGGGTTCAATACATGATGGAAACTACTTAACAGCAAATAAATTGATACATCCAAGTAATATCATGAAGGAAATAGTCATCAAAACCTAGGAAACTCTATGATTATACCAATAAAGAACAAAAATAACTAGAATTCATATTAAAAGATATAATATCAAAGATTATAATAAAGAAAACCTCATAGATCGATGTCTAGTTCTATCAATATGTTTTATGAAATTTTTATGAGAATACATTCAATATTTTATTACTTACATACATATCAAAATCAACATAATTGTCAACCCTTCTATTACATTCATTACAAATACTTATAGGTACTATTTCCTATAGTTTTAACTTCTAGATTTATCATGCTAAAAATAGATCTCCATATCACATTTGGTGGAATCCTAACCAACATGGAGATTCATGTAACAACTCCTAACAACCCATAAATAGAATACAATTGGACTTACCACTAAACATTATTATACATATAGATAATTTTACATTTACCATTTACCTCTAACACTTGATTTATACCCAAATTTATATATGAATGGAATGAAAGGCATATGGCTTAATCTAGTGTATCAAGAAGGGGCTACTTAGAGCTTAGGCATGCCCTGATGGGCCCTAAAGCCAAAATTAGGGCCCTATCTTACTTTGAGTATACCTTAGTCTCCAATAAAATATATCAAAAGATAGTGTAATAATGAGGGGCATCATATATATATATGTGGGTAACCATTCCAAATGCCCTACCCTGATCTCAAACTTTCCCTACCTTATATAAGGCAATGGAAAAAATCCATAACTAATTCATTTGTGCCAAAGAGTAAGAATATAGAAGGTTACATTTTTGATAACTAGCTTTTCTTCACCTAATAGCTATTATCATCCCTAATAACTCCCTCCAATAACTTTATGGTGGGTGTCATGGCTTTATGATTATGCCCAATCATCTCTAGTCATTCCTTTCTCTATATAGGTTAGAATGCCCCATTTCCTTCCAAGATATGGCTCAATCAATACCCCCTAATCTGAAGCATGTGTTTTAGTGCCCATTCAATAGGAAGGAATGGAATGAATTATTCTTGCTCACATGGGGTAGAGAAGGTCACCCAGATCATAAATATTACCCCTATATACATACATACATACATACATATATATATATATATATATATATATATATATATATGATACAATTGTTTTTCATTATCACTCATCATCCTTAATCACTCCCTTATTGATCCTCATTATCCCTAATCATTTCCTCATCAACCATCATCATCCATAGTCACTCCCTCATCATGCCTCATTATCCCTATTCACACCCTCCTCATCCATTATCATCCCTAATCACTCCCTCATTAACCCTCATCATCCCTCATCATCCCTAATCACTCTTTCCTTGTCCTTTATTATCTCTAATAACTCTGTATAATACCTTTATGGTGGGTGTAATGGATTTTTGCTTATGCTCAATCATTGTTAGTCACTCCTTTTTCTAAATAGGTTAAAATTCCCTCTCTCCTTTCAAGATATTCCTTGGGTATTTAATTAGGTATCAATTATTAAAGATATGATCAGGTAAGCTATATATATTCAAGATCAAATATAGGTATTCAAGATCAAGATATGGTTTGGGTATTTTATTGGGTAGGGAATACTCAAGTAGGTATGTAAATAAGGATAGGTAGGTAAGGCATATTCAATTATAATAAGGTAGGTATGTCATACTCAAGTAAGTAGGGAAATAAGGATAGGTAGGTAGGGAATACTCAAGTACAAGATCATAGGTAGGGCATAGTTAAGATCAAGATATGGCTCACGTATTTAGGTATGGCATACTTGAGATCAAGTTATAGCTCAGATATTCAATCAAGTAGGGCATACTTAAGTAGGTAAAGTAGGTAGGGCATATTCAAATAGGTAAATTAGGTAGGGCATACTCAACGGTATATATTTATTGCATATGTAAAATGATTCAAAACTTCATTTATCATTTAATCTATCCAAAAGCAAGCTTTCCTTGCCAACAAAAGAAGCTAAGTAGGTAGGACATAGATAATTTAGTAAGGAAAGAATATATGCAAGCTATAGATTAGGAAACAAGCTTCCCTTGATAACTAAGAATTTATTCTATAAAGGGAAATTATGTTTGATAAGAACATATATATATATATATATATCATGAAGGAAGCTTCCCTTGCCTTGTGGGGTATAGCTAAGTAGGTAGGTTAATAATAAATTTATCTATCAAAAAGTAAGCTTTCCTTGATAACCATGCCTTAATCAAGAAGTAAAATAAAACTAGATACTAGGAAGGCAAACTTACCTTGATAGTTGTGCCTTACTTTATTGTTATCCATTGAGAAGGCAATCTTCCCTTGATATACTATTAGGTGAAGTAAAGATAGATATCAAAAAGGCAAGCTTCCCTTGCCTTACTCCTTAGCATAGATGAATTAGGTAGGAAATTTTTCATTTCCTTAATGGGTAGGGAAATTTTGAAATCTAGGTAGGGCCTTTAAAATGGTTCCCCTATATATATATATGGCAGGCCCCCAATCCTATGTTATCCTTTGATACACTACATTGGATATCAAGGAATACTCAAAGTATGGTAGGGCCCAATTTTGGCATTTATGGCCCACCAAACCATGCCCAAGCTCTAAAAGGACTGATTCAGGCAATAATTTAGGTGACAATTCAGGTGATGGGTCTACCCCAATTGATGATGGAACTTCCAGGAGCCAAAACTTTTGCACCATAGCTCCAATTGACTCGCTGTTTGAACCATTGGAAAGATAAGAATGTGGTGATATGTCATGGATATTTTATCAATGAATTTTGACCCCTGAAAACTCAATGGAATTACTCCAAATTTCAATTTTAGTAGTGTAGTCTAGAAATAGTAAGTTTATAAAAATAGTAATTCCTTGAACTCTGTATTGTTGTAAATCATGGAAGTCAAACCAATTCATCTCCCTACAGATTGGTGACATTACACATCCTCCCCCCATCTTCAAAACATGTATAAATTAATATGTAACCCAAAATGGAAATTGGACATCTCTTCTCAGAGATAAGCATATGTTTGGGTCTGCAAATTTTATCAATAAAACATCTCTTCTCAGAGATAACATTATTTGAATTGTCTTGTTCTAGTTTCTTGAATTATCATTAAACCAAAGCTTTCAAGTTTTTGATCATTGACCCTCCTTGATATGTTGGATTAAGACATATTCCCTTCAATCCCTTCATCTATCAATTTGGGTATAGATTGGGTTGGGTATAGATCTAGTTGTGTTTGGAAACACATTTTATCGACTACCAGATTGGAACACACTCTAGGTGATTATTGACCACCTATCTATCTATTTATAAATTTGGTCTATGATGTACATACTTTTAATTTCATATATATAAAATTATAAGTCAACTATGGCATTGGGATTGGAATTCTCAACTAGTCTCTAGTTGCCCCTAACTATATAGATATAAATTTGGATTCTCAACTTTGGGATTAGGTTTTTTGGATGCCCAAATCCTTTTGTGTGTGTGTGTGTGTGTGTGTGTGTGTGTGTGTGTGTGTGTGTGTGTGTGTGTGTGTGTGTGGGTGTGTGCGTGTGTGTGTGTGTCTGTGTGTGTGTCTGTGTGTGTGTCTGTGTGTCTGTGTGTGTGTCTGTGTGTCTGTGTGTGTGTGTGTAATACAATTTCATCCCACCCTTTTCTCAATTTTATATCAATTTAATATATTTTAGGGCTCTATATACACCCTCTCTCCATGGTCTAGGCATGGATCACCATATATATCTTTTAATCCCCCTAGAAAATCAGATGATGTCTTTGAATTCCTTATTTGAGTGAAAGAGGATGAGTGAAATAAGAATTTCTTTGGGCCTTATTTAAATTAGTAAAATTTGGAATTAGAATATAAGCCAATTGAGCACAATCGAAAAGCTATTGCACCCACCATAAAGGTATTGGATGTAGTGATTAAGGATGAGGAGGGATGAGGAAGGAGTAGTAGAGATGAGGAGGTATGATGATGGATACATCGGGGATGGTGAGGGTCAATGATATATTTATTAAGGAGGATGAGGAATTGGTTTGGGATGGTGAGGGATGGTGAGTGTTTATGAAGAAGTGATTAGAGATGATGAGGGATTAGAAATGAGTGATTAGGGATGATGAGGGATAATTAATAAGTGATTAGTGATGGTGAATGATGGTGATATTCAATGAGGGAGTGATTAGGGATGATAAGGGACAATGAGGGAGTGATTATGGATGATGAGGGATGATGAATCAGTGATTAGGGATGATGTAAGATGGTGAGGATAAATGAGGGAGTGATTATAAATGATGAAGAAGAGATTAGAGACGATGAAGTATGGTGAGGGTCAATGAGGGAGTGATTAAGGATGATGATGGATAATGAGGGAGCAATTAGGGATGATAAAAGATGAGTAAAAGTGATTTAGAATGAGGGAGGGATAATGAGTAAGTTAAATTAACACAAAGTGGTTATTTGATGTATATTTGCCATTAATGTGACCTATGTTGTTTAACCACACCACTTTGGCTTGAATTCGGTGAGTGGTTTGTAAACATGAATTTTGAAAAACCTAAGACTCCTATAAATGCCAACAAGTAATCTAGAAGACATAAAAACCTATAAAATGACTATATGTTTACCAAAAATAAACATCAATTACAAAATTTATGCCTTGAAATACCTAGGTTCAATACTGAGACCATAAAAATGCCTAAGTAATACCTAGATTGGGTTTTGAAAAACAATCTCCCACATCGTAAAGCATGAAGTAGTGAGCCAACTCTAACAAATGCAAAGTGACCCTAATTTCTTATATTTACTAAAATAAATTTAAGTATAAGGAATATAAATGTAACAATATTAATGTAATATTGTTACATTTATATTCTTTATACTTGAAAATTATTTTAGTAAACTATTTTCTCCTTCTAATACATATTTTCTTCTTTTTTGTGTAATGTGAAAGTAATGCATATGCATTATAGTGCATACACATTAATTTTACTAAATAAAACACATACACTATAATGCATATGCATTAATTTTTTTGGATGAATATTTTGTCAACCAGCTAATTGGTGAGCAAAATAATTCCTATCGCCACAACATAGGGAGATTGGTCATCCAGGTGTGCAGTTTTACTACATCAAAAGGGAAAAATCTCTCCTCTCATCAAGGGGAGGTTCCCTATTAAATATACAAAGGCTATATACTATATATATATAAGCAAAAAGTAAGACACAGGGATGGGATAAACCATACATATCATGAATACTCTATGTTTGTTCTTACAAATAACAGGAATCTTTATGGTAGTGACAAGTAACTGGTAACTAAGTACAGAGTAACTAGCAGCCTGAAATCTAGCACAAAGTCTCCACCTTGACTACCCAAGAGTGAAATATGAAGAAAAATGGGAGCACAAAGTTGTCCCAAGGTCCTTTACATAGAAATATAAAATAAACACACACTGAAGACAACTATGACAGCACAAAGTCTAAAAGTAGTTGGCTTCAAGACACCTTCCTAATTACTTCCACTAGTTATGCTTGCCAAATTAAATAAACAAGAACACATTCAAAAGAGAGACATAAGAACAATCTCCTAAAATGATACAAGCTATGACAGCACAAAGTCTGCAAATAACTTGCTTTCTCATTCAAATAAAATGATATGAACAACAATCTAAGCTCAAAGTCTCAGTATTCACCTTTCAATTTGGGTAGAGTTTTGCTTTTGGTAATGGGAAGATCTCCCTTAAAACAATAAAAGAGATTATAATATATAGCAGCCAAGAAAGACTTGGCGCTTTGTTTCATGGAATGGCCCATGTTATATATTCAATGCCTTGAATGCATTTTCAATTCTATCAAGGGGGCATGCTGGAACAGGGTGGCTATCTTAACTATGGCGTGTCAATTCATCTCAAATGTCTTCTCCTGGGTCTAGATCATTTGGTCCTTTTTTTTATGTCTGCACAGCTGTCCAATTTTCCATTACTTTTAGGAAGAAAAATAGGATGAGTCCTTAATTTGGTGTGCTTCAAAAATCCACTTGATCCACTATTTCACCTACTAGAAATAACTCCCTTAAAGATATTTTGGCCTTTCCCTCTTTTTGTTGTGATTTGAGCCCTCAAGCTATCTTTTTTGCTTTCTAGTTTTATCTTTTCCTGGCATTTGAGCTCTCAGGGCTATATCCTCAGCCTTGCTGGCTCTTCATGCTCTTCCATCAATGGTTATTCCCTTTGGCATTTTGGCCTTTGAATGTGTTGGGTGAATATTTTATCAATTAGCGTACTGATAAATAAAATAGGTTTGATCAACCATAGCAGGAAGATTAGTCAGCTAGTTGTGTAGGTTTACCACATCAAAAGGGGACTAATCTCTCCTCTCATCAAGGGGAGGTTCCCTATAAATATGTAGGAGCTATATACTATATAAATAAGAAAAAAATAACACATGGGGGTAGAATAAAACATCCATTTCTCTTCTTTCAGAGATGATGCTCACAGACAAAGGAGAAAATCTTAGTGAAACACTGAAGGCACTTCTCTTCTTTCAGTAGTGTTCTTGCAAGAAACAATAGGAGTCTCTTTCAGGTAGTAAAAGTAACTGATGACAAAAGGGTGCAGTAACCAGTAGGATGAAATAGAACACAAAGTTTCCACCTCAACTACCCACAGAGTATAACACAAAGGCTAATGGGGGCACAAAGTCATCCCAGAATCCTCAACATAGAAAGAAAAGAAAAACACACGCTGAAAATAATTGTGAAAGTATAAAGTCTTCCCATAGTTGGCTTCAAGACACCTCCCTTATTACATTCACTAATTCTACTTGTCAAATTAAATAAACAAGAACACATTTAGAACATAGACATAAGAATAATCTCCTAAAATGATACAAGCCAAAACAGCACAAAGTCTGCAAACAACTTGCTTTCTCATTCAGATAAAATGAAATGAAATTACAATCTAAGCTCAAGGTCTCAGTATTCTTCTTTCAACTAGGTAGAGTTTTGATACTATAAAAATGAAAAGTCTCCCTTACAAATGAGAGAAATTACAACCTTATAGCAACTACGCAAGGCTTGGCATTCTTCTTTCCCTTGGGATGGCCCATACTGCAGTCAACATCTTCAATGTGCCTTCAATTTTTGTCTAAGGGGGACCATGCTGGGAACAGTGTATTGCCATAACTATGGCATGTTCATTCCTTTAATATGTCTCTTCCTAGTATGGACTGTCTGGTCCTTTTTCTAATGTCTACGCAGCTACCCAATTTGTCTTTACTTCATGGAAGAAAAATAGGATGCATCCTTGATTTGGTGCGCTCAGAAGTCTACTTGATCCACTATTTCACCTACTAAAAATAACTCCCTCGAAGATATTTCTGATCTTTTGCATTAATCTTCTCTCCCCTGTAGCAATTTGAATCTTCAGGCTCTCTTTGCAGTTAGTTGCTTGGTTCTTTCTTTAAGTTTCACACTCTATTTGAATTTCAATCGGATATCCCCTTGCTTTAAATTTGATGTCCATGAGACTGTCAAAGGGTTGCTAGCTACTTGAACCATGTTGAACCATGAACCCGTTGAACCTATTGAAAGTACATTGGTTTAATGGTTCATTGGTTCATTATGTCTCTTTTGTTCCATCAACTCCTGGTTCAATTGCATTCTTGCTTCTTAGTTGAACCATCCGTTTACTGCTTCTTTCCTTGATTGAGGCTGCCTTTGAACCTTTGAACCCATGAACCATTGAACTTTGAACTCTTTCAGTTCAAGGTTCAATCGGTTCATTGGTTCATTCTTTATCTGTTTAATCATGCTTCCCTTATCTTTCTTTGTCTAAGTCTTTGAAGACTCTTAGGATGCCCCAAAGGGAAGGTGTCCCTTTGGGCTTTTAAAATAGTCTTTTCCTTGTTGTCAATTTCCCCCCCCCACAAGGGTACCTACCCTTCGAGATTTTTGGGTGGCCTTCAGGCTTAAAATTCCCTGATGAGTTCTTGCTTTTTCGGTGGGCTTTTTCCATCAGGCTTTTCCTTCAGACAAAATGTCTAAAAGAAAGCTTCTTCCTTAGTCATTTGTTCCTTTCAATTTCTTTAGGTTCCTTCCCAAGTGAATTCCTTTGGCCTCCTTCACTTAGTCATTTCCATCGGACAAAAAGTCTGAAGGAATTGTTCCTTCTGGGCCTTCGAACAAATCTAAAGGAATTCTATCATTTTTTTTTACCTTTGAACCAATGTTGCCTACCCTCCACAAGGGCACTTACCTTTTTCACTTTGGGGCAGCCCCTTGAACCTACCGATTGGACTAACCGATTGAACCAACTTTAGTTCAATGGTTCAATCGGCTCATTCTTCATTATTTGGCTAAGTCTTTTTGATCTTTTACACCAAGCATGTTAAACCAATTGGATGTTGAACCCATTGAATCGTTGAACCAAAGTGGTTTAATGGTTCAAGCCTTCTTCTCTTTGATAAGTGTTTTGAAGCTGTTGAACCTTGAAGCAATTGAACTTTGAACCTTGACAAATGCACTTAACCCTTGCTGATGAGGTTGAACCTTAAACCCATTAAACCTTGAACCTTTTTGGTTCAAGGTTCAACGGTTCAATGGTTCAATGATGCTTAGAATCTTGTTGATTGAATTCTTTTGATTGAACCAAGGTATCGAGCTGATCTTGAAAATGACTAGGCATTGGAAACTCATTCCTTTGATTGAACTCACCTGCAGAAGCCTTTGAACCTATTAAACCTACTAGTCCCTTTACCAAAAATTTTGAGAAAATGAGGAAATTGAATGCTCAGAACAATTTTTGAAAAGGGGAGAGACAATTTTGGCCTGTTGAACCAAAATAGTTCATATGTTGTCCCAAAAATGAGTGATATTTTTGGGGGATAACAAATTTCACTAAACAAAACTAATGCACATTATAACATGTACCCTTTTAGTTTCAATAATCCTGAGGCTAGTTTGAAATAATGTGAATGTGTTATGGATATTATGCATATGCACGTACATGTTACAGTAAATGTTGATAGAATATTCCCCCAACTCGATGCACTTACCTTGTGTTCAGAGGTGGAATACCTCTAGACCTTACTAGATCACTGGGGGAGTCTTCCTTACACTATCAATTGGGTCCCTTTTTATTCTCCTCATTGTCAGACTAATTTAGACAATGGGGTAAATCCCACTCCTAGAGTAAACCTTAGTAGCTTCCCTTAACGACATTTTCCAACACCATTAGTGAGTCCTCTTACTACTAGTAGATATGGATGGTCAACATCTCTGCTATGGAAATTACCTTAGTTTGAAATTACCATCTCTTCCCATACGTAAGATGTTGAAGATGATAAAGATAGAGAAAAATATAATTATAGTTGGGATCCCATACATGATATGTTAGAATCACCTAATGGAAGTGGTTGGAGGGATTATGGTGACAATCTAAATGACCCAACACTTCCCCCACCATTACTTGTTGTTCCAATTTATTAATGTCATGTTATTATTTATTTCCTTTATATGGCTATATTTTTATGTGTTTTCACCTTTTTTGCTTGAAAAAAAATTTAAGTTAACTTGTTGAGTGTTTATCAGCTTTATTTGGTGTGACTTTCATAGAGTGTGACTTTTGTATTCATTTTCGTATACGATTAGCTTTGTAACATAGTTTTTTATTAATATACGGGGGGAAATGTTTCAATCAAAACTATGAAACAACTAAATAATATCAAATCAATATTTCATTAAAAAAAGAGCAAAAAATTCTAACATTGGCTAAGATTTTAAAGTTTACTCTAAAATCACATATTTTAACAAGTGAATGCTTATATTTTATAGTATTTATTAATTCATTCATTGAAAAAAATAATGTTTGATGAATATTTATGAAGATTATTTTGAGACAACTTGAAATTTATATAGTTCAAATATCATAATGAATAAAAATCTAATTAAAAAATCATGTTGAATCCTTCAATTGTTTAACACCATTAACTATCTTATTAATTCCTAACCTAGGAAACATAATACATTTATATAATATTACATCCATTTTACATCCATTATCTTTCTATGATAAATAAAAATAATTACCTTGATTTTAAAGAGAATAAGTGGAAAAAGCTTGCAAAAATATCTATAGAGTTTAAGCCTTAAACTTATACCAAGAAAGAGAAATTATTAGATTTATTATTTCTAAAGTTTACTACCTTGGTAGATTTATTATTTGAAATTTTAATAAATTGTTAGATTTATTAGTCTCTATCAAGGTAAGAATCACTTTAGCAAACAATTTTTATACTATAGCCAATGAAAACCTTTGACAAGACACATTACTTTAACAATTCCAAAGTTTATCACACAATATTAAAGAATATTCCTTTACATCTTATTGTAGAATAATCCATTTATATCAATGCAATGATGAAAAACTCATTTCAAAAGTGACAAATATGACATTTAATTTTCTCGTTAAAGTAACAATTAAAACACTTTAAAAAATAATAAATATAAAAACACTGCATTACATTATCCCAACATGGTGATATGATTAAATAAATGACAAAAGGTTACCACTGCATTATCTGGTGAAAATTAAAAGACCAAGCTTAGTCTATTGTAGTAATATTGTATGTGTACATGTGAAATTAAAAAGGTGGAGTAGGTTATTGAATCGCCCTCCACCTTAATCTTGGAAATAATTTAATGCACACAGGGAATAGACATTTATTATTTGGGAAACATGGCTTATACTACTATGTGAATATTGTATGTGCTAGTTTTGAATTAAAAGTGTATTTAAGTTTAATAAATCACCATTTAACATTATGTTTTTTTAACCCTAAATTATATATGGATCCTAATATGGGTGGATATAGTTAAGAAAATAGAAATGAATAAGCACAAGGGTGATAAACAAATCTATAGTAGGCCAATTAATTGTAAAACTCAAATAGGACATATACTAATTTTCTTATGTTTAGATATGTTGAAAATGAAAAGTACAATTATGTTATATATTATATTGATAATGAAAACAATATACTTAGATGGTTTGATGCTAAATATATATCTAGATCTAGAATAGATAGGAAGTAAATTCGAATAATATTCTATAATAATCATTAAGTTCTAGATTAATTGCCTTTGTATCCATAAACACTTGTAGCAGTTTAGGATGGTTGCATTGATGTTAGTGTCTGGATTAGACATAGGTGTCTAATATGTGACCACTTATATGCTTTTAGGTTCATCATCACCTTCACTCTAGTGCATTCAAATATAGGTCATGGATTGTTGCTCCTTGACAAATGATCAAAACCCTAGTTCTTCATTTTCATAGTGGCTATGGTAAAATGGATTATTGGGCATGTTGGAGTTCTAGGTTACACCCTAGCTAAGAAAAGGATTGTTCAAGTCCCCTACTCAAACCTAGTCCAACATGGGTTTGACCTAAGATTGTGGGTTTTCTATTTGTAGGTCAAACCACTAGAACTAAAGGGGATAACTCCCCTAATATGATAATATAGTGCCTTCCTAAGATCGAAAATATGTCACAAGGAAAAGAGAGATAAATGAAAGCCAATCTAGAATCTAACCTATGTGGTGATACACCAAATTAGTCAATGATCCACTCTTAGCTTAAATGCTTTCATGACTACTAATTAATCCAATGGAAACAAGGGTTGATCATATCCTTTAACAACATTTACAACATGATTATTTCTCATGAAGGTTGGGTAAAAACTTGCAACTTGAAGGACAAAAAGAATAAGGGCTAAACAAGGCACTATAGGCTTATTAACACTTCAAGATAAATCTCCTTAAATGACACTTCACACAACCTGAAAGAAACTAACAATACAAAAATCAAGATGCATGAAGGACATACACATGATGAAAGGCAACATACATTATGTAGATCAAACTTCAATCAGATATACTTAGCGTTCGATCAAAATCTAAAACTTGTCTTGTATTACTTTAAGAGAGTTACACAAAGATTTTGGCAGAGCTTTGTTACACCCAACCGAGAGATTGAAAACAAGATCTCAATGCCTAAATTTATAGGAAGAATAGAAGACAAGATAAATCTATTTTGGTGTAGAAGGAGTCATCATGAGCCCAAAATGGCATAGGATAGTTACACACAGATCTTCTCCTTCTTTGAGTGTTGACACTCCTTCAATGAGACCATTTTGGTGTAGAGGTGGTTGTAACTCCCTCAATTGACCTAAATTAGTCCTTGACCTTCCCCAAAATAGCTCCAAATATCTCCCTTCAGTAGTTATTCTCTGCATATGGGGTGAAATAAGGTCATTTTAGGCATTGAGCAACCTTGGCATCAATATAAATGTTAAATTATTTATGAAACTACCTTTAACCATGTTAAATTCTTTATGAAACTGCCTTTAACCTATAGTAATGACCCTAAATTGGTGTAAGATCACCCAAATTATAGCTATAATGATTTTAAAGAATCAATTAATGTTCTCACACCATCTTCTTCTCACTAGATCCTTACACTTATTTGATAAGTAGGCATGTATGGTTAGCTTTCCAAAATTCTATACATGTTCATCATACCATTGATTTAACAAGTAAAACCAGCACTAAAAATTGCCTAATAGGACTTATATAACCTTTTAAATTTATTTAATTCATTGAAATTGATGTTTTTGAATAATTCTCTACCTGTAACACATCTTAGCCTTGTACTACTAGGCCAAAAAACCTACCTCATAGACTAGTAGTTTTGAATAAGATGATGAAAGAACTTCCAAGGGGTTCAATGGATTTAAATGATGTTTAATAGGAAGAATAATTCTTGTACTTACTCCCCCCATAGTTTATAATCCTTTGTTAGGCCCTGTAACATTAAAATTTGATAAAACTTTATAGTTTTACTCTCTTAAGAGGCATGTATACATTTTTCGTACCACCTAATGCCATGATTCGAAGACCATTTGAGTTATCTACAAGTTCCAAGTGATAAACAAGGCATCTATGAGTATAAAAATGTATTTTTAGCTAAACCTCTCAAGATAGGTGTTATTATGGTTTAAGGGAGGTTTTAGAGGGTTTAGGGGTTTTAGACTTAGGTTTTGAGAATCTAAGCTTGGGTTTGTATATAACTTACACAAAATCTAAGATAATATGCCCCTTCACTTCCTATGAACACTTGGATGCCTTAAGTAAACCCCTCTTCACTTTGATAAGTGCTTGAAGATGCTTCCTTTATGGAGAGCTTGTCCTTTGAGAACCTTCTGTATGTCTATAGGTAGAAGGATGCATTTAGGTGGTCTCTCTAGGGCATAAATTAACTCAAAGGACATTATAACAATGTAAAAATGACCTTAAAGAGGATTGACAACCCCTCAGACCTTCATACCATACTTTGATCTACTCCTTTATTGGTACAACCATGGTGGAGCCTAAGTTTCATACTATTTTCACACTTTTACTACAACTTTTGACCTTCACATTAGTCCATTGATCATGTCTACCTTTTTCATGATTGGTAAAAGACCTTAGATACCTTACAAATTAGATATATAGTATTTATCATGCCAATTTTATTCCCCCTAGTGTACATGGCCTAGAATATGGAGGTTTGAAACTCTCCGCCTTCAAACGAGTCATGGAGATCAATCATGTAGACCTATAGGAGTCTTATTAAAATGCCTTATGGGCCCTCATCCCTTATAAAACTCATTTTCCATTTGAAAACTCACTACAGATTGATTTTTGAGCTCAAACTGGCCTTTTTATGCATTTTTCATATAGTACTAACCCTATACATGCCAAACAAAGAGGTATTCTAGTGCCCAAGGGACATAAAATATTATTTTAGGGATATAAAATTGCATTTGAATAGGTTTTGAGATGAATTTCTACCATTGAGTCATTTATATGTTTTGTGCAAGGTTAGAGGTGTCCACACTCTTAAGGATGATTCATAGTGTATGGATGTCCAACCATGAAATAAAGTCCAAGAATGTTTAGTGCATTTACCTCCTTACCTACCTAAATAGGTTATATTCCCATTTAAAGACTCCATGGAGATATGAGCATTAGAAGTTGGTATTAGGGTTAGTTACAGGCAGTTTTGAGTCCCAAACTTCTTAATAATTATTGATAAAGTTTAGCCCCATATTACTATTTAAATTAACATGGATGTTTAGTGATTAGGGATACTTAAATTCCCTTAGGAGATATAGATCAAAGGATACATTTGGTGAATTGGGTGAGCATGTGAATCTACCCCTTGAAATGTTTGCACACAGGTGAACTAGCTTGAGTTAATCTTTTGGGTATTTAGACCATTATTTCCACCTTATTACCCTTGATACCTCTTTGTTAGGTCTTAATAATGCTTCTACTCCTCACTTTTTCCATTTTATGGATCATAACTTGTAGAGGCTCTAAAACATCATTGAATTTTGCTTGCAAAACTGCCTGCATGACTGTGCCAATACACTTCTAAGGTTTTGGATCATGAAACTAATTTTAAGGATATAAGAGAGGATTTAAAGGACATTATTTATCATTCTATATATATACTATACCTTTCATGGACCCCAAGTTGACTAGATACCTATTACAGCATGCACATGCCATTACCCCATTGTTTGCCTACATAAACTAACCTTGGTTTGAGACAAAATAATGAATTTATCTATTATTTGTATCAACCAAGTGAGTATGTGGGGGTATTATCTAGTTCATAACCATATTTTTTGTTGAATTTGGGAGCCTGGATGTGCCTGGAAGGGTGTATATCCTCATTTTGGCTTAAAATAGCCTCAAACTGCTTGTTAGAAATGCACTCAAGCCTACAAGTCTTGAAGATGGCTTTTAATATTACTTATGAGGGTCTTGGTGACTATAGGGGGTGTTTTCCCAATTATTTAAATGACTACCATGACTATGTGGTGACCCTTCAAAACCAATTCACTACACAACCCATCCTTCCATTCAGCTTAGGTCTCATTCTTTGCATAAACTATAAATCCTTATGACTATGATGACATCATCATTCCCTCACAAGGATAATGGTCATCATGTATATACTCTTTAAAACATGGATCTTGTCTTCTTTTTTTATGAACTCTATTTCTTTAGGATTATATGAAGTGGAATCCTCAACGCATACTAGTAATGTTAATTATTACCTTTCCTTACCTATGACTATCTAAAGTATTGGCCATCAAGCTTGTGTGAGGGAGGTAGCCTATAGGATGTTTGATGGTTGTAGCATTAATATCCCATATCACCTCCAATCTCCATTTTGGTTTCTCAACCTATGGCATTCATGGAAACCCATTGCATCTTGGACAACTCAGATGGCTCTCCTTAAGGTCTTGTTGTAATGACTCTTATAGCTGACTATAGATGCTTCTTTTAGCACTCCCAGGTTGCCTCATGGCCATATGGGTTTAGGGTCTAATCACCTCAATGGTGTGGATGGTCCCATTTCAATGTTGGTGTTCACTTGGAGTGATCAATCTTTGAGGGAATGGTGGGTGAGTGGGGGAGGTGAAAGTGGAAACATATTGGAGTAAAATAGGCATTATAACATAGTGGAACACAACACAATGGTAGTGAAACTATAGTGGGACAATGTGTATATGAAATGGGCATGGATTGAACACAATACCTCTCTCAATACCAACCCAAGTAGACCCTTAGGACACCATAATGCATATGGAGGTAGGCATAAAGGCTTTGAGGCAGAAGCAAGGTGTCTAAGGTCTCCTAATGAAACATAGTATTCTTCAAAATACCTTAAAATCTATGAAGAAACCTTAACTTCTACAAAAGTGTGACTGAGCCTACTAAAGGCATAAAACTAAGTTTGCAAGGGTTATGAAAGCATATGAAGGATTGATAAGATGTTTTAAGGGCATGAAGACCACCCACCGCCATGGTTACCACCTCCATCATATCTTATGAAGCACATTGGAATCCTATAGATGATATTGGGTCATATACATAGTTCACTCTAAAGTGTCTTTCAACCATACACAGATGGGTCTCCATTAAGTGTTATGAGGAAAAATCAAGACCAGTAGGTTTTGAAACTAGGTAAGAATGTGTTGAGGATCGTGACACATCTTTACAACCATGAAAATTTGCTTATAACCCCTAATAAAAGCACCCAAAACTTGATTTTTGTATAGACTAGTCTTCAGACCATGCATAGGAACTAGTCAAGGATATTGACATGCCATCTAAGCTCAAATGAGTGGATCCCATGCTACAATCACCATATAAGGATGTTACATAGCTTTAGATAATAGGACAACTAGGTAGTTCTTGCAACTAAATCAAATTCCTTTGAAAAATAATGGTCTCAAGACTGCCTATGTAGATGAGGAGGATGTAGAAACTCCTTGACTTCTTAACCAATGTTAATATAGGATAGGCCTTCAATTTCTAGACAAATTCCATGAGTGACTATCCCTCTAAGTGCACTTTCCATGGTCAAAAGCTTAGACCCCCAATATGCCCCTATTGTATAGAATAGCCATTAACCTGAGGGGTCCTCTAAGCTTGCCTATGAGCTTCAGGTAGAAGATAAATGGTTTTAGGCCCATACCAAGCTGAAATACCATTATTATTCCACCATTTAACTTCTCTAAACTCACCTTACCAAAATATACCCTTGACTAAGCTGATTCATATAATACAAATCTATACTATTGATAAAATAGTTGAAAAGTGTCCATTTACTTTAAATCTTCTTATTTTAGCCCTAAAATGTAGGTTAGTGGTGTTGTGGAGAGGAAATAGGGGAAAACATAGTGTTTGACTTATTTGTATGACTTGGGGGAGGTGAAAGGTCACAAATTGGCATGTGTGGGCCCGTATTAGAGGAATCAAGCATTGAAAAAGGTAATGGTGAATCTAATTGAGGTATGAAAACATCCCATGATGTATTTATGGGATTAATGAGGTCTTTTAGAGGTGATGAGTGACCTAGTGGTTAATTAAGTCCAAAATAACATCTTTTTATGGTCAAAACCATTGACTGGCTCAAGTACATGGTTCTAAGAAGGTTTATCAACTAAACCACATTGTGAATACTTATGTAACACCTTAAAATCAATGGAATATTAATTAGATCACTTGATATTTTATATAATGACTCTTGAAAGCTCAAAAATGATCATACCTTTGGTGATTTTGCATGACTAATGTGCTCTTAGACCTTTGTCAAACTGCCTCCTTCAACTTTGGTTTCATTACTATGTCTCCCTTATATTGATGATCCTTCAATATGTATAGGGGATATCTAAACATTTTTGACACCATGACACTACCTGACTCAAGCTTGATATGGGGGAAAAATACCTACAAATACTACTAAGGCAAGCTTGAAATGTGACTAGCCAATGGACTCACTAGACATCCGTTTAGAGATCCAAACATGACTAAAAAGCAAGTTCCAAATATTGGGTCATGACCCCAATCTATAGAGTTGGGAAATTTCTATGTCTAGGGATAGAAATTAATCAACATTTCTAGTGACTTGGCTAGCTTGACTAGCCTGTTGGTCATAGAACCCATAAATTTGATCAAGCTTGCTCATGATGACTAGACAAATGAAGTATGACTATAATATGGATTATGCCTTCCTCTTGAAAAATATTGAAGCAATGAGACACACTCAAGCAATAGGAAAGAAACAAGAACACACCAAACAACTACCTAAATAGTAGGATCAAACAACAAACAAGACATTGTACAAGAGTACTTGGAGATAAAAGGTAGACCTACCTACCTATGTACAAAAATCATGAAATAAAGAGAAACTAGTGAGGCTTCCTCCTCAAAAAATTGAGTAATCTTCTCTCATAGATCACAACTAACAACTGACAGAAGCTATTTTCACCTCATTGTTCATCGGTACAATCGAGTACGAACCGGTACTCCAAGTAAATCTAACCATCCTACTCAACCTTAGATCTAGATCTCCTTCTGAACCTCGCTTCAAATCTCCCTGCAGACCAACCTGATTTACATACTCCTACTTGATTTGGGAAGAACTCTCCAAGCTTCACACTTGGGTTCTGTACAGCCCATGACATATAGATCTCATGCATACACTAAATTAGACGGGTGGCTCAAAGACTCAAACTGGTCTTCAACATCAAACTCTGCGTTCACTTAACTGACTGTTCATCAACAGCAGTTTGACTGCTACAGGTGACCGACGTCGATCCCTGCCTGACTGGAGGTGACCAACGCCAGCCGATCTCCTGCCGATGCCGATTTCCTTCTGTGCTTCCCCTGACCGATGTCGATTGAGCCTGTCGATGCCGATGACTGTCAAGCTCAAAAAACCTCCTCCTTCTATTTGCAACAAGGTGAAGCTTTTAGCTCCACACCCTAACAATCTCCCACTTGGAGATGGCTACACCTTACCCATACCAGTACTCTATCTTTGCATCCTGGCTTGTATTCCTCTTCAAGCTCCCACTCAAAGACAACCCACCACACTCCTTGTGGTGCTACACCTGTGTCTAAATTTCTCCATTCTTCTGCCTTGTTATACTCCCATCAAACAGCAACCCCTATGAGTAACCTGTAATCAATAACACTTAACAGATCCCACCTGTTAGTTGCTCTCTTCTTTGATACCATTTGATAGGACCAAATTTTCCCAAAGTTCTGACACAACTTGTATTAGGAGCACACATGATTACCAATGTATAAGAAACTTAAACATGTAGAAATACCAGAAGAACAAATAACTATCAATGAGAAATAACACAGAAACTGAGAGGCAACACATAATTGTATTCAACTCATTACAAAGGAAATTACAATAAAGAGCACCTCTGTGAGGCTTCCTCCTCAAGAGCTTAAGTCATAGGTGACACAAGGGTACAATCGAGACTGGTCTAGTAGATCTAGATCCTGCTCCTAGTATTCATCACCTTGGATCTAGCTCCCCCGCCGATCTCCTTCTGACCCTCACATTCACACATAGGATCTTACTTATCACATGTAGATTCCACCATGATCCTGCAACACCCTGCATATCAAACCTGATCTTACATACATGGAGAATCCTACTTGATTCCAGCATGGGAAGAACCCTCCAAGCTCCACACTTGGGTTCTACAAGTTCAACACTTAAAAATACAGCCCATGAGTCTATTATATAGATCCATGCATACACTAAATTAAATGAGCGGCTCAAAGACTCGAACTGGTCTTCAACATGCAAACTCTGCTTCACTTAGGTCAACAGCAGTTCTGACCCTATAGGTGACCGACGTCAGTCCCTGCCTGACTGGAGGTGACCAACATATCTCCTGCCGATGCCAGTTTCCTTCTAGTCCTTCAATTTAGTATGCCACTCCCTCTGACTATCTTCCTTAGAAATAGTCCATGTGATCTTGATAATCTTCATGATCTTCATCCCATTTGAGGACTATATCACCTTTTTAGAATGTTTTAGAGGAGGCTCTGTCAAATGGCCTCTTCACTTGGCTTTTTTCAGAACACATGATGTGCATAGAACTTCCCCTTATCTCTTTCAATTGTATTAATTCATTCAACCTTACTTGCATAGCATCATCCTCTAAGAGCTTAAGTTGGTGGGCAAATAGTTAGATGATGCATTATGAGTCTATTAGCCTTCTTAAATCTACCCATAGGGTGTTAGAAGACTATCTTCCACTCATCTTCAATAATCTTGTTTGTGGACTATGCTAGTTATGGGTAATAAAGATGCTAATGTTAAAGATCCCACTCACAATTAATCATTGAAATGATTGTGGAAGGTACACCAAATATAGTCACAAAGTTGTCATAAAAGTCTAAGACAAAATTTTCATTGGCTTATTTGAGGGAAACTACTTCAACCCACCTTATGAAGTATCATCCCTATGAAATCCAACCCCCACTACATGAAGGTCCATTCTACTTGTATTGGTTGCAAGGGGAGGGTAGATAGTTTCTATTTGCCAATGAACATTCCACATTTTGGACACTTTCTTACCCAAGAGTGTGCATCTCTAAATAATATTGGTCAAAAGTACCCAAATCTAATGATCTTTAAGGTTATGATCTTGGCATCAAAGTTCCCACCAGTTGGACTATCATGGAACTATTCAATTAGCTTGTCTATTTGGCATGAATCCACATACCTCAAAAGCATGCCTCCTATGTCTCTCTTAAAAAGTATTCCAACTATCAAAACATAAGTTATAATTTACAACCTAAAGTGCCTCTTTTTGGCTCTATCTAACCCCATGAGACATTGTCCTGATTGGAAAAACCTAATCACATCATGTGTCTAACTAAAAGGTGTGTTGTCTACAACTATTTGTTGGTTATCATGGACTACCAACACTTGGTCTTTACCTTCCTTTACTTCTATTTCAAGGTGCTCACATAAACCTCTACCCATTAAAATATTTGTAACTCTAACTTAAAGGTCATATTCCTTGCATTTTATCACCCACCCAAACCTTTTCTCATTGAGGTCTCTATTGACTATAAACTCCTTAATGTTTGGGTGTACCACCATGAGTATGATCTTGCTATTGGATACCATGTGCCTAATTTTCTTCAAACATATCACTACTATAAGAAAATGTTTTTATACAAATATATACCTCTCCACATACCCCTCTAATTCCTAACTAAAGAAGGCAATAGGTTATTCTAGGCCTTGATCATTTTGTTGCATCAACATGGTAGATATTGTATCTAATGGAGAAAAGGCATACAAGTATAATTCTTTGTTAAAATTAGGGTTAAGGAGTATAGGGGCATGAGATTGGCCTCCTTGATGGCCTCAAAGATCCTCTTACCTTATTTTCTCCATGTAAACTCCTTTTACTTCCTTAACATGTGAGTAAGAGGCTTGACCAGCTCTGCAAAGCCTGGGATAAACCTTCTTATAAAATTAATCTTCCCCAAGAAACTCTATAGACATTTCTTGTTTTGGGAAGGGGTAAGGAAATAATGGACTTAATTATTTTAGGGTCTATGGAAATACCATCCTTCGACACTACATGTCCCAATAATCTACCTTCATGAACACCAAAGATGCACTTTTTTGGATTCAATGATACTCCAAACTGTTAGTATCTTTTAAAGACTAGTTTTAGGTGTGCAAAGTGATATTTTGGGTCCTTTGAGAAAATAGTGATGTCATCAAGATATATGAGCACCATGTAATTTATTAAACCTTCAAAGTCAACATCCATTTCCATTTCTAAAGTTTCCACTGCATTGGACAATCCAAAGGGCATCTTCATGTATGCATAAGTGCCCCACTTTGTAGTGAAGGCAATCTTATGCCTATCTTCCTCCTTGACTATGATCTACTTGTAACTAAAATATCCATCAAGTAATGAGAACCTCTAAGATCCTACAACCTTTTAGATAATCTGGTCCATTGAAGGTAGTGGGTGATGGTCTTTTAGAGACACCTTGTGGAGGTCCCTGAAGTCAACACACAAATGTATTTCCCCATTCTTCTTCCTCAATAGCATAAGGTTTGCCACCCATGAGGAATGTTTGATGGGAAATAAATCCTTGACTCAATAAAGTTGAATAGTTCTCTTCTCATCAACTCTTTTACCTTTGGATTGACAAGCCTTTGTTTCTATCTGATTGGCTTTGCATTGTTTTCTAATTCAATGGTGTGTTGTGTAAGTTAGGGGTCGAACCCCTTCAAATCCTTGTATTCCCATGAAAACACATCTCATCATTCTTGTCATAAAGCAACAAAGGTAGCACACTCTTCTATTGTGT
This sequence comes from Torreya grandis, assembly GCA_037957365.1. NCBI lineage: Eukaryota > Viridiplantae > Streptophyta > Pinopsida > Cupressales > Taxaceae > Torreya > Torreya grandis. Next base: position 1,422,251 of record JARHVA010000327.1, read on the forward strand.
TGATCTTTCCTAACTTTAACAACTTGTCTTTGAAAATCTCTACCCTCTCATAATGTTCCTCCTTGGCTGAGATATAAGCCTTATCTCTTCTCACTTGGTCATCTTCACTAAAGATGTTTTATAATGTCACAAGTCCCTTAGGTAGCTTGCTAGACCTTAGTTACACTATATGATCATCATATCGATATTATAACTTGTTTTGATTCTTATGGCATAATTTTGCCTCTTGCATTAGAAAACACACAATTTGATCATCATTATCAAACACCTACCAACTCACCTCATTGTTAGGTACAACTAGTCCATATATGAACTTAAAATTGGATTGAATTTGACTACCTTTAACACCTTGTATAATCTCATACTGATCTCCATTGGCTATAAATCTATCTTGATAGAGGCAAATTCCACTCTAGGGCATGAGTTGTAGGTATATGGTTTTGAACAACCTATTGATGTAATAGTTGGTAGGGCACGTAGGTTGTTGACAAGATTTTTTGGACGGAGGTGTGGTCCCTAAGGGATAGTGAATCTATATGTGAGTTATATGGATGGTTGGCTAATAATTTAAAGTGGGTAGATATCAAAACAAACTCAAAAAGAGAGAGAAGGGTAAGGAAAAAAAGAAAGCTTATATGGTTTTCAAGAATCACTTCCCTGGTTGGTTTCTAAAAGGACAAGTGCTCTCAAAACTTATGCCTATTGCTAGCAGCAATTAAACACACATAATCAGGCATGGCTAAGAATTCAAGGAGATACTGATGTAGTAAATTCATAGGCCTTAGATAAAGGTTTCTCCTTTTAGAGTAGTTATTGGACACCCTTACTCAGGAGATTATGGCTCAAGCTAGTGAAGTATCTAAGGTAGCTTTTTCACACACAAAAAACTACATCAAAGAAAGAACTCATGCACATTTAAAATTATAAATCATTCAACTTAGTTGACTTAATCAATATAATTCAACAATCTTTCAATAGTTTTTGCATATCTACAAATTAGTACATCAATCAAGATAGTTAAGAATCTATTCACAATTTTTTTGTAATAAAGATTATTGAAACATACAACTAAAAAAAGTAATAACTAATTACATAAATATTGGAAAGAAAATACACAAACACATTTGTTGATGATTAAAATTGATGTTGCTCTTATATTCAAAATTATTTGACAAAAATCCAAGTTGGACTATGTAATGAAATTACTTAGATGTTCACATAGAATGATTTTATATCACACATAATAAGTAAATATGAGAGATCACACAACAATAATTGATAGTAGAGTAGAATACTAGATAATATATAAAGCCACTTTGAGGGGGAAACCTCCACAATAATGCACTAATAGCAAAATATTTAACATAATGAATAAAGACTAACCACTACCTCCTATATATAGTCTACTTAGCCAAGGTTATTCCATATGTTGACCTATCTAAGAACATAAATAAATGTAACAAGTATATAAAATAGGTATGTAATCCACAAGTTAGCCACACATATCTCTAGACACATCAATGGTTAAAGGTGTAGCAAGCCCCTCCCCTTCAAAACAATGTTGTGGCAACTCTAGATGTTGCTGCACAAATGCTTCATCCTCCCAAGTGGCATCTTCACATGGAAAATTCTTCCATTTGATTAGGTACTCTGTAATTGCTCTGAAACATAGCTGCTTAGTGTGGATGTGAAATATTGCCTCAAGATCAAGAAAAAATCTACCTTCCTCATCAAATTTTGGTAATTTTATTTGAATGGCAACTCTATGTCCAATTATGATACATGAAATATTCGATGTATGCTAGTGGATGAAGGAAAATCTAACTTGTAGGCCACACTACCAATTTTTTCCAAGATCTGATAAGGCCCATAATACTTAGGGGATATCTTGTTATCTTTTTTTTGTTGCTTCAATGACATTTATTTATATGGCTATAAGTGAACAAAGGCCCAATCACCAATGTCAAAATGCCTCTCACTTCTGTGTTGATCTACCTATTGCTTCATGTGATTTTGGGCCATGGCTAAATTTTCACACAAACTTGCAAGGACCTCTTGTTGATGGTGAATATGTTCTTCAATTGCATGAACCTTAGGATGGACCTTCAAGGTTAAAGTGATGGATGGAGGGTGGTATCTATACAGTGCCACAAAGGGAGACATGTTGGAAGAACTATGAAGAGAAGTATTATACCACCATTTAACAAGTGGAAGCAAATGAACCCATTTATCCTATTTATCAGAAACAAAACAATAGAGATATCCTTCTAGACATTTGTTGACTACCTCAGTTTGTCCATTAGATTGAGGATGATATGATGAACTATGAGCTAACTAGGTGCCCAAACATGTAAATAACTCGATCCAAAAATTACTAGTGAAAATGGGATATCTATCACTGACAATGATCTTAGGGGTCCCATGCTATTTTTGAATTGTATTGAGAAAAGTAGAAACTATTATACTAGCAACAAAAGTTGTGATAAAAAACAAAAATGAGCATACTTACTGAGATGATCCACAACAACCATGATAACATTTTGACTATTAGATCTTGGTAATCCTATAATGAAATCCATAGATACATCTTCCTAATGCTAGTTAGGGATGAATAAAGGCTATAAAAGACTTGGGGTTTTGATGGTTTTGTCTTTATTTTGTTGATAGATCATAAATTTAGACACATATTTCTAGACATCCCCCTTGAGTCCTTCCCAAAAAAATCCTAATTAATTATGTGATAGGTTTTCAAAAATCTTGAATGACCCCCAATTGGATTTGCATGAAGTTCCTGAAGGATTTTTTGTTTAAGAAGAGAATCCTCATATAGGTACAATATGTCTTTATACCATAATGCATTACCCTTCCATGTGAATTTTTCAAATCCACCCAAACCTTGCTAAAGATTTTGAATCAAATCATGGGTAGCACTATCATGTTCCCATTCAGATCATGTTTCATCTAGCCAATCTACCTATAAAATGGTTATGGCACATAGCAATGCCTCAACTAATTCATCCTTTCTGGATAGTGCATCTGCCACCACATTATCCTTGCCTTTATTGTAGACTTAGACTAACATTTTAGTAACCCATTTATTTTGTTCTTCAGATCATAACCATTGTTCCAAAAAATATTTGAGACTATCATGATTAGTCTTTACCTAAAAGTGATGACCCTTGAAATAAGGTCTCCATTATTTGACTACATGCAAAATGGCCATCACTTCCTTCTCATTCATGGGCTTGTGCTGATTTTTACCTTTTAGTTGATGACTTTCAAATGTAAGTGGTATGCCTTCTTGTATGAGTATAGCACCCATACCATACCCAGATGCATCACATTTAACCATAAAATCCTTGGAAAAATTAGGAGTGGCCAATACTGGAGTAGTTCACATAGCCAATTTTAATTTTTCAAATGCCCAATTAGCTACATCAGTCTATTGAAAGGAGTCTTTATTCAACAAAGATGTGAGTGGGGCTACAATACTACCATAATTTTTGACAAACCTACGATAGTAACTAGTTAGCCCCAAAAATCCCCATAGTTACTTGAGTTTCGTAGGAATTGGCCAGTCCACCATTTCTTAGATTTTTTTAGGATCCACTTTCACTCCTTCATAAGAAACCAGATGTCCCAAATATTCAACCTCACAAGCCCCAAAATTATATTTAGAATTTTTGGCATACAATTGATTCTATTCCAAAATAGAGAGTACTTGTTTCACATGTTGAAAATGGTCTTCCTAATTTTTACTATAAATGAGGATATCATCAAAGAATCCCAGAATAAATTTCCTCAAATATGGCCTAAAAATAGTATTCATCAAAATCTAAAAAGTAGATGGTGCATTTGTTAGACCAAAAGGCATAACCAAAAACTCATAATGGCCCTCATGATTCTTAAAATTTGTTTTGGGTATGTCTTTATCATGGATCTAGATTTGATGATACCCAGAATGTAGATCTAACTTGGTAAAATAAAAAGCACCATTCAATTCACCTATCAAATCATCAATGATAGGAATAGGAAACTTATCTTTGATAGTGTACTTATTGAGTTCTTTGTATTTAGGGCACATCCTCCAAGTGTCATCTTTCTTTCTCACCATGACAATTGGTGAATAATATTTGCTTTGGCTGTGGTGAATGATTCTTACATCCAACATCTCATGTACCATCTTTTCAATTTCACTTTTCTAGGTATAGGGATACCTGTATGGCCTAATGTTGGGTGGTATACTACCAAAAATAAGTTTGATAGCATGATCATGTGTGTGGCTAGGTGAAAGTACTTTTGGCATGTCACTAAAAACAACTGAATGGGCATCAATCACTTGTTGCAGATCAAGAGGTGGAGATGGCTGAGTTGGTTGTACTTCCATGGAAAATAAGTGAGCTATAAATCCTTCAACACCCTTATAGAGAATCTTTGTCATTTGATGGGAGCTACAAGTTGTGGATATTTATCCCTTAATCCTCTTAGCTCAAAAATCATTTCTTTAGAATGAAAATGCATGAATAATTCTTGGAAATTCATCTCAATAGTGCCCAAAGTGGTGAGCCACTTTACTCCCAAAATAATATCAACTCCACCTATAGGAATCATAAACATAGGAAAATCTAACAAGTAGTCTCCCATGGCTAGCTTAATACTATGACATTTTCCTGAATAGCTGATAGTACCACCATCTACAATCATAACCTAAAAATTTTGAAGCTAGATAAATGAAACAATTCAAATGAGAAGCCAAATTACTATTGATGAAGTTGTGTGTGCTCCCAGAATCAATCAATATAGTGACCTTATATTTCTTAAGGAAACCCATCACCTTAAGAGTTTGGGGATTACTAATACCTAAAAGGGCATGACAAGAAATAGTAGGTTGAGATTATTTAGATTCTTCCTCAAGACCTTCTATATCCTCACCATATACTTATTCATCATCTTCATCATCATTCATACCTTCAATGTAAAATAGCTTCTTTTCATCACAATGATGGTCTTTTCTCCATTTATTATCACAACCATAACACAACCCTTTGGCTCACTTCTCCTTAATTTATCATTGTGTTAATTTGGTAGGCTATGGAAATGATGGTGCTAGAAAGGTACAATCATAACTAGTAGTGAAATTTTTCCTTTTGACCATTTCTTTTTCTTCTACCATACATGCCTTAGAGATAGATTTTGATATAGATGTTGGGTTAAACATTCAAACCTTGAATTGGATGCTATCTTTGAGACCACCCAAAAATATATCAGTTAAATTATCCTTAATGATATCTTCCACCCATAAAGAGAGATTCTAAAATTGATGAATATAATCCTTCACAGTTCTTGATTACCACAGTTTGGCTAATTGGTTGAAATAGTTCTCAAAGACATTATTCTGATAATGAGTCAATAATTCCTTAGTGAAAATAGACCATGTAACAGGAGCACCATGCTTTTTCTTTTGAACATAGAACCAATGATACCAAATGAATTGTTCAAGTTTTAGATACAGAGATGCCACTATCACCTTTTGAGAACTAAGGGTTTGATGTAGCTCAAATAAATTCTCAATTTGCATAATCCAAATGAGAGGATCCTTACCATCAAACTTACGCATGTCCACTTTTGGCAACATCAATTTCATACTAGCATGAGAGTTGTTGGTGTTGAGAGGAGGATTTGAATGTTGAAGTGGAGGGTTGTTGGGATGAAACTAAGATGTAAGGGTAGCCAATTGCATAGTGATATGATGCAATTCATTGTCAACACCATTAATCTCTTTGTACATCCCTAAAACATTAGCTTGGATTGTAACAAAGTCATCATGCCTCACCAAATTTTTTATGTCCACCTGAAGCATAGAAATCACTAGATCTGAAGTACCAAATTTCATGTCATCGGTAGAAGGAGTCTTAGGATTTTATTGCCCCCCTTTTATTCCCTGAGTACTAGGACCTACCATATATAAACCTTAGGAGGGTTTTTATCCAAAAAAAATTGTACCAAGAGATGGTACCATTGTGATCACCTTGTCAAGATGAACCCAATGACTACCTTTGTGCACTAGGGTAAAAATTTTGGCACTAAAAAAAGGTGTATCAATAGAGTATACCATTGTAATCATCTCATCGAGATGAATCCAATGACTACAATTGTGCAAAAGAAATTTTTTTTCCCAGACTTTTTTTTTAAGATATTTTTTTTCAAAAAGCATTTCAAGCAATATTGTGCTGACAGAAAAAATTAATTCTTTCCAGATTGCAAGTTATGTTTTTTCACTCCCACCACTCATAGAAGCCATGCCTCGCTAGATCTAAAAAAATGCCATAGGAAACTTACCCAAATCAAATATCTAATACCACTTGTAATTAAATTACTTATATGTTCACACAGAATGATTTTATATCACACTGAATAAGCAAATATGAGAGATCACATAGAAATAATTGACAGTAGAGTAGAATATTAGATAATATGTCAAGCCACTTCAAGGGGGTAACCTCCACAATAATGCACTAATATCAAAATACTTAACATAATGAATAAATACTAACCACTACCTCTTATATATAGTCTACTTAGCCAAGGTTATTCCATAGGCTAACCTATCTAAGAACATAGAGAAATGTAACAAGTATATAAAAGATGTATGTAAGACACAAGTCAGCCACACATATCCCTAGACACATCAATGGTTAAGGGCGTGGTAGACTACAATTATTTATATAGACTTGGGGAATGGGTTGCCTCATCTCTAAGTTCATGCAAGACCATTACATCTGATAGTCAGAACTTGAGTTCTAACTATGGTTTAAAACTATATAAGGGTCCAATTATAGTTAACATTTTAAAATAGTCTTTGTAAAATTTATGCAACATGTGCATGTGTATAAAGGCACTTTTTACAATTATAGCTTGAACTGCATGACAATACCTCCTTTTATAGGTTGTGTGAACAACCTGTTGATATTTTAAGTTAGCCATTTTCAAGTGGAACTCAGACATAAATACCACTTTACCAATGTTTTTAGAACCAGTGACATCATTATTAGTTGTGACCAATGTAATTGAATTGTGCATCGCATGCTCACTCATTCCTTTATAGAATATCCCTTTGGAAGGATTTATAGGGTCTTAACTCAAAATAATTGACATTGTTCACTTAATTTACCTTTAAGATGCCATGTAACTGCAACCTTTTCTTATTTTGTTTCTAGATCTTTACTTTCATATTTGCTGACCAGAGTAGTTTTAAGACATGTGTGTTCATATTCTAGCTTAAATGTGAGACCCAATGTCTATCAATAAATATATATCAAGTGTCAAAAATATCTATATACTCTATCCATGTCATTTTATTTCCTATCTTTTAAAATGTGACTACTATCCCAAGATACATGTCAAAACCTAATTGAGTGTGGATCTTTGAAAAGTCAACTGTCAACTCACACTGTTCAATCTTCTGCATGATGGAACACAAGCATGCCATTTGGTAGATCCATGAGGCCTCTATGCTCTTTATAGTCCTCGCTTAAATGTTTTTGTGGCACTTGGCAGTTCCTCACTTGTTTTGAAACCTTTGAATTTTTCACATTGATCTTGCACCATCGATCGACTATACTCAAGTTAACATAGTTCATATATCTTAGTGATTTGAATCATTGACTCTTATGAGCTTGACACTTTTCATGTATTCATTCCTTTAAAAAGTCTCTATCGATCTCATACCACTAGATTAATTTTATAGATCAACTTTGGTCGTTGATCTGCTTGGGCCCACTAACTTTTGATTTCAAAATGACTAATCTATGAGCTTAAATTTGATGTTCACATGACTATAAATGATGTCCTCATGATCATCAATGATATCCATATGACTGTCAAAATTTAATCCCCTATCATTTTTTTGTTGATCTTAAATTTGAAATTTGCACGATCATCAAAGAAGTCCTCATGACTGTTAATGATGTTCTCACGACTGTTAGAATTTAAACCTAAACCTTTTATCTTTGCACTTAATTTTGATGTTCATGTGAACATCAAAGATGTCCATGTGACCATCAAGCTGACTTAACTCCAAATATTTATACTAGGCTCCCGTAATGGTGACACTTTTCACCATCATAGAGCTTAATAGGTCCTTTGAATTTTCAATCATTTCTCTCACTTCATTTGAATAAATGAGCTTGAATTAACATGGTTTATTAGATATTCAAGCATAAATAAAAGACATAAGTTAATATAAAGGACCTTGCATACAAAATTCTAGCATAAGGTCTTAGTTGTATTAATAAATATGATTTGGACCTAGGTTTAGAATATATAAAAGGGCCCCTACGTTAATTTCAACCCTGCATAAATCATAAGATATAAAAAGGACCAAGCATATAGATTTTTAGCCTAAGGTCTTAGAATTAATAAAAAATGATTACAACTTAGGCTAAAATCTTAAATTAAACTCAAAATATAATAAAATGCTCTCTAAGCAGGGGTACCATTTGACCATTCCATAGGATTTTTGGTCTATTGATCTTAGTAGTATGGTATTGTTTTGGTCATTTTGTGTGGGGGAATTGTTATAGAATTTTTTTTGTGGGGGAATTATTGTGGCCTTTTTGTGCAAGGCATGTATTTCATTAGGAAAATTATTTTAGACAAACTATCTAAAGCAATTATCTTGAAGAGTCTATTTCATCAGGCAAAATGCCCATGGCAAAAACTCTGCAGGCTATGTTCATCGGGAAAAATGCCCATGAAAAAAAGTCTAAAGGGTATGTTCATTAGGAAAAATTCCCATGGAAAAAAGTTTGAAGGGTATGTTTGTCAGGCAAAATTCCCATGGTAAAAAGTCTGAAGGGTATATTTTGGCCCTTTCATTTCAACAAGATTATTTCAAGGAAAATGTTATGAAGACCAAATTCTATCAGACAAAATCTTTGATAGAAAAAAACCTAAAAGAATAAGTTGCCTTAGGTAAAATGTCTCAAACAAATTATCTGAAACAATTCAATTGGCTTGGATAATTTATCCAATTAAGATAAGTTTGATAAAGTCCAATTGCTTCAAAGAAATTAGTGCGAGGGAATTATCATGGGGAGATTATTATGGATAAAATATTCAACATAATAAACCCAAAGGCCAATTCATGTAGAACAAAAAAATTTAAGATAAAAACCTAAAAAATATAAGTCTAAAATCATAAAAACTCAATAAAGTCTCCTAAAAGATATAAAGTTAGTCAGTGAAAACACAATACCAATGCTACTTTGCCAAAATATGAAAAGGCCAATAATCAATCTTCTCCCAAATTTTACATAAACATATAGAAGAGGGGTTCAAAGTCAAGACCGTAATATAAAAAACAGTGGGTTGACAGTCACATAAATGTTTTTGACATTCGTGTAAACAGCAAAATTAAGCTCAAAGATAAAAGGTTTGGATTTAAATTTTGATGGTCATAAGGATGTCATTGATAGTCATGAGGACTTTTTTTATGATCATGTAAATGTCAAATTTAAGATTAGTAAGAAAATAATAGGGGATTAAATTCTAATAGTCATGTGGAAGTCATTAATGGTCACGAGAACATCATTAACGGTCATACGAATGTCAAATTTAAGCTCATAGATTAGCTATTTTGAAATCAAAGGTTAGTCAGTCCAGGCAAATTGATTGCTAACATTGATCCATATAATTGATATGATAGTGCAATATTGACATAGACTTTTCAAAGGAATGAAGATATGACAAGTGTCAAGCTCACAAGATTCAATGAGTCAAATCACTAAGATCTATGAATTACATTAACTTGAGCATAGATGATAGATGGTATGAGATCAACATGGAAAATTTGAAGGTCATAAAATAATCAAGGAGCTACCAAGTGGCACAAAAATATTTGAGATAGGACTATAAATATCATAGAGGCCCTATGGAGCTGCCAAATGGGACGCTTACATTTCATCATGTAGAAGATCAAATGCTGCAAGTCGATAGTGGAATTTTTAAAGATATAGACTCAATCAGGTTTTGACATGTGTCTTAGGACAATAATCACATTTCAAAAGATAGAAAATAGAACAACATGGATAGAGTATATATATCTTTTTGACATGAGCTATATTTATTGATAGGCATTGGGTCTCACATTTAAGCTAGAATATGAACATGCATGTCTTAAAACTAATATGGTTACCGAATATGAAAGTAAAGATATGACAATAAAACAAGAGAAGGTTATAGTTACATCACATCTCAAAGTTAAATCAAGTCAGCACTGTTAATTATTTTGAGTTAAGACCCTATAAATTCTTCCAAAGGGATATTCTATAAAGGTACAGGTGAGTATGTGATGCATAGTTCAGTTAGATTAGTCACAGCTAACAATAGTGTCATTGGTTCTAAAAACATTGGTAAAGTGATACATATGTCTGAGTTCCACTTGAAAATGGATAACTTAAAATATCAATAGGTTATTCTCATCACCTATAAAAGGAGGTATTGTCATGTCATTTGAGCTATAATTGTAAAAAGTGCCTTAATACACATGCACATGTTGCACAGTTTTTGCAAAGGCTATTTTAAAATGATAACTACAATTGAAACCTTATATGGTTTTAGACCATAGTTATAACTCAAGTTTCTTCTATCACATGTAATGGCCTTGCATGAACTTGGAGGATGAGATGACCCCTTCCCCAAGCCCATATAAACAATTGTAGTCCAACTTGAATTTTTATTAGAGAATTTTGAATATAGGAGTAGAATAAATTTTGATCATTAGAAAATGTGTTTGTGTATTTTCTTTCCAATATCTATGTAATTAGTTATTACTTTCTTTGGTTGTATGTTTCAATAGTCTTTAGTGTCCAAAAGCTGCAAATGGATTCTTGACTATCTTGATTGATATACTAATCTATAGATGTGCAAAAACTATTGAAAGATTGGTGAATTATATTAATTAAGTCAATTAATTTCATTAATTCATAATTATTAATGTGCATGAGTGATTTATTTGATTTATTTTTATGTGTGTGTGCAAAAGTTACCTCAAATACTTCACTAGCCCAAGCCATAATCTCTTGAGTAAGGGTGTGCAATAACTGCTCTAAAAGGAGTAACCTTTGTTTGAGGCTTGTGAATTTATTGCATTAGTATCTCCTTAAACTTCTTAGCTATGTCTAATTGTGTGTGTGTATTTTTTTCTAATAACAGGCATAGGTCATGAGAGCACTTGTCCTTTTAGAAACTAGTTAGGGAAGTGGTGCCTAAAAACCACAAAATATTTCTTTTCTACCTTACCCTTCCTTCATTTTTTGAGTTTGTATTTTGATCAACCCACTTTATATTATAAGACAATCATCCATATAACTCACATTTAGATTCACTATCCTTTAGGGACCACACCTTCATCTAAAAAACCTTGTCAACAACCTGCATGCTTTACTAGTTATTCCATCAATGGGTTGTTCCAAACCACATACCTATAACTTGTGCCTTGGAGTGAAGTTTACCTCCATTTAGATCTTAAAACATTAGAGGCTACCTTGCTATGATGTGGTGTGCATAAAACTTGCATCAACACTACTATCTAAGGTATGTTATTATTATCTAATATCCCTAAAAGCAAAAAAAACTAGATTTACCAAAAAGGTACAATGCTTATAGTCTAAGTTTGCATAGATTCAATTACATATTATCAGTTTTACTTAATTTTGCTCAATTTTATATAAAATCATACAACTTTTCTCTAATTGGGGGCATCATTCATGACATTCTCACTCCCATTTTAGTTTTAGATACTTATATATTATCACAACTCAATCTAAAATCCATATGCTCAGATATCATATTTGGGGGCATGTGTGTGGCACATTGTTTCTATATGCTCACTTATGGATTAGTTGATTAGATGGAATGAAAAAATCCATGTCAATCTCTATATTGTACATATCAGACACCATATTCCAATTAATACATTAGATTAATGTCTTACTCCATTTGTAGTGGTTGGTGTTACCATGTAGTCCCTGAGCTACATACTTGAGTGCCTGAGGAGGCCCCTAAGCCAATTTTCATTCTAGAGTTATCGAGTGATGGTAGTACCATTATACATAGTATTAGTTATAATCATATAGCTTCAATTATGGAGTCATATCCTGCTTGAGTTCTTGAGCCATATAAATAAGAGGGTTAGACAAACCATTAGTCCAATCTAAGCTTTTCACATGTCATGATACACCAAGCAAGGGTGGGAAAAGATGGATTCAATGCCATCTTAAGTTATTAAGCCACCCATTCATGGGAATTACACAAGCCATCAATTTAGTCTAAGATATTCACTAATTGATCACTATCTACATGCACACACATAATATGTCACCAAGTTTATGCATTGCTTCGCATACCCAGTGAGGTGTATTCATTCCTTTACTCTCTTTTATCTCTTTACTTAGTTTTGTCTTTGCTTTTGATATCTCTTAAGTAAGGACTGATCTATGTAGACATGTAATGGAGTATGTTTCACACACTCAGATCTAAATTCATGAACTTTGCCTCATAAGAAGTCGAGGTACACTTATTTTTGCTTTATCCTAGTCATTTCACTTTGTTGCATTCTAGAATAAAGTGGGGGGGGAATGTAATCATCTAAAAATAACCCTTGAGTGTTAAGAGTGTTACTTGAGACCACCCATCCCTAGCTTAGTCCTAGACCTATTTTAGGGCCTATTTAAATACTTATCTATATTTTGTATGGGCCACACACATCCTTAAACATCTCAAAATCAGTCCCAAACCCTTCCTTAGGCATCCAGGCCCCTAGTGACTCAAGTTTTGCCACTTCGACACTAATTCCATAAGTGGACACTAGCACCATAATGTTATTGTCCTATTTGGGTGTTATTGTCCTTTTCCCTATTTTTAGTTCCAATGGATATCTTTTCAATTCCTAAAGCACCTAGGGTTGGCCTAGACCTATTTCAAACCATGCACAAGCACCAGAATAGTATATATACATGAATTTTAGCCCTTTATCTACTAGATGGAAATTTGATGCAAATACACAAACAAGCTTAAAATAAGTTGTAAATAATCAAGGTCATTAATTGTAACATACCCTTCGGGGTAAAGTTAAACTAGTAAAAAAAAATTATTTTTTTATTTTTTTCATAATAGATTTACTTTCTAACCAAAGGTTATATCACACAATCTAAATCATACACACATTTTGTCTTCTATTGATCATTAAAAGAACAACTCATAGTGATCGGTTTAGCTTATAAATCTACTTCATAAACATTATAAAATAATTAATTGCATGTGCTTATAATCAAGGATAAATAACTTGCATAAATTAAAAGTGTGACACAATTTTTTTTGCATGCTTATTGTAGGAAATTAATTACTCACATGCCATACACTTAACAGAAACTAAATGTAATTTAAATCATAATGTCAACATCTTAAACATGAGTAGTTAAGATAAAGACTTATTTAGACAATATATTTTATCAATTACACTCATTCACTATCGTAATGAACTACGACATTTAACAATAGATTACAATAACATAATACATTTCTTTCTTAACTTGAATACCCAATTATCATTTCAAATTAACAATAGTATAAATCATGCATATATGATCTGAAGTTGATTTCAACTACTATATAGCTAGCATTAATTTTAGTTTCAAATTTCCTTATTAATTTACAATTTTAGTAATCATACTTCAATAGCATACATCAGTAATTACCATAATCATCTTTGTTCAACATTTGATTCTTTTCCAATTGAGTAAGTAGAGGAGTTATCATAGACCAGTAGTAGACCAAATTGATGCAGAGAGGGAGAGTATCATAGAGTATTATTCCTCCAAACACACAACCTTTTAGATCCCATGCATGCCTCTCATCCACTGAGAATGACCCTATCCTTCACAATAAGGATAGATAAGAGTTCAAAAACTAAGAAAGAGATCATTGTGTAGTTTCATGATACTATAGTTACTCCATGTAGCTTCTTTTGAGTATGACTGTGAACTAAGACTAGAATTAAAATATTCCCAATGTACACTACCCATATACACCACTTACAGTCATAAGTTTTAAATTCACCAAATACCCCTTATTGAATCTTAACTCATTAGATAATAGGTCTAACTAAGATATCTTCCCATCTCTTAGACCGCATGTATTACATCCACCACTCTCATTCCAAGGTCTCCCTGACCTAGACATCTCATAGATACTGGGTCTAGATAATCCCTATTACCAATTATTAGTTTTCTTTAAAATGTGCTTACGAGATGACGCTTTACATGGGTGTCCCATACCACCCATGTAATCATCATCTTATTTATACATTAACCAAAGTTTGCTTTACTAAAATATAAAATATGTTATTAAACCTACTTTTTTACACTTGATTTCTATGATTTGTTATTCATCAAGGCCATTCTCATCTCAAACCAAAGTTTTTTCACCTTACCTCATATTTAATCATTGATGAAACATATTAATAGTTAATCTAAGTGTAATCATAATATGGACTAAATAGTGATCATTCATCCCTATCCATTTATACACGATTGTTGCTAATGATGTTATCTAATTCCGTTTACAAATATTATTATCAAGTTGTTATAAATGACATAAAATATATCTAAAGATTTCATTCTCATAACTATATCATTATTAAAGATGTTCGTAAATAGTGATAAATTATTAATGGTAAATCAAAAACTCCACTTAAAGAATTTAAGGTACAAACAATCCTTCGTTAATAACTAGTTTATCAAGACATCATTTTTTCCTCTTTAAAAATTGAATGGAGCTAAACCCAAGTCCTATGCAAGGATTTTTACACTTACCTTTTTGCATTTATAATAAATAGTAAAGAATTTATTATCGAGAGTAAATTAGTTATTTTGTCATCTTATTTAGTCAATCATCTTGTTAAGAGGATGTATATTGCTTGGTTTCATACACTATCTAATTTTGGGAAAGTTATTAAAATCTTCATTCACTTAATTTTATTCTGACAATCTAATAACTCCAACGATTTAGTTAACTTGATAAGAGATATATTCATGATAATATTGTCTATGTTTGTAGGCTATACAAATTTTAGACTCGTAATTATTAATATTATTTGGAATCATATATTATCATATACCATAAATATTAATCTAATATTATTTATTTATATTCCCTAATATAAAAATCATAATTACAGGAGATGTATTATATTTTATCTCAATTTATCAGGTGCTACTTTTTATAAATTTATTCAAAGCTATCAAGGAATAAGAATTTATAACAAAAGTGTTCATGTCAAATATTTGTCTTAAAGAGATGTTACTATTTTAAGAGGAGTCTTAAATTTCATATGGCTAATGCATAAACATCTATTCAAGTAGATACAACTATGACATCAAACAAAATTAAATTTTCAATTTAATTTAAAAAGATTCTCATTTACATGTTACTATTTACTCTTTTACACATTGGAGGGATCAATTTCCCACATAAATAACTGAGACATAATGGGACATCTAGGTATGAAGAAAAGGCCAAAAAAAAGAATGGCACAATAGCAAATAAAGATAGGCTAAAAGTAAATATTTTTATTGAATTGAAAATGAGGTGTAGCTACACATTGGATTTTAATTGATAAATGAGATTTGATTTATTAATAATACTACAGCATTACCAAGTCACCCTACCCCTCCTCCTCCCAACCCCCCCCCCCCCCGCCCATTGACCATACCATAAATAAAATAAATCCTCAAATTAAGATGCCATATGTAGCAATCAATCAGAATAAAAATAAAATTGTTTCTAATATTAATTACTACAGGAAATGAGGCACTATAGCTAGTTATTTTTGGGCAAATAAATTATTTTAGTAAATACACCTATCATTACCAATTTTATAGATGTTTTTTAAATAAAAACAGTATGGTTTAGTCTATTCATGGGACAGAGCACTGGGAGTATGAAGGTAAGCACCATAGCTGGAATAATGGTGCCATATGCAACAACAAATATAAATTTATAAAAAATGATATTATTATTATATAAAATAGAGATGAGGGGCACTACAGCTGGGTTAAATAGAAGGTAAAGTCCATTGAATAGAAACATCTAGTACTAGAAAACTATAGTTGTTTACTTTCTTACTTTCATTCCATTTTAGACATTTTACCATATTACAAAGAATAAAGAGGGGTGTCATACTTCAATAGCAATAAAATATAGGTATTCATTTTATTTATCTTGCTCAATCTTGTTATGGACTTCTAAATGATATGCCATACTATTGTATCAATTTCTTTAATCAGGTAAAAAGAATAAGCTAAATATTTCAACTTGCAGGTACACCAGACAAGAAAATAAGAGGCACCATAGTTGGAAATTATATTTTGTTTGTAGCAATAGTCTAGTGCCTAGGAATACTTTTTTTTATGTTTTATTTATGTATTGCCACCTATCTAATATATTTTTGGATTAAATTAATTATTGTGTAGAGAAAAGAGAGTAACTGGGGTAGGTGACTTGTTTATAATGGAAAAATTGCCTTAAGAAATGGTGCAAAAGCATAAATGTAATTTGATTGACATCTGGCAATAGTAAACTACCAAGGTAAGAGCACATAAGCCTATAGTTGGGATATTTTTTTATCCATTAAAAGGATTTCTAAAGAAACTGCGTAACAATAATCATGCCAATTGGCTATTCCAAAATTGCTTAGTTGTTCTATCTACCTAAGTGCTACAAAAATAGTCTGGCTTTTGTTTGATATAATTTATCCATCAGATTTTTATTTCATAGAGTTCTACATTCACTCTAACATTTTCTCTCCTAAATAAAAAGGCTAAAAATAACCATAGAGAATAGAATCTATTGATTGTTGCTAGTTATAAAATGGATATGTCAAGTAATTAATATTTTTAATTTGAGAAATAATAATAGAACTTTGGCACATTTAAGTATGAATAGAAAAGATAAAGCTAGAAAGTAACTAACCTGGTCAAGACTTGCTTCACACAGACCATCTTCTCATTCTACTCTTTGCCTTCCTCTCTTCCGTTGCTTCTATTGTGCCTTTTTCCTCTGAATAAAATCCTTTGCTCTAAAAACCATATCCCTCCTCCTTCGTTCACCCAGCTCCTTTCCCTTCCACATTCAATAGGCCAATAAATAGATTCAAGCATTTAATTATTTTCACCCACTTCACTATTTACTTCATTTGTTTCATTATTCCCCCATATGGTACAATGGGTAAGAGGCATTGTAGTAGGATAAAAATATTCATTTAGTCAATGTTAGAATTTAATACCAACTTCCTTTATAAGGGTGGCATATTAGGTGAAAATTTTAGAATTGATTTGAAAGAAAATTAAATGTTTGAAAATCCTTTTTATAACATTTATTTTCCTACCATGTAGTAAAATATTTTTAGCCAAAATTATTTAATGCCTTATAACTGGTCATGCATGTCCAAGGCTAAGTTGGAGTCCTTTCAAACCTAACAAAGATATTAAATAATTTATTATATTATTATTATTTTTATTTATTTATTTATTTTTTAAATAATTATTTATGGACTAAATATAGGGTGAACACTTCACTAATCATGCAACTATAAAATAATCCTTCAAGTATTGTAGAAAGGGTAAGCGTATTTAATTTAGTGTATTAAGCTAGCATACCAAAAGAGGGTCAGTCAAAAGGTAGGCACTATAGGTAACCTATCTATGGAATTCCTATGGCATGCTTGGTGCAATTGATAGTCACATCCTCTTTCTTATTTCCTAACACCTTATGTATTCCAACTCTCCTCGATGATACCCTCCCTCTCTATAGGGTCGGAGTAACCTATGTTGCAAACCACACTAAGATGAGACCCATTAAAAGTTTATATATATATATATAAGCTAGAAAGTAATATAATGTTAAATAATTAATGCACCTTTGTGTCACTTTTAAATATGTTTGCTTTCCCTACACAACTTAATGTCAAATTTTACGTTAGATTCATGTGCATATCATTAGTCATTCTAAGTCTCATAATAGTATAATGCATAAAAATAATCATCTTAAGAATGTAGTCATTTATTTTCATAATGCTACCAATATTCAATAGTAAATAAATGTCAAAATTTTATCAAGCTAAATTTATGTGGCACACCATGTTTACATGATTAAGTAATTATTACATGCATAAGAAAAAAGGATATGACATCCCCCCTTGGAAGAGACATCGGGCTGATGACTACTAAAATATAAGTAACTAAGTAAAAATATGTGGAAAAGATTTGAATACTTCATCATAATCTTCCCATGTTACACTCTCCTCAAAATATTGGTCCCACTGGACTTTACATTGGAAGACTTCCCTATTTTTCAAAGTCAGTTTATGACTATCAATAATTCATAGCAGTTCTACCAGAACCACTCCTGAATCCTGAACCTGTAAGGTTTTCTAAGCAATAACATGAGACATATCTATATGATAACATTTCAATAAAGAAACATGAAAAACATTATTAAGTCAAGCAAGTGTTGGTAGTAGTGAAAGACTATAGGTAATCAGATTAATAATCAAAGATGTCAAAGGATCCTACATATCTTAGTGCTAGTTTGGAAGACTTTCCAAACTTGATAGCAATTTTTTATGGTTTTACCCTCAAAAAAAATTTATCTCCTACCTCAAAAATTCTAGGATTCCTCTTCCTATCAGCATAACTCTTTTGCCCATCTAAAGTGTCGAACAGTCTTTTTTGAATGAGCTTGAGTTGTTCCTCTATATCTTAGAGAATTTTTGGACAAATCACCACTCTATCACTTGGATTATCCCAACTAAGAGGTGAATTGTTATACATGAACTCTACTAAAGGTAAATATTCCTCCCACTTGTATTATTGATCCATAAAATACATACACAACATATATTTTAAAACTTGATTCACCCTTTCTATTTTTTCCATCAGTCTTAGGGTGATAGGCAGATCTAAAATTTAATTTCATTCCTAAAGCTGCATGTAAGGTCTGCCAAAACCTTGAAGTCATACGAGCATCCTGGTCTAAAATTATCTTCTTAGGTACTCCATGTAATCTAAAAATTTATTATACAAACATTTTTTCTAACACTGGTGATCCATCTGTGATATTCCCTAGAATAAAGTGTGCAACCTTGGTGAGTTTGTCTACTATGACTAAGATCAAATCATGCTTATTATTTGATAAGAGAAGTCCTTGCATAAAATCCATACTAATAACCTACCATTTCCATTATTTAGGCTCATAGGGATATAACAAACCTATTAGATGTATGTGCTTAGCCTTGACTCGTTGGCACTCCAAACATCTCATCACAAAATTAGTAGTGTCTCTCTTAAGACCTAGCCAAAAATACAACTTTTTGAGATCATTTAACACCTTAATCACCCCTAGGTGACCTGAGTAAGGAGCACTATGTGCCTCCTCCAATGCCATGATTTTCAAACTAGTAAGGTCTGATACATAAATCCTTCCCTTGAATCTAAGGAGTCCCTTTCCTTTAATCTGATAGCCCTCATATCTATGATCCTGACTATCAGCCTCTAAAGAAATCTTCACCTAGTTATAGAACTCATTTGATGGTAGGTGACTCAAAATTTGCTCACAAAAAGTGGTCCTCACTATTTTCATGAAAAATATATATCTCCTCTAGCTAAGGGCATCTGCTACTATATTTCCTTGCCCTTAATATATTATATATCAAAATCATACTCACACAAAAATTCTAACCAACACCTTTATCTTGCATTAAGGTTAGGTTGAGTAAAAATATATTTCAAACCCAAGTTGTGTTCTAAGCTCAAATGGCTTTCCTAACAAAAAATGTCACCATATAAGTAGCACATGAACAATAGCTACTAGATCTAAGTCATGGGATGTGTAGTTTAACTCATATAGCTTGAGTTTTTTGGATTCATATGCCACACATGGCCATCCTGCATCAACACACCCCCAAATCCTTCCTTATATGCATCTATAATCATTGTAAAGTTCCAATTTGGGTCTGAGACATTTAACATTGGTGTAGATGTTAGCTTCTCTTTCAAGAGATGAAAAGCTTACTCACACTTACTCTATCCAAATGAACTTTTTGTTCTTTTTATGTAAGGAAGTGATTAGGTTTCCTATCTTGGAAAATCCTTCCATAAAAAATTTTTAATATCTAGCTAAGCCCATGAAATTGTAGACTTCATAAACATTCTTAGGAGATGACCATTCCATGATGGCTCAAATTTTTACAAGGTCAACTAAAATACCCTTAGCTAAAATTATGTGTTTTAAGTAATGCACTCTTTTCTAGAAAAAACACACTTAGCTTGCCACAAATCTTATGATCTCTTAACCATTACATCACTAACCTAAAATGTTGAACATGTTCCTCTTCAAATTTTGAATAAATCAAAATCTCACCTAAAAATACCAAAACAAATTTGTCTAAATAGTACTTGAATATGTTATTCATTAGGTTCATGAATGCAATTGGAGCATTTGTAAGTCCAAAGGGAAGAACTGTGAACTCGTAATGCCCATAATGAGTCTTGAAAGTAGTTTTTGGAATGTTTCCTTCATGATTACTCAACTGATGATAGACTGATCTCAAATCTATTTTGGAAAAAATTATTTCCCCTCGCATTTGATCAAAGATATTTTCAATGCTTGATAAAGGATATCTATTCTTCATTGTTGCTTTATTGAGCATCATGTAGTCAATACAAAGCCTAAGGGTACCATCCTTATTTTTAACAAAAACCACCAGAGCTCCCGAAGGAGATACACTTAGATGGATAAGACCTTTGACTAATAATTCCTATAATTGAGCCTTTAATTTGAATAACTCATTTGTTGTCATTCGATAAGGGGCTTTTGAATTGGGCTATGAACTAGGGATGATATCAATTAAGAAATCAAATTCTCTCTTAGATGGAAGCCCTAGTAGTTCATTAGAAAAAACATCACTAAAATCATGTAGAAAAGGGTAATCTTTTATTGTGGGTTCTTTTCCCTCTTCCACTTCATCAATTTGTATTACAAAAAGAATACACACTTTTCGCTTGGTCTTTATCAACTACATTGCATAAATTTTCCTTAGAGTAACATCACGTTTAACTCCTTGAAAAAATATAGAATATCTTTCATCATCTAGGCATGATATTATTTTATCAAAGCAATCAATTTTAACGCAATGCTTCCACAACCAATTTACTCTAAGTATCACATCATACAATCCTAGGGGGAACATATAGGTCTACTATAGTAGTGAATACTAAAAAATCTAACTCAACTTCAAACAAATATTTCTCTACCTTTTTCACTGCTCAATATCCATAATGGATTGACCAAGAATTAGACATAAAACCAACATTTTTCTTTATCTTTCTAAGAATTTTAGGAGTAATAAAATACAAGTACGCTCCTATATCAATAATCACAATAACATGATAGCCAAAAAGTTTACCTACTACATCTACTGGTGTCACTTGGAAGTCTACCTGATGGTTATCTACCGCTATGTGAATCTTTTACTAAAAGACTTGTTGTTGGCTTGTAATGGGTGCCTTAGATAAAACATCATTAGATTGGTGAGAATAGTGATTAGAATAATGATCACCTCCATAATTAAAGCACCTGCCCATTGGGCCTTTCTTCTCTTGGGATTTTCCTCTGCTACTGAATTTTCCACTATTGAAGTTATTATTATTATCATTATTATCATTTCATCCCTTATATCCATTTTTAGATTTTCCTAAATTCCCAAACTTATAACTATTCTCAAAACCTGTGTTTCTATTACCACCATTTTTATTGCCTCTCCAAAACTTCTTTCTATAGGGAGGGGAGTTTTTCTATCAAAATCCCTTCCCTTTATTATAGAATTCCTTTTTAGTTGATGCAAAGGTCTTCAAATTTTTCTCATGTTTTATAGCTTTCTCAAAAACTTCATCCATGGTAGTGGGTCTATGGAGGTTGACATCAGTGTCATTCTGAGGGTTCAAACCCAAAATAAACTTTTTAATTTGAAACCTCTCATCACCTTGATATTATGGCACATATTTCAAGAATTGAGTGAACTTCTCCCAATAAGTAGTGACTAACATATCTCCTTGTCATAGATTATAAAACTTTATCATCTTTCCATCAAAGTACAACTATGGAAACCATATTTTTCTAAAGTAGGACACAAATTATTCCCATGTGGTGGTTTTTGCAAACAATTTTATTTTAACCTTCAAGTTTTCCCACTAAGTTGATGCTTCACATGAGAGCTAGTAGGCTCCCCAAATAACTTTGATTTCCTCAAAAAAGTTTTGAAGTTAAAAATACTTATCCTTTTCAATAAGCCAATTTTTCACTTCATCCCCAAGTACTACCCCATTGTACTTAGGTAGGGCTATCCACTTTAGGTCTCTTGCCAAATTAGTTTCAAATTGAGCCCTCTTTGGTGGGATCTCATTGTGAATATTTCCATTAGGATTTTGTTGATTTTGCTCAACTACATTCTAGTCATCTTTGTCATTGATTTTATTTCCTAGGTTTTCCTCGTGACCTTCTCCATGAGTAAGCTTGTGTACTTGTTATTCGAAAATACCCATCCTCTCTTGAGTAATAATTACCATAGCTAATATATGGTCAATCTTAGCTTGAATTTCTTCTCCATTTTTATCACCATAGTAGCTTGGCCAAATCAAATAATTACAACTTAGAAATGTATCAAGCCCATTAGGCCCAAGTGTTGAACTTGAGCTCTGATACAAAGATGTAGCATACCCTTCGGGGTAAAGTTAAACTAGTCATTTTTTTTTTTTTTTTTTTTTATAATAGATTTACTTTCTAAGTAAAGGTTATATCACACAATCTAAATCATATATGCATTTTGACTTCTATTGAGCATTGAAGGAACAACTCATAATGATAGGTTTAGCTTATAAATCTACTTCATAAACATTATAAAATAATTAATTACATGTGCTCAAAATCAAGGATAAATAACTTGCATAAATCAAAAGTGTGCTACAATTTGTTTTCCATGCTTTTTACAAGAAATCAATTACTCACATGACATACACTTAACAGAAACTAAATGTAATTTACATCATAATGTCAACATCTCAAACATGAGTAGTTAAGATAAAGACTTATTTAAACAATCTGTTTTATCAATTACACTCATTCACTATCATTGTGAACTTTGACATTTAATGACACATTACAATAACATAATACATTTCTTTCTTAACTTGAATACCTAATTATCATTTTAAATTAATAATAATATAAATCATGCATATATGTTTTGAATTTGATTGCAACTACTATAAAGCTAGGACTAATTTCAATTTCAAATGTCCTTATTAATTTACAATTTTAGTAATCATACTTCAATAGTGTACATTAGTAATTACCATAATCATCTTTATTCAACATTTGATTCTTTTCCAATTGAGTAATTAGAAGAGTTATTGTAGATTAGCAGTAAACCAAATCAATGCAAATAGGGAGAGTACCATGAGGGTTATTCTTCCAACCACAGAGCCTTTTGGATCCCCCGCATGCCTCTCATCCATTGAGAGTATCCCCATACTTCATGAGTAGGATAAATTAGAGTTAAAAAACTAAGAAAGAGATCATTGTGTAGCTTACCAACACTATAGCTACTCCATGTAGCTTCTTGCGAGTGTGACTGTGAACCAAGATTGGAATTAAAATATTCCTAATGTACACTACTTATAGCCATAAGATTTAGATTTTCCAAGTACCCCTTATTGAATCTTAACTCATTAGATAACTGAGTTGTTGTGTAGGTCTAGCTAGGATTCCTTCCCTTTTCCTAGACCACACGTCTCACATCCACTATTCTCATCCTAAGGTCTCCCCAACCTAGACATCTCAAAGGTATTGGGTCTAGATAATCCCTATTACAAATTATTTATTTTCTTAAAAATGTGCTTACGAGATGATGCTTTCATGGGTATCCCATACCACCCATCTAATCATCATCTTATTTGTACATTAACAAAATTTTGGTCTAATAAAATAGAACGCCTATTATAAGCCTACTTTGTTACACTTGATTTCTATGGTTTGTTGTTCATCAGGGCCATTCTCATCTCAAACCAGAGTTTTTTCACCTTACCTCCTATTTACTCATTGATGAAACATATTAATAGTTAAGCTAAGTTTAATCATAGTATGGACTAAATAGTGATCATTCATCCCTATCCATTTATACATGATTGTTGCCAATAATGTTATCTAATTCTGTTTAAAAATATCATTATCAGGTTGTTATAAATTGCATGAAATATATCTAAATATTTCATTATCATAACCATGTCATTTTCAAAGAGTTTCATAAATAATGATA
This sequence comes from Torreya grandis, assembly GCA_037957365.1. Classification (NCBI taxonomy): domain Eukaryota; kingdom Viridiplantae; phylum Streptophyta; class Pinopsida; order Cupressales; family Taxaceae; genus Torreya; species Torreya grandis. Next base: position 1,446,681 of record JARHVA010000327.1, read on the forward strand.
AACTATTAATGGTAAATCAAAAACTCCACTTAAAGAATTTAAGGTACAAACAATCCTTCGTTAATAACTAGCTCATTAAAACACATAGTTTGTGATGTATGTCAAGGTTATGATTTTTAATTCTCCTTTAAATTTTGATCAGAGCTAACCCCAACTCCTATGCAGGATTTTTACACTTACCTTTTTGCATTTATAATAAAAAATAAAGGAGTTATTATCGAGAGTGAATTAGTTATTTTGTCAGTTTATCAAGTTGGTCATCTTGTTAAGAGGATGTATATTGCTTGGCTTCAAACACTGTCTAATTTTTGGAACGTTATTAAAATCATCATTCATTTAATTTTATTCTGACAATTTAATAACTCAAATGATTTAGTTAACTTGATAAGAGATCTAGTCATGATATTATTGTCTATGTTTGTAGGCTAAACAATTTTAGACTCGTACTTATTAATATTATTCATAGTTAGATATTATTTTATACCATAAATATTAATCTAATATTATTTATTTCTATTCCCTAATATAAAATCATTATTATATGAGAGGTATTATATTTTAGCTCAATTTATCAGGTGCCACCTTTTATAAATTTAATCAGAGCTAACAGAGAATAATAATTTATAACAAAAGTGTTCATTTTAAATATATATTTGTCTTAAATAGATGTTACTATTTTAAGAGGAGTCTTAAAGTTAATATGGTTAATGCATAAAAGTTTATTCAAGTAGATACAAAAATGTCATCAAACAAAAATTAAATTTTCAATTCATTTTAAAAAGATTCTCATTTACATGTTACTATTTACTTTTTTACATGTTGGAGGGATAAATTTACCACATAAATAAGTGAACCATAATGGGACAACTAGGTATGAAGAAAAGGGAAAAAAAATAATGGCGCAATAGCAAATAAATATGGGCTGAAAGTAAATATTTTTATTGATCTAAAAATGAGGCGTAGCTGCACATTAAATTTAAATTGATAAATGAGATTTGATCTATTAATAATACTATAGCATTACCAAGTTGCCCTACCCCCCCCCCCATTGACCATACCACAAATAAGATAAATCCTTTAAGTAAGATGCCATATGTAGCAGTCAATAAGAATAAAAATAAAATTGTTTATAATATTAATCACTACAATAAAATGAGGCACTATAGTTGGTTATTTTTGGGAAAATAAATTATTTTATCAAACACATCTGGCACTACCAATTTTATAGATGTTTTGATGAATAAAAACATTCTAGTTTAGTCTATTCATAGGACAGAGCAGGAGTATGAAGGTAAGCACAACAACTGGAATAATGGTGCTAAAGTGCAGCAACCAATATAAATTTCCAAAAATTGATATTATTATTATATAGAGCAGAGATGAGGGGCACTATAGCTGGGTTAAAGAGTAGGTAAATTCCATTGAATAGAGACATCTGGCACTAAAAAACTACAACAGTTTAATTTCTTCCTTTCATTCTATTTTCAAACACTTTACCATATTATAAAGAGGAAAAAGGGGTGTCATACTTCAACAGAAATAAAATAACATGTATGCATTTTATTTATCTTTCTAAATCCTATTACAGACTTCCAAATGGGATGCCATATTATTGTATCAATTGATTTAATCAGGTAAAAATAACAAGCTAAAGATTTCAACTTGCAAGTACACCAGACAAGAAAATAAAAGGCACCATAGTTGGGAATTAGATTTTGTTTACAGCAATAGTCTAGATCTTAAGAATAATTTTTTTGTATGTTTTCTTTATGCACTGCTAGCTATCTAATATATTTTTGTATTAGATTAATTATTGTACAAAGAAAAGAGAGTAACCGGTGTAGGTAACTTATTTATAATGGAAAAGTTACCCTAATAAATAGCATAAAAGCATAAATGTAATTTGAATGACATTTGACAATAGTAAACTGCCAAGGTAAGAGCACATAAGCATATAGCTGGGATTTATTTCTCAGCCATTAAAAGGCCTTCTAAACAAACTTACGCAACCATAACCATGCCAATTGGCTATTACAAAATTGCTTAGTTTTTATATCTACCTAAGCTCTACAAAAATATTCTAGCTTCTACTTGATATAATCTCTCCATCAGATTTTTATTTTATAGAGTTCTACATCCACTCTAACATTTTTTCTACTAAATAAGAAGGTTAAAAATAACCACAGAGAATAGAATCTATTGATTGTTGTTGGTTATAAAATGGATATGTCAAGTAATTAATATTTTTAATTCGAGAAATAATAATAGAACTTTGTCACATTTAAGTATGAATAGAAAAGATAAAGCTAAAAAGTAACTAACCTGGTCAAGACTTGCTTCACATAGACCATCTTCTCATTCTACTCCTTGCCTTCCTCTCTTCCCTGCTTCTATTGTGCCTTTTTCCCCCAAATAAAATCCTTTACTCTAAAAACCATATCCCTCCTCCTCCATTCACCCATCTCCTTTCCCTTCGATGTTCAAAAGGCTAATAAATAGATTTAAGCATTTAATTATTTTCATCCACTTCAATTTTACTTCATCTATTTCACTATTCCCCCACATGATGTAATGGGTGAGAGGGATTGTAGTCGGATAAAAATATTCATTTAGTCAATGTTAGAATTTTATACCAACTTCTTTTTTGTCCCCTAAGGGTGACATATTGGGTGAAAATTATAGGATTGATTTGAAATAAAATTAAATGTTAAAATATCCTTTTTATAACATTTCTTTTTCTACCATGTGTTATAATATTTTTAACCAAAATTATTTAATGCCTCCTAACCGGTCATGCATGTCCAAGGCTAATTTGGAGTCATTCAAACCTAACAGAGTTATTAAACAAATTTTTATATTATTATTATTATTATTATTATTATTATTATTATTATTATTATTATTATTATTATTATTATTATTATTATTATTATTATTCAAATAATTATTTATGGACTAAAGATAGGGTGAATACTTCACTAATCATGCAACCATAAAATAGTCCTTCAAGTATTGTAGAAAGGGAAAGCATATTTAATTTAGCATATTAAGATAGCATACTAAAAGAGGGTCAGTCAAAAGGTAAGCACTATAGCTAACCCATCTATGGAATTCCTATGGCATGCTTGGTTCACTCAATTCTCACATCCTCTTTATTATTTTCTGACACCTTATCAATTCCAACTCTCCTCAATGATACTCTCCCTCTCTGCAAGGCTGGAGTAACATGTGATGCAAATGCACACTAAGATGAGACCCATTAGCAATTTGTTTGTGTGTGTGTGTGTGTGTGTGTGTGTGTGTGTGTGTGTGTGTGTGTGTGTGTGTGTGTGTGTGTGTGTGTGTGAGTGTGTGTGTGTGTGTGTGTGTGTAAACTAAAAATTAATATAATGTTAAAGCATTAACTCATCACTGCATCACTTGTAAATATTTTTATTTGCCCTACACAACTCAATGTTAAATTTTATGTTAGATTCGTGTGCATATCATTAATCATTCTAAGTCTCATAACAGTATAATGCATAATAATAATCATAAGAATGTAGTCATTTAGTTTCATAATCCTACCAACATTCAATAGTAAATAAATTTCAAAAGTTTATCCAGCTAAGTTTATGCGGCATACTATGTTGACATGAGTAAGTAATTATTACATGCATATAAAAATGGGATGTGACATTAATCGTTATTATACCCTACTTCTACATACAGTCATTTAGAGCCCTCTTAAGCTCAGAATACATATATTTCCAATATCAAACCTCACTCAAAGAACTCAAACCAACATTCATACTAGTTTTACTTAGATTTGAACCAATACTTAGGTGGGGAGAACTACATTGAGCTTGATCCCCTCTCAATGTATTGGTATGTAATCAACTCTCAACATAGCAGGGTATTGATAATGTATAGACTACCGCACTAACTCTTTTTATTATGGTGTTCATTCAATCCCTTTCTCATGAAAACTTAAGGTTTTCAAATGAAAATAGACCTACAAGGAAAAATATTGATTGCATGGACATAAAATTTGGACCAAAGTTAGAACATGCCCTGATCTACAAAACCCATAAATCATTGAGAAAGAAGACATTAGCACCAAAAGTGGATACTAGTTCCACAGTGCTACTATCCAAGGTATGGCACTATTGTCCAAGAGGAATTCTAACACCTAAATCCTATTTATGACACCCTAGTCAGCTTTTATGCTAGGTTTCAGCTTCTAAATCATCTATCTCAGTTAGTTTCCAGTTAAGCATTTATTTGTGTCATTTATTATTATTTTTTTAAATATCATATTAGGTCAACTCTTTCACAAATTAGTGGTTGTACTTATTTCATATCTCTCCTTTGATTTAATATACTCAGACCCTTGAACAACTTAGGACTTAAACTCCATAAACCCTTAAAAAGTTAAATCACCTTGTCTTTGCTTGAGTCCAACTTGAACATTTTGTTGGTGACTAACCTTCAACTAAGAACATGTTAAATTATATAATTAGTACATGCAATCTAAGATTAAAAGCATTGAAATGATTGAAATTAAAAGAGAGAAAGGTTTAGTACACCTATGAATTGATGTAATTATCTTTCCATTTGGCAATTTCATTTGAAAGACATATCATTATGAATCACTAAAATTGAGATTAGGATAAATATAATTTTGGAAAGCGTACATATCTAAGGAGATAGAGAGAGAGAAAGAGATAAGAGGGCCCATGCCCCCAACTTTGGAGAAAATGTGGATTACCACTTGGTAGTTGAGACTATCACAACTATGAAACCCAAACATACTTATAATATGGTGAGTGTGAGTGAACCAAGTCAACTCATATTATCAAACTAGTGAGGCTAGATGTGCAATCAATTCCATCCTAAAAACTTTGCAATATTGAGTGATTTAAACACCTCGACCATACCAAAAAAGTGAACCAACTATTATAGTAAATTGGATCAATATAACCCTTAAAAGTCCAACTTGGTGGGTGGTGACAGGCCTTGAAAGTGTTTGGAATTTGAATCTGATTTGACTTTAAAATATCAAGTGCACACTGCATAACATATGCACCTTAGATATGTTTCATGTTGAAATTGTATATAAAAATAGAACTAATGTATAGAATTATGTCATAAATATGTTCTAAATCATACAACTATGTAATTTACTTAATTTAGAACTGTGTAAGTGTGGAGAGCATGCTTCCAAAACATGCCCCCACTATAATCTAAAACTAAAAATTGATTTAATTGCCAGTGTGGATGATATGATTCCAAAATATGCCCACATTGTAATATGGGTATGTTGCATACTAAGTGTGAAGAACATGCTTTCAAAACATGCCCCCACTGAATCTAAAAATTGTTAATGTGTGGAAGTCATGTCTATATGGCATGCCCCCACTGAATCTAAAATTGTGAATATGTGGAAGCCATAACTATATAGCATGCCCCCACTAATATGTTCCCCTTTGAGGTGAATTAAGATAGAAATTGGTAGTTACCTCACCTTAAAAGGATAATATAAGCATATATCTATAAATGAACCATGTAACATACATGAGAACATGTCTAGGTAAATGTATCATTAAAGTGCATAGAATGTGATCACATCAAGGCCTAAGATGCATGATCAAGATCATGAAAACTTTTAGATAGTAACAATACAAGATCAACAAGTAATAAAGCACACACATGAGATCACTCAAAATTAAATCAATAAATAATAGTCCAAAGAGCTAGTAAACAAGAAGCATGTTCAAATGCCACACAATGGAATAGACATGACTTAGTCAAATGTCCACAAAAGCAAGAATGACATATTCAAATGTCCATGCAATAAGTGATGACATATCAAATGTCAAAAAATAAAACAAAGGCATGGGGGGCATAAATAATATAATATATTCAAATGCTCAAAATATAAGACAATAGCAAGACAAGACACTCAAAGAAGTGTATAAATGAAAACATAAGCAACCAGCATAAACATAATATAATAGCCCATGGATCATATGTACTAGCAAAAAATGTCAAGTACATAGCATATCAAGTACACTACAAAAGATATAAGCATGGAAAAAGGCATGTGTAAGTACATATATAAGCTCAAACACGATAATGTAAAATGGTCATAAAATTATATAACTTGGATGTATCATGATTATATAGGTGGATGCCCCCAACATCTTGGTGATGTGTGTATAGGAAAATCCCAACATCCAAAAGTGCATAGATCATGTATACATGTATCACACTAAAATAGAATCATGAAACACGTGTATATAGAAGTAAATTATATGTTATTCATCAACATAAAACTAACACATAGATGCCAAGGAGCCAATAGAATGTGTAGATGCCAAAAATATTTTTAGATTTTTTACTTTTTTAATGTTTTTGGTATTTTTGGAATATATAAAGAGACTACCCTATGATCTCATCTAATGGATGCTCATAGGTATCTACTAATGGGGAATCCAGAACAACACACCTGTTCTGATCCCACTTGTTAAGATCTTGCTCCTTAGAAAGAGCACAATATGATTACCAAATACAAACAATTAAACATGCAGAATTAACTAGAAGTACAAGTAACTAGAATTCACAAATAACACAGAATATGAGAGACAATACACAATCTTGTATTAATACTCATCCAGAAAGAAAATACAATAAAGAAGATGTCACTTCTTCTTCCACCTCTCAGAGGCTTCCCACACCTCAAAGGCTCCCAGTAATTCTCAATCAAGAGTTCACTCTCCTACCAAAAATGGTCCCAACACACAACTCACACACATAATTGGTGTTCACCTCCAACCAGTCAGTAATAACCCTGCCAGTACACAAGTACTCTAAAGTACTTTAAGTAGATCTCCCATGAACCTGCAACAACCTGCAATTTAATAGACCTTACTTACACATGTAGATCTCCTATGACCTTGCAACACCCTGCAACTCAAATGATCTTACAATGGAAGGATCTTCCTTGCCTTCCTTTTTAGCTCATAATTACAATACATGCCAATGGGTCTATAAATAGATCCCAGACTTAACCATAACTTAGACTCTTAATTTAGACACGCAGCTCAAGACTCGAAATAGCCTTTACATGCAAACACTCAATTCAACAAACTAACTATTCGTGCAATGAACAATTCTGGAACACACAAGCGATCGATGTCGGTCCCTGTCTAACTGGAGATGACTGACATTGGCTGACTCCTGCCGATGTCAGTTTCCCTTCTATTCACCCCCGACTGACGTCGGTCGGCCTAACCGATGTCGGTGATTGTGACACTCAGCAACTCCTCCATGTCTGCAAATAGTTAAAGCTTTTAGCTCCACAACCTAACAATCTCCCACTTGGAGATAAATAGTTGCAACTATACCTGTACCTATACATCATCTAGTTTGTTTCCTGGCATTGTATCCCTCTTCAAGATCACCCTTGAATATCAACCACCACAAAACCTATGGTGCACCTCCTGTCATCCAAATCCCCTGCCACATCTGCATCTACAAACCCATGTAGAAAAGAACTTGACCTTGCATAGCATGTGCACCTACTACTGGTCCCTCTCAAATACCTGAGAATCCACTAAACTGCCCTCCAGTGCTTCTTTCTCAGATTGGCTCCTAACTTTCTGACAACTCCCACTGCTTGGGAAAACTCAGGTTTAGTACACATGTACTCAACCTCATTATGTGAATCAAGACACTGTTCATAGAACTGTCCAACCATCGCCGTGCTAACCGGTCTCACACAATCATCCTGAAACAAAGTCAACCTGTGACCTTTCATGTCCCTAGAACACACTCATGCCAAAAAATATTTCTGCTCCCAGATTCCTCATGACATACTTCTAAACTAGCTTTACCTTTAGTTCAGTAACTCCCTGTAAGTGTAACCCTGCAACAAGCACACAATACAGTAATAGGATAATGTAACTAATATTATCCAACCTGGTAAAGAGAAACACAATGGTCAAACCTCCATTGTCCTGCAGCTTATTCAAGACCATATACCCTGGCCTTCCGTCTCACGTGTCCATTCCCACTCTTCTTTATCCTGAACATCCATTCGTCTCTCAGTGCTTCTTTTCAGCTGGCAACTCCACCAAAAACTCCTGTTTGGTTCTTTTCCAAGGAATCACATCCTTCATCCATGCCAAGCTCCCACTATTTCTTGGATCTACCTACTTTGCTTCTTTAATAACTTCCTGGTTCTTTACCATCAGTGAGCAACAAGTAGTGTAAAGAAGGGAAATGATGAATTTGAGGCTTACTTACCCTTAAATTCCTCCATATGGGTGCTTGAGACTCCTTGACAGCTTGTTGTCCACCCAAAATTTGTCTCAGTGACCGATGTCGATCACATCTCAGTCTGCACCTGACTGATGTCAGATCCATGTGACTGCCTCATCACCGACATTGGTTTCCCCTAACCGACACCGGTGTTTATCTATCTTGAGTCACTGATGTTGGGTTGCACATAGCTGACATCGGTCCCTATCTGGATGCTGATGCCAATTTTCTAACTGACGTCGGTCTCTGTGTTTTTCTTGTGAGTTATGACCTTTACCCGCGAGCTCCTTTTGGATCAAACCCTTGTCCAAATCACCCTTTCTCTACTCAAAATTCTTTAGCCCATTTGATGATCTCTATCCATCACCTTCTCCTTAAAAAACCAAGGCTTTCTTGCTCTTGTCACGAACATCAAATTCCTCAAGAAACGTCACTTTCTTCTTCTGCATACAGAAATATCGATCCATGATTTTCAAATCCAAAAGCATACCCTTTGACTCAAGAACATGCATCTCCTTCTTATTCATGTGACCAAGCCTATTAAGCCACATCTTTGAATCTACAGTTGAAGTAGATAACCCAGAAAGAGAATCAGTAATACAAGTAGATAGATAAAGCGTACCTACTTTCTTACCTCTTGCTACAACAAGTGCACCCTTGGTAACCTTCCAAGAGTCCACTGTGAGAGTTACTATGCAACCCTCATCACCCAAACTTCTTACAGAAATCAAATTTTGCTCTAGAACTGGGACATGCATGACCTCCTTAACCACCCATGTGTTGCCCATCTGCAATTTCAGCTCCACTTTCCCTTTGCCAACCATCTGACAAGGCTTACCATCCCCTAAATAAATTTCTCCAAAGTCTCCCTGGACATACTCATGAAAAAATTCCCTATTGGGGGATGCATGGAAAGATGCACCAAAATCTAAAACCCAAGATTCTACTTTATCTAAGGAACATACCAGAGCATCCTGTGTAACATAATCTGCAACATCTACTTCTTCTTCATGTCCTTCATGTTGATCTTCAACCGACCTACAATCTCTCTTTAATGCCCTTGCTTTCTACATTTCCAGTAGGTTATTCTGCCATACCTGGACGTGGATCTCCTGCCTATTTGGACCTTGATCTCCCATGCTCTATATTCTCTCTTTGCCTTCCCCTACCTTCAACACTCAAAGCATTTCCTGATGATTCACCTGTGCTTTTCCTGTGAATCTCTTCATTCAAGATTACACTCACAACATCATCCACTTTTAAGATTTTTGAAGCAGACACAGTAGTGCTAACTGCCATTACCAAATTCTTCCAACTTTCAAGTAATGAGCATAAGATAAAGAGAGCCTTAATTTCATCATCAAAAACAATATTGACTAAATTTAACTGGTTTACCAAACCATGGAAATCACTAAGATGACTATGTATAGATCCACCTTCCAACATTTGCAAATTAAATAATTGCTTCATAAGAAATACCTTATTCGAAGCTGAGGATTTTTCATATAAATTTGCCAAAGATTCCATCAACTCTACCATTGTCTTAACCTGTGATAAGTTGGAAATCACAGACGATGCAAGACTCAACCTTATAGATCCTAGAGCCTTTCGATCAAGAACCTCCCATTCTTCATCCTTCATATCCCAGGGCTTGTAATCAACCCCACCCAATGGTAAGTACAAATCTTTCTGATATAGATAATCTTCAAGTTGCATCCTCCATAATTGATAGTTCTTGCCATTAAACTTCTCCATTCATAGCTTACTTTCTTCTGCCATTGCTCTACTCCCACTCAAATAGAAACCCCTATGAGTAACCTATAATCAACACACACTAACCAGATCTGATACAACCTATTAGTATCCCAACCAAAAGCTCTGATACCAATTGATGGGGAATCCAGAACAACACACCTGTTCTAATCCCACTTGTTAGGATCTTGTTCCTCATAAAGAGCACAATATGATTACTAAATACAAGCAATTAAACATGCAGAATTAACCAAAAGTACAAGTAACTAGAATTCACGAATAGCACAGAATATGAGAGACAATACACAATCTTGTATTAATACTCATCCAGAAAGAAAATACAATAAAGAAGATGCCACTTTTTCTTCCACCTCTCAGAGGCTTCCCACACCTCAAAGGCTCCCAGTAATTCTCAATCAAGAGTTCACTCTCCTACCAAAAATGGTCCCAACACACAACTCACACACAGACTTGGTGTTCACCTCCAACCAGTCAGTAATAACCCTGCCAGTACACAAGTACTCTAAAGTACTTTAAGTAGATCTCCCATGAACCTACAACAACCTGCAATTCAATAGACCTTACTTACACATGTAGATCTCCTATGACCTTGCAACACCCTTCAACTCAAATGATCTTACAATGGAAGGATCTTCCTTGCCTTCCTTTTTAGCTCATAATTACAATACATGCCAATGGGTCTATAAATAGATCCCAGACTTAACCATAACTTAGACTCTTAATTTAGACACGCAGCTCAAGACTTGAAATAGCCTTTACATGCAAACACTCGGTTCAACAAACTAACTGTTCGTGCAACAAACAGTTCTGGAACACATAGGCGACCGACGTCGATCCCTATCTAACTGGAGATGACCGATGTCAGCCGACTCTTGCCGATGTCGGTTTCCCTTTTGTTCACCCCTAATCGATGTCGGTTGGCCTAACCGACGCCGGTGACTGTGACACTCAGCAACTCCTCCATGTCTACAAATAGTTGAAGCTTTTAGCTTCACAACCTAACATCTACCCACTCGGTACCTTATGCCATAAACTGGTGGTACAACCAAAAAGCATGTATAGTTTTAATATCTATCATTGTAGTATATGTGATGTTGTGCATATGTAGAATGAGACTCTATGGTCATGAATAAATAGTAGGATTAATAGGGGTTTGTGGGACCTATTTTTGAATTCTCTAAGGTTTCTTTGGAATAATAGTGATAGGAACATGTGTCTGTGCTCTGGATATTTGAATATGGTACATAGTAGATGATGATTCCATGGAATCCATTGCATGTCTTTAATGTAAAGGTTTTTCAAGTATTGGCCACTTAGTAAAGGGGATTCCCTATTTTTTATTGATTTAACTTTTAAGGGATTTATGGAATGTAAACCCTAGGTTGTTAAAGGGTTTTATTATAATAGATTAGGGTAGAAATATGCAATAAATATAGCCACTAATTTATACAAGAATTGAACTAATTGATTATTCTAAAAATAATAATGAATCATGCAAGTATGTACTTAGTTGGAAACTAATTGAGATAGATGATCTAGAAGTTGAAAACTAGTACAAAAGTTGATCAGGTGTCATAAATAAGATCTAAGTGTTACAATTCCTCATGGACAATAGTGTGGTCCCTTGGATAGTAGTACATTATGTTACTATCCTATGTTTCATGCTAGTGTCTTTGTGTAAGGACTGATGTAAACTTCTAGGAGCAACCATGTTTGAGTCTAATAGGCATGTTCCTATACAAATGAAACCTACTTCACTATTTATGTACTATTTTTGACTGATTTGTGAGCAAACCCTAGACTTATATGTTGTTAAGGTGTTTGAAGAGTAAAATTAATAAAAGTGTGACATTAGTTGGGTAGGCTAGACATCCTCAACACCCTACTATGTTGAGAGTTGCCTATGTACCAATACCTCAAGAGGGGATCAAGCCTGATGTAGTTCTCTCAATCTAAGTGTTGGTGCAAGTATAAGTAAATACTAGTATGAGTGTCAATTTGAGTGCTTTGAGTGAGGCTTGAGAATAGAAATCTATGTAATCTAAGTTAAGGATGGTTGTAGGTGATTATATGCATAAGTAGGGTAGAATAAGGATGAATGAATTTGATTTTACACCACTTGTTCTGAGCTTATTTGTGTGTATTTGCATTTTATTTCTATCTAGTGGGTAAAAGGGTTTAAATTCATGTATTTATATTGATTTGGTGCTTGTGTAGAATGTGAAATAGGTCTAGGTTGATCCTAGGTGTCTTAGGAATTTAAAATATAGTTGTTGGAGTTGAAATGAGGTAAGGGACATTAGTGTGGTCCCTTAGTCACTAGCATAATGCACTAGTGTCCAAAGGGGTGTGCTAGTGTCCAGGTGGCATAACCTAGGGCATTAGGGGCTTGGATTCCTAAGTGGAAGGTTTGGAATTGATTTTGGGATGTGTAATACACACACTAAAGTTGGATAAGGGTCAAAAGAGGCCCTAAGATAAGTCTAGGGCTAAGCTAGGGATGGGTGGTCTCAAGTGACACTCATTGCACTCAAGTGACATTTTAAATGACTATAATCCCTCCCCCTTTATTCTATAAATGTAGTAAAATGAAATGACTAAAATAAAGGAAAAAGAAGACTACTTGGAATTACTTATGAGGCAGAGCCCGTGAATCTGGATCTAAGTTTTGTGAAGTCTATTTTATTACATATCCTATAAATTAAATATTGATGAATTAGTCCTTAATTAAGGAATATCAAAAATAAATACAAAACTAAGTAAATAGATAAGAGAGAGAGGAAAGGAATGAATACACCTCACTAGGTATGCAAACTAATATAAAAAATTAGTGACATCTTATGTGTGTGTAGTTGGTGACCAAATAGTGAGTAGCTTGAACTAAGTTAATGGCTTACTCAATCCCTATGTATGGGTGGCTCAAGAACTCAATCTAGTTTTGACTCCATCGTTACCCACCCCTATTTAGTGTATCATAATCTATGAATAACTTAGATTGGACTGATGGCTTGTCCAACCCTCCTATGTAGGTGGCTTAAGAACTCAAGTAGGCTATGACTCCATTATTTCTTACTCATGTGTAGTAGATGCATCTATGACTGAAGTTGTATGATGTAATTAAAAAATGTGTAGGATGGCTCTAAGGCCACTCAAAAAATTTAAAATGTAAAATGGCCAAGGGGCCTCTTGGGCACTCAAGTATGTAACTTAGGGATTATGCATAAATACCAACCATTGTAGATATAATAAGGCATCAATATAGTGTGAAACCTAGTGAAAATAGTGTCTAGAGTATACAACACAAATAATGACATGGAGTTGTCATTTCATTTGATATGAGCTAGTGCAAAACTTGATCATGTGGAAATAATGTGTTGTGCACATGCCCCTAATTCTGATAAATGTGTATATGGATTCTAGATTGAGTTGTAGCAATATATGTCTATTTATGTTTGAAACTAAAAAAAGAGTGATCATACCATGCATGATGCCCCCAATATGATCAAACCTGGTATGATTTTGTGTAAAATTAAGCATAAACTAATAAAATATGATAACCTATGACAAAACTAATAAAATATGATAACCTATGACTGAAACTATGTAAATTTGGACTGTAATTACTATGTTCTTCTATCAAATCTAGATTTTTCTATTTATGTGGCTATTGAAAAGTAACATGGCCCCTTGGATAGTAGTACATTGTGCTAGTGTCTATGTGGTGTGTTAGTTTCCTCTGTGTTATTTTTTTGCTAAACTGACTCTGATCTTTGTCTAACTATTTTCCACTATGTTTTCTTAATTCTAAGCTCTATAAGTCTATGTTTGTGTGCTAAAAATTGTACTCTAAGTGTATTCAAATGGATTTCTCTTTGCGATAAACCCTTATGAATGTCCCCTCTTTTAAGGGGAGTTTTTATACCTATGCAATAATTATCCTCAAAATAAAAGCTCTAAAACATGTGTGTTAGGTTAAGAATATATGATATCTGTGTGATAAACAATATAATGTGTATACATGACATCAGAATGTAAGTTGGATTAAACATAAGTTGGTAGTATACATGACATCAGAATGTAAGTTGGATTAAACATAAGTTGGTAATGTATGATATATGTTAGATATAGAATTCACAATGCTATCAAGATAAATATAACAATGTAAACACGTATATCAACAACAAAATTTGAGCATAATCTATGTAAACTATGTGGGGGATGGGTCATGACATCCAGTAAGGCACCCAAGAAGTATGGGGAGATGTATGATAACACTCATGGCATTGAAAATTATCTGTGTAAGCAACAAGCAAGATAAAAGGGTCATGGCCATGATGCATACATGAAAGCATAGATACAAACACATGAGGCACACAAAGTAGGCCAATGAGCCATAATACAAGGGATGTGGGCCCATGTCACTAATTCTAAGAAATGAATACATACAAGGACATGTTTAAATATCCACATATGTCAACAACAAGCAGGTTGGTTTAGAACGACATGGAAGGACATGTTCAAATGTCTACATACACAATCAATAAATCACACACAAGGACATGGGAAAATATTCAAATCATACATATAATTAAAGTGGCGTAGAGCCATAGAATAATAGCATATTCAAATGCCCTCGAGTAGATGTAGAAACAAAGAGACATAATAAAATATAAACTAGTAAATCTAGAAATGAAAGTGTATGAGCATGTGGTACAAATCTGTATAAGAGCAAAGATGTACATAAACTGAGTCTATAGTATTATTAATTGGAAAGAATAGTGTAATATATGATGATATAACCTAGTAAAGTGGAAACTATGTATAAGATACCCCTAATGGGTGAATGTATCAATGTTGAATTAGTGTATCTATGTATGTGCCCCTAGTGGGTAGATAGTAGAAAATATATATCGATGTGTAGGACCTAAGTCCTGCAAGAATATACACAACACTCAACAAGAACAAGTGAAGCATGTATGTATGATAAAATTGAATATACTAAGATAGGTAGCATATGTATTACCTAGCAAATACAAGGAATGTAAACATGGAAATGATTGTGATCTAAAATTTTGTATTTTGAACATATTTTATTATTTTTGTACTTTTTGAGTATAATAAGCTATGTACAAGTAGTCATGAAAATGAAACTATATACAAGGAGCCAAATAATACAAACTATATGCTAGTGATATGTAAGTAAATATGAGTATGTAAAAATGCAAAGTAGTGTCTCTAAAGACCTAAGAGTACATTTAGAGGATATGGATAGTCAAATGGTAGATCTGGTGGGACATCATCCAATGTTGGATACTAAATCTACCCAAATTCAAATAAATCATCATCACTATGATCATCATACCATGTTGTCGGTAAAAGTATATCCTTATCCTTGGTTGTAATTTGGAGTTTTAGCATTCGAATGGCATGTTTCTCTACTATTTAAGAAGCCTCATGTGCGATCTCAGGGTAAACCACATTGAACCGTAGGGTATCTATATAAAACTTATGGTTCTCATTTATGCCATCATGTAGAATGTGAATTATCTATCCTTCATGACTAAATGTCAAACATCTATCTATCTGATCAACTATGGCATCCACTACCTGTAACCATGTACTACCAAGTGTAACCTGTATGTGAGTGTTTGAGCTCATGATAAAGAAAAGTGTGCTGACCACCTTAGGGCCACATGCGACTAGTAGTGTGATATGTCCCAAGGAGTTCTGAAAATGTATAACATGTTATAGTGTACTCTCTTGATGTCCTATATGTTGTAAGAATGCTAATGTGCAAGTAGTAGCATCAGAATCCTCATCTATAACAACAAGAGGAATGTACTTATCCCTGACAAAAATCTAGATAGTCAATGGATCATTCCTCAAATGTTTACATCAATGATGAGTCTATTATGGTGATTATAATAGTATAGGCAAAGCTTCTATTATTTAGATAGTGCCTAAACTCTGAGTTTGTTTAGTTTTTATTGTAATACTAAGTATGTATCTATATCATGTCCAATAATCCTATGAAAATGATAAAATGGTTTATCATCCTACTATGACAATCTACTCATGGATCTATGGTGAACTATGGGTAATGCCATCAATCCTATATCAAGTAACATCTATAATATTTATTATGGTATAATATGTGTATTGACTACTTGAATTTGTATATGTGGAACTGCAAACTAGTGGTGATGCTCGAGTAGGTAAAGGTGTAAGTGTTTTAGAATCATATATATACTCTCCGGGGCCTACTAATGTGAAGCTTAATTTAAATAAATAATCATCATTATCAATGGGTGTTAGATCATCCATTATGGTGGCTTGGGAATCTATATCTAATTTTTTGATGTATACTTCCTCTAGATTAACAAGTAATAGTAATTATGCTATGAAAATCCCATCATCTACTTGGGATAGGATAATTATGTTGTAAGATTGTCCTTCACCTTCATGGGTGAAGCTAATTTTGTTATAAGAGGATCTAGAATGGGTGTAGGAATAGTGGTGCAAGATTCATCGACCTCATATGTATACATATGCTCTATCAAAATCTTGTGAGGTGTGGAATCTATGAGAACATAAGGTGTCCCATCTAAATATGGACCTATAGTGGTAGGCTCTATGACTCTACAATATTTGAATGGTTGGTTATAAGTTGGGCAAGTGAATAAGTATATGTCATGTAAAAACTTGACACATTTATGCAAGGTAGATGGTACGACCTCCATGGCATGTATCCAATGTCTCCCATGTAATAAATTGTAATGTAAATGATTAGGCATCACCTAAAATTATGTAGATAGGGTTTTTGCCCCAACTATTATATCAAATGTAATAGTACCCAATGCTTGTTGAGGAATGTCATCAAAACCTATAATGTTATTATATGTCTTTTAAATGGATGTTATGTCAACCCCCATATTTTGTAGGAATTTGAGGTTGCATATGTTAAGTCTTGAACCACTGTCAATTAGAACTCATTTAATAGCGGTGGTTTTGATTTGTGCCTAGATGAAGAGTGGAAGATTTTAGTCAATAACTGACTGTGAGGTCAAATCCTAATTGGCAAAAGATATAATATCCACAATGTCCTTGATAGTGTTCATGATAGATACAAAATAAGTTGGGTCTATATCATGAGGCAAAGATGTATGATTGAGTGTTTGAAAAAGAATATCTTTGAAAATAGTTTCCTTTTGGAGTGATTCCATTATAGAAATCTTAGTTGGTGTATTTCTCAATCGATCCATAATATCATATGCTCTATGTTGATTTGTAGGCCTGTTGTATTATGTTGGGGACAAGGAGGGAGCATGGGGTTACATTGATTTTGTATAGGTTGTTGAGGCATCTAATATCATCTAATTATATCTCAAACCATAGGATCTACTATTTATTAAGGTGAGTTATAAAGGTAGGATGTGAGTGAAGATAGTCAATGGGTCTAGGTGGAGGAAGAACAAAAGGATTCATATGAGCTCTCTATCGTGGAGTAGTAATTAGAGGTAAATCAAAATTAGCCATGCTATAATGTTCTCCATAAAAAGAGGGATCAAGGTGAGGTGGGCCAATGTGTGAAATAAGTTAAGTTATAACATGATCCATGAGAAGAGTGACATATATGTGCATCATTCTACAAATGGTGGGTAATAGGGCATGTAAGACAAACCACAAGACTTTATACCAAAAAGTAGAAAATGGCATCTATCATGATAATCATAATGAAGGTTACAAACTAAAAACTAAGTAAATGTTAGAAATAAGAAGGGAAACCCTAATGGTACAGTAAGGTTTTATTAAATATGTTCAAAGTAAGTTAGGTTCACTAAATGATTTAACTTTTAAGGGATTTATAGAATGTAAACCCTAGTTTTTTAGAGGGTTTGAATATAGTAAATAAGGGTAGAAATATGTAATAAATATAACCATTGATTTGTAAAAGAACTAAGCTAATTATTTATTTAAAAAATAGTAATGAATCACACAAGTATGTATTTAGATAAAAACTAACTGAGATGGATGATCTGAAGGTTGAAAACTAGCATATAAGCTAATCAAGGTATCATAAACAGAATCCAAGTGTTAGAATTCCTCTTAGACAATAGCACAGTTCCTTAGATAGTAACACATTGCACTAGTGTCCTTTATTTCATGTTAGTGTCCTTATGTAGGGACTGATGTGAACTTTTGGGAGCAGTTATGTCTGAGTTTGATAGGCCTATTTCTATGTGGATGAAACTTACTTCACTGTTTGTGTACTATTTTTTACTGATTTATAAGAAAACCTTAGACTTACATGTTATTAGGGTACTTAAAGAGCAAAAGTTGAAAAAGTGTGATGTTATACAAGTAGGTTAGATGTCATCAACACCATGATGTATTAAAAGTCACTTGCATACCAATACCTTGAGAGGGGATCAAGCCCAATTTAATTTTCCCAATCTAAGTACTGGTACAAGTGCAAGTGAATGCTAGTATGAGTGTCAAATTGAGTGCTTTAAGTGATTATTAGGACTATAAATCTATGTATTATGAGCTTAGGATGACTATAGGTGATGTATGCAAGAAGTAGGGAATAATAGGGATCAATGACCTTGATTATACACCACTTTTTATAAGTTTGTTTATGTGTATTTGCATCTAATTTTTGTTTAGTTGGTAAATGGATAAAATTCATGTAGTTATATTGATTAAGTGCTTATGCAGAGTGTGAAATAGGTTTAGGTCAACCTTGGGTGTCTTAAGAATTTAAAATATATCTATTGGGGTTGAAATGAGGTAAGGAACACTAGCACGGTCCCTTGGTCACTAGCGCAGTGCGCTAGTGTCCAAAGGGGCACACTAGTGTCCAAAATGGCACGCTAGTGTCCAAAGGTTCATGTTAGTGTCTAGGTGGCATAAACTATGGCACTAAGGACCTAAATTCTTAGGGGAAGGTTTAGTATTGATTTTGGGATGTCTAAGGATGTGTAATACTTGCACAAAAGCTAGATAAGGGTCAAAAGAGGCCCTAAGATAGATCTATGGCTAAGCTAGGGATGGGTGGTCTCAAGTGACACTCATTTCACTGAAGTGGTATTTTTTATGACTACACTTACCCTCTTAATATGGATTGGCCTTAGTATATTTGATAATTAACTACTTGGGTATTAATTTCTCTTATTCAAGAGGATGCTCATATGAAAATCTAGAAACTATAACTACCCAATTGATATATATGTATTTAACACACCCATTCACTGTAAAAGGTATTGTTTGAAGAGTATGTGTTTAAGGGCATCTAAATAACATATCAAATACACTTATGGAAGGTATAACTAAAAAGGTAGTAACCACATGTGTGGGACCCACCTGTAAAGGTAAGTCAATCTCATTAAGAACCTATTGTGACATCTCATTGAATGCTCTAACTAATATGGTATAAGGGTGTAAATCATGATGAATGTAACCCAAATGCATAAGCAATGTCATGGTGTAAATTTTTTTGCTTGTACCATTATCAATCATAACACTGCGTAGAGGTTGGTGATCAAGGTATGCTCGAATAAATAAAAAATGAAGATTGGAATCATCATCCTGAATCTCAATATCATCAGAAGTAATAGAAGGTATCTAAACCATGGGAGGTTTATGCTTCATATAGGTACCAATACTACCATCTTGTGGATGTTCATAGTGTGATGGAAGAGGATGTGTGTTATATATCATTTTCACCTTTGCATCCTTCTGAGAATGATTTTGCAAAATATTATTAAATATATTATGTTTCTAGTGATCACTAGGTTGTGAACCTGATTCCTTTGGAGGATCATAAAGTGTAATTATTTGGTCATCAATAAGGTCCTAGATCTTATGCTTCAAGGCAAAACATTTGTTCTTAGAATACCTTGGTCCCTAGTGATAATCATAATAAGCATTTGCATCATATCCTTTGGGTAGAGGTCGACTCATATTAACCTCTATAAGATAAGGGAGAGATATAAGTTGACACTCCATGAATCATGTGAGTAATGAAATTGGAGACTTGGGTAAGTGTGAGAACTATCTCCTTAGTGTATTATATAAAATAATCTGATTAAGCTGTTGTGAACTTGCATTAACTATGGTGGTTTTTTCCTTTTTAGGCTCAGGAGGTTTTACCTTATAACTTGGTTTGATTGTAAACTTGGTATAGGATGTGGATGTAGTTGGTGTGTTTGATACATACTTAAGTTTATTCAATGAAATAAGATTCATTTCACGGTCCCAACTAATGTGGCATGAGTCATTAAATTATTTAAACTTTTTGAAAATGATGGACTCTTATAAAGGAGAAAGTAAACTTTGAAGATGTCTTGAATTTCTTTATGTACCATAGGATTGGTCATTTTAGCCAACATTATCTTATACCTCAAGACATATTCATTGATAAGTTCATTGGTTCCTTATTTGATTTTTTTAATTTGGGCATAGGAACCTTTTCAATAATATTAATATATAAGTGTTGCAAAAATTGATCTACAAGAGGTTCGAATGTTTTTAGGTATTGGAGAGGTAAATCATAGAACCACCTCAAAGAATAGTCATTGAGGCTCCTTAGAAATAATTTGGTCAAAAGCTTATCATTTGAGTAATAATAAAGGCATGCCACATAGAAAGATTGAATATGCTACTTAAGATCACCATTTGCATCATAAAATGGGAACTTAGGTGCAACAAAACCAGTTGGCAAAGGGTGCAAAGATATCTCGGGTGCAAGTGGGTTATGCATTACATAATGAGAATCAATAACATGATGAGACTTTAAATCCTTTTTTTCAATGTTTCTAACTTTATCCTCCAAGTTATTTATAACTTGAAGGAGAGTTTGAATTGCAGACCCATTAGGATTTAGATTAACAAGATAAATAGTCACCAAATGGGAAGTGCACATGGTTTGAGTAGTAATAAGCATTGAAACTAGTATTTGTGTTAAAATAATTGGTAATTTCATGGTAGATGTAGCAAAAATTTTATCAAGAAACAAAGGTTGGAAGACATATCCCATGCCCCCATTATAAGTATGAAGTGGTAATGTGCTCAAGGGGAGGGTTGTTAGTATATGGGGATGACCCATAGCTCAAATAACTTGATTAATAGATGGACCTGCTTGGTCATCTATGCTTTTTTTTTTTAATTTTTAATATGGTTTTTATGATTTCATCAGTATCTTCAAGGTTTTGATGAATATGCTCAAAAAATAATGTAATACTTGCACTTGCTCATGATTTATTTATTCATGTTAATTGGTTTCATTGGATTTATGGTTTTCATTTTCAAAACTTCCTCTATGGTAACCTCATCAGCATGTTACTCATTCTCAACATGGTACAAATGATATTTTTTTTATTATATATCACCTTAGTCTTATACACTTGAAAAACTTAGACCTTGGTTGTTCCTCTCAATTCTCTACCTTTCCTGCTTTTATAAGTCTCGCATTTGCTCTATCTTTATGCCCCTTGGCCTATATCTCTTAGTCTGACCAGTGTTATATTGATGACCCAAGTCTTTTATCTTACTCAGAATACTTAAAATGTACTTATCTTCCATCTTTGCAAGTTTTAAACCTATACCTATTCTTCTTCTCCCTGAACACTAATGTTCAGAGTAGATAGTAGCGTCGATGCTACTATCCTATCCTATTATGATGCAAGTGTCCATTGCCCTAAATTCATCCAATTTTTAAATGAAATGTATCCTAATAGTTAGCCTAAGTGCTTTAATGTGAGTTATTACTCTAAAGGGATTGATATAAATACAAGATCAACCTTCATTCATTCCTCACTTATAAAAGACCAAAAATATCAAGGCAAGTTATTAAAAGTACTCTATCCAGCATCTAATTGATCAAAATCTCCCTATTTCCATACCAATCATAGGTACAACACATATACAAGTTTTAAGTACTAAAGGAATAGCACAAGAGCTCAATTTTCCAACTTACAAGCTAGGTCACTATTGTACTTGCTTTGTACACATTGTATGATTCACACACAAAGCAACATATAGGGGAGAATTACATCAGTCTGAGGCCCTCTTCAAAGTATCGATTATGTAGGCAATGTCCTTTGATAATTAGGTCATTGGGGTTAGTTTGAAACTATGTGCCCACTAACTCATTTTTCCCAAGGTCACATTAAAGATGAAAAATTAAGATTTTGCCATTTCACAAGTAGTGACTATCCATGACCCAGATATGAATGCACTAGAGTGAAGGTGAAATAAAACCCACAAACATATAGGTGGTCACATCCTATTTCAATAGATATTTTGTACATGGAACTAGTGTCAAACCTAGATAATAGCATTGATGCAACCATCCTAGGCTGACATTACTATCCAGATAACCAAAGACATCAGATCCAGAATCTAATGAATGTTCCATAATCTACTTCTTACCTAATTTCAGCTTGTTCTAAATCCAAAACTACATTAACAACATAACAAGCTAAGTACTTCACTTATTTGTCATTTTTATACATAACATAGTTGTACTTTCCATATTTAGACTATTCGAGCATAATAAATTCAATGTATGTTTATATTTGAGTTTAGCATCTAATTGGCATGTTATAGATCTGATTATCATTGTTGTGTCATTTCATTAATATATACCCTTTTAATCCAAATCTAAGGCTAAATCCAAACACTTATATTTAATTTTAGGGTTAAACATTTGGTGAACCCGATCTATGTGAATTCAAATTTTTATGATTCCTAAAGTTGTAAACCAATTAAGGTTTCAGATTATTATACTTTTTAATTTCCTACTTTTACTATTTTGTATGCAACCTAGGTGTAGCCCTAGATTAGGAGGTGTGCCTATTGAACATATTGATATTCCCCTCCACACATCCAAGATGTCTTAAATCAATGAGGGATCTCATACCTTGGATCATGATGATACCCATGTTGACAATGAAAAAATATTGATAGGGTTATCATAAAAGAAGATTCTGATAATAAAAACCCTAAAACAAATGAAAATGAACAAATAGACCATGATCAAGTGCATATAATTGCATTATTTTGTGATCACATTCAATAAAACCTTAAATATCTTAATGAGATCTTAGAACTTATACTTGAATCAAAAAAATCCAAAACTATAGTCGAAACATCCCTCCCCTTGAACACATTACAATTAAATAATCTAGTGGGGGCATGGATTGTATGTTTAAAACTTTGTTCCCTAAAACTATTATTGATACATCTATCAAAAAATTACATGTTGTTTCAACCCAAATATCAATCTTAATGCCTGTTACTAATCAAAACATGTTTTCATCCCCTTTGGTGACTACTCAAATTGCTAATCTAAATCCCACTACGCCTATAGTTCAATCATTCCTTCAAGTTATAAAAACCTAAGAAGACAATATTACAAACATTGGACAAGAAGCTTTAAAATCCCCTCACGCCATAAATTTGCATGATATGTTACATAACCCTCTTACACTTGAAATATTTTTACACCCCTTAGCAACTGGATTTGTTGGACCTAAGTTCACTTTATATGATGGCAAGGGTGATCCTTAACAACATCTTCAAACATTTTATGTGGCATGCCTTGACTATGCTTTCAATGATAAACTTTTCACCAAATTATTTCCAATATGACTCAAGGACTATGCTTTGAGGTGGTTCTATGATTTACCTCTCCAATCTATCAAAGCATTCAAATCTCTTGTAGACCTATTTTTAGCACAATTTTCCATTAACATTTCCAAAAAGGTTTCCTATGCCCAAATTTCCAAAATCAAACAAGGAACTAATGAACCTATAAATGAAAATATATTGAGATATAAAATAATGTTATCCAAAATGACCAATCTTATGGTAGACAAAGAGTTGCAAGATATAATCAAAAAAAATTTGCTTGATCCTTTACATGAGTCCATTATTTTTAGCAATTTCAAATCTTTTGATGACTTGTGTCATGTTGTACAAGATCGTGAAATGAAGATTGTGACATTGAATAAGCTTAAGTATGTTGCAAATGCACCAATTGCATCCATATTTACTATCAAATTCACAATTAAACCAAGTTATAAATTAAAGTCTCTTGAGCCTAGAAAAGAAACAACGATAACAATTAACATAGTTTCATAGTAGCCTAATCGGCTTGTCCTATATAATGCACTAAGGAGACAATTTACATGTTAACCTGAGTCCTTAACTTCATTACTCCCATGGTTACTAGAGTGTTAGCTTATATCTCTCCCTCATCCTAATGAGGTTGATATGAGTCAACCTCTACTCAAAGGATATGATGTCAATGCTTATTATGATTATCATCAAGGACCGAGACATTCTAAAAGTAATTTCCTTACCTTGAAACATAATATCCAAGATCTTATTGATGACCAAAAACTTATATTTGAGGATCCTCCAAAGGAATTAGGCTCATAACCTAGCGATAACCATAAACATAAAATATTGAACAATCATTTACAAGACCATTCTAAGAAAGAACCAAAAATCCAAATGGCATATAATGCACATCCTCCTCCACCACATTATGAACACCCACTAGATGGGGTTATTGGTACTTACACATGACGTATACCTCCCATGATTTAGAGACCCTCTATTTCTTTTGATGACAGTGAAATTAAGGCTGATGACTTTGATCTTCATTCTCTATTCATTCAAGTATGCATTATCAAACACCCCATATGTAGTGTTATGATTGAAAATGGTACAAGTGAGAACATTTTTACCATGACATTACTTACACCTAGGTTATACTCATTATGATTTAAACCCATCTACCAAATTAATTAGATAATTGATGGGACCTTCCAAAAATCTCTTGGCAAGATTGACTTACCTTTATAGGTTGGTCCTTCACATGTTGTTACTAGCTTTTCAATTATCCCTTCCACATGCATCTTTGATATGTTATTGATAAGACCTTGGATACACACTCTTTAAGTAGTACCTTCTATAGTGTAAGGGTGTGTTAAATACATTCATGCCAATCAGGTAATTACAATTTCTAGAATTCCATATGAACATCCTCTCAAACAAAATAAATTTATACCCAAACAACTAGCCATCAAGCCTACTAAGGATAATTAACATCAAAAGGGTAAGCAACAAGCAATCCCCTTTACTAAGTAGTTAGTACTTGAGAGACCATTACATCATAAATATACAGTGGATTCTACAAAATCCCCATCTACTACTACACACCATGTTTAGATATCTAGAGCACCTCAAAATGCACATATTATTGTTTTACCAAAGAAACCACACAACACTCAATGATGGGTTCCAAAAGCCCCTACTCTTGTTATGCCTATTATTTCTTCATGAGTACAGAGTCATATTTTACATACATAGAGCACCATTGATAACACAATGAAAGATATTACACCTACACATAATCCTAGACAACATAAACCACGTATTACACCAGATTCACATTGGGGAGATTACTATGGCCATCCATTAGATGGAATCATAAGATGATATTTACTATTCATAAATTTCCAAAAAATACCAAAAAGTCAAAAACATTCAAAACTCCAAAAACACTTTCGACACTTACATGTTCTATTGGTTCCTTAGCATCCAAGTGTTACTTTCATATTAATAGATCACATACTTAATTATTCCTACATACACGTATGTGTCACACTTCTACTTGAATTTGATACATGCATACATAGACACATGATACATTCCTCTTTTATATCTTGGACCTTCCCTCTACTCATGTCATATGCACATTGGGGACATATGCTTCTTTGATCTTGATACACACATGTTATATGATTCGATGATCACTCTACATTATCATGTTTGAGTTTACATATGTACCTACGCAATATACTTGATATGTTATACATGTGACATACTTTTCCTAACACATTGGATTCATGGGCTACTATGACATGTTTATGTTGGTTGCTTATGCTCTATTTTATACACTTCCTTGAGTGTCTTATATTTATTTTTTGAGCATTTGCATGTGTTCCTTTGCTTGTGGCCCCCATGCCTATATATGCTTTCATTGACATTTGCATACATCATTATTTATTAAATAGACATATTAATATGTCATTATTACCTTTATCAACATTTTAATAACTCACAACCCTTAAATTGTGTAGCATTTGAGCATGCCCATTGTTTATGGTCTCCTTAGACCATTGCCTTTTGACTTACTTTTGAGTGGTCTTGTGTGTTTGCTTGTTTTTTTATTGAGCTTGTACTATTACTATGTAGAAGTAGCCATGTTCTTTATCATTCATATTAGGCCTACATGGCATCACATTGGTTCTGTGTGCTTTAATGATACATTTATCTAGAGATGTTTCTTTTATATGCTACATGGTTATATTCACAGAGTATATAGTTGTATTATCAGTTTTTATATTTGGTGGGGGCATGCTTTGGAAGCATGTTCTCCACACTCATTCAATATATGGTACTTATATAAGGTTTTTATATTTAGTGGGGGCATGTCATATGGACATGGATTCCACACATTCATAGTTCTCAGATTCAATGGGGCACACTTTGGTAGCATGTCTTCCACACTTATTCAGTTGTAACAACCCACATGGATTATACTAGAATAATGTAGTATTTTTTTTAATTACTAAATAATCAACATTTATTTTTTCAATAGATTACATAATGATATTTAACAAACTTTGTTAAGCATATTAAACTATAACAAACTTAGAACAATAATAGTTCCAAATTCTAACACTGTATGCAATAAAAGATAACAAAACTATAAGGAAAGTAATCGCATTATAATCCAACCATAGTTGGTCCAATAATATAACTATTATTGTTGAAGTATAAAAAAATAATAAATTTACATTTCTATTAGGAATTTAGAATTAATACAATGAATATATAATGTGCTCCATGGTGCTCGAGTCAAACCAACTCATATATCTCTGATAATCTCAAGTGTAATCTCCAAGTAAGTACCATTGTGGGAAGGGAGAGCATCATCTAAACACTTTTCCACACCAACCATGGACCATTGATCCCTCATATAATCCCCTATTAGGGAATGGCCCTCCCTTCACAGATAGGTAGATAGTAATGGTGCGAGAATCTAGAGAGACATGCCAGTACCCATGTGTTGTAAGATTTCTACTACTTGATTTGTATCATAAAAAAAATACGTTCTAACATGATATTTCACAAACATGTAAATCAAACATACGAAATGACAATGTCTATCTAACATTACTTTGGCCAAAGTTTTCAAATAACATATAATCTCACAGATCAGTCAATTTCATGCACACCACTTGATCAGATTATCCTCATCTTGCATTTATGATGCCAACTAAGCTAGTGAAGTTCATCTCACTACTTGTTTGACATTATCAATTCAAGATTTTTTAAGTATAACATAATATATAAACCAATCATTAAAATAGATTATTCCTATTAATAGACATGCAAACTTGCCAAATACAAGAAAATAATCATTACAATCCATTTAATCTATCAAATGCATTAAATCAATCTCACACATTAAGATATTTTAAATACTATAAAGATATCCTATTTCTAATCAAGAATCACACCATCTAGGCATGAATCATATCATGTTCATAAATACATAAACATCACAAGAAAACATTAAATTCCTAATCACAAGTATAAATATTTATCAAAGCTAACTTTACTCAATAACTAGGCTTCCCTATAACCAAATCATAAAGGGGGCTAATGTTCCATCCTCCATCCATTATATACGTGATACGACTAACCCCGACCCTGACCCCGATGGTTGGGTTGATCCAAGAAGGGTAAGACTTATAACCTTTATATTATAGGAGCTAAGATTATTAGCATGATAGATTAGCATGGTCATATGTAGGAAACTATAATACTAAGTATAATTATTTACATCTTGTTGTAAGTTACTACCACTAGATCTATTTATATATATCATTATATACATGTATCTAATATAATAATCTATATCCTTGAATTTATTTTATTATCCAATATATTAACTAAACATAGAATCCTATACATCTAAAATCTAACCAACCGTAAAAATAAATAATTCCTATTTTGAATTTAAGCTTGCATTCCATTTACAATAATCACTTTATACAAGGTTAACTCAACTAAACTTATCTCAAGTAATACTAATTTTTGTTTACATCTATAATACTTAATTATTATTATAATCAAAGCCAAATACCAATACCCAAGTGGATTCGACCAGTTGACTAGTTAAAATAATAATATATAATGCTTATAAAAATCATTTACCTATTTAGAACCTGAGTTTATACCTCAATACAAAAATACAAGGTAAAATAAAGTTCCACGCATATTTTAATTGCAGCAAGGAGGAGATGTAGTTTCCTTCCAACATTTACTAGTCTTTCCCCAATGGCGTATATGGAGCTTCTATGATGACCTTTATATCCCTTGATGTTTTATCAGTCTATATTGTTTTACTAAGGCTCTACATACTAATTCATAATGCTTTCCAAACTTAAAAAGACTAGTTGAAGTTAAATATTATGATTGTGATAATATTTGGTCTTTTGTGTCTCATTGCAAAGGCATACAAACTCTTTTAAGCATGCAAACCATTTATAATAGATATACATGTATTTAAAAACAATATGAACCCTTATCAAGCAGTCGTACCTCCTTTGCTTCTTAGATCTCCTTCACTACTCACTTAAATCTTCTTCATTATATTTTATTTCATCCTTACTCAGTAATTTCTTCTCTCCCTACACCATTCTCTCCTCTCTGCCCCATGTCCTCTTTTACTTACTTATCTCTCACTTATTAAATCACTACAATTCTTATATGCATTGTTGCTGCCTCTTTTTTACATCGCCACTTCTTTAACTTTGTTGTATCTCCTTTTATTAATTCATTGTCCCCCTCTCCTTTAATTCATTATCTCTCTTTTAATTGCTTGTATCTCCTTTAATTCATTATACACTATTGTATATTTCACTTGGCATCATTGTAAATAACCTTACCTTGTTGTATATTTATTACTTATCCTCTAATCATTGTACTCTTCCTCCTTGAGTTGCTGATTATCTCTTTATTTTGCTACCTCTTTATTGCATCGATCTCTCTCCCTTTTATTAATTTCTCTTTCTATCAAAATCTTCCATGTAAATAGTCACCTCCCCTTTTCTTTCTATTTTAAAATTTTATTATTATTATTATTATCCAGAATAGATGTTTAAAAAAAAAAAAAAAAACTTTGAGTTTCATTGATTTTTCTTTTCATGCACTTCATTGTACCTCCTTTAATGCACTTAAAAATCTTTAAGTGGAGTTTCATTTTCTTGATTTCAATAGCATCAACTTAATTTTGTTCTAAGTCAAGTGAATTTCTTGTTTAAGTTAACTTAACTTAGTCTTTAAATGATAATTTTAGACTTTTAGTTTTTCAAATAAACCATGCATTGTACTTTAACTTATTAAGTTAGTATTTAGGCTATTAAATTTCTTTTACCTTAATAATAAAAAGATAACTATCTCTTTTTAAAAGATATTCAACCAAATAATAATCCAATTATTTCAAAATATTTTTTTATTAAAATACTAGAGTTTGTGCATTATGTATATTTATGTATATCAAGTTTTATATGGTTTAATATTTATTAAAAACCATTATATGAAAAGACATCAAATCAAGACAATGATATTCATCGAATATCATTAAGACCTATAACTATGTTAGGCAACTAAATTTATGTCAACATCTATTACATGATCATATAAAAACATTATATGCATAAATCTATGTACTATAATCACACATGAAATCACATAATCAGATTATTATAAGCATCAACTGAAAACATGAGCATAGTAGAAGTATATAAACACTCACTATATAAATTGACCAAAAGAATTAAACAAGTTATTCCATTGTGGTGTGTGTGTTGGGTTACTAGCAGTTCCTCTATTATCCTTCAATAATCCTATCTACACCACCCTCTCTGATGATGCTCTCCCTCCATCATGCTCTGAGGGTAGAATCAATCTAGCACCCACCTCGTGATAACTAGGTAGTTATTCTGAGTCATCATATATATCAAAACTAATGATGCATAACTAACAAATATACATCCATAATGTGTAGAAATAAAAAAGTACAACTATCACATAATCAATCCATTATGTAAATTGATCAGCATATCATTGTCCCTGTAGTGCTATAAAATGTGAAAATTGGTAACTTAAGTGTGCCTAAAGACACCCAACCCTTAGGTCCATCTTGCTTGCTCTCATAACCCTCATAAGCACCTTTTCACTAATTCCCAGTCACACATAGCCTTCCAAACTTTATCCCAGCTGAGCCAGACCCCTCTTTTCATGACAAATCCATCCCCCTAGGTACCTTCTACTCAGAATAATAGTGCAACACTAAGACTATAGCATTGGTGCCACTTCTATCCGCTTTTGGTGTTGTTGTCCAAGTCCATTTCTGGCCCCAATAGTCGATTTCTTTCGATTCCCCATCCTTATCCTTATCAGCCTAATGCAAGTACATTCAACCCATGACCAATAGAGCCCTATAAAATCCCATCCAAAGATCATTTAGAAGGGGTTGGCAATTATCATGATGCAAGCAAGACTACTCAAGCAATCTTTCTTATTCTTTGCATACATCTAGCCAACACACTTACAAGCTTATTTAAATACTTACACCAGTCCCTAGCCATCTCAAACACATCTAGTTTAGCATTTTACATCTTCATATACATAATTGCACAAAACACATCAACTGGAAGAACTACATACAGATTGATCTCTCTTTGGAGTATTGGTATCTAGGCAGTGTGCCAATACAAGGGGTGTGGATCAATGTCCACTGAATCTTACACATGCTAACCCCCTCTCTCACTCAAAATTGGTCAAAGCACAATGAAAGATAAGGTTAAAAGAGAAAATATGCTCTACAAGAATATCTATAGACTTTCAACTGTCGAAACTTCATGGACATGGTCACATAGACCTGGTAGATATTCTTGTAGAGCATATTTTCTCTATAGATATTTCGAGAATATTTCTGATCTTTTTGTATTGTTCTTTCTTTCCTGTATTAATTTGATCTCTCAAGCTCTGTTTTTAGCTGGTCACTTAGTTTATCCTTTAAGTTTCGTGTTATATTTGAAAACAAAGGGATTTTTGATTACCTTAAATTTGATGTCTGGGAGGTCGTCAATGGTTGTTGGCTATTTGAACCATGTTGAACCATGAATCTTTGAACCTCTAAAATTTCATTGGTTCAATAGTTCAACTATTCAAGTGGTCTTTATCAGTTCCCTAGTTCAATCGCTTCCTTACTTTGTCTGGAGCTTCCTTGCTCTTTGGTTGAACCATCCCTTTAAACTGGTCTTTGGAATCATCCATGTTTTGCCTTTGTCTGGAGCTTCCTTTGAATCGTTGAACCTGTGAACCATTGAACTTTGAACTCTTTCGATTTAAGGTTCAATCGGTTCATTGGTTCATTCTTTGTTTTGTTGTTTCCTTTATTCTTATAAGTCCCTTTGAAGCCTTGAAATTCCTTCAGCTCTATGTCCTTAAAACACCCTGAAGGGAAGGTGTCCCTTCGGGCTTTGAGAAAGCTCCTTTTTGTTAGTGCCGAGAACCCCCGCAAGGGTACCTACCCTTCGGGGTCCTTCGGGTGGCCTTTGGATGGTCTTCGAGTTAATTCCTTTAGACAAAATGTTTGAAGGAAATCTTTTCTTGGCTTTGTCTGCTTTCCTTTGGGCTTTTCCTTTTGGGCTTTTCCTTTCAGGCTTTTCCTTTCAAGATTTTCCTTCAGACAAAAGTTCGAAGGAATTCCTTCAAAAAAAAATTCTGAAGGAAATCTTCCCTCACCTTGAATGCATTTTTTTTCGAGCTTTTGATCTTTCCTTCGGGCAAAATGCCTGAAGGAATTCCTTCGGACAATTTGTCCGAAGGATTTGCTTTAGTGAAATTCTTTCATAGAAAATCTTTTCAAAGGAATTCTTTTGGTTCCTTGAACAAATCCGAAGGAATTCCAACTTTTCTACTTTGTTCACTTTTTCAAAGAAAATCTTACCCTTTCAGCCTTCTCTTTGATCTTTGAACCAATGTTCCTTGCCCTCCACAAGGGCACTTATTCTTTCAGCTTTGGGGCAGTCCTTTGAACTGACCGTTTAAACCGACTGATTGAACCAACTTTGGTTCAACAGTTCAATGGTTCAATCTCTTTATTGAAATCCTTTGTTTTGGCTAAGTCTTTTGATCGCTTGAACCAATCGCGTTAAACTAACCGCTCATTGAACCTTTGAATCGTTGAACCCATTGAACCTTTGAACCAAAATGGTTCAAGGTTTAACGATTCAATGGTTCAAGCCTTCTTCTTTTCGTTAAGTGTTTTGAAGCCATTGAACCTTGAATCGGTTGAACCTATTGAACTTTTGTTAAACCACTTAACTCTTTAGGCTTGCCGACGTCGTTGAACCTTTGAACCCATTAAACCTTTAAACCTTTTTGGAAGTGGGGTTCAATGGTACAACCCTTCCTTTGAAGCTTGCCGATGAACATTTTTGGTTGAACCAAGGTGTTGAACCAATCTTGAAATTGCCTAAGTGTTAGAAACTTGCTCCTTTGAGAGAGCTCACCTGATGAAGCCGATGAACCTATTGAACCTGCTAATTCCTTAACTGAAAAAGCTTGAATAATGAAGAATTTGAATGCTCAGAATAATTTTTTGAGAAGGGAAGAGATAATTTTGGCCTGCAAGACCAAAATAGTTCAAATGTTGTCCCAAAAATGAATGACAAATTTTGGGAACAACAAGCTAATATGACTAGCCCCATGGCCGATCAAGATTTATAAGATCTCTTCAAATAGATTCTTCTATCAGCTCTGCATGAATCAATCATGTTCAAAATATTTTCTTCCTTCACTTAATTGTGTCACACACTAAAAGAATGAGAAGTTGAACTAATTTCAATGGGCAAACTCAAGTACACAAGTATCTCAAACACAACAAATAAGAGTAACAACAAAGTCCCATACAAAGGTCAAGGTCAATAATAACAAGAGTCAAAATCAATCAATAGTTAATGTGACTTCTGAGCCCCCTCAATGAGTGGTTTTATCAGCACCTCCTCGATGAACCTTCACCAATTTGCCAGATTCTCTTGCCAGAGTTTTACAATAATTATTGGTGTAACATCATATCTCTCCCTCCTATTCAATAAGTTGACCCAACAAAGCCTCTTCCATAGGGATATAATCAACGTGTATTTTTTGAGTTTCACAGGGCACCAGGCCATATAATAAATAGATGCATTAGTTTGAGACACAAGATACATGATTTGATAGATGGTAATCATATTGAACTTGGCACTTCAATTGAGCCTCCTTAGGTAAAGCAAACATAGGATAAAGCTTTGAAAATATTCTTATATTCCTTTTTGTATCATTTTAAATAAGAGATAGGGGACACATTAGGGGTTCACCATGCATATCATGCACATCTGACACCAAATACATACAGGGCACCTTTGATTGAGACACATCCTTTGAGCAACATGATTGGTATATATACTTCTAGAGTTCCAGTTAGACCTTCCATCTCTTTCTCAGAGCAGGAGATCATCGAGGATGATTCAAATTATCATGCACTATTTATTAGAGCTTACATTCATAATCATCCTATTCACAATGTTCTCATAGATAATAGATTTAGTGTAAACATGTGCACTATGACATTATTATAGTATTTAGGATATTCATAGTAGGATATTACTCTGACAAACATATTTATCAGTGGATTCAGTGGGCATATATAGATTTCATTGGGTGAGATCATACTTCCTTTATAGGTTGGTCCAACACACGTGGCCACACCATTCACTATAATTCTTAGTGTAGGAGTTTTTGATATATTACTTGGTTAACCATGGATTTAGAAACTTCAAGTAGTACATTTTATAGTTCACAAATGCATGAAATTCATTGACACTAATCAGGTTGTTACAGTTGGAGTTCCATATGAGTTACCACTCCCCACTTTAGAGTCATCTTCTACTTTATAGTCACCAATTTCAATTTTTCCACCAGTTCTAGTTTTGCCACAAATTTTAGTTTTACCACCAATTATAGTTTCTCCTCTAGTTCTAATTCAGACATAGTTGAGGCATCCATCACCAACATAGAGAGTTCATACACCTCCCAGGATTTTATACAGCTTTCATCTATAGTGTTCACACCCAGGGCAGTATCATTAAGATCTCATGCATCTACTCACTGGATACATGTTCAGATAACTTCTACTACCAAATGGGTCCTTAAGAGCCCTAAAATTTCATCCACTTCTCAAAGTTACAAGTGGGCCCCATAATTGGTTTCTACTTCAAATATTTTAGAGCATTTACAACATATATAACTTTTAGAGCCACAGTCTCAACATTTCCATCATGATTCACGATCAAGCATGATTCCTCTCCTTGATACAGGACACCATGATAGGGATTCTCCCATGAGACTCATCAGTTAGTATCATACTTTCCCCGCATACCTGTACATAGTTTCTTCAACTTGATTGTACATAGCTTATATCAAAAAAAAATACAAAAACATGCAAATACTTCAAAAAACCAAAAATATTTTGATTGTATGCATCATCCATGCTTTACATTTCTACTACTATGCTAGACTTACATTTATTTTCTATGTTATTATTTATCGATTTATCTACATTACCATGCTTCACTTGATCTCTTTTGAGTGTGTGTAGTGACATCCAACTCTTTAATTTCTTCACTCTACCCATTGAGGGGGCATCCTACTTCTACATTGAGACATACATCGATATACATACCCACTAGGGGCATCTTCTACATGACTCAACCATTCAGGGTATGTCATTCCTACACCACACACTCTAGTTATCATGTTAAAGTACATTACTTACTAGCTTAAATAGATTACTCTATTGACACTCACTAGTATATAGAACTTATGTATTTCTTAGCATATACCTAGTCTTGTACTAACATGCCTTGCTTATTTTCCATTTTGCTTTGATTAGTTAGATGTGATTATACTTCCAGTTCCTTACATGTTTTCCTTTTTTGCTTTGCATGTTTGCATTTCTCAATTCATGTTTGTCTCATGTATGTGTTTAGGACATTTTCCAATGTGCTTTGCTTCTATTCATATGTGTGCCTTAGGATATTGACCAATATCCTTTGTATGTACTCTTCTATGTGATTGCGGCTTCCATGTCAACCTTGCTTATTTCAATTATATGTGTATGCAGCATTTAAACATGCCTTGTATGTTTGCTTTCCATTTTGAGTGACATGTGACCATGTCCCTTATTTTATTTGCCCCTTAGCCATTTTTATATGCTTCTTACTTCTTTCCTTATGTGTTTGTTGCTTGTTTGTTCCTCATTGTTTACAATGCCATGATCCACATCATGCATTATCTTGCTGTTTTAGATGCCATGATGGACATCATGCTCCATCCCTCCAACTAAAAACTAACAACTAACCAGACTTCCATTTCTAATTGAGTACATTGCATATGTTATTATATTATTATATCCATTTAGGCATACCATTGTTGATCTAACAATCTCTCAATACAAATCATGTTATATCTTGAGATATCTTGTCAATTATCATTGTTATATAATGTATCTTTACAGCATAACATACTTGTAGGGATCTTTCTTATGAGGGTAGTCATTATAGGGTCTTCATTCCTACCCTTAGAAGAGGGGGCAATAAATAGGGGTTTTGTCTTAGAGATTAGAGTTCTTAACAGTCACATATCCAGCATCCAGCACATCTAGAATAACAACCAGACATCAAAATAGTTTAAATAGACCAGGTAGATAGTGAGAATATTAGAACAATCACTAGATTTGGCCTAAGACAATAATTCCCAACTTGTACTCAAATTTCAGTGCCACTAGTGTCCACTTTTAGCACTCTTATCCAAATAATAGAAAAAATAGACTTTCTAGAAGCAAGTAGAAAAATAGTTTTAACTATGATTTCGTACAAGCAAAATAATTCAGAATCAATGGTTTTTAGTACACTTTTGCTCAGAGAATCTAGATTTAGGGAGCATCATGCACGGCATGATGGCTCTCACTTCTAGTTTTAGACATGACAATTGATGTGACTTCCATATCAGAATCCATGTTTCAGACACCAGTGATTAGGGGTAATGTGCATGGCACATTTGTTTCTTTTATTTTTGAGTTCAGTATTATCCAAACATTCTCAATAGTTACATGCCTTATTCCATCTATAGGTGTTTGGCATCATTTTGGAATGTCTTTCATACAATTCTAACTTCCCGAGTTCATAAGTTTTTGAGTTCTTGAGTGTCTTTCATACAAGCCTAGTGCACCAGTTTGGAGTGGTTTTCATATAAGTCTAGTTTCCATCTTTCAAAGTGGCCTAGTTTCTAGCATACATTAGGTCCATGCCCAAATGTTTAGATCATAGTACATTCATGGGCTACAGGAGCCCTCTCATATGACACACATTTCATACTGGTATCAATTCATAGCTTCACTTCACGAGACAATGATGGAGCCAAAAGACTAGCTAGCCTTTGTATTCTTGAGCCACAAATTCAAAGGGATTGGATGCATAGTCCAAACATTGATCAACATGCACATGGTCACCTCGCTTCACTTAGTGGGTGATAATGGAGCCAAAGAGTTAGCCTTTGCATTCTTGAGCCACTCCTCAAGAATTGAGCACTCAGCGTCCTTCATGATATTACTCTTGGTACTACATCATCCAACATTACTCAACATCACTAAACATCACAATAGGTTTTGTATTAGTATGCATACCTGATGAGATGTATTCATTTCTTTCTCTTCCTCTCTCTCTTACCCAACCTTATACATTCTTATTTCAATATAATGTATCTAGTAAGAACTGATCTACTCTTTATTTTTCTTATAGATTTGCACTTCACAATGTGCTCTCTCTATGCACACCTAGCATCACATAGCTTCATGAGCTTCACCCTTATAGGTAAGTTCTAGTATGTTTTCTATTTTTAATTTATCCTAGTATTTCACTTTGATGCATTACTAGAATAAAGCGGGGGCAAATGTAGTCATATAAAATATGAAAATTGGTGACTTGAGCATGGTTAATGACTCCTAACCTTTAGGTCCCTTTTGCTTTCTCTCATAACCCTCATAGGAATCTTTCAACTAATTTTTAGTCATATTTAGCCTTCCAAACCCCTCTTTCTATGATATATACATCCCCTAGGACCCTTATACTTAGAACAATAGCACCACACTAGGATTATAGCACCGGTGCCACTCCTGTCCACTTTCAGCATTGTTCTCCAAGTCTATTTTTGGCCAAAACGGTCAATTTATTTTGATTCCCCATCCTTATCCTTGTCATCCTAATGCAAGTACATTCAACCCATGACCAATATATCCCTATAAAATCCCATTCAAAGATCATTTAGAAGGGGTTGGCAATTATCACGAAACAAGCAAGAATACAAGCAAGATCACTCAAACAATCTTCCCTATTCTCTACATACAACTAGAAAACACACTTACAAGCTTATTCAAATCCTTACACCAATCCCTAGCCACCTCAAGCATGTTTAGTTTAGCATTCTGCATCTTCATACACACAATTTCATAAATCACATTAAGTGGGAGAACTACATATGGCTTGATCCCTTTTTGGAGTATTGGTATGTCGGTAGTGTGCCCACATAAGAGGTGTGGATCCATGTCTAGTGAATCCTACATACACTAACCCCCCTTCTTACTAAAAATTGATCAAATCACAATGAAAGATAGGGTTTGAAGAAAAAACATGCTCTACAAGGAGCTCTACAGACTTCCAGCTACTGAAACTTCACGAACAGGGTCACACAAACCTGATGAATAAAACCCAAAAAACTTAGATCTTAAGGACAATATAGGTAGAGGTATAATATATCATTTTTGCCACTCTTTTCTAGATTTGGTGCTCTTGTCCAATGACAAAATGAAGTTTAGATCTCAATTTTTTATAGTGTCCTAGTCCTACATAGTGAATTCTAGCCTTTGTCTCAGTCAGATCAATTAGTTTCCAACTAAGTTTTGTTTTCATCTCTTTATTACTATTTTTAGAAAAGTTTGAATTGTAATTAGTTTACACAAATTAGTAGCTTAATTATTGTCTATTTATTTACTAATTTTACTACTCAGAACCTTTAAACTAAATTAGGAATAATACACCAATATTTCCAAAATTGTTAAATTAGTCCCATAACCAGTATATGTCAAAGCTCAAATCAAAATAATAATAGTCAAATGATAACCATAATAATCCATGGACTCAAAGGTTAATATACTTAGGGTGAAATTGGGATGTATCATCCTTCCCCCTTAAAACTAGTCATCATCTCGATGACACTTATTCAAACAATAGTTCTGAATAACAAATATGGTTTAACAAAATGAAAACATAGTATAAAGTATCAAAACATACAAGCAAATGTGGAAATAATTGAAAGAATTCATCATAGTCTTCCCAACTAACACTATCCTTAGATTATTGATCCCACAAGACCTTATATTATGACACTTATCTATTATGCAACCAAATTTTATGAGTGTCAATTACTCTGATTGGTTCTCCCATGACCACCCCAAGATCCAAAACCTGTAAATCATTCCAATATAGAACATGTGAAATATCAACTATATGATCTTTAAGATAAGATACATGGAAAACATATGTAATAAAGCTAGGTTTGGTGGCAATGCAAGCCTATACACTACATGATTGACCATTTCTAAAACCTCAAAGGGTCTCACATATTTTAGTGACAGTTTCACTGACTTCTTGAATTTAATCGAGCTATTATACTGCTTAACCTACAAAAATACCTTATCACCTAAAAAAACCACCTATCTATCCTCTTTAGATCAACATAACTCTTATGTATATCATTGGCTTTAACCAATCTCTATCTGATTAATATAACTTGATCTTCCATTTCAGAAAGCAACTCATGTCCAAATACTACCTTGTTCTCTAACCTGTCCTAATTGTCCTACACCTTCTTCCATACAGTGCCTCAAATGGTGTCATTTTCAAAGCTAATTGGTATGATTTGTTGTATGCAAACTCAACTAATGAAAGATAATCCCCATTTTTATTGGTTATCCATGTAATACATATGAAGAAGATATTTTAAACCCTGATTAACTAGCTTTATTTGACCATCAGTCTTTGGGTGATATGCAGTTCTAAAATTTAGTTGCATACCCAATTCTGAGTTTAGATTTACCTAAAACCTAGAAGTCATCTTCAAATCATGATCTAAAATGATCTTCTTTGGTAATCCATGCAACCTATACACTTTCTTTATGAACTTCTTCGCAAGGGTAGGTGCATCATCTATCAAATTGCTTAGTATAAAATGAGCCACTTCGGTTAGTTTGTCAACAACTACCAAGATCATATCATGCCTACTCCATGACGTTGGAAAACCTTAGAAAAATTGCATATTGATCACCTACCACTTCTACTCTAGTATATCATGTGAATATAACAATCCAGCTAGGTGCACATGCTCAAATTTCACTCACTGACATTTCAGACAATGTAACACAAAATCTACCACATCTTTCTTGATTTACTTTTAGAAATATAGAGGTCTAAGCTCTATCATGAGCTTGGTTACTCCTAGATGTCCTAAATATGGGGCATTATGTAATTCTTTGAGCATGGTGTTCCATAGATTCTCTAAATCTGGCACATACATCCTTCTATTATAATGCAAAATACCATCATTCTCAAAATTAAATACTTTATAATGAGGATTTTGAGTATTAACAGACAATGTTTTTCTAACTTGATCATAGTATTCATCTTTTGGTGATAACTCAATCACACGATCCCTAAAAGTACTCTTAATAGTAGCCATGTTTGTTATGTACCTTTTATGACTCAAAGTGTTAGTTACTCTATTCTCTTTACCTTTGTTGAAATTGATATCAAAGTCGTATCTAAAAAGAAACTCTAACCCATGTCTCTAACAAGCATTAAAGATTAGTTGGGTGAAAATATACTTGACTCCCAAGCTATCAATCTTTATCTCAAAAGGTTTTCCCAATAAATATTATCATCAAACTTATAAAGCATGAACAATTACTACAAGTTCAAGATCATGAGGGGCATAATTCACCTCACAAGTTTTTAGTTTCCTTGATTCAAAAGACACCATTGCACCATCCTACATAAGGACTCCTCCTAACACATCTATGATTACTAAAAACTGACCATTGGGATCATGAACTCTCAACACTAGTGCTGAAGTAAGTCTTATTTTCAATTCCTAAAAAACTACTTCACACTTCTCTGACCAAACAAATCTTTGGTTATTTCATTGTAAGGAGGTAATTGGATTTGCTATCTTAGAAAAATTTGGAACAAACTTCTTATAATAGTCTGTTAATCCCATAAAGTTTCTTGCCTCATGCACATTCCTTGGTGCCAGCCACTCCATAATGACTCTTGTCTTAGCTAGATCTATAGAAATACCATCTACAGAAATAACATGTCCTAAATATTGAACTCTCTCCTAAAAGAATGCACACTTATACAACTTGCCATATAACTTGTGCTCCAATAATCATTGCAGAATCAGTTCTAGATGTTGTAGGTGTTCCTCTTCATTCTTAGAATATATAAGAATGTCATCCAAAAACACCAAGACAATATGATCTAAATAATCTTTGAACACATTATTCATGAGATTCATGAATGTTTTTGGAGTGTTATTCAATCCAAAGGGTAACACTATGAACTCATAATGTCCATAATGAGTTCTAAAAGTTGTTTATGGAATGTCTTCATCTCAAATCCTCAATCAATGGTATCCTACTCTAAGATCAATCTTAGAAAAGACCGTTGCTCCTTGCATTTGATCGAAAAGACCATCTATATGAGGAAGTGGATACCTATTATTAATAGTTGTCTTGTTTAACATCCTATAATCAATGCAAAGTTGAAAATTACCATCCTTCTTATTGACAAAGATAATTGGTGCACCCCGTGGTGACACACTAGTCCTAATCAACCATTTTGACAACAATTCCTAGAGTTGAGCCTTTAATTCAACGAACTCAATAGTTGTCATCCTGTACGATGCCTTAAACTATGGTTTTGATCTAGGTAAGATGTCGATGGAGAAATCAAACTCATGTTTAGGAGTCAATCCTAGTAATTTTTCTGGAAATACTTCATGAAAATCTCTAAGAAATGGGTAATCCTCAAGAGATGGTTCCTTAGGTTCCTATATTTCATCTATCTTGATGATAAATGCTTACCACCCTTTCCCTTGAGCCATCCTAAGTTACATTGCAAAGATCTGCCTGAGCCTCAACTCTCTCTACACACCCTAAATTTACATCTAATTTTAAAAATCATCCAGACACTCACCTTTCTTTAAGTAATATTCAACCTTAGTCTTGTGTTTTCCAAGCCAGTTGACTCATAGGATCACATCATATAACCCTAGTGGTACTACATACAAATCCACTATAGTTGTGAATTCAAGCAACCTAATCTCTGCTTCAACTAGACACTTGTCAACCATGACTTTTAAGTCATTCCAATACTATACTAACCATGCATTTGCCATAAATCCATCTCTTCTAGGAAACATACTAAGCATTTTAGGAGCTATAAAACATTCAGTATCCCCTATATATATCAAAATGGAAACTGGATGTTCAAATAAAATACTTGATAGTTTTATGGGTGATGCTTCAAATTCAACTTGTTGGTTATCAATTATCGCATGAATACGTTGCCAAAAATTTCCCTACTGAGAATTAGGAACTTTTTATTTGACTTATCCTAAGTGTATTCATGAGTATAATGGTCTCCTCCATAATTGAAATAGCCTCCAAGTGGACCTTTCATGTCAGTCTATGGGTTACCCTTGAAATTACCTTTGAAACCATTGCTTGGTTTCTTGTTTCCAGATTTGTTATTGAATTTGGCATTCTATTTATTGAATTGTCCCTTTGAGTCTTGATTCCTCTATCTCTAGTTCTTCTT
This sequence comes from Torreya grandis, assembly GCA_037957365.1. NCBI lineage: Eukaryota > Viridiplantae > Streptophyta > Pinopsida > Cupressales > Taxaceae > Torreya > Torreya grandis. The sequence continues at coordinate 1,488,887 of JARHVA010000327.1, forward strand.
TTTGAAATCCCGTTTGGAACTTCCAAACTTTTTCTTGAACTTCTCCCTGACATGTGGAAGAGACTTCAACTTCTACTCTTGCTTCATTACATTTTTGAATACTTGGTCCATGGTAGAAGGCCCATGAACATTTACCTCACCATCAATCTAGGGTTTTAATCCCATGAAAAACTTCCTGATCCTAAACCTCTCATTTGCTTAGTATTGAGGTATGTACTTTAAAATTTTGATGAACTACTCCCAATACTCATTCACGGATAAATCCCCCTACTTTAGATTATAGAAATATATGAGCTTTTGATCAAAATAAAGTTTTGGAAGCCACCATGACTTGAACAATATCACAAACTGCTCCCAAATAGTGGTGGTCAAATTTAGGTTCATTTCTATTTTCTTATTAGCCAACCACATAGCTACCTCACCAACCAAATGGTATGCTCCCCAAATTGCTTTGGTGACCTTGAAGTAGTTTTGAATCTCAAAATACTTCTCCATCTCTATCATCCATGCTTCAGCTCCATTACCTAGAATAGTTCCATCAAACTTAGGTGAACTAACCTTTTTTATGTCCTTATATAACTTTGTAACTACCAGAGCTCTCACATCCTATTGGTTTTCCTATTCAACAGGATACTCAATAGGTTCTTCTTGATGTTCTTTCTCTCTTTTGTCATGAACTTTCTATTCTAGGGTTGTGATCCAATACCCAGTATCATTCATGGTTGCAAGACTTTGATCTAACTTTGTTGAATGTTTAGTGGCAATTAGGTTAGGATCAATTAGAGGGTTATTGCCATTGACATTCAAAGGACCTTCACCAGATGCTATTATTTGCACTATTATTATTTTTCTCTAAACAAAAGAATATGAAAATGTTAGCATACTCATTAAGTCCTAGAGTTTGAACCTAAGCTTTGATACCACATGAAACAACCTCACATGGATTATACTAGAATAATGTAGTATTTTTTATTTATTTTTAAATAGTAAATACTCAACATTTATTTTTTCAGTAGATTACATAGTGATATTTAACAAACTTTTCCAAGCATATTAAACTATCACAAACTTAGAACAATAATAGTTCCAAATTATAACACTGTATGCAATAAAACATAACATAACTGCAAGGAAAGTAATCACATTATAATCTAGCCATGGTTGGTCCTATAATACAACTACTATTGTTAAAATATAAAAAAATAATATAATTACATTTATATTAGGCATTTATCCTTAATACAATGAATAGATATTCTGCTCCATGAAGCTTGATTCAAACCAACTCATGTATCTATGGTAATCTCAAGTGTAGTCTCCCAGTGAGTATTGTAGTGGGGAGGGAGATCATCATTCAAGCACTTTTCCAAACCAAATACATACCATCAATCCCTAACACAATTCTTTATCATGGAATATCCCTCCCTTCATGGATAGGTAGATAGTAACAGTGTGGAAATTTAGAGAGACATGGCAGTACCCGTGTGTTGTAAGATTTCTACTACATGATGTATATCATAAAGAAAATACATTCTAACATAATATTGCAAAAACATGTAAATTAAATATATGAAATGACAATGTATATCTAACATTACTTTCGTCAAAGTTTTTAAATAACATATGATCTCATGGATTGATCAATTTCATGCACACCATTTTATCAGATTATCCTCATCTTGAATTCATGATGTCAACTAAGCTAGTGAAGTCCATCTCACTACTTATTTGACATTATCAATGCAAGACTAGTTAAATATAACATAATATATAACCAATTATTAAAATAGATTATTCCTATTAATAGACATGCAAACTTGCCAAGTACAAGAAAGTAATCATTACAATACATTTAATCTATCAAATGCTTTAAATCAATCTCACACATTAAGATATTTCAAATACTATGAATATATCCTATTTTTATTCAAGAATCACACCATCTGAGCATGAATCATATCATGTTCATGAATACATAAACATCATAAGAAAACATTGAATTCCTAGTCACAAGCATAAATATTTATCAAAGCTAACTTTACTCAATAACTAAGCTTCCCTATAACCAAATCGTAAATGGGACAATGTTCAACTTATAATAAGATGTAAATAACTATACTTAGTACTATAGTTTCTTGTATATGACCATGTTACTCTATTATGCTAATAAGCTTAGCTCCTATAATACAAAGATCATAAATCTTACTACTTTCACATACTCATCCTATATCTGTGTGTGTGTGTGTGTGTGTGTGTGTGTGTGTGTGTGTGTGTGTGTGTGTGTGTGTGTGTGTGTCTAATATAATAATCTATATCCTTGAATTTATTTTATTATCTAACACATGAACTAAACTTAGAATTGTATACATTTAAAATCTAACTAGCCGTAAAAACAAACAATTCATGTTCTAAATTTAAGCTTGTTTTTTGTTTACAATAATCACTTCATATAAGGTTAACTCAGCTAAACTTATCTCAAGGAATACTAGTTTCTGTTTACATCTAGTATACTTAATTATTATTGCAAACAAAGCCAAATACCAATACCCAAGTGGATTCGACTAGTTGATTGGTTAAAATAATAGTATATAATGCTTATAAAAACTATTTACCTATTTTGAACCTAAGTTTATACCTCAATACGAAAATCCAAGGTAAAATAAAGTTCCACTCATTTTTTTATTGCACCAAGGAGGAGATGTAGTTTCCTTCAAACATTTACTATTCTTTCTCCAACAGAGTATACGATGCTTCTATGATGACCATTATATCCCTTCATGTTTTAACAATCTATATTATTTTACTAAGGTGCTATATACTAATTCATAATGCTTTCCAAACTTAAAAAGATTAATTGAAGTTAAATACTATGATTATGATAATATTTGGTCTTCTCTGTCTCATTGTGTAGGCATAAAAATTCTTTTAAGCATGCAAACCATTTATAATAGTTATACATGTATTTAAAAACAATACTAGCCCTTATCAAATCGCCGTACCTCCTTTGCTTCCTAGATCTCCTTTGTTTCTCACTTAAATATTCTTTGTTGTATTTTATTTCCTCCTTACTCAATAATTTCTTCTCTCCCTTTTCCATACTCTCCTCTCTGCCCCACGTTCTATCTTACTTGCCTATCTCTCACTTATTAAATCATTACAATTCTTATTTACATCATTGTTACCTCCTTTTTGCATCACCACTTCTTTAACTTCATTGTATCTCCTTAATTTAATATGTTGTCCCCCTCTCCTTTAATTCATTGTCTCCCTTTTAATTGCCTATATCTCCTTTAATTCATTGTACACTGTTGTATATTTCACTTGGCATCATTGTAAATAACCTTACCTCAATGTATATTTATTACTTATCCTCTAATCATCGTACTCTTCCTCCTTGAGTCACTAATTATCTCTTTATTTCACTACCTCTTTACTGCGTCGATCTCTCTCCCTTTTATTAATTTCCCTTTCTATCAAAATCTTCCATGCAAATAGTTGTTGCCCCTTTTCTTTTTATTTTAAGTTTTTTTATTATTATTATTTAGAATAGATACTTAAAAAAAAACTAAACTTTGAGTTTCATTAATTTTTATTTTCATGCACTTTGTTGTACCTCCTTTAATGCACTTAAAAATCTTTAAGTGGAGTTTCATTTTCTTGATTTCAATAGCATCAACTTATTTTTGTTTTAAGCCAAGTGAATTACTTATTTAAGTTCACTTAACTTAGTCCTTAAATGATCATTTTAGACTTTTAGTTTTTCAAATAAACCATGCATTGTACCTTGACTTATTAAGTTAGTATTTGGGATATTAAATTTGTTTTACCTTAATTTATAAAAAGATAACTATCTCTTTTTAAAAGATATTCAACCAAATAATAATCCAATTATTTCAAAATATTTTTCTATTAAAATACTAGAGATTATGGATTATCTATATTTATGTATATCAAGTTTCATATGGTTTAACATTTATTAAAAGCCCTTATATGAAAAGACATCAAATCAAGACAATGATATTCATCGAATATCATTCAGACCAATAACTATGTTAAGCAACCAGATTTGTGTCAACATCTACTACATGATCATATAAAAACATTATATGTGTAAATCTATGTACTATAATCACACATGAAATCACACAACCAAATCATCATAAGCATCAACTAAAAACATTAGCATGGTAAAAGTATATGGTGTGTGTGTTGGGTTACTAGTAGTTCCTCTATCATCCTTGAATCATCCCATCTATACCACCCTCTCCGATGATGCTCTCCCTCCATCATACTTTAAGGGAAAAATAAATCATGTATCCACCTCATGATAAGTAGGTAGTTAGTTTGAGTCATCATATATATCAAAACTAATGATGCATAACTAACAAATATACATCCACAATGTATAGAAATAAGAAAGTACAAATGTCACATAATTAATCCATTATGTAAACTAATCAACATATCACTATCCCATAACCAGTATATGTCATAAGCTCAAATCAAAGTAACAATAGTCAAATGATAACCATAATAATCCATGGATTCAAAGGTTAATATACTTAGGATGAAATTGGGATGTAACATCAGTATTCAACATCTCTAGTTTACATTAGGGGCATGTTTTGGAAACATGTCCTCCTCATTGGTACGTATATCAATTTTTAGATTTCTCCCTATATAGTGGGGGCATGTTTTGGAAGCATGTCCTACACACTTACATAGTTATTCAAATTGGCCAAAGTACACAGTTATATGATTTAAATTCACAATTGTGGTAGAATTATATACAATGGTATTATTGTATACACAATTTCAACATGAGACATATCTAAGGTACATATGTTATACAACATGTGCCTAATATTACAAAATCCAAATTAGTTTTAGATTCCAAAACTCTTTTATAGATTGTTACCATATCACAATTTTTTTATAATGATGCCCTGCAGACTTTTATGAACTTTTATTAAGCCAAATTAACGTAGTAATCGGTTCACCTTTTACTATGATTAAGGTGATCAAATCACTCAATCTTTCTAGGTTTTCATATTGGACTTGATAATCAAGCCTCACTAGGATATACATATTATTTGGTGGCATGGTTGAGCTAATCTCAATTATCAGGTGGCAACTCACTTTTGCTTCAAAGTTGGGGGCATGTGCCTCTCTCTCTCTCTCTATATATATATACACACACACACACACACACACACACACACACATACACTTTAAATATTTGTTTATATATATCCTAATCTAAGTTTTAGATCCATATAATGATACACCTATTTACAAAACAACTTGATAATACACAAGGTGGTTACATCAACACACTGGTTGTTTCCTAAACCTTGCTCTTTCAATTTTAATCTATTTTGAGTATTTTCAACCCAAATTATATGCACTTATTTTATACAATAACATACTCTTGGTTATAGGTCAGTCACCAACAAATCACTCAAGTTGGTCACACATAAAGACAAGATATGTATACACACCCATGTACACATTTCAGTCTTTAAAACTAGCAAAATCGTTACTAGATTAAAGGGAGAAATGTAGACAATATTTTGTGATTATATAGCACCTCAATCTTGTATACTTGGTAAACTCAAACCTTAGTTGTTCCTCTCAGTTCTCTACATTTCACACTTATGCAAGTCTTGCATCTACTTTATCTTTGTACCCCTTGGACTATATATCTTAGTTTAACCAGTCTTATATTGATGACTCAAATTTTTTTATCTTGCTTAGAATGCTTATAATCTACTTATCTTCAATCTTTGTAAGTTTTAAACCTATATTTGTTCTTATTATCCCTAGACATTAATGTTTGAGGTAGATAATAGCATCGACTCTACTATCATGTCCTAATATAAGTGTCTAATGTCATAAAGTCATCTAATTTCCAAATGAAACATATCCTTATGGTCAACCTAAGTGCTTTAATGTGAATTATTACTCCAAAGGGATTGATATAAATATGAAATCAATCTTCATTTATTCCTCGCCTATAAAAGACCAAAGAGACTAAGGAAACTTATCAAAATCACTCTATCAAACATTTAATTTATCAAAGCTTTACTCTTTCCATACTAGTCATAGGTAAAAGACATTTATAGGTCTGAAGTACTAAAAGAGTAATCCAAAATCCTAATTTTCTAAGTTATAAGCTAGGTCACTATTATACTTGCTTTGCACACATTATATGATTCACACACAAGCCAACACATAAGGGAAAACCAAATTAGTTTGAGGCCTTCAAAGTATTGATTATATAGACAACATCTTTTGATAGTGAGGTGATTGGGTCAGCTTGACATCATGTGCCCACTAGCCCATTTTCCCCCAAGGTCACATTGAAGATGGAAAGCAAGGGTTTTTCCATTTCACAAGCATCGACTGTCTATGACCTAGATCTGAATGCATTAAAGTGAAGGTAAATCAAAACCCAAAAGCATCTAAGTGGTCACATCCTATTTCAACAAATATTCTATATATGATAATAGCATCAAACCCATATAGTAGTGTTGATGCAACCATCCCAGGTTGACGTTATTATCCAAAGAGCCAAAGGCATCAGATCTAGAATTTGATTATTATTATAGAATCTATTTTTTGTTTGTTGTCAACATGTTCTAGATCTAGAACTGTATTAGTATTAAAACAAGATAAGTACTTCACTTCTTTGTCATTTTTATATCTAACATAGTTGTACTTTCAATATTTAGACTATATCATTAAAATAAATTCAGTGTGTGTTTATATCTAAATTTAACATCTAATTGGTTGATTATATATGTGATTATCACCCTTGTCCCATTTCATTTCTATATACCCCTTTAATCCAAACATAAGGCTAACTCCAAACACTTAGATTTCATTTTAGGGTTAAACACATGGGTAGCATCATGAATCATGGGATTAGGTTCCTCATTGGTTGGAGTCATCTTAGGTGGTAGGAGGGGAAGATCAATCTATTTAATAGGCACACCTCCAAATATAGGGCTACACCTAAGTTTCATGTAAAATAATATAAGCAAAAAATTAAAAAGTACAATAATCTAAAACCCTAGTCGATTGAAAACCTTAAGAGTATAAAAAATATATATTCACACAAATTAGGTTTACCAAATGTTTAACCCTAAATTGGATATGGATCCTAACATGGGTAGATAAGGTTAAGAATATAGAAATGACTAAGTACAAGAGTGATAAATAAATCTATAGCATGCTAATTAATTACAAAACTCAGATAGGACATATACTAAATTTATTATGTTGATATATGTTTAAAATAGAAAGTGCAGTTATGTTATATATAGTAATGATAATGAAAATAAGACAGTTGGTTCTGATGTTAAATACAAATATGGATTTGGAATAGGTAGGAAACATTCTAGAAGAATATTTATTAATAGTCATCAAATTCTAGATTGTCTCTGTAGACGTGAACACTTGTTTTAGCCTAGAATAATTGTATCGATGCAAGTGTTTGGATCAGATGCATGTGTCTAATAAGAATAACTATTGAAACAAGATGCAACCACTTGTATGCTTTTGGATTCATCATCACCTTTGCTATAGTGCATTTATATCTAGGTCATGGATTGTCATTCCTTGTCAAATGATATTAATCTACTAAATGAATTATATATTTATGAATTATATATCATCTATATTTATAACATTTACTAAATGCAAATACATAATTTATTTTGACAAAGTTATTAATCTCAATAGATGTAAAAAATAACATTTATTAACTACAGCTAAATATGATGTCTAATATATTAAAAATTATATGCCAATATTTTTATATGGTTGAATGTCATTTTGTAGGCCATTCAGATTGGGATTAAATAAAATTTAACATTTTCATCTTTATACAGAAAAATATTTTATAAAGTTCCCCTACATATGCACGACATCAGTTTAAAATATATTGAGATGATGTTTTTTTAATTTATTTTATGAATTACATGTCCATAGGCATCAATAAATACAAAGGCACATGGTCAATAGTAGGTTTGAATAATTTAAAGTTTGTAAATATATGGAAACACACTAGCACATTGATGTGGCTCTGCTTCATATTTATTGTGAACATTATAAAATTGACCTATAACTAATATAAAACTTTTATAGAATAATCAAATGTGGAGGCCTACATACCCGTCTCCCAACAAATTTTCAATACTTTTTAATGTATATCTACATTTCAACAATATTATTAGCACTTCTAACTATAGTTATTATTGTCACATTTAGTCCAATACATGTATACTTTCATCTACCCTATTTCAAGTTAATCTTTCCCCCTTTTTTTAGTTTTAAACTAGATGTAGGTTACATTATAATTTAGTTTTTAACAAGTTGACAAACTACAAAAGCTTACAAATATTTTGTTAATCCCTACCAAAATAGGGATAATATAATTTTCACCCTAACCAATAATATTTTTATTATAACTAATCATATTTAATACATGTGTAACATTCATTGTTGTGTTGAACTTACATTAAAAATTTAACCATAAATAATTTTCAATACAAAGACAAGGAATAACTGCTACACAACCTTTATTATTTCCAAAATTTACTCCTTATCAACCTAATCCTCAACCCACATTGTAAATTTACCTTTATAGAGATGGGTCAGTCAAACTTTGAACCAATGTCTTAATTATACCTTTTGCACAAACAAATAATATTTCCATTAAATTTCCATAAAAAATGCATGTTTCGTGGACCCACCATATCAACCATATAAACATGACTAAATACTTGCTACCTCTTAAAAGGGATAAGTGAGTGCTTAATCATCACCCATCTATCCAATATCTATTCATAATTCCTATTTTATAGCCATAAAAAATTCCATTGTTAGTGTTTTTTTTAATTTAATAATATATTATTGTGGTGTTTTAACTTTTATTTTCTTTTACTTTTTCATTTAGATTCTATCTCTACCATCCTCGATTTCTATTTTGTAAACTTTTAAAATGGATATATTGACCATGCACACCTTTTTGTCTCAAATTATTACTATTAATAAAAAAACACACTTTTATTAATAAAACTTGATGTAATGCAACACTGGTCATACAAAAAAATAGGTGGAAAAGCCACACCCAATTATACAAGCCCCAGGAGGAAAATAAGAAACAATATAAACTATGCAAGAAAAAAAATCATAGATCGTCAAATCCGATATCCACAATATAACTTTTTTTGCCCTTTTTCTTTTGAACCTTTGTCTAGCCCTCTAGACTACCAATAGCAATTAGACTAACAATAATGATTAGAAGTGCAAGAGTATGTTGAGGTTCAAATGGGGGTCAATCCTTATCAGATTCTTGTGATTTCTTGATTCCTCCACCTATAACATTATCCATATATGTCATTTTGTAAGAGGAATCTACCACAATCATTTTTCTCAATAACCTTTATATCTTCTTTCTTCCCTATTCCATCTTTAGTCCTCTTTGGGACCTCATTTTAATGAGGATGTTCATATTGTTGCCAATGTTCAGGATTAAAAGACTTGTCCTTTTTTGGCTTGCTTGCATAAGGACATACCCCTAGAAATGGCCAATTTCATGGCTTAAATGATATATAAAGGCAATGTTTTTATAATATAAAATTTGGATTCAATGTAAATTGACATGCTTCAATTGGATTCTATCTGTGAGACATTTGCTAAGGTCCACCTCCACACAAATACGAGCATAGGTAAACAACCATTGCTTAGACCACTCATCATCCATCTTCATGAATCTTCTAAGCGATTTTTTAATAGATTCACATATTGAGGGGTGCCAAAAGGGAAGATGGAGATTTAGAAACCACCATTGGTGAAGGATAAAATAGAAGAACCAAGGATCATTTTTTTAAATTATGGGTCATTTTAATTTCTGTTTTAATGGCTATGCTTTTTTATATATGTCATTAATCCTCACTTTTATTTGTATGAAAATAACATAAAATATGTCATAATTTTTTTGTTTGATCATTTTGAATATATATATATACACACACACACACACACACACACACACACACACACACATATTACAATTAGTGAAAATTAAAATTGAGAATAATTTTTAGCGCAAGGTGACAATAGTAAATTTATGGATGGAAATACATCATTGAAGGTATAAGTCACTTTCTGTTGTTTCAAATTTTTATTGGATAGATGTAAAATTTATATAAAAATGTTATATCGACATATTCAACTATTATTTGAACTATATGTTCATTACGATTCTCTCAACTATTTTTTTGAAATTAATTTAACCACACCTTGTTTTTTGATAAATAAAAATTGTATCAAATGGAAAGTTTCCAAGTTACATCTTATAGAACCCCAAAGATTCATTTTTCCTAAAAAAGATGAACAATTGCTTTTTCCTATCATAACAAGTTTTATTTTGGCATGCATGCAATAATCCACAAGCACTCTTGCATGCATACAACTCCACCAAATTGCATGCATGCCTATTTTATGGTAGAACATGAATGTATCTTTTAGTGGAACATGCATGCATATTCTTTACAATTAAACTAAAAATAAATAATTTTCTGATTCAAACTATTAATATCAAATTTTCTTTTTTCCCTTCAAACTTGTTGAGATGATGTGAAGCTATAAATTTTTGTCCCTCTTCTAAATTTGAGGTTCATTGAATTTCATTTGGAAAAGGGATTCCTTGATATTTTTTCCTCTTCATTGCTATTTTTTTTACTTTTTTCCAAGGGAAACTCTATTTTCCCATCCATATTATTCACAGTGATCTCCATTTCCTGCTAACTTTATGATTCTTCTTGTAGAGTGAAATTTGACCAAATATGAATTAAACTACCTAATTCAAACCCATAAATCAAACTACCTATTAGGAAGGATTATGGACACAAAATAGAATGATAGGATAAATCTTACCAATCCTTGCTTCAACTAGCCTCTTTTCAGGATGTTCGAATGGATGGTTAGTTGTATGTAGACTCAGATTTTGACATTATGATGGCATGATTATGGATTGTGGATGCTAGATATGAATTTCTCGGTTAGTTTCCATGGAGGAGGAGTGGATTTAAATAGATTTTGGAGGGAGAGATCAATGTTGTAGATTTGAAGATAGATGAAGGATATCAATAGATGAGAATTAAAAGGAAATTAAAATTCCTTTGAAGCCTCTAAATTTGGAGGCTTCTAGAGAGGAGGGGTGAGAATATAGACGGTTCTAGATTTAGAGGGTTCTATGATTAAACATGGGATTAGATGGGGATTAGGTGAGTGATTAGGGGTGTAGGAGAGCCTAGGCATAGGCTATTAGATGGGCCATTGGGAATTTAATATTCCCAAATATTAGGTAAATGGGACTAGGATGGGATAATGGGGCTTTAGGATAAATTAATTGATTGGTAGGGATGAATAAGGTTAGTGCATGAATAAATATTAAGGGGGATTTTAGATAAATGGATAGGAAGGGGAAGATAAATTAACATAATTAATAAGAATAAATGATATGAGTAGAATTAGTGTCAACTAATAGGAATATTACTGAAATTAAATGAAGTGAGCGAATTTGGATGCATACACTTCTACTTTTTTCAAGGGAGTTTATGTTTTCATTCCTTCCTCAAATTCCTTCTTTTGATCACTCGCTTTAAATGATGTGTGGTCTAATGTGGCTCCCTTACACTAAGTAGCTTTTTGATTTCTCTTTATTTGAACTACTTGAAAATCATTGTCACCTAAAATATTATTCTTATCTAATGGGTTTTGACTTGAAACCTGTAGACATTGACATGCAACACCTAGATGGCCATATTCAAAACATTTCCTACATCTAAAAATAATATTTTCATGGTCTACTTTTTGGGTTTTTATTGAACCACCCAAAACTAAGGAAAAATTAGCTGGGAGCCCTTTGATTTTAATATTTCCTCTTTTGAGGAGTCTTGTCTACAAAAAAAACCTATAACATCTCTGATTTGTTTCAAGGTTGGTAGGGTATAAAAATGCAAAGGCAATTTTGGTAGCCTCACCCAAACTAGAATGGGGGAGAGGTTTTCAGTCAAGGGGTCAAAGTTTGGATACCAAGGCTTCATGAACAATCATGCCCCCTTGTTAAACTAGGGCCCCTTTTTGAAAATATCATCGCATTCTGACTGGTTCAAAAATAATGAAATAAAAAACCCTTATGCACAAGGGAAGATTTCCACCCCTTATAATATGATAGGAGACCAATGTTGACTTATCCACTCATGTAGATTAGGGAGAGTAGGAAAAAATCCATTAAATCTACAAATTAACCCTCTTTCATTGAGCATAAATGCAAAATCAGATGTCTCCTCATTATTTATGTAAATCATGAGGGGTGTAGTTGATTTATCAACAATAAAACCTTGTTTAAGAGAAGGAAAGGGAACATTATCAAGACTATGATATTTATTTATAACTATCACATGTCCTCAATTTCACAGATATATATATACCTTATGTTTGTAATATGAGTAGGATTCAAAATAACCTATTTCAATGAGGCTTTTTCATGAGTTTTTTCTTCCCCAGATCTCCTGCTTGCATTCTCGTAGGTTGTCTTGAGTCCTTTCAAGTGATCCTCCTATAGAATATTTGAAATTCCTTAATTTAGCCATACATTTCAATTCTTCTTATTCTCATATTTTTTTGTTTGTATTACCTTCTTCAATTTCAAACTACATTCTAAAAGAATTAGTACCAATTTTCTCAAAATAATAATAAAATGTGTTCCTAAAAAACATGAACATGAATATAAGGGATTCATTTAAAGGCTTGTGTTATCATTCAATTATTATTGATTATGTTATCCCTCAATTATTATTAGGATCTTATTTTAGAACAAGTTTGAAAAATAACTCTTACTATGCTTCATAAGTAATTCATTGATGTAAACCTCGATCCCTGTACAACTTTTCAATAACATAAACAAATAAGAAAATATAATGTGAAAAGTCCATTTCCAAATCTTCAATAAATATTAGACTCTTGCTTATCACTCTATTAAACATTATATAACGGGGGTTGTATGATTACTTGTCACTTACACTTGAGAATAACATTACACATGGTTGGTAATGTAAATATATCCCTATTCCCTGTCACTTGACATCCATGGATTGACCCATGAGTATTACCTGGTTGTTAATCATCATGGTGAAGAAGTTTACTTTAATTTATTATTTAGGAAAACCTACTTTGTATTTTTCTATTTTCTCTATAACAATTAGATTCCTGCCTTTTTAAGGATTCTATGACAACTAGATTCCATCCCATTCAAAGATGGATTAAGAAGGTGGAATCCCCTGATGTCAATTTTGTGTGGAAAAATCATAGAAAAATATTTAAACATCTCTCTTCCCCAAAAAATATCTCTATTGTTGTGTTTTAGCCTTTTAGGCTTTTTACCCATGTATATCCTAGGTTGGATTAAAAGTTTGAGTTGTCTAAATCAATGAAATAATATGCAATAAACAACCATTGATTTGTTACAGATTCTAACTTTCTTTAACTTTCTAAAAATAGTAAATATTATGTACAAATAAAGACTTATATAGAAAATGATTATAGTGGAATGTTTGTGTTCTGAAAACTAGGTTATAGATGGATCTAAGTGTCATCAACAGGGTCCTTAAGTCTAATTCTTCACTGGACAACAATGCCCCACCTAGATAGTAGTGTCATACTACTATAGTGTCCTAAAAATGGTGATAGTGTCCTCTTTACACGACTATTCCTATTTTTTGGGAGTACCTACACCTATGTTTTTGGGTTTTATTTCTGTGTACATGAAATCTAGAACTTTGTATTGTATCTAGAATATTTGATATAATATACAAACTTGAATCCTCATTGCAAGTATGGCATGAGATAAAAATGTTTGTTCATTAGTAGGATAGGTTGGACATCCTTAAAACCTTGTTGTGAAGAGAGTTACATACCAATACTCTAAAAAGGGATAAAGTCCGATGTAGTTCTCCCACCTAGTGTTTGGTACAAGTACAAGTGAATGTTAGAATGGGAGTGGTCTTGAATGCCTTGAGTGTGTATATTTGAAATATGGGCTTAGGGTAGCTACAGATGGTAGTACAAAAAAGTAGGGTAAAATAAGGATTAATTACCTTGATTTTTCTCAACTTTTTTAGTATTTGAATAGGGTTTTTGCATCTATTTCCATTTAGTGGATAGAGGTCTAATAGTCTTGTATTTATAGTGATTTGTATCTTGTCTAGATAGTAAAATGTGCTTAGGATGACCTTAGGAGGGGCATATATTTAAAAATATATCTGTTAAAGAGAGTTAGGGCAAGAAATACTAGCACCAAGTTGGGGACACTGGCACCGTGTGGTTGTAGTGTCCTTAATGTGGCATTAGTATCTAGCCGAAACGCTGCTGAGCACAATGGGTTAGGATCTAGAAATGTTGTTTAAAGATTGTGTTTGAGCTAACAAAATATGTTTGTGTTTTGCATAATGAATGGAAAAGTGTTATAAAGGCCCTAGGATAGGTTTAGGGCTAAACTAGGAATAAACTATCTCAAAAAACACTTTAGCATCTAAATACCACTTTTAGGTGGTTACATTTCCCCTCATTTATGCTAGAAATATAGCAAAGTGAAATGACTATTATAAATGAAAAATAAGTGTACCTAGATTTACCTACAAAGTGAAGCCCATGTAACGGAGTCTAAGTATATGAAGTTGGGTCTGCATGTGTGAAATATGATCTAAAGTAATGACCTATAATGAAACATGCAAAAACCAATCCTTACTTAAGAGATTATCAAAAGCAAAAGATTGTGTTGAATAAAGTAACTGAGTAAAGCTAAGTAAGAGATAGGTAAGAGGAAAGGAATGAATATACCTCATTGGGTACATGAACCAATGCATGAACCTGGTGACAACCTATGTCTGTGAGTGTACATAGTGACCAAATCATTGAATAACTTAGACTAAGTTGATAGCTTTCTCAATCCTCATATGCGGGTGGCTCAAGAACTCAATCTAGTTTTGAATCCATCAATACCCACCCCTACTCGGTGAATCATGACTTGTGAACAGCTTGGATAAGATTATAAGTGTGTTTAACCCTCTCATGTGGGTGGCTAAATAACTCAAGTAGGCTATGACTCCATCATTACCCACCTGTGTGTAGTAGATGCATCTAAAATTGAACTACACAAAGTACTAAAATTATTTAACTGAGTATATCTAACTATGTATGTCAACTTCATGGCCACTCAGGTACATTAGGCAGCTCTAAGCTAATGAGAATGCCAACTACTATAGATGGAGTAAGGCATGAAACTAGTGACAACCTAAAATATGATAGGAAGTATATATAACATAGAGAATGACATGGAGTTTTCCATTCCATGTGAACAACTTGTGTGTAACTGAGTATATGGAAATTATGTACTACACACATGACCTTGATATGATATTTGAGTATATTGATTATGGACTGAGTATGTAATAACTATATATATGTATCTAAACTAAATGTGGGAGTGATCATGTCATGTATGATGCCCCAAATCTGAGCAACTAGTATGAATTTGAGCTGAAATGAGTGTATGTAAGCAAAATCTGAACATAACTATCAAACTTGTGACTATATCTATGCAAATTTATATTATACTTAGTGTACTATTCTAGCTAATCTAGACTACCTTGAAGTTGGGGCTACTAGACAGTAGTGCCATGTAGTGGACAGTATCACCCTATGGTGATAGTGTCCCAATCTGGGTGCCAATGTCTATCTAGTTTGAAATATAGGTGACTGAACTATTTTCTAAGTCCCTAATTTTTCCTATGTATGCTTCATATCTAATTTCTAAAACTGAGCTTATGTGTTGAAAATGATATGTGAATAATAACGTAGGAACCTAATCTCTATGATAAACCCCTGTGAATGCCCCCTCTTTTGAGGGTAGTTATGGAACCTGTGTAAGAACTATCCTTAAAATAAAATAGCTATGTAAAATGTGTTAGTTGAAGCATATACAATAATTGCATGATATTTCAATATAATGTGCAAATATAACATCATAATGTAAAAGAATCTGAGCATAAGTATGTAATGTAAGATGTATGTTGTAATCTAACATTACATAAGGGTGTCAAGATAAATGTAATCAATGTGTATAACAATAAATCTGTGTAGCTACCTAGGGGTATGGGACATAATGTCCATCACGACACCCAAGTAGGAAGGGTAGATGCATGAGGTCTCTCATGACATCAAAGGTTGGTGTGTGTAACAAGCAAAGAGAAGTGTCATAGTGGTGAAGCATATAAGAAAGCATACATACAAAACACATGAGGCACACAAAACTAAGCCAAGGGGGCAAAATACAAGGGGCATGGGCACATATCACTAAATTTGAGAATAGAAGACATATAAGGACATGTTTAAATGTCTACATACACAAGCAAAAAGTAATTTGGCTTAAATCCATATAGAAGGACATGTTAAAATGTCCACATATATAATTATAAAAGCACACACAAGGGATATGGGCATATGTCCAAGGCATACATACATAGAAGTGGCATAGATCCAAAGAGCGATGGCATATTCAAATGCCCTCGAATAGAAGAATAATAGGAAACATAATCAATTTCAATATAAGAAAGCTATAAATTAAAGGATGCATAACTGTGTAAATGCTAGGATGTACATATACTAAATCTAACTAGTGATAGTCAGTAAAAAAATCTGAGCATGAGTAGCAATGATCAATATCAAGATATATCAATGAGTAAATTGGAAGATATAGAATGTAAGGATAGAACCTAGTAATAGAAACTATGTATGAGATGCCCCCGAGTGGGTGGATGTATCATGTAATCACCTAACAGTGGTAATTGGATGCTAAGAGTGTCGCTTGAGTTACCCTATTCCTAGCTTAGCCATAGACCTATCCTTGAGCCTTTGTCATACTTTTCTAGTCATTGTGTAGACCATAGACCTTTATAATCAACCAAAACATAGTCCCAGGACTATCTTTTTGGATCCTAACCTAGTTTTCCCAGCAATCTACCAAGTGGACATTAACGCCACATTTGAGACACTACATCCAAATGGTGTTACTATCCCCAATTGGGTGTTATTATCCTTAGCCCTAACACTCCTAAACAGATACTTTTCAAATGTGTGCCCCTCTTAAGGTAAACTTAAGCACATTTTCTTATCTATACAAGCTACATATCTCTATAAATATAGGTTTATCTAACACTTATTTAGGAGATGGAATATAGATGCAAAAGTATATTCAAATTAAAAACAAATTGAGAAAAATTAAGGCATTTGATCCTTATTCTGCCCTACTTCTACATACTACCATCTACAGTAGCCCTAAGCCTAGTTTTCAAAGATTTCAAAGCTCAAGCATATTTAAGACATCCAAGTCCACTCTCATTCTAGCATTCACTTGCACTTGCATCAAGCACTAGGTGGGAGAACTAAATCAAGCTTGATCCCTCTTCGAAGTATTTGTATGTAGACAACTCTCTTCACATCAACGTGTTGAATATGTCTAGCCCATCTTACTAATGAACACACAAATATTGTTCATGCCATACTTGTAAGGAGGATTAGGGTTTGCACACTAACTCATGTTTTCCAGGCATAACATAGAGTTTTAGATTTTGTGCATGCAAGAATAGGACCTAAAAACATAGGCACAAGTGCTCCCAAAAAATAGGAACAGTCCCATAAAGGGGACACTACAACAACATAGCGCTATTATTCATACAAGGCACTATTATCCAGCGAGCAAACAGATTCTAGAATCCTATTGACAAAATTTAGAACTGTCTAGAACCCAATTTTTAGAGCCCAAATCATCCATTACATTCACTTTTTACATAAGTCTTTGTTTAAGCCTATTTTTTTACCATTTTTAGAAAGTCAAAGAAGGTCAAATTCTATTACAAATTGGTACTTAATTATTGCATATTATTTGACTGATTTAGACATATTAACCCTTTAATCTAACTTAGGATTTATATAGTTAAACCCTAAAAAGTTAAATTATTCTATGAACCTAACGTGACATCATTAGGCTATACAAAGTAGTGTATATTCCCCATTGATACAATCATTAGTGGTTTCAGTGGCCATGTTCAGAGCTCCATCAGGGAGATTGTGATTCCATTACAAGTTGGACGAACACACATAGCCACTCAGTTCTTAGTAGTACCTAGTATTGGTGTATTCTATATATTATTGGGTAGGCCATGGTTATAATATCTCTTGGCCATCCCATCTATATTACATTGATGCCTAAAGTATTTACATGCTAATCAGGTGGTTAAGGTTGAGGGTGTCATATACGAGTATCCTCTACCCATCCCAACTCGGCACTAATGTCCACCTAGTAAACTACTGGAAAAATTAGGTCGAGATCTGAGAAGATAGTCCTTAGACTATGTTTTGGCTAATTATAGAGATGTGTGGTCTGCACAATGACTGAAAAAGTGTGGCAAAGGCTCTAGGATTGGTTTAGAGTTAAGTTAGGAATTGGGTAACTTAAGCAACACTCTTAGCATCCAATTACCACTTTTAGGGGTTGTATTTGTAAAACCCTAAAATGGAAAATCATTTAGTGAACTTGTTTTACCTTAAATATTACTTCAAACCCTAGTTTGCATTAATCTAGATTTTCATGCAATAAATTAGGGTTGAATATTTTTGATTTTCTAATTTTTTAGACAACATATCTAATTAAATAAATTTCATATTAGGTTTTAAATTTATTTGAATACAATTTAAATTTGTTACAAAGAAACCCTATATTCAAAAAACCCTAATCCTATACACACTTAGGGTTTGTATCCTTTTCTATTTATACTCAAATTTTATTTCCAAAACTTAGATTTCATATTCATATATCTTCCAATTCATATAATCATTATCATAATGACAAAATAAATCAATCACTTTTTGTTGCAAAGCCTAATTCTTTCATTTACATGTTTTTTCCTTTTAATTTGGAATAAACTCTAAAAATACATAAACACGTGTATATATGATGTTTTGTATCGGTTGCACTATATGTCATATCCCATAGCATGTTATCTCTCTTTTATTTGGAATTCCATTAACAACCAAATCCATACACACATAAAGGATTCAACACATAAGCTAACAACCATATTTCAGGTTTCAGTGTCATATCTTATGCACAGGAAATAATCTCCTTCTCCTCATCTCCATGAGGGTGATAGCTACTTTCCCTCTAACCAGGTCCATGCTATCATTTATCCATGAGATTAAGTAGCCTATACCAATGTCACTATTCACCATATTTAATCTATTCACACATCTTCCCTCTAGGGTGTGTGCCTACATATTCCATCATAAATGGTTAGGGTTTGCACTTTTGACACTCTATGTGATCAAATTATCAGTGTGAATAAGATAAATGTAGGTTTACAAAATCAAAATCAATTATTAAAACATTGAAACATCAAATTACAAGATAAAAGACTCTAGAGCACAATAGTGTAAACCATGTATATACATTTTCACCTAGCTAATTTGTGGGAAACAAGGTTACATATCCAAATCATTAATCACAAAAATGTACATCTACAACTAGTTATTCAAAAAGAATTCAAAGGTCAAATAAGAGTTCAATTAAGATACTAAGGGAAATTATTGAAGTTAAGATGATCAACCTACCTCATTTACACCAAATGAGTAGATCCAACTATTTTTGTGCATATCATAAAATGCATGGGCACCACACTGATTCCTATTTAGCATTAAAAAGGAAAATACAATAGATAATAGATATAAATAACTCACACAGTAACACATCATCCATACATATAATGGTACATCTA
Organism: Torreya grandis; assembly: GCA_037957365.1. Lineage (NCBI taxonomy): Eukaryota > Viridiplantae > Streptophyta > Pinopsida > Cupressales > Taxaceae > Torreya > Torreya grandis. The sequence goes on from JARHVA010000327.1 coordinate 1,508,791, forward strand.
CCAATTCAAAAAGGGTAAAACTCATAAACAATACAAAAATGGTTACCAAATAATAACTTAGAACAACCAAAGGTTCCAAAATCACAAATACAACAAGAAATAATACAACAAACACAGATAAATTAAGCAAATTTACCTCTCTAAAATGAGGCTAAACATTCAATATGGTATGGGTTTGGTCAAAGGTATCTAATATAATATGATTATCATGGTCAAGGTTTGGGCAAACATGCCCAAGGCATCACTTCTCCTATTCTTATAGTTGATAATATTGGTCAAAAAGGTTTGGGGTTTATTGAAAATCCTAAGACACATCAGGCACAGATACAATTTATCAAGGCAAAACATCCAGATACATAACACATGTTACAAAGAGAGCAAGATATTAAGTTACAAAGTGAAAATCATGCTCATCCTAAAAGCATTCTCAAATAAGGATTTATAGCAAAAGAGCCTCCACAACACTATATATCTATAATAAGTACAATTCCAAAGGGAAAAATCACAATCAATCTTCCAAAGCATAATTCAAAAAGGTCAACTTCACACTACAAGGCAATTCCCTCTAACATTCCAGGTTATTATGATTTCGATGATGAACAATACTTAGATTCCTAGTGCAACAACATTCAACTACAAGATAGAAATCACACTGCAAGAGAGTTTATCATTCCTATTTTTGACATTAGCCATAGTGATAGTGAGTTTCCCATGAGACTCGATGGTTAGCATGGTTCATACCCTTGTATATACTTCCTTCTCTCTCTTTCTCCCTGTACATAGTTTATTTTCATTTGCTTGTATATAGCTTATACTCAGAAAACCAAAAAAAAATATAACATGTCAAAATACAAAAACATTCAAATATTTCAAAAACACAAATTTTACAAATTGTATGCATTGGCATGTTTACAATTCTACTACTTGCCAAATATTGCATATTTTTAGTTATCCTAGTATAGTATGTTTTATCATATACAAATGCTTCACTTGTTCTTATCAAGTGCTTGCAGATTCTATATAGGAATCTAGTCTAATACACCAATCCAAACCAACTATCATCTACTCATTGGGGGAATTTACATTGATCCAGGTTTATACATTTGATATATCCACCCACTTGGGGCATATCCTACATAGTTGCTACTACCAGGTTCTATCTTTACATACTATATATTCTAGTTTACACATTGATTTATCTTGATATTGATCATTACTATTCATATATCATATTTTGTTGACTATCACTAGTTAAACTCGATATATATGCATCATAACATCTACATAGATTTGTACTACATAATTATACATGCTTTCATTAATAGTTATCCTAGATTAGACTCAATTGTATTCTTATGCTTCTCTCATCTTTGAGGGCATTTGAATATGCCATTGTTATCTGGATCTATTCCACTTCATTATTTGTATGCCTTGGACATATGCCCATGTCCCTTGTGTGTGATTTCTTGCTTCTATATATAGACATTTGAACATGTCCTTCTATCTGGCTCTAGACCAAATTGCTTGTTACTTGTGTATGTGGACATTTGAACATGTTCTTGTATTGTTTCATTCTTAGATTTAGTGACATGTCCCCATGTCCCTTGTATTGTGGCCCCTTGGCCTACCTTTTGCATGCCTCATGTGCTTGTATGTATGCTTCTACAACATGACACTCGTATTTGCTTGTTACACGCACACCAATTTTTGATGCCATGCGGTATCTCATGGCATCTACCCCTCCTATGTGGGTGTTGTGATGGACATCATGCCCCAACCCCCTAGGTAGTTACTCAGATTTACTGCTATACACATTGATTACATCTATCTTGACACCCTTGTGTAATGTTAGATTACAACATACATCTTACATTACTTACATATGATTAGATTCATTTAAATTTTAATGTTATGTTTGTACATTGTATTAGAATGTCATGCATATGTTCCAACTAACACATTTTGTAGAGTTACTTCTTTAGAGGGTAGTTCTTACACATATTTCACAACTAACCTCAAAAGACGGGGCATTCACAAGGGTTTTTTATAGAGATCAGGCTCCTACTTTGCTATTCACAAATAAATTTTAGTACACGGGCTTAGTTTCATAAATCAAACATAGGGCATACATGGGAAAAAATAGAGACTCAAACAATAGTTCATTTCACCCAAATTTTAGATTAGGTAGACATTAGCACCCAAATTGGGACACTAGTGGTACAGGGACCTATTGTCCAGTAGCCCCAACTTTAGGTAGTCTAGATTATTTAGACCAATACACTAGGTATAATATAGATTTACAAAAATACAATCATAGGTTTAATAATTATGTTCAAATTTTGCTCAGATACACTCATTTCAGCTCAGATTCATACCAGTTGCTCATATTTGGGGGCATCATGCATGACATGATCACTCTCACATTCAGTTCAATTACACAGATTTAGTTATTACATAATCAGTTCACATTTAATATACTCAGATACCAAATTGGGGGCATATGTGTGGCACATAGTTTCCATATACTCAGCCACACACAAGTTAATCATATGGAATGATAAACTCCATGTCATTATCTACATTGTATACACTTACTATAATATTTTAGGTTATCACCAAATTCATGCCTTACTCTATCTGTAGTGGTTGACATTCTCGAGTGGCCTAGAGTTGCCTAATATACTCGAGTGGACATAGAGTCAACATACATAGTTAGATTTACTCAGTTAGATACTTTTAACACTTTAAGTAGTTTAGTTACAAATGTATCTACTTCAAACGAGTGAGCAATGATGGAGTAATGGCCTACTTGAGTTCTGGAGCCACACACATGAGAGGATTAAACACACTTACAATCTTATCCAAACTATTCGTAGATCAAGATCCGTTAAATAGGGGTGGGCAATGATGGAGTCAAAACCAGATCGAGTTATTGAGCCACCCATATGAGGATTGAGCAAGTCATTAGCTCAGTCCAAGCTATTCAACGATATGATCACTATGTACACTCACACATAGAGAGGTTATCACCAAGTTCATGCATTGGTTCATGTACCCAACAAGGTGTATTCATTCCTTTCCTCTCTCTTTACTCAGCTTTACTTAGTTACTTTATTTCAGCATAGTCTTTTACTTTTGATCATCTCTTAAGTAAGGACTAATTTTTGCATGTTTCATTATAGGTCATTACTTTAGATCATGTTTCACATACGCAAACCTAGATTCACATACTTATAATCAACTACATAGGATTCACTTCTAAGGTAATTCCAAGTATGCTTCTTTTTCATTTATACTAGTCATTTCACTTTGTTGCATTTCTAGCATAAAGGCGGGGGAGATGTGGTAGCCTAAAAGTGGTAATTGGATGCTAAGAGTGTCATTTGAGTTACCCTATTCCTAGCTTAGCCCTATAACTATCCTAGAGCCTTTTCCACACTTTTCTAATCATTGTGCAAACCATAAACCTCTATAGTCAGCCAAAACACAGTCCCAAAACTGTCTTCTCATATCCCAACCCAGTTTTCTTAGTAGTCTGCCAGGTAGACATTAGCACCACATTTGGGACACTACAACCACATAGTGCTAGTGTCTCCAACTAGATGTTATTGTCCTTGGTCCCAACTCTCCCAAATAAATACTTTTAAAAATGTGTACCCCTCCTAAGGTCAGCGTAAACACATTTTTTTTATCCACACAAGCTACATATCTCTACAAATATAAGTCTATTTGACCCTTATTTAGGAGATGGAAAATAGATGCAAAAACACATTCAAACCAAAGACAAGTTGAGCAAAATTAAGGTATTTTATCCCAATTCTTCCATACTTCTGCATACTACCATCTATAACATCTCTAAGCCCAATTTTCAAGGATTTTAAAGATCAATCACATTCAATGCATCCAAGTCCACTCTCATTCTAGCATTCACTTGCACTTGCATCAAGCACTAGGTGGGATAACTACATTGAGCTTGATCCCTCTTTAGAGTATTGGTATGTAGGTAACTCTATTCATAGTGGGGTGTTGAGTATGTCCCACCTATCCTACTAATGAACACAATTATTTCTCATGCCATAGTTATAAGGAGGATTAGGGTTTACACACTAAATTGGGTTTTACAGGCACAATATATAGTTCTATATTTTGTGCGCATAGCAACAAGACTTAAAAACACAAGTGTAGGTGTGCCTAGAAAATAGGAATAATCCCACAAAGGGGACACTACCGCCACTTTGAGCACATTCAATGCATCCAAGTCCACTCTCATTCTAGCATTCACTTGCACTTTCATCAAGCACTAAGGGGAGAACTACATCGAGTTTGAGCCCTCTTCAAAGTATTGGTATGTAGGCAACTCTCTTCATAGTGGGGTGTCGAGGATATCCAATCTATCCTAATAATGAACATGAAATTATTTCTCATGCCATAGTTGTAAGGAGGATTAGGTTTTGTACACTAAATTAGTTTTTTCAAGCACAATATAAAGTTTTAGATTTCATGTGCACAAGAACAAGACTTAAAAACATAGGTACATGCGTGCCTAAAAATAGGATCAATCTTAAAAAGGGGACACTACCGCCACTTTAAGGACACTACAAGAACATGGTGATACTATCCATATGGGGCACTACTATTCAGTGAGCAAACATATTCTAGAATCTTGTTGATGACACTTAGAACTGTCGAGTACCTAGTTTTTAGAACCCATATCATCTACGATAGTCACTTTTCAAATAAGTCTTTATTTAAGCCTATTTATTACTATTTTTAGAAAGTCAAAGAAGGTCAAATTCTATAACAAATCATTACTTAATTATTGTATATTATTTGACTGATTTAGACATCTCAACCCTTTAATCTAACTTCATATTTATATAGTTAAATCCTAAAAAGTTAAATTGTAGCAAATGAATAAACTTGGATCGGTGTATATGCCCCTAATGGGTAGATGATAACAAGTTTGGATTAATGTAGTGGATGTGAGTACTGTATGTAATTTACAAGCACATTTACAAGCACTCGACAAGAATAAGTGAAGCACATATAGATGATAAAACTAACTACACTAAGATAGATAGCATATGTAATATTTGGCAAGTGTAGAAATGTAAACATAACAATGCATATAATCTATAAATTTTATATTTTCTACGTAACATTTGAATGTTTTTATGTTTTTGACATGTTATATTATTATTTTTATTTTTTGGAAATAAGCTATGTGTAATCGCCTAAAATTGGTAACTAGATGCTAAGAGTGTCGCTTGAGTAAACCTATCCCTAGGCTAGCCACATATATCCTTGAGCATTAGATTTACATTTCTAGTCATTCAATAAACCACAGTCACTTGCAACTAGTCATAATATAGTTCAAGAACTATCATCTTAGACCCCTATCCAAATTACTTAGCAATATTCAAAGAAGACATTAGTGCCACATTCGGGGACACTACAATCATGTGGTTCTAGTATCCCCAACTAGGCGTTATTGACCTTAGCCCTAACTCTTCCCAACATATACTTTTCCACATGTGTGCCCCTCCTAAGGCCGGCATAAGCTCATTTTCTTATCCATGCAAGCAACAAAACCTTATAATTAAAAGTCTAATCCACCTCTATTCACTAGATAGAAAATAGATGCAAAAGCTATTCAAGATAAAGACAAAGTTGTGAAAAATCAAGGTATTTGATCCTTATTTTGTCCTAATTTCTACATGCTACCATCTACAACATCCCTAAGTCCAATTTTCAAGCATTTCAAAGCTCAAACACATTCAAGACATTTAAGGCCACTCTCATTCTATAATTCACTTGCACATACATCAAACACTAGATGGGAGAACTACATCAGATTTGATCCCTCTTTAGAGTATTGGTATGTTGACAACTCGCTACATAGCAGGATGTTGAGGATGTCCAATTCATCCTACTAGCACACACATAATTATTATTAATGTCATACTTACAAAGAGATTAGGGTTTGCATTTCAATTCAATTTTTTTAGGTACAACACAGAGCTACAGGTTTTGATCACGTAGGAACAAGACCTATAGACACAGGTGTAAGTTCTCCTAGAAAATAGGAATAGTCCTGCAAAGGGGACATTAGCACCACATTGAAGACACTGCATATGGATGGTGCTACTGTCCAAACTAGGCACTATTGTTTAATGAACAGATGAATACTAGAATCTTGTTGACAACATAGACTACTACCTAAATCTTAAATTTCAAAACCTAGATCATCCATGACATTCATTTTTTAGATAAGTTTCTATTTATCCCTATTTGTTACTATTTATAAAAAGTCAAACAAGGTTAAAATCATAATAAATCAGTACTTAATTATTGAATATTTATTTAATTGATTTAGACATCTCAATCTCTTAACCAAACATAAAAATTACACTTATAAAACCCTAAAAGGTTAAATCATTTGGTGAACCGGTCTTACTTCGAATATTGCATCAAACCCTAGCTTGCATTCATCTAAATTTTGTGCAATAAATGTAGGTATGAATACTTCTAATCTTATTTAAAAAACCTAGCTAAATGAAATCAATTTCATAGTAGGGTTTCAATTTATTTTACACATAATCTAAATTGTTGCAAAGAAACCCTATATTCAAAAACCCTAACACTAAACACACTTAGGGTTTATATCCTTTTCTATTTATACCCATATTTTATTTCCAAAACTCATATTTTAGATTCATATATCTTTCAATTCATATAATCATAATCATAATGACAGAAGAAATTAATCACTTTTTATTGCAAAGTTTCATACTTTCATTTACATGCTAGTACCCTTTAATCCAGAATGAACTCAAAAAAAAATATAAACACATGACATCAATTGTAATATATGTCATATCTCATATCATGTTATCTTTCTCCTATGTGGAATTTCATTAACAAGCAAACCCTTATACACATAGAGATTAAGCACATAAGCTAACAACTATGTTTCAAGTTTCAATGTCATATCTTACACACAAGAAAGAATCCCCTTCTCCTCCTCATCTCCATGAGGGTGATATCTAATTTCCTTCTAATCAAGTCCATGATATCATTACTCTATGAGATGAATCCACCTATAACACTATCATTAATCCCCATACTCAACCTATTCACACCTCTTCCCTCCAGGGTGTGTGCCTACATGTTCAAATAGAAACATCTAGGGTTTGTACTTGTGAAACTCTATGTGATCGACTTATTAGTATGAGCAAAATAATTACATGTTTGCAAAATCAAAATCAACTACTAAATGGAAAGATTAAAACATTGGAAAAATAATTTGCAAGACAAATGCCTCTAGGGCACAATAGTGTAAATCATGTTTATACATCTTCGACTAGTCAATTTATGGCAAACAATGTTACATATCAAAACATGAAATCACAACCAAGTATATCTACAACTAGTTATTCAAAAAGCATTCAAAGGTCAAATAATAGTTTAAGCAAGACACTAAGGGAAATGATTAAATCTAAGTTGATCAACCTACCTCCTCTATAGCGAATGAGAAGATCCATATATTTTTGTGCATGTCATAGAATACATGGGCACCACATCAATTCATGTTTATCATTGAAAATGAAAATACAATAGATCATGGATATAGATGACTCACACAGTGACACTTCATCCAAACAACATACACTAGCACATATACCAATTAAAAAATGGTCAAATTTAGAAATAGTAAAAAATGGTTATGTTGACGTCGAAGATTGCACCCTTGGCAGGAGGCCGAGCTCTTGCCTTCTCCTCACAACTATGGAAACTCCCCTCTCACCTGTGGGACTGGCGAAGCTGGAGGGGAGAGTCTCTAGATAAGGGCTAGCTCCCTTTGATGCATCATGTTTGTTCTAGCAAGTGCAAAACACACACACACACACACACACACACACACACACACACACACACACATATAAACTGGGGGGATGAAATGGGAGAAAGATTGCAAGAAAATAAACTACTCTAAAGAGGTGATGCACCAAAATAAGTCGACCTTCTCACATCCACTCTTAAAACCAGACAAATACATACATAAACTTCACACTTGGCAGAAGGACCAGGCTACAAGAAACTAGCAGGGAGGCTTTCATGAAAACACAGAAAAAAAGAGATTTCACCAAGGCGATGTGGAATGCACGCTGTAAGTAACCTCCTCTATTCTGAACTTCTCAAATACTGCTCTCCTCCTGTCAGCTGTAGAAATGGTGCCTTGTAGACAACAGGTATGCTGGTGTTGGGCCTGTGAAAGCATCAAGAAATAATGACTGAACACAAACAAACACTCAAGACACACACAGAAAATCTATCCAAGATGGAGGTAAAACTGCGTTTATTGATTCAGGTGGAAATTTTCCCAGGGCTGCGCCTTACAAAAGTGAAAGATGTCTTAAAAATGACAAGTCATAAAATATATAGGAGAAGCAAGGAGGCCCATTTGGCGCTCCTTTTTTACATGTGGCCTATTCACGTCCCCTCATTGGGAAGATAAAGTCGCTCAAAACATTAATGAGCTGTGCACTTTGTCTTTTTGAAGTCTGCCTAATTCAAGGTCAATACACAGTTTGTCTGCTCATTAAATGTAAAATGGAGAAACCGATTGCATTGCTAGCTATTTGCGTCCCCAATGATCAATTCACAGGAACTGTTTCACCTATCGAAGTCACTTCTCAAATTGGCGCCACTTGGACTAACTGCTTGCTCGTTCCATGCTTGTCTCCTTATCTTTTCTCAATTTTGTCTCTTCTAGCTCCTTCGGCCCTTAGGGGCGAATTCTTAGCAGGTCGCTGCATTCTGGCCCCTTGGTTAGCTATCTCTCTATTGAAAACAAACGGCCATTTTGTTTCGCTAACTTTGACATTCATATGGCCGTCATTGGTTTGAAAACCAATGGCTAGCTTGTTTTTTAATTTTGACGTCCTTCGAAACATCTTTGTCCCCGTCAAAACGTCATTGGGTCTTCATGGCTTCTCTATGGCTTTGCTTAGTCTTGGCACCCCTCCGACATTGCTTAGTGCCCCTTTTGTATTTGGGCCAGAAGTCCCCCGCAAGGGCATCTGCCCTTCGGGGTCCTTCGGTGGGTCCTTTGATGCTTCGGACGGTCTCCCGGGCTCCCGCGGGCTTTGTGTATTTTCCATGGACTTTTGTCTGTGGACATTTTCCCGCAGACAAAAAGTCCGCCAAAATTCTATCCTGGCCTTTGCTTTGAAGCACGTCCGAATTCCTTCAGACAAAAAGTCTGAAGGAATTTGGGACTTAGTTAATTTAAACAAACTTGAACTTTGAACTTTGAACTTTGAACAAAACTGAACTTACCCTTACCCGGGTCCTCTTCTTTTGAAGCGCCTGCCCTCCGCTAGGGCATTTTGAACTAGAAGACTCCCCTTCGGCCAAGGGCATACCCTTGAACCAAGCCGTTGAACTAAAATGGTTCAACGGTTCAACCATTGAACGCCAATGAACTAATGAACCAAGGCCGATGAACTTCTCCCTTTTAACCAAGCCCGATGAACCAAGCCCGTTGAACCAAGAATGGTTCAACGGGTCAATGGTTCAACGCTTGTTGAATTGAGATGTTGAACTTGAAGATGGACTTTTGAACCAAAGGTCGCTGAACCACTTGAACTAGGCCATGAACCAAACTCATTGAACTTGTGCACCTGAAAATGACTGTCATGAATAGCAAGGGAAGAAGGGGACCAAAAATTTTGCCTAGGGCATAATTTGGACAACAGGTTACTAAAGCATAACTCATAACAACAAAAGGTTCCAAAAGCATAATCACAATAAGAAATAATACAACAAGCACAAATAAATCAATAAAAACTACCTCTCCAAAAGGAGGCTCAACATTCAACATGGTTTAATTTTGGTCACAAATATCTACAATAGTTTTACTATTAGGGTCAAGGTTTGGGCAAACAGGCCCAAGGCATCACTTCTCCTATTATAGCAGTTGATAATATTGGTCAAAAAGGTTTGGTGTTTGTTGAACATCTTAAGGCACATTAATCACATATACATTACATCAAGGCAAAACATCCAAATACACAAGACATGTTATAGAAAGAGAAAGATCTTAAGTTACAGAGTCAAAATCATGTTCAACCAACAAGCATTCTCAAACAAGGATTTCTAGCAAAAGAGCCTCCACGACACCATATGTCTACAATGAGCACGGTTTCAAACGGTAAAATCACAATTAATATGCTAAAGAACAATTCAGAAAGGTCAACTCCATAATATGAGGTAATTCCTTCTACAACACTAGGTTATTATGATTCCAATGTGGAACAATACTATGACTCCAATGTGAAACAATACTATGATCCCAACGAAGAACAAGACATAGATTACCACTACAACAATATTCAACATACCAATCACACTGCATAAGAGATTATCATTCCTATTCTCAATACAGGGCATAGTGATAGCAAGTCTACCATGGGACTCATTAGTTAGTATGGTTCCTACCCTTGTACATACTTCCTTCTCTCTCTCACTCCTTGTACATAATTTATTTTCATTTGCTTGTACATAGCTTATAATCAGAAAACACAAAAATAATATAACATGTCAAAATACAAAAACATTCAAATATTTAAAAAATACAAAATTTTACAGATTATATGCATTGTTATGTTTACATTTCTACTACTTGTCAGATATTACATATTGCTAGCTATCATAGTATAGTCGATTTTATCATATACATATGCTTCACTTGTTCTTGTTGATTGCTTGCAGATTCTAGATAGGACTTCGATCCACTAAACTGATCCAAACCAGCTAACATCTACCCATTTAGGGCATTTACACCAATCCAGGTTTGTACATTGATACATCCACCCACTTGGGGGCATCTCATACATAGTTGCTACAATCAAGTTTTATCTTTACATACTATACATTCCAATTATGCATTGACTTATCTTGATATTGATCATTGCTCATATTTTTTGCTGACTATCAGTAGTTAGACTTAGTATATATGCATCCTAGCATCTACATAGTTTTGTATTACATAGTTATACATGCTTTCATTTCTAGTTCCTAGATTAGACTTGATTTTGTTTCCTATGAGTCTTCCATCTTCAAGGGCATTTGAATATGCCATTATTATTTGGCTATGCCACTTCTCTATTTGTATGCCTTGGACATGTGCCCATGTCCCTTATGTGTGCTCTTTCATACTTCTATATGCAAACATTTAAACATGTACTTCTATGTGGCTCTACGCTAAATTATTTGTTGTTTGCATATATGGACATTTGAACATGTCATTGTATGTCTTAATTCTCAAATTTAGTGACATGTGCCCATATCCCTTGTATTATGGCCCATTGGCCTACCTTTTGTGTGCCTCACATGCTTATATGTTTACTTTCCTATATGCTTCTACACCATGACACTTGTATTTGCTTGTTACACATACACCAATTGTTGATGCCATGAAGGATCTCATGCATCTACCCTTCTTATTTAGGAGCCTTGATGGACATCATGTCCTATCCCCCTAGGTAGTTACTGAGATTTTGCTACTATATACATTGATTACATCTATTTTAACACCCCTGTGCAATGCTAGATTACATCATACATCTTTCATTTCCTACTTATGCTCAAATACATTTACATTCTAATGTTATGTTTTACATTATATTGGAATATCATGCACATGCTCCAGCTAACACATTTTGCAAAGCTACTTTTTTAGAGGGTAATTCTTACACAGGTTTCACAACTACCCTCAAAAGAAGGGGCATTCACAAGGGTTTTTCATAGAGATCAGGCTCCTATTTTGCTTTTCACATATACATTTCAACACACAAGCTCAGTTTTAGACATCAGACTCAGGTCAGACATAGAATAGAATAGAGATTCAAAATTTAGTTTAGATCACACAAAAATTAGATCAAGCAGTCATTAGCATCCAAATTAGGATACTAGCACCATAAGGCGCTACTGTCCACTATAGGGTGATACTGTCTAGTAGCCCTAGCTTTAGGATAGTTCAGATCATTTAGACTAGTACACTAGGTACAATATAGATTTGCATAGATACAGTCACAGGTTTGATAGTTACATATAGATTTAACTTAAATTCATTTTTTTCAATTCAAATTCATGTCAATTATTCAAATTTGGGGGCATCATGCACAACATGATCATTCATACATTCAGATCAGTTACATAGGTTCAACTGTTACACACTTGATTTAGATTAAATATACTCAGATACTAGATTGGGGGCATGTGTGTAACACATGTTTTCCATATACTCAACTTCAAACAGGCTGATCAGATGGAATGAAAACTCCATGTCCTTTGTGTTATATACACTTACTATCACATTCCTGGTTATCACCAGATTCATGCCTTACTCCATCTACAATAGTTGGCATTCCCAAGTGGCCCAGAGCCACCTAATATACCCGAGTGGCCACAAAGCTGAATACATAGTTAGTTTTACTTTATTAGATACTTTCAGCACTTTGCACAATATAGTTATAGATGCATCTACTTCACATAAGGGGCAATGATGGAGTCATGGCCTACTTGAGTTCTTGAGCCATCTATATGAGAGCGTTAGACACACAGTCTTATCCAAGCTATTCACAAAGATTAAGATCCACCAAGCAGGGGTGGGCAATGATGAAGTCAAAATCAGATTGAGTTCTTGAGCCACCCATATGAGGGTTGAACAAGTTGTCAACTTAGTTTAAGCTATTTAATTATATGATCACTATGCACATTCACACATAGGTTGTCACCAGATTCATGCATTGGTTCACATACCCAATGAGGTATATTCATTCATTTCCTTTATCTTTACTCAGTTATTTCATTACAACATAGTCTTTTTCTTTTGATCATCTCTTAAGTAAGAATTGGTTTTTGCATGTTTCATTATAGGACATTGCTTTAGATCATGTTCCACATATGTAGACCCATATTCACATATTCAAACTCGACTACATGGGCTTCACTTCTAAGGTAAGTCCAGGTATGCTTATATTTCTCTTATATTAGTCATTTTGATTTGTTGCATTGCTAACATAAGGGGGGCAAATGTAATCACCTAAAAGTGGTAATTGGATGTTAAGAGTGTCGATTGAGTTAATCTATCCTTAGGCTATCCATAGACCTATCTTTGATCATTAGAATTACATTTCTAATCATTCAACATACCACATTCACTTATAACCAGTCATAACACAATCTCGACATTGTCATCTCATACCCCAATCCAAATTGCTTAGTAGTCTACAAAGAGGACATTAACACCACATTTAGGACACTACAACCACATGACGCTAGTGTCCCAACTAGGTGCTACTAACTTTAGCCTCGACTTTTTCTAATGGATACTTTTTCAAATGTGTGCCCCTCCTAAGGTCGGCCTAAGCTCTTTTTCTTATCCGCATAAGCAACAAAACCCTATAAATACAAGTCTAATCCACCTCTATTCACTAGATGGAAAATAGATGCAAAAGGTATTCAAACTAAAGACAAAGTTGTGCAAAAGCAAGGTATTTGATCCCTATTCTACCCTACTTTCTATATACTACCATCTATAGCAGCCCTAAGTCAAATTTTCAATTATTTAAAAGTTCAAGCACATTCAAGGCATCTAAGACCACTCTCATTCTAGCATTCACTAACACACACATCAAACAC